>CM040119.1:86104756-87304756 GCA_022559845.1 Amorphophallus konjac | reverse complement strand
CCATCCACGGCCTCCGTGACGCACCGTCTTCACTGCTGGACGCCGACCCGTCCGAGTTGCTTCCCCACCGATACTGATTCGCAACATCACGAGGTTGCCGGACGTCGTCCACTAGCGGATCACCACCCCACTTCTCACAACCCCCAGATCATTGTGTAGCCTTTTACCTCCTTACGATGAGTGGGCAGTGTTTGAGTTGTATTTCTTTAGCTTTTGTATCGGTGGTCATTTGATTTGGCCGGGATTCTTCCCCACACCCCGAGCGTGGAGGTATGCATCCACTACCCTCTCGGTTAGCTTGCTTATTTAGTATGGTCTCTAGATGCCGCCGCTTGTGAGTTATTAGGTTCCTAGTGTTGGAACCCTATTATTGATAATGAGATTCTATTAATCATGTTAAGATTGAAATGAATAAACACTTCAATCAAATCTGTTGTATGACTTAGTATCAGAACACAGGTTGATGCATATTCATTCCAGAGCACATTAAGGTCTGTGCTTATTTGTGTCAGGCAGCATATAAGGTTGATGCATTTTCTGTTTTGTGCATACTGACCACATTTCGCTTCATGCCATATGAAGTCGGTGCACATTTGAGCACAACGCATGTTAGGTCGGTGCACGCTTTTGCATATGCATGCATATAGAAGAACAAGGTCGGTGCATGTTTCTGTAGTTTCCTCATACGGTCGGTGCATTCTTTATTTTTCTCCACATATAGTCAGTGCACATCCTGTGTGAATGCACACAAGGTCGGTGCATGTTTTGATCGTGTGAACATAAGGTCGGTGTAGGTTTTGTCTCATGCATACAAAAGTTGGTGCACTACTTATGACTGCACACATAGTCGGTGCATAGTTCTGTAGAAATACATAGAAGGTCGATGCACGTTTTATCATACGCATACAAAAGTCTGTGCACTATTTGCATCTTGCATATTAGGGTCGGTGCATGTTTTATCTTACACATGTAAGGGATGGTTGACATCCTTCATTAGGCAGAACAAGGTCGGTGCATACATTTTGGCAAGTCTGTGCACATCTTCATTGTGCACATAACAAGTCGGTGCATCTTTTGCCTTGCGCAATATGAGGTCCGTGCATGTTTCATATTTAGCACATATAGGTCAGTGCATGTTTTGGTGTATAACACACATAGATCAGTGCATGTATTGGCATATAACACATGTAAGGCAGTGCATGTTTTGCATTGAACATACATAGGTCAGTGCATGCTTTGCATATAGCACAAATAGGTATGTGCACACCTTTGTTCGACAGCACTTAAGTTAGTGCATGCTTTCTAGTCGGTACACATAATAGATCAAGCTCGTTCTTAAGCGTGAATTCTGATCTGCCAACTATTTGGTTAACTGTCTTTACTCTAATTGGCGGGATTAATGAAATTACCAGGTCTCTGAGTTCAGCAAAACTTTAAGTGAGATTTGTCGCGTGGTTCATGGCACTCATCCGCACCTGACACTTGGCGTCCCTGATTAGGCGGGAACAAGTCCTCCAAAAACCCAAAATCGTGAGCCCGTGGGACCCCAAAGCTGAAGACATATAAAAACCTCTTCTGTGATCAAAAGAAAGAGGTGAGAGAGACGAAGATGAAAAATCTAGCATTGAGAGCCTATTCTGAGAAGAAGTAGAGTTCCGCATGTCTGAGAGAGAAAAGTGAGATAGTAAGAGAAAGAGAAGAAGAAGAAGAAGAAGAAGAAGGAGATCGTGAGATTGAGAGAAGAAATTGAAGATCCTCTAGAATTGTTTGACTGGCCGTTGGATCAGATCCAAACCAGTTTGCTCCTGCGAGAGCTACATTTTCTAGATTTCATTTCTAGCTTTCCGGTGCTGAGTTTTATCTTTTATTTCTTTCATTTCTTATTTTCTTCAAGCTGTGAGTCAACTGTGGCTAAGCTGTAAGGCCCATCGGATCAAGCTGTTAGGCAGTGGTGGCTAAGCTATAAGGCCCAGCGGATCAAGCTGTTAGGTAGTGGTGGCAAAGCTGTATTGCCCAGCAGTCAAGCTGTTAGTCAGCGGTTAAGCAAGCTATGATGCTCAGCTGTTGTTGGCAAGCTGTGAGGCCCAGCCGTTCAAGCTATTTGGCAGCGGCATCCACACTCTGATTGGAGTGTGGGGTGGATGTAGGTCCCAAGGACTGAACCACCTAAAAAGATCTTACGTACTATGGTTTGCCTTCTAATTTGTCGACCGTTAGATGTATACTAGGCGTGTTCCTATCTACGGTCTTGACTGAATGAATTTAGTGTACACACATGCTTGATTACTCTCTCTTATTCGTTGCTCTCCAGGTAGCATTTGATTTCTTACTATTCCCATTTGAGTAGATTAGCACATCTGCTTAGATCTTGTTTCAAGTTCACTTCTGCATTCATTGCTTAGAGAAAAATTTTAACTCCTCAAATATTTGTAAAAGGGATTCATTCACCCCCCTCTGAATCTCTATCATGATGGGACCGGTGCGAAAGATTCAGAGGGGGGGTGAATGAATATATCCTCAGTAATTTTGCCTAATTAAAACTTGTAACACGACACAGTTGTTGGATAAGGATCAACTGATCTCTTCAAGAAGATGTTCAAAGAAACACTAGATCGATTAGTTGGATTGCTAACAATACAGGCACCCGATCAAGTCTAAGCCGTAGATAGAATCAAACCAAAACAGAGTGTGCCTTAAAACATTCAGACAAAGTACTCAGTTGAGACACTCCTAGCCATGCATCTAACGATAATCAGATAAAATATCAAACCACGAAGATAATATATTTTTAGGTGGTTCAGTCCACAGACCTACGTCCACCCCACACTCTAACCAGAGTGTGGCTTATCGCTGCCAAATAGCTTGAAACCGCTGGGCATCACAGCTTGCCTACAAACGCTGCCTAACAGCTTGACCAAAGGAACACACTCCTCTCTTCCTCCACCAAGGAGGGAAACCACTAGCGACACCTAGTCACTAGCAACCAGAGACCGAAGTCTCTCTTCCTCCAAATCAGAGGGAACCCACAAGTGACAACCTATCACTTGTAAACCGGAGAACAAGTCTCCCTTCTCTTGAGACCACAAGAGAAATCCCGACCTCAAACCAGAGGATCAGAGGACATAGTGAGCAGATGGAAAGAACCAAAAAAAAAGAACAAACACAAGAAACCATAGCAACGGAAAGCTGGAAATGAGACACACAATGTAGCTCTCGCAGGAGCAAATCTGGTTTGGATCTGATCCAATTTCCAGATGAACAAATCCTTCAATGAAGGCTTCAATTTCTCTTCTCGAGCTCTCTATCTCTCTCTCTCTTTCTTCCTCTTCTTTCTTCTTCTCTTGCAGGCTCCCCCCTCCTTCTTCTCTTTTTTTCCCTCTTCTTTCTTCTTCTCTTACTTTCTGTCTATCTTCACTCTCCTTCTTTTTCTTCCTATTCTCTCTGCTCTTCTTTTCTTTTTCACTCGATCGTGCAGGCTCCCCCCTCCTTCTTTTTTTTTCTTTTTCTACATCGATCACTGTCTTCATATATATACTCTCACTGGGCGTGTGGATGAAGAACTCCCGCCCATTAGCTTCCAGAAGGCTCTCAGCCACGTGTCGCGATCTAAGCGTTGTAGCCTTCCACGTTGCACTCATTAAGAGGTCGATCTGCCTTGGATCACATGCCCCTCTTCGGAGAGAAGCTCTGTCAGAATAACACAAGGCCTTTAATCAAACGCTTAGCATAGTTTGCACCATTATGTTCAAACATAGAATGCACTGAGTGGAGATATTCAAGTCAACCATTGTATTGACTTACACAACAGCTTGACACTATATGCACGGACTCTTAAAACAATTGTGTAACACAGTTGATGCACCGAGTTGGATTTGCGAGAAATGCACCGAGATGAAAAACAAGAATCATACGAACAAAAACGGATGCAAGACAGACCTTGCACCGAGTCTGAAAAGTGAGACCCACAAGCAAGATATGCCCGAACCTAAATTTGTATGCTGTAATGAAATGCAATGAAATACACTAAGCCATTTTATGTCTAGACACGTAATGCACCGAGATGAAAACGGGGCTACGGTGTTCGAGAGTGAGACATAGACTTGCACGGAGGCAAGTGCTTAAGTGTGAAATGCAGAACAAAGCTAGGCTAGCACCGAGCTAGATCTTGGATAGTAAATATGCCGAGTTGATACAGAGAAGTACAAGGCAAAGCTTGCACCGAGATGTATATGAACTGAGATGAAGAGACAAGATGTTAACGGTCCATTCCAGATGACGATTGCACTGACTAGAACTTGCACCGACCTGGAGGGGTGAGATGCAAGGGCATGTTATGCACGGACCTTAAAGCTATTACCACAAACTTCCTTCATGTTTTGAAACAAGTAAATGCACCAAATATATAAATGTAAAGGACAACGATGTAAAAGGATGCACTGACTATGTTCACGATTGTATAGACTCGCTAAGTCACCATGTGTAGACTTAGTGTATGTGCGAGACAAGTCAATGCATAGACTATGTATATGCATTAAGTATATGCATTAAGACCACTGGCTGTACTGACTAGTAGAGTGAGACACAGGAGGTCGTACAGACTAGGCACCAAGTAATGTACAGACTTGAGTTGATGCAGTCCAAGCAAACTCAGTACATACTTTAAGCCTTGAACTGGCATGTACTAACTTATGGCCACATGAAACACAGTTATGAAATGCATAGGCCTAGACTGTTAACCCTGCACTGACTTTGTATGCATAATAAACACGCATCGACATTGAAATGAATCGACTGATGAATGCACTGATGCAGTGTATGCATATGGCAGATAATGCACTGATGTAATGTGCAGAAGAACCAACAAGTGCAGACACATGGTGATAAATCATTCATACTCATAGTGCTTGCTGACATCAAAATCAGGGTACAACAATCTCCCTTTTTGATGATGGCAACACTATGAGTCACACAGACTCAAACTATTCTCCCCCTTTGACTTCATCAAAAAGAGAAGAGTTTGAGAGAGAAATAAAAGTGTGCATGACATGATTGAATAAAATCTCTCCGAGACAGTAGCAAAGTGAAAGGGACATGAAGGATGCTGAGAAGATCTCCCTCTTTAATATGCAGCATGATTCATAGACAAGGAAACTCCCCCTGAATAGATGCTTCTTTGTAGATTTAGAGGAGATGGATTCTCTCCTTAAGAATAATGAATGCAATTCATGGAGAACCTGATGCTTACATGATGCAGACAAGACAAGAACCAATCAATCTATCCTCCTCCTTTGCAAGATGAACAAACCTCCCCCTCTAAAATGCAATAAGTGCAGTCTAGACAAGACCTAACCTCTTCTTTAAAAATAATCAAATGCTCCCTGATCTGAATGAAGCAAGGCTTTCAAGGGTGTAAGGAGAGGGATATGTCAAGAAGACATTCAGGAAGGATGACATGGCAGCATTCAGAATACATGATCTAAGGAACTGGAAGATTTTTAATAAGATACTTATTTCATAAATCTAAATAAACGGATGGTTCAGACTCTTCCATTATAGGGGCTTATGAATTTTTATTTGAACATCATGGTTTAAATATGATGTATACACAGTTTGTCAATAAACTTCTGTACTCATATCTGAACATCAATGTTTAATAAAAGTGAATAAAACCCTCATATTTATATCTTGATTAACCTCCCTTCATCTTACTCAGTCAATTTCAATGACTTCTTCAGAAATTACAATCATTAGTATTGAGGTTAAACGTCATGAAAGAATTCAGATTTGTTTCTTGAGGATCAGTCATACTTCTTCAAATAATTTCAGATTTTTCTTTATGCATAGTACAAGATTTCATAGCAAGTTTACCAGATGCAATTAACTTCAGTGCACACCTTGTAACTAGAGGATACACGTTGTTTGGACGCCAGTATCCCTAAGCACTTAGTATGACTGACTGTCATGCTTCAGAGATAGCATTGTCACCTCATGACATACTTTACCTTATTTCATTGATAAGTGAAGTATATTTCTCAGTGTTCAAGCCATTGCTCTGCCTGGATATTCAATGAATTTTATTTAGCAGAGTTAATTATGGCACTTCATGACACAGTCCTCTAGACTTCTTGGTCAATGGACATGGTTTCTCAGTGACCACAATCATTGCTCTGACAGAATTTATCCTTAGGAGCATTTCAGATTCATCAGATGTTTAAAAACAATACTGATTTCATATAATTCAACCAAATAAAGCCATGATATTAACATTTTCAGATTACAGAGGATTTTACAAGATTCAACATGAATTAGTTGGTTAAAGTTTATTAAAGTTGACTCAGATACTTTTAAGATATTTAGAGTCAAACTCAATGAATACATTAAACTTAAACCAGCTAAGTTATTTCAGACATTCATAAAATCGTATAATAGAAGATTCCTAGTTCAAGTGTTTTCAGACTTATGATCGAGACATGCCCATTGAAATCTTCATGAATGACTGACAGAAGAGATCCAGCAAGAGTAAGTGATTTTGAAGCTCAATGTTTTCATATATGCACACCAAGTAAGATAACTGGTGGTCAGGCATGTTTCAAGATCTCCAAGGTCTAGGAGATATGCAGCGTTTCGAAAAACAAGTTTAAGAGTATGACAAGTATTCCAATCAAGCGAGCAAGTGCAGAAACATGATCAGAAGATCATCCTAGAATGTGTCGACTCTTTGTGTCGACATCTGCTCACAAGATCCACACTTCAGAACAATCAAAAGTGACCGCTCATGGTGTCGACACTTCCAAAAGAAAACTATCAAGAAGTGCAGCAAAGGATGTGTCAAGGTGAGTGAGAAATACCCAGAAGATCATCAGACATATTTATTCAAGAATGATCAGCTCTCCCTCAGTAGATGCATAAGCAGAACACAATGAATTCAGACTCATGAAATGGGTGAGCTCAAGCTGAAGATGGGAGCAATGGTTGACTGAAAGATATAGTAAAACAGCTAGATGAACAGCCAACAGAACACAATCTTGTTATTTTCAACATGAGTGATGTGCAATGAATTATGACATAAGTGTATGCATTTGGCAACATGTATGCAATGCATTGACTCCCCCTAACTAAATGCATTGAATCATCATACATGTCATGAAGATGGTGCATGGGACTTTATTTACGGGAAGTCATGAACTATGCTTATGGATGCATCAGGGGGAAAATGTAGTCCTATCAGATTTTTAGTGACTATATGCCAAATGCATGTATATGCAATTCACATATATGCACACACAGCTCAAAGTACAAACAAGTAAGCCCATGAAGCTCAATGCAAGTGTCAAAACAAATAAAGGAGCATGTATGCATGAAACATGATATGCAGTTAAAAAATAGATTACTAAGGAATTCAATTAACCACATGTGAAGAGTGCAAGTATTACCTGAAGAGTAATTGAATGGGGTTTTATCAACTTGGGTGCCTTGGTTAATTTACCCATCTTTGTTCATTCCAAGGCACACCTGCAACATATTGATCATTTTGATCCTTCAGGGACCCAAGCAGTCTTGGTGATGTGGGACGAGACCACGGACACGACAAGCTCGTGACTGCCCCTTAACGAGGGAAGCGTCGGACGTGCGCGGTTGAGAAACCGGCAGTGAGTTAGGGTGATCGGCTCTCTCGTGTGCCCGGATCGGGTCACGGGACGGTCTCGCACTCTCTCGCAGCAGCGGTAATGAATAGATAAAGCGAGCTAGATATCTCTACACATGCTCTCTAGCAGCGGCATAAATAAATATATATGAAGTAAGCAAAATGCCAAGTAAGGGAGCGAATGCGATACCTCCACGCGCTCGGCGTGGGGACGACGGAGCCGGCCAAAACTCGTACTCCCGGAACAATAATACACAGAGATTACAGCAATACAAATCTCTACCCACTCCACGCAGCGAGGTAAAGGGCAATAGGGTCCGGGAGGACCGAATTCGGGTTGACGGGCGGCTTCTCGCGCTGTTTCGGCAACACCCGAACACGTGACGGTGGGGCCCACGTGCTGTCCGAAGGGGCCGTGTGGGACCCGGTGGTACCGCTGTAGTGGAGGATGCCTGGAAGGGCGCTCCCTGGAGTGGGGGGTGCGCTGGTTCGCCGGCGGGAGGCCGGGCGGCTCCGATCGGCACCGGTCGGAATAACCGGCCACGGGCTGCAACATCTGGTTTTCAACGCGCGTCTCGGCGAGAACGGGCACTGCGATCAGCCCCGATGTCAGATCGACACGAGACAGGAGCCGTTCAAAAGCTAACTTCAAATCCTTCAATCTAGGCCTAGAGATCTGGCCTTGATCTGCACGGATCAAGACTTATGGAATTTCCAAGTTCCTGTTATACAATTCTTGAAATCTCAGGTCAACAGAGAATGTTCCTGTGGATTGCCTTTGACCGTGAGGTAGACGTCCGAATCTGGGATTGTGTTCTTCAGAAAACCTTTGGGAAATCACGCTACAAAACCAGGACGATTTTGGGATCTGGATTTGGGGAAGGCTACGAATTTCTATAATTTTTTCACTAGCAGTGGGTCGGATCTGGAATCTGGCTGACAACACTGTAGCTGAGGAAGAACACGAAATTTTAAAAATAGATAGAAGGCTGATAAAAACTTAAGAAAATTTGTGGATGTAGGGGGTGATGGACAGAACTCCCAATAAAATTCGGAGGGTTTGGACAAATCAAAAAGATGGCCGGAGGTGGGAAGAATAGGGCAGCTGTCACTGTAGTCAGAGACAGGACAGATCTGGGAATGATTAAAGACTGAAAATGTAAAAATAACAAACGATGGATTTTGGACCTGGAATTTTTTGAGGAGGAGGGGATAGAAGGTAGTAACACACCAAAAAAATTTCAATCCACGAAGAGGCCATGTCTGATAGCAGGATTTTCGTGAAGATACCTCTGTCCAACAAGACAGAAAACCGAAGTCGGATTCACGGCGGCTCGAGGGCGGCACGAACGGCGGCGGCGGCACCGACGATCACCGGAGATAGAGGAGAGGGGATAGAGATGGTACCACTCTAGAATGGGGTTTTGGGAAGTGGAGAACCAGAGGAGAGAGGGCTGGGGCGCAGCTAGCTTCAAGCTTCACAAATTTTTCTATCATTAATTCACATAAAATGAAAATACAAGCCATATATAGTTCTACCTAATTGACCCACATGACTCCAAATCTGGGGTTACGGATGGGGCATACAAGGGGTTGGACATTGGTCAAAAAAACACACAATAAAAGCCCATTAAACTATATGGTTCGCCCCCCCCATAAAGAAGACAATTTTGATTTGTCTTCTTTAATTAAATCTAGGTCCAAGTCCAAGGTTGGACCATGGACCAGCCCCCTTGGGCCCAGGAGTCCAAGTGGACCAATAAGGAGGAGGGAGGGGGCCCCTGCAGGGCCTACATGCACTTTTGCAAAGAAACCCAATGGCCTTTTGTAAATAAACCCACTAAGACCAACAATTGTGTACCCATATATCACAAGGGTATACATACAAATATAAAAGGACGTAAATGCTAACACAATGTGAGCGGGCTGACGTTGATGTCCCCATCAATTCTCCCCGGGTGGGAGGAACTCGACCCCGTCGAGTAAGCGGTGCTGCTGCTCGAATAGCGCCGGCGGTTCCGTCACCGAACCAAGTAGCGCAGGTATGCTCCACTCCAAGTGACCATCATCTGCTCACTCCATATATACTCGATATGCACAAGCTGCTATGGGCTAGAGGTGGACACTCCGGGATGGGGCACTCTCAAAGGGAAGGAAGTAGCTCGAAGACTCACTAGGAATCACCGCTGAGTCCCTTTAGGTGACTGATCCGGGTATAGATGTAGAACCAATCCCATACTAATCGAGTGAGTCCACTCGCCTCTTACTAATAAGAGACCGACAACGAGCTTGCACAAGACTCATTCAGACTGACCATGCAATACACACAAACAAACGACTCAAAACACACCACACAAACAAACCGCACAAAGAAAACACACCGACTCATGCATGACTCTAGACTAAGGTGGTGACATCAAGCTCACTAGGTGGCTGCATCCTGAGCGGCAGGAGGGTCGCCCAGTTCTTCCACCAAGGCATAGTACTCATTGGCTAGTGCCTCATCGGCCACGTAATTGACATACTCAAGCTCGGGAGGTGCGGACCCTCCAACACCTAAGGCTAGGGTGGCGCGAGCGGGACACTCACTGGTAATGTGGCCAAACCCGTGACAGTGGAAACACTGCACTCGTGACCGACTACTCTCTCCGATAAGAGGGGCCTTACCCTTATCCTTCCGACGGGTAGGGGGTGTAGGCAACAAGGGTGCAGGTGTAGGTGCCGTGGGTAACAGTGGAGGAAGTGTCGGGGCCAGGGGACGGGCTATGGGTGCCGGGGGACGGGCAACGGGTGCCGGTGGATGTGGTGGAGGTAGATCCCGTGGTGGGGGAGGTCGAGGTCTAAGAGCAAAGTGCTCCTGACGGGCGGGCTCCTGAGGACGAGCCATGGGTCCCCTCGGGTATGAACCTAAGGAGCCACGGGAATCACTAGGGGGAGGAGCGGGGCTCCACCGGGGAATAGACTCGAACTCACCCTCGAATTGCTCCATTTCGAGAGCAACTTGGTATGCATCCTCTAGCTTGTCCACCTTGCGGGGGAGAAGCTCATACCGTAGGTGCGGGCGTAGACCACGCTGAAACCGAGAGACGGTAAGGGAATCCTCCTCCGTGGCATCACATCGCAAGTAGTATTCATCAAATTCGGTGATGTAATCCGAGACAGACCGGTCTCCTTGGGTGAGACTTTGCCACCTCTCTATCAGACGCTGGCGGTAGGAGGTAGGGAGATACTTCTTCTTAAGCTTCTCCCTCATCTCGGTCCACGTATCGATCGGGGGTTCATGACGATGAAACAATAGGTTCTCCATGTTCCTCCAATATGTTTGGGCCTGACCTAAAAGTTTCATCCTGACAAATTTGACCTTCCTTTGGTCTGACATCTCGAACCACTCAAAGTATCGATCCATGCCAGCCTCCCAATCAAGATAGACCTTTGGGTCAAAGGACCCGTCAAAGGTGGGAGGGTCGGCCCGAACGGTCCGAAGGGCCCGTTCATCCATATCTTGGTCGTGGGTACGCCATACAGGATGACGATCACGACCATATCCCCGATGCTCATTCTCGGACTCATAGTCATGCACCTCGGGGAATTCGTGCCTCCTATTAGCTATCCCTTGAACCCTTAGAGTCGCGGGTTGTTGACCCGGCTCCGGTTGACCTTGTGTAGGTGGGACGGGTGCCTGGACAGGGGCAATCGGGGGTGCTTCGGCTGGGCCTCTCTCTAGTGCGGTGACTCTCCCGACCAATCCTTGAACGGACTGGCTAGACCCGGCGGCCCTATCCTCTACGGCCTTCATCCTCTCTTCTAGGCAGGTGCCTAGATCATTCACTTGGGTACTCAACCCTTCCATTCTATCCACTCGGGTGCTTAACACTTCCATGCGGTCACTTAACCCATCCATTTTTCCCATAAGAGTTCGGAACATGGTGGCCACTTCATCGGAACTATAGACTCGGGATTCCGCCATTGGTGGTGGTGGTGGTGAGTATTGGGTACCTCGACGAGTGGGCATGCAAACACACCGACTAAAGCAAACACACTAATGCAAAATGATGCGCCTAGACTTAAACCAATATCCGGTACGTGGCGGAGGTAATTGACCCGAAGGTCACTCGCACAAGTGTGCAGCCTTCCCGATAGGCGTAGCCTAACGTTTGGACAACACCTTTTGATATACCAAATTATCGGGATGAAATGCAATTTAAAAACACTATCTTTTTTGTTTTAGAAATATGATGATCATAGACTCGACTTAAACCAACTAATGACTCGATGTAAATGCCACTCTTTTTTTTTACACCCTAGACTCAAACTCGCTCTAATACCAAATTGATGTGGGACGAGACCACGGACACGACAAGCTCGTGACTGCCCCTTAATGAGGGAATCGTCGGACGTGCGCGGTTGAGAAACCGGCAGTGAGCTAGGGTGATCGGCTCTCTCGTGTGCCCGGATCGGGTCACGGGACGGTCTCGCACTCTCTCGCAGCAGCGGTAATGAATAGATAAAGCGAGCTAGATATCCCTACACATGTTCTCTAGCAGCGGCATAAACAAATATATATGAAGTAAGCAAAATGCCAAGTAAGGGAGCGAATGTGATACCTCCACGCGCTCGGCGTGGGGACGACGGACCCGGCCGAAACTCGTACTCCCGGAACAATAATACACGGAGATTACAGCAATACAAATCACTGCCCACTCCACGCAGGGAGGTAAAGGGCTACACAATGGGGTCCGGGAGGACCGAATTCGGGTTGACGGGCGGCTTCTCGCGCTTTTTCGGCAACACCCGAACACGTGACGGTGGGGCCCACGTGCTGTCCGGAGGGGCCGTGTGGGACCCGGTGGTACCGCTGTAGTGGAGGATGCCTGGAAGGGCGCTCCCTGGAGTGGGGGCGTGCTGGTTCACCGGCCGGAGGCCGGGCGGCTCCGATCGGCACCGGTCGGAATAACCGGCCACGGGCTGCAACTTCTGGTTTTCAGCGCGCGTCTCGGCGAGAACGGGCGCTGCGATCAGCCCCGATGTCGGATCGACACGAGACAGGAGCCGTTCGAAAGCTAACTTCAAATCCTTCAATCTAGGCCTAGAGATCTGGCCTGGTTCTGCACGGATCAGGACTTATGGAATTTCCAACTTCCTGTTGTACAATTCCTAAAATCTCAGGTCAGCATAGAACTTTCCTATGGATTACCATTGACCGCAAGGTAGACGTCCAAATCTGGGGTTGTGTTCTTCAGAACAGTTGTGGGAAATCCAGCTACGAAACCAGGACTTCTTTCGGATCTGGATTTGGAGAAGGCTACGAATTGCTATGAGTTTTTCACTAGAAGTGCGTCGGCTCTGGAATCTGGCTGACAACACTATAGCTGAGGAAGAATACGAATTTGTAAAAATAGATTGAAGGCTGATAAAACATTAAGAAAATTTGTGGATGTAGGGGGTGATGGACAGAACTCCCAGTAAAATTGGGAGGGTTTGGACAAATCAAAAAGATGGCCGGAGGTGGAAAACACAGGGCTGTTGTCGCTATAGACAGAGACAGGACAGATCTGGGAATGATTAAATACTGAAAATGTAAAAATAACAAACGATGGATTTTGGACCTGGAAATTTTTTTGGAGGAGGGGATAGAAGGTGGGAACACACCATAAAACTTTCAATCCATGAAGAGTCCGTGGCTGATAGAAGGATTATTGTGAAGATACCTCTGTCCAGCAGGATAGAAAATCGAAGTCGGATTCACGGCGGCTCGAGGGCGGCACGAACGGCGGCGGCGGCGGCACCGACGATCACCGGAGATAGAGGGTAGGGGATAGAGATGGTACCACTCTAGAATGGGGTTTTGGGAAGAGGAGAACCAGAGGAGAGAGGGCTGGGGCGCAGCTAGCTTCAAGCTTCACAAATTTTTCTATCATTGATTCACATAAAATGAAAATACAAGCCATATATAGTTCTACCTAATTGACCCACATGACTCCAAATCTGGGGTTACGGATGAGGCATACAAGGGGTTGGACATTGGTCAAAAAAACACACAATAAAAGCCCATTAAACTATATGGTTCGTCCCCCCCCCCCCATAAAGAAGACAATTTTGATTTGTCTTCTTTAATTAAATCTAGGTCCAAGTCCAAGGTTGGACCATGGACCAGCCCCCTTGGGCCCGGGAGTCCAAGTGCACCACTAAGGAGGAGGGAGGGGGCCCCTGCAGGGCCTACATGCACTTTTGCAAAGAAACCCAATGGCCTTTTGCAAATAAACCCACTAAGACCTACAATTATGTACCCATATATCACAAGGGTATACATACAAATATAAAAGGACGTAAATGCTAACACAATGTGAGCGGGCTGACGTTGATGTCCCCATCACTTGGGTCCTACGTTAACCCTGACAAGTGTTCTGAACAGTCTTTTAGCAACATTATCATCATGATCCATCAGGTAACAATTGTCCATAAATGTCTATTTCTACCACAGTATCTACATGAAATTACTGGTTTTTGGTTCTTATGATGCATATTAACAGCAGTATGAGGTGTATAAACATGATCATAAAATTTTCTGTTGTATGCATGAACAGTTTGTTTGTTATTATCTGACAACCATCAATCAGTAAATTTATGCCTTAGTTTGCCACAATTGAAGCATGAATTATTCATTGATAGCCTGCAGGAAATTTTGAAAACTTTGCATTTACAAGGCTTCCCTGAACATACCAACAATTCCTGACTGTATGCCCGTACTTACCACATTCAAAGCACCTGAGATGCTTGCTGTTTGATTCAGAATCATTCCAGTAATTTCCTGACCAGCACTCAACAGCCCTGTGCCCAGGCTTGTTGCAGTTAAAGCACACAGTGTGCTGACTAGACTTGGGTTTAGTTCCGTATGGGCCATGAAAATGCATGGAAGACTTGGCATGCAGTTTATTGTCTTCTTTCATGATAAAACATGTATTCATGAGATGACCATGCTTACCACAATAGTAACATGAAGCATCAGGCTTCCTAGTAGCATGGTTTCTACCAAAAGAATTTCTAGAATGTAATGTTTCACTTGCATGCTCATCTTTTAACAACAATCTGCAATCTTCCATTACGTGACCTACCTTCCCACAATAATAACATGACCCCTTTTTAGTATGAGTGTGTGAGAGATCATGTGACTTGTGTGCATCATTCTTTGTACCAACAGGAGTGTCTTTATCCTTTTTCTGTAGATTTTCATTCTTTTTCAATTTTTGAGTTTGTTCTACAGTTTTGGAACTGAAAGTGGATTTTTGTGCAATAAATTGAAAAACAGAAGGAGCATAGTTTTTGTTTTGATTAGAAGCTTTTACAAACACAGTAGACGTTTTATTCCCATTAATCCTTTTGTTTGTCGGACTGTAACACAGTCCCTCTCTCTGAAAATTAACATTATTTTCAAGAAGCTTATTCAGATTTTCCTTACCTTTGACAAATTTTGATAGAGAATTTTTCAAATCTTGAATCTCAGCATTTAAGACAAAAATATTAGCTTCATATCTGGACAGATCTAATTCACAAGAAATGACTTGTTGATGCAAGGCATCATTCAGACTTTTGAGTTTTTCAACTTCCTGTTTTAATTTTATTTCATTGTCAACTTCAGATAGAGACTTGTTAAGATCATCAACTTCTTGTTGAAGGGATGTGATTGTAAGCTCATATCCAGCTATCTTCGCTTCACAGCACGTGACATTTCCACCCAACATTTGATTGATGGTTTTTAGGCTCTCAATTTCTTGTTCTACATCCACCAACCTATCAGAATTATCCATGCTCACGCACTAACCTTTTTCAATTGTCAATAACCTATCTGACAGTGTGGTGTTTAGATGTTTCAGCTTGTTGATTTCCCCTTTTAATTTATTATTTTGCTCTAGGAGTTCATCATCAAGCATCCAATCATCTAAGGAAAACTGACATTCATAAAACATTTCTTGTTGTTTCTCAGATTGAAGTTTGTTGAGATTTTTCTAAACCTCTAGATTTATTACTCTGTCAGCCTCCAGCATCTCAGAAATCAGTCTATTTTCTTTTTCAAGATCCATTGATTTGTGTTCAAATTCCTTAGACTATTTTTTGAGTTTTTCATTTTCAGATTTCATGTCTTCCAATTCAGAACTGACACACTCTAAATTTCTCTTTCTTTTTTTTCCTATTCTCTCTGCTCTTCTTTTCTTTTTCACTCGATCGTGCAGGCTCCCCCCTCCTTCTTTTTTTTTCTTTTTCTTCATCGATCACTGTCTTCATATATATACTCTCACTGGGCGTGTGGATGAAGAACTCCCGCCCATTAGCTTCCAGAAGGCTCTCAGTCACGTGTCACGATCTAAGCGTTGTAGCCTTCCACGTGGCACTCATTAGGAGGTCGATCTACCTTGGATCACGTGCCCCTCTTCGGAGAGAAGCTCTGTCAGAATAACACAAGGCCTTTAATCAAACGCTTAGCATAGTTTGCACCGTTATGTTCAAACATAGAATGCACTGAGTAGAGATATTCAAGTCAACCATTGTATTGACTTACACAACAGCTTGACACTATATGCACCGACTCTTAAAACAACTGTGTAACATAGTTTGTAGCACCCCTGAAATTTTTAAAAGAATAAGATAGATTTTCAAATAAATAAAATCTATTTGTGTAAATTTGGTCGGGAATTAAATAAAATAAAAATTCGATAAATAGAAAATAACCCAAACTGATAATGGGCTTTGCGTTTAAAAGATATAAATGGCCAAAATGAAATAACGCCTTTCATTAAGGCGCTAATTTATCTCGAGAAAATTTGGAAGAAAAAGACGCCCTTCACCTGGGCGCTATTTAGAATAGTAACGTCCGTGTATATGGGCGCTAATTCATACCAAGAAAATTAATGGCTAAATATAGAAAAGAAAATAACGCTTTTAGCATGGGTGCTAATTCGTACAAAGGAAATTGGAAATAAAGCGGCAAAATATAGAAAAATTAAGAGACGACCTAGGTTAAGGCGCTACTTAATAAAAAGACGCCCTCTTTTAAGGCGCTACTTAATGTGAAAACGCCCTTGTCTCAGACGTCTTTTCCCTGAGAGTTAAATAAGGAAAACCATGTCGAGGCATGGCTGGTGTTAGGTTTCCCTTTAATGTCCAATCACGTCGACGCCTTGCATGGGGAGTCTAGGGTTTTTACAACTTCACATGGCAAGCGGTTGTGGATAAGGAAGGGTGAGCAAATCACGGAGCAATGTATGGAAGGTTTCAAGCCTTGCATTAGATGACATTCGACCCCTCCTAAGGTTCTCCTTTCGTATAAATAAGCCTCCTCGTCGAACGGGCAAACCTTGCTGTTGCCATCCGAAGGATTCCCTACTGCTACTTCGTTCAACATCCCCTTGCTGTGCTGACGTGCAAGAAGAGGCTCCATCCTCTTCCTCTTTCTTCTGTTGCTGCGGACGTGAGGAAGCGGCAGAAGCTCTTCATCCTCAACCTCCTCCTGCGGTCGTGTTGATAGCAAGAAGGAGCCAAGGCTTCTTCCTCTTCTTCCTGTTGACTGCAACGTGAAAGGTGGAGCATCTTCCTCTTCCTCCTTCAAGATCTTCTTCCTCCGGCGGCTGCTCTGTTTGAAACAGAGTACCGTAAAAGCATCAAATTCTTCTTCCTGTACCACATTCTACACATCAAAAGGTAGGTTTTCTCAAGTTTCGTAGCCCAAACAAAGTTAAAACATGATGTAAGGCCAACATTATAGATAAAAATCATCTTATATCATGCATTTATATCATACATATGATTATCGGTGTGTTCTGAATTTTTACAGTAATTAACGCCCCTTTCTAGGGCGTTATTTCATTTTGACGCCCATCAAAACGGTCGTCAAATCTCATTTGGAATTGACGACTTCGTATACGTCGTAATTTCTGGAATTGACGCCACTGTTAAGGACGTCATAAAAGAAAAATGTGACAGTCACAAGGGCGTTAATTAACAAATTCAAAAAAAATGATCAGTGACAGTCGTCAATTATATATATGAGGGTTATGAGCTTTTCGCATTTTACAATTGTTAATGGATATAGAAGTATCCTTTCGCCATGAAAATTTTTGGGCATACTATTGGGATGGGGACCGAGGTAGTGGAAGTGGTTGCACCGTTTTTCATGCCCCCTAGTGCAAGATCCCCCGTCTCCCATCGAAAAATTATTTTGAACATATGGTTAGGTACAGTTTTTCGAGCCGGTCATTTTGATATATTATAAGTAATATTCCGACATCATTTAGTACAGAAACAGGAGGCTTGAAAAAAATCCATTTTTTTGAATAACGACCCAAACATGGTCGTTACTTAACATTCTGACGCCCATACTCCTAGGCGTCAGATTAACTATTTATATATATATAAATATATATATATATATATCATGTAGGCAGATCTTTGAAAATCCATTATTATTGGAATACATAACAGAAAATTATGAAAAAAATATATTTGGAATCGCTGTATTTTTCTCCTAATTATCATATATTCTTTTTCCTTAAATTATTTTTAATAAATCAATGTGCCTTTTAATGTATGTTTTTGAGTTTGTTCAAATAAATAGATATAAATGTGAAATCTTGTTAAATAAATTTATTTAAAAATCATGAAAATTAACGTTCCCCAAGAGGATGCTAATTAATAAATGACAGCACCCACAGGCGTTAAATACTATAAGTTTATTTAATTATAGTTAATTATAAGGTAGGATGGACATGAACTCTATGATTAACACATTCTTATTCTCACCGTTTTCTCCCGTTTTTGACCCATACCACAGGTCTTTTGGCACTCTCATCTCACGTCCGTAGATGGAGTCCCTGTTTCATGATTGGTTCACGCATACCCCTCAACTCTTGGTGACATACAAGCCCTCTGTTGGACATTCCGTTCCTTCGGACTGGCGAGTTAGTCATTGGGACCTCCGTAAGTCTCCTCGTAGCCTTGGATTCCCTCAAGGCCGACTGAGCTGGTTGTACCTTAACCACCTTGTACCTTTTGATTGCCACGTCTTGTGGTAACCCGGTCCTCTCATGGTGCCATCTTGGTCCATGAGAGAAGGATCTTAGCCTGTGGAATGATGATATTCCACTAGGCAATGTCTTGGATTGAGCCCCTTATAGATGGGGTCAATCCCTCAGCTTGATTCATGTCCCTTGATTGGTGACAGGTTTTAGTCATCCACTCAAGTTATCACGGCTACCTCGTTAAGGTACCAAATCTCCCCAGGTTATCGACATGTCATGTTTCTCGTTCGTTTTTATTATTGTCTATCTAATATTCTTCCTTGAATTCCATGGAACCTATCCATGAATCTACCTTGATATCCTACATAAGTTTGTTCTTGGAAATCCATGGCTATCACTAAAGTGGTTGTCTAGATATTTACATGTAACAATGCCTGCGCATTTAAGGGCCCGATCTGGTCCTGGGAGGAGCACCCGAAAGTACTTGTGCCCATGGGAGTTATATTGATCACGGTGTGGCATTGCACCGAAGTACTTGCTTGAATCTACGACACTCCACTATATCTCTATCTCTCTCTCACGTGCTAGACTTGATTGACTTGACATGACTTGCGTGGCCCGGAATGGGCAAAGTACTTGCTTGCTAATAGCCATTATCTCATGACATGAAAGACTTTATTGATATACTTGGTACTCGTTCCAATACTTGAAATCTTGAATACTTGAAGTTTCCCTATCTTGGATCAACAGTTATTTCCTCTCGTTATCATGTTCAATTGCATAGCACTTCATTTTTACATGATTGACGTGCTAGACTTGCATTTTTATTTGAAAAAGGTAATTACTTAAACCAGTTGCTAGTTCTTGAGATATAATTCCTACTGAGCGTTCGCTCATCAAGTTCTTTTCCCCAACTTTTCAGGTAATGCAGACCCTGACTCGGACTCGGATGGGCAGGAGCAAGAGTGACGAGTGTAGAACCTACAAGCGTCATGCTATTGGACTCTATCGTGTCATGTCGTCCCTAGTTTATTCTTGGAGTCTTGTTATTGGAACTTATGTCATTGCAATAATTGTAATAATTAAGGCTTGTGGGCCTATTTAGACTTGTTAAGTCCTGGAGTTGTGACATCGTTTATTGGATTGAAGTCGTTGTCAAGGGTATCAGTATTTGGTCTTATTTTAAATTCTTATCTTATTGCGCACTCTATTTTGATGTCGAAATTCTACTTGCTCTGATTGACATGATTGATATAAACTCGTCACACTCTCCCCGGGTTCCTTCCGCGCTCGGGGCGTGACAGTTTTTGTGGTATCAGAGCCTAGGATTTCAAGTCCTAGGAAACCCAAGTCCAAGGATAGGTCTATCCCTAAACTGTGAAGATGGGTAGTGCTGTGGGTATAAGTCCTTGTAGGGCATCCGACTACAAATTTCAACATGAAACTAATTAAGGTTCACTCCCTGTAGGACTATGGCTGCTGAACGCGCACAATGGCGTGAGATGCAACGAACTGTACAAGGCTTGACCCAGGCCTTGCAACAGGTGGCTCAAGGTGGGGCACATCATGGAGCTGGCGACCTCCATCGGAGTTTTAGAAATCTCAAACCTCCGAGATTCTCAAGTTCATCAAATCCTGAGGATGCGGAGAACTGGATAAAGGAGATCGAGCGAATCTTCCGCGTCATGCAATGAGCGGATGGTGAAAAGGTGCTTCTGGCCACGTTCCAACTGGAACGGGACGCCTGTGCTTGGTGGGAGTCCGTCGAGGCCACCTTACTTAAAAATCATGTTACATGGGCCGAATTTGTCGAGCACTTCAATAGCAAGTATTTCTCCGACCGTGTTCAGGAGAAAAAGGCCGCGGAATTTGCTGCCTTGAAGCAACGATCCCTGTCGGTAGCTGACTATGAAGCCCAGTTCTCCCGGTTATCTAGATATGCACCACATTTAGTTTGCACTGAAAAGATGAAGGCAAGAAGGTTCTTGAATGGGTTACGACCCCAGTATATCACCCAGCTCGCTCCCTTGGATATTCAAGTGTACTCAGAGATGGTGCGTCGTACCCAGTTGCTAGAAGACGCCACGGAACTGTCTGACAAAATCCGTGGTAAGGATAAAAGGGAGAATGTCACAAGCCCCAACACTTTTAAACCGTCTTTCAAAAAGCGGACCAGTAATGGAGGCGAACCCTCCAAGGTGAAGAAATTCAAAAAGGCTAATAACAAACCTTTCTCCATCACGGCACCGCCAAAGGAGAATTGTAAATATTGCGACAAACCGGGTCATCAGGCTGCGGAATGCTGGAGAAGGCTCGGAGCATGCATTCGTTGTGGGAGTAAAGAACACCGTATTCTCGACTGTCCAATGATGAACGACCAGAGTGAGCCGGAGACAAAGGAAGAGAAGCGTCCGACAAAGAAGCAAGGACGTTTACAAGCTCTCCAAGAAACGGAACCAACCGAAGGTGGGTTGGTGGAAGGTATTTTGTCTATCTACTCTAAATCTGCTCAAGTACTATTTGATACGGGTGCCACACACTCTTTTGTTTCAAAGAAATTTGCTGCTTCATTCTCTATGGAACCCAAATGGATAGACTTGGTAATTTCTACCCCGTTAGGGAATGAGTCGTATGTCACTTTCCATTACCCAAACTGCAAGATTATAGTTAAAGGCCACAACTTACCGGCAGATTTAATATGCTTAGACTTGAAGGAGTACGATGTAATTTTAGGAGCCGATTGGCTATCCACCCATCGGGCAACGGTAGACTGCCGAAATGGAAAGGTAACTTTTGTGGATTACCCGGAGTTAACTTACATTACTCCCCGGAAGAGATCACCAGTCATCTCTGCTCTTCGAGCCCATAAACTTATCAACAAAGGATGCGAGGCATTCTTAGCATTTGTAACTGCCACAGAGGGTAAGGTACCTAGACTAGAAGTCATTCAAGTGGTTCGGGAGTTTTCCGATGTTTTTCCTGAAGACTTGCCTGGCTTGCCACCAGAGAGAGAAGTCTCATTCACTATAGACCTTGTTCCAGGTGTCGGACCTGTTTCAAAGCACCCTACAGAATGTCCCCCGTAGAATTAAAGGAATTGAAAGAACAGCTTATGGAGCTACTGAAGAAAGGGTTTATCAGACCAAGTACTTCCCCATGGGGAGCACCAGTGTTGTTCGTCAAGAAGAAGGATGGATCGATGAGACTGTGCATCGATTATCGGCAGCTGAACCACCTCACTATGAAGAATAAATACCCGCTGCCAAGGATTGATGAACTCTTCGATCAGATTTCTAGAGCAAAGTATTTCTCAAAAATTGATCTTCGATCGGGTTATCACCAACTGAGGATCAAGGACGAGGATAATCATAAAACTACATTCCGAAGTAGGTACGGGCATTATGAATTTACTGTTATGCCTTTTGGACTAACAAATGCCCCTGCAGCTTTTATGCAGCTTATGAATTCTATCTTTAGACCGCATCTGGACAAATTTATTGTGGTTTTTATCGATGATATCCTGATATATTCAAAGTCTGAAGAGGAGCATGAAGTGCATTTGAGGATAGCACTACAAGTATTGAGGGACAATCAATTATATGCTAAATTGAGCAAATGTGAATTTTGGCTGGAAGAAGTGTCCTTCTTAGGACACGTAATTTCAAAGGATGGAATCTCAATGGATCCCGCAAAAGTCGAAGCGGTGAAGAATTGGGAACAACCGACTAATGCAACAGAAATCAGGAGTTTCCTTGGTCTTGCTGGTTATTACCGGCGTTTTATTAAAAACTTCTCGAAGATTGCAGTACCACTCACCAGGCTGACTCGCAAGGAAGTGCCATATGAGTGGAATGAGGAATGTGAACAAAGTTTCCAAACCTTGAAGGACCATTTGACCACTGCTCCAGTCTTGGCCCTTCCTATTGTAGGAGAGAAGTATGAGGTATATACCGATGCTTCCAGTATTGGCCTCGGTTGTGTGTTAATGCAACAGGGAAGAGTTATTGCGTACTCTTCTAGGTAGTTGAAGAAGCATGAGGAAAACTACCCGGTGCATGACTTGGAGTTGGCCGCGGTAGTATTTGCACTAAAGATCTGGAGACACTATCTTTACGGAGAACAATTCACAGTATTCTCCGATCATAAGATCCTCAAATATCTATTCTCTCAGAAGGAGCTTAATATGAGGCAACGTCGATGGCTGGAATATTTAAAGGACTTTGATTTCACTATTCAGTATCACCCCGGTAAAGGATATTCAGTAGCTGATGCCTTAAGTCGGAAGCCGAGAGCCCTTATGGCCAGTTGTATGATACGGGAATGGAAATTATTGGAGGAATTCTCCAGATTAAATATAAGCACGGACCAAAAAGACGGGTGTATTACTCTCTCTCACATGAGTGTGCATCCGGACTTGCTATCCGAAATCAAAAAGTTACAAGATGAAGATCCTGGAATGATTGAAATCAGGGAGAAACTGGATCAAAGGACCGAATTCAGGCTGGCAGTTGATGGAAGACTAATGTTTCAGGAAAGGACATGTGTCCCAGACTGTCCTGGGTTGAAAAGGAAGATTCTAGATGATGCTCACCGCTCTAGGTATACCATTCATCCTGGAGCAACTAAGATGTACAAAGACTTAAAAAGGACTTTCTGGTGGCCGAACATGAAGAGGGAGGTAGCGGACTTTGTGTCTCGCTGTCTCACATGCCAACAAGTGAAAGCAGAACACCAAAGGCCCACCGGAAAGTTACACCCCCTTGATATTCCCAAATGGAAATGGGAAGGAATTGGTATGGATTTCATCATGGGATTGCCTAAGTCTAGAGGCGGACATGATGGTATTTGGGTAATCATCGACCGACTGACCAAGTCAGCGCATTTCTTGCCAATTAAAAGTCGATGGTCGGTTGATGTTTTGGCCGCATTGTATATCAAGGAGATCATGAGATTGCATGGAGTCCCAACATCAACCGTGTCTGACCGAGACCCTCGCTTCACTTCTCACTTCTGGAAGGGTCTACAACACTCATTGGGGACGAAGCTCAATTTCAGTACTGCTTTCCACTCCCAGACCGATGGTCAGACCGAGAGAACAAACCAAATAGTTGAAGACATGTTACGAGCTTGCATTATTGACTTTGGCGGAGGTTGGCATGATCATGTGCCCCTAGCCGAGTTTGCATACAATAATAGCTATCAAGCCAGTATACAGATGGCTCCATTTGAAGCCTTGTACGGTAGGAGTTGCCGATCTCCTATATGCTGGGATGATGTTGGCGAGAAGCAACTACTAGGGCCAGATATGGTAAGAAACACAACAGAAAAGGTTGAACTTATCCGAGAAAGACTCAAAGTAGCACAATCCAGATAGAAATCTTATGCAGATAATAGAAGAAGGGAATTAGAGTTCCAAGTCGGAGACCATGTTTACCTCAAGGTCTCACCTGGTCGAGGAATAAGAAGGTTCGGAGTTAAAGGCAAGCTTACACCGAGATTCATTGGTCCATTCGAAATATTGGAAAGAGTTGGCGAGGTAGCCTATCGTCTTGCTTTGCCTCCACAACTGTCGGAAGTGCACAATGTGTTCCACATTTCCATGCTAAAGAAATATGTGCACGACCCTTTCCACGTCATTGATCATAGTAACTTAGTGATTCAAAAGGACCTCACTTATGAACAGAAGCGGATGAAGATTCTTGATCGAGAGGTCCGAGTCTTAAGAAACAAGACCATTCCCATGGTAAAAGTGCAATGGAACAAATGCTTGGAGCAAGAAGCCACATGAGAAACTGAAGAATCTATGTGAAGGAGATATCCGGAATTATTCTAAACCGTAAGTACTCTATACCCTCCATGTCTTCATTCACGCAATTGAATTTGGGGACCAAATTCTTTTAAGTGGGGGAGGGTGTAGCACCCCTGAAAATTTTAAAAGAATAAGATAGATTTTCAAATAAATAAAATCTATTTGTGTAAATTTGGTCGGGAATTAAATAAAATAAAAATTCGATAAAAAGAAAATAACCCAAACTGATAATGGGCTTTGCGTTTAAAAGATATAAATGGGCCAAAATGAAATAACGCCTTTCATTAAGGCGCTAATTTATCTCGAGAAAATTCGGAAGAAAAAGACGCCCTTCACCTGGGCGCTATTTAGAATAGTAACACCCGTGTATATGGGCGCTAATTCATACCAAGAAAATTAACGGCTAAATATAGAAAAGAAAATAACGCTTTTAGCATGGGTGCTAATTCGTACAAAGGAAATTGGAAATAAAGCGACAAAATATAGAAAAATTAAGAGACGACCTAGGTTAAGGCGCTACTTAATAAAAAGATGCCCTCTTTTAAGGCGCTACTTAATGTGAAAACGCCCTTGTCTCAGACGTCTTTTCCCTGAGAGTTAAATAAGGAAAACCATGTCGAGGCATGGCTGGTGTTAGGTTTCCCTTTAATGTCCAATCACGTCGACGCCTTGCATGTGGAGTCTAGGGTTTTTACAACTTCACATGGCAAGCGGCTGTGGATAAGGAAGGGTGAGCAGATCACGGAGCAACGTATGGAAGGTTTCAAGCCTTGCATTAGATGACATTCGACCCCTCCTAAGGTTCTCCTTTCGTATAAATAAGCCTCCTCGTCGAACGGGCAAACCTTGCTATTGCCATCCGAAGGATTCCCTACTGCTACTTCGTTCAACATCCCCTTGCTGTGCTGACGTGCAAGAAGAGGCTCCATCCTCTTCCTCTTTCTTCTGTTGCTGCGGACGTGAGGAAGCGGCAGAAGCTCTTCATCCTTAACCTCCTCCTGCGGTCGTGTTGACAGCAAGAAGGAGCCAAGGCTTCTTCCCCTTCTTCTTGTTGACTGCAACGTAAAAGGCGGAGCATCTTCCTCTTCCTCCTTCAAGATCTTCTTCCTCCGGTGGCTGCTCTGTTTGAAATAGAGTACCGTAAAAGCATCAAATTCTTCTTCCTGTACCACATTCTACACATCAAAAGGTAGGTTTTCTCAAGTTTCGTAGCCCAAACAAAGTTAAAACATGATTTAAGGCCAACATTATAGATAAAAATCATCTTATATCATGCATTTATATCATACATATGATTATCGGTGTGTTCTGAATTTTTACAGTAATTAACGCCCCTTTCTAGGGCGTTATTTCATTTTGACGCCCATCAAAACGGTCGTCAAATCTCATTTGGAATTGACGACTTCGCATACGTCGTAATTTCTGGAATTGACGCCACTGTTAAGGACGTTAGAAAAGCAAAACGTGACAGTCACAAGGGCGTTAATTAAAAAATTCAAAAAAAATGATCAGTGACAGTCGTCAATTATATATATGAGGGTTATGAGCTTTTCGCATTTTACAATTGTTAATGGATATAGAAGTATCCTTTCGCCATGAAAATTTTTGGGCGTACTATTGGGATGGGGACCGAGGTAGTGGAAGTGGTTGCACCATTTTTCGTGCCCCCTAGTGCAAGATCCCCCGTCTCCCATCGAAAAATATTTTGAACATATGGTTAGGTACAGTTTTTCGAGCCGGTCATTTTGATATATTATAAGCAATATTCTGACATCATTTAGTATAGAAACAGGAGGCTTGAAAAAAATCCATTTTTTTGAATAACGACCCAAACATGGTCGTTACTTAACATTCTGACGCCCATACTCCTAGGCGTCAGATTAACTATTTATATATATATAAATATATATATATATATCATGTAGGCAGATCTTTGAAAATCCATTATTATTAGAATACATAACAGAAAATTATGAAAAAAATATATTTGGAATCCTTGTGTTTTTCTCCTAATTATCATATATTCTTTTTCCTTAAATTATTTTTAATAAATCAATGTGCCTTTTAATGTATGTTTTTGAGTTTGTTCAAATAAATAGATATAAATGTGAAATCTTGTTAAATAAATTTATTTAAAAATCATGAAAATTAACGTTCCCCAAGAGGATGCTAATTAATAAATGACAGCACCCACGGGCGTTAAATACTATAAGTTTATTTAATTATAGTTAATTATAAGGTAGGATGGACATGAACTCTATGATTAACACATTCTTATTCTCACCATTTTCTCCCGTTTTTGACCCATACCACGGGTCTTTGGCACTCTCATCTCACGTCCGTAGATGGAGTCCCTGTTTCATGATTGGTTCACGCATACCCCTCAACTCTTGGTGACATACAAGCCCTCTGTTGGACATTCCGTTCCTTCGGACTGGCGAGTTAGTCATTGGGACCTCCGTAAGTCTCCTCGTAGCCTTGGATTCCCTCAAGGCCGACTGAGCTGGTTGTACCTTAACCACCTTGTACCTTTTGATTGCCACGTCTTGTGGTAACCCGGCCCTCTCATGGTGCCATCTTGGTCCATGAGAGAAGGATCTTAGCCTGTGGAATGATGATATTCCACTAGGCAATGTCTTGGATTGAGCCCCTTATAGATGGGGTCAATCCCTCAGCTTGATTCATGTCCCTTGATTGGTGACAGGTTTTAGTCATCCACTCAAGTTATCACGGCTACCTAGTTAAGGTACCGAATCTACCCAGGTTATCGACATGTCATGTTTCTCGTTCGTTTTTATTATTGTCTATCTAATATTCTTCCTTGAATTTCGTGGAACCTATCCACGAATCTACCTTGATATCCTACATAAGTTTGTTCTTGGAAATCCATGGCTATCACTAAAGTGGTTGTCTAGATATTTACATGTAACAATGCCTGCGCATTTAAAGGCCCGATCTGGTCCTGGGAGGAGCACCCGAAAGTACTTGTGCCCATGGGAGTTATATTGATCACGGTGTGGCATTGCACCGAAGTACTTGCTTGAATCTACGACACTCCACTATATCTCTATCTCTCTCTCACGTGCTAGACTTGATTGACTTGACATGACTTGCGTGGCCCGTAATGGGCAAAGTACTTGCTTGCTAATAGCCATTATCTCATGACATGAAAGACTTTATTGATATACTTGGTACTCGTTCCAATACTTGAAATCTTGAATACTTGAAGTTTCCCTATCTTGGATCAACAGTTATTTCTTCTCGTTATAATGTTCAATTGCATAGCACTTCATTTTTACATGATTGACGTGCTAGACTTGCATTTTTATTTGAAAAAGGTAATTGCTTAAACCAGTTGCTAGTTCTTGAGATGTAATTCCTACTGAACGTTCGCTCATCAAGTTCTTTTCCCCAACTTTTCAGGTAATGCAGACCCTGACTCAGACTCGAATGGGCAGGAGCAAGAGTGACGAGCGTAGAACCTACAAGCGTCATGCTATTGCACTCTATCGTGTCATGTCGTCCCTAGTTTATTCTTGGAGTCTTGTTATTGGAACTTATGTCATTGCAAGAATTGTAATAATTAAGGCTTGTGGGCCTATTTAGACTTGTTAAGTCCTGGAGTTGTGACATTGTTTATTGGATTTAAGTCGTTGTCAAGGGTATCAGTATTTGGTCTTATTTTAAATTCTTATCTTATTGCGCACTCTATTTTGATGTCGAAATTCTACTTGCTCTGATTGACATGATTGATATAAACTCGTCACGCTCTCCCCGGGTTCCTTCCGCTCTCAGGGCGTGGCATAGTTGATGCACCGAGTTGGATTTGCGAGAAATGCACCGAGATGAAAAACAAGAATCATACGAACAAAAATGGCTGCAAGACAGACCTTGCACCGAGTCTGAAAAGCGAGACCCACAAGGAAGATATGCACAAACCTAAATGTGTATGCTGCAATGAAATGTAATGAAATACACTGAGCCATTTTATGTCTAGACACGTAATGCACCGAGATGAAAACGGGGCTACGGTGTTCGAGAGTGAGACATAGACTTGCACGGAGGCAAGTGCTTAAGTGTGAAATGCAGAATAAAGCTAGGCTAGCACCGAGCTAGATCTTGGATAGTAAATATGCCGAGTTGATACAGAGAAGTACAAGGCAATGCTTGCACCGAGATGTATATGAACTGAGATGAAGAGACAAGACGTTAACGGTCCATTCCAGATGATGATTGCACCGACTCGAACTTGCACCGACCTCGAGGGGTGAGATGCAAGGACATGTTATGCACGGACCTTAAAGCTATTACCACAGACTTCCTTCATGTTTTGAAACAAGTAAATGCACCGAATGTATAAATGTAAAGGACAACGATGCAAAAGGATGCATTGACTATGTTCCCGAATGTATAGACTCGCTAAGTCACCATGTGCAGACTTAGTGTATGGCAAGACAAGTCAATGCATAGACTATGTATATGCATGAAGACCACTGGCTGTACTGACTAGTAGAGTGAGACACAGGAGGTCGTACAGACTAGCCACCAAGTAATGTACAGACTTGAGTTGATGCAGTCTAGGCAAACTCAGTACAGACTTTAAGCCTTGAACTGGCATGTACTAACTTATGGCCACATGAAACCCAGTTATGAAATGCACAGGCCTAGACTGTTAACCCTGCACTGACTTTGTATGCATAATAAACACGCATCGACATTCAAATGAATCGACTAATGAATGCACTGATGCAGTGTATGTGTTGGCTTCGGTGCAGTATTCAGAGGGGGGGTGAATGAATATAACCCTTTAAAAACTTTCGCCCAGTTAAAATATGATGCTCACTAGAATTACTAGTTCGCAAACTAGATAAGCTTAAAAGCTAATAATCAGTTGCAGAACCAAACAAGCATACAGTGAGATCACTAGGATGCTAACTAGGCTGAATTTGACAAGGAGTCGCTCAACTAGAATTTCGCTCTCTTGACAAATTAAAACATTCTAAGAAGACTAATTAACTCTTCTTCTCAACCCGAAGCCAAATGTATGGAGCGCCCCTATGCATTCATCTAGCGGAAGCAAATCATAAGCAATCAAACCACAATGCAAAAGGGGTTTTTAGGTGGTTCGGTCCTCCAGACCTACATCCACCCCACACTCAAACCGAGTGTGGCTTCCACTAGCTCACGCTAGAAACAGCAGACTCAGTCTGCAACAGGTGCTGCCACACAGCTTGACCAGGAGAACAGCCTCCCCTCTTCCTCCCAACCGGAGGGAACCACTAGTGACACCAGTCACTAGCAAACCAGAGACACACGGTCTCTCTTCCTCCAGACCCGGAGGGAACCCCTGGACTTGAATCCACAAGCCCAGAATCGGAGATAAGATCTCCCTTCCTCCAAACCGGAGGGAACCCCTGGACTTGAATCCACAAGCCCAGAACTGGAGATCAGATCTCCCTTCCTCCAAACCGGAGGGAACCCACTAGTAGCACCCAGCTACTTGCAACCGGAGATAGCAATCTCCCTTCTCCTGAACTAACAGGAGGAACCCCGACCTCACTACTGAGGATCGGAAGAACACAGATAACCAAATGAAACAGGAAAAATAAGAAAAGAAAAATACACAGCGATCAGAAAGCTGTAAAGACAAATAACACAAATGTGGTTCGCATGGAGCTGCCTGGCCTGGATTTGATCCACGGTCCAGTAGTCAGATCTTCAGGTAAGCTTCTTTCTTCTTCTCCACGAGCTCTCTCGTTCACTCTCTATCTCTCTTTCTCTTTCTTCTGCTTTCCTAATCTCTCACTCTCTGCTGCACTTCTTCTTCTTCACTCTTTCTTCTTTCTTCACACGAGCACTATCTCTCTCTCTTCTTCTCCTTCTGCTCTTCTTCTTTCTCTTTTCTTTTTCTCTGGATCGTGGCTCTCTATATGGACTTTTCTTCTCGCCAACTCGATCGCCCTTCTTCTGTGGAAGAAGGCTCATATATATAGCAGCAGCAGCATCATCAGCCCCGATGTGTGACCTCCACATTTCCAGCCCTAAGTATTCGGACCACGTGGCAGTCTCTCAGCAGGCTTCATTCCAGCCTCGGATCACGTGCTGCCCAGTCACTTGGGAATGTTCTTCCTCGAACCTGCAAGGAGATACGAACCATTAAAACTGAGGGCCACAATAACTAAATTTGCACGAAGTATGTAGTAGCAATTCTAGATGCACTGAGAACGACACGAAGAAGATGAAAACAACACGAGGTAATAAGAAGAACGACACGAGATACATACGATGACTACAGCACGAAGTAAAGAAAACGACACGACGTAATAAACAGCAAAGAGAACGTCACGAGAACAACATGGACTGGCAACAGAAACCAACACGAAGTGGTTGCAAACAAGCAAGACACGAGGTCTACATAAAGCAACACAAAGTGTGGTCAAGGCGAGAAAGGCACGAAGTCTAAAGCGAAAAATCAACACAAAGTCAGAAGAGTGACACGGCTATCATGACACGTGATGAAGCAGTGACACTAAAACAAAAGGACTCGAGGAACAACAGTAAGTGACACGAAGTTAAACAAGCAGACATAAAAGATGACACGAGATGCAACTAGAAAACAGAGAGAAGTGACACGAGGTTCACACAGAAACGACACGAGGTGGCACAGAAAGTAACACGAGGTGCTGCAATGTTCTACACGCAGTGGAACAAAAAATGACACGAAGACACAGACACAACAGTAACCAACACGAAGTAAGTTCGACATGGAGACAGATGACAGAGACCGTCACGAGTTGAAAACAACACGAAGATGAAAACAGAAGTTGACACGAAGTGAAAATGACACGAAGTGAAAACAACACTAAGACGATGAGAACAGCAAGAGGTGAAGCGACACGGGGTTCACCGGGAAACAACTCGAAGTTCATCAGAACAAATCGAGCTGCTACAGTAAACAACACGAAGACAATCAAACAAAAATAACACGAAGACAATGGAAGCTACAGTGCAATGTATAGACTTGAAGTTCAGTTGAGTGTACAGACTTCACCAATGAATCACTCACTGTACAGACTTACTATAGCAGTCTGATGTACGGACTTTGATGAACAGTCCAATGTATGGACTTGTACTGCAAACAACAATGTATAGACTTCATGTAAAAGCCCAATGTATTGGACATTGAAATCGAAGACCAATGTGCAGACTTGACAGTGAAGACTAGTGTGCAGACTTCAAGTTTAACTGTGGATGTACAGACTTGAAGAATAAGCCAGTGTATAGACTTGAAGATTGAGGGCGATGTACAGACTTTGATGACCAACACCAATGTATAGACTTAGGAGCATAAGACACGGCTGTACAGACTTCGCCTAAGACGACGATGTACACACTTAGACTAAGACAATGCATAGGCTTGAACGAGAGTCCAATGTATAGACTTTGCTACCCAGACATGATATATGCAGAGACATGATATCTGACAGAATGCAGTGCACATATATAAAGAGCAAATGCCATCAATGCTAGACATCATCATTCATGTTACTATCAATATGCAGAATGCTCAAGAATAATAATGCATAGAAATGCACTTTATTTATTGCAATCATCAAAACATAATAACATTGCTATCATCAAAATACAATATCAAATGCACTCAAATGCACTCACTGTCTTGCTATCATCAAAACGAAATAGCATTGCTATCATCAAGGCGACATAGCACATGCTTGTGCCTAAGAGGCACAACATTCTCCCCCTTTTTGATGATGGCAACCCAATGTGACAGTGAGTCACACACAAGATTATCTCCCCCTTTGACATGATCAAAAAGAGAAAAATAGTAAAAATATGAGTGCAAAGTGCAATATGCATGCAAATTCCTCTAGAACATTCTCCCCCTGAATGTAAGACTCCCCTGAATTATTTCTCCCCCTAAATAAAAGCTCCCCCTTTGAGAAGGAATATGAACAGATAACCAAGGTAGAAAAGGTAGGAGGGTCACTAGATAACAACTGAATCATAGGTTCAGAAAGGAAGCATGATTATAAACAACTGTTAAAGTATAAGAATCAGCAACATACAATTTTGACAAAAATTCAGGTTTAACAGTGATAAACCTAGAGTAAAAGATCTGACCTCTGAAAAAGAGTTTTAGATTCCATTTATAGTAATGAATCTAGGGCACATGGTATTAATAGATAAGTCTCAAATAATACCCTTTTGTGTCTAAACAAGGAAATTCAAGAGAGGCAACTTGAATATGTATTGAGAAAAATAATTTTCACTCAATGACTTTTGATTTTCGAAGGGTTACAGCAGTTTGATTTTCATTTTTCAAATTCCAGAGCCTGAACTAAGTAAATAGATCAGTGACATTTATGCTGTTGACATTAGGTGTACACCTTGATCAGAGGCAAGTACCCCTAGTTACTAGGCATAAACTACTAGATCTATTTCAGATCAAAATCAGAAAGAATAGTCTTCACTTTTGACATTAAGGGTACACCTTGATTAGAGGCCAGTACCCTCAGTTACTTGGTGAGGACTCCCCCTATAGATTTGACTCTATGAACAGAGATAGTCTAAAGCACTTCATGACATGTGAATTTTCTTACTTCTTTGGAGGAGTTCACAGTTTCTCAGTGCAATCAGCCATTGCTCTGTCACTATGTTCAGTTCTTAACATTAATGAACTTATTTACTGCTGCCCTTAATTCTTTTAGAGTGATTGTCTAAAAAATCAGTACACACTCTTATTAGCCTGTTCTAGATATATCCAGTTCAACACATTTAGGCATTACAAAAAACTTTTTCTATTTTAGCTATGAGACAAAGATTAAGAGCTATAAAAGTTTTCTTTTATCTCAAATTCTGAAGTGCAGACACTTAACTCTCCAATTTATAAAGGTTAAACCTTTAGTTCTTTTCAATTTGTAAATGTGATTCTTATAAGTGAACAGTTGCAATAATCACTATTCAATGTACTAAACCAGATGCAAAGATGTTGTTTAGTGAAGAAATGGGGAAAGGATAGCAATAAGCATTATGATCCATAGCATCTGATGATAGTGAATATGAATGAGTTGAAAGGGGACAATGAGAAATACCAAGGATTCAATGAATTGACTAGAACTCTCAGCTCCCCCTGACACCATGATGCAAAAATATGCTATGCATTAGACTGTTCTACATGCAGACTATGCAGCATTAGTCAAACTCCCCCTGACAAGGTGTATGAAATAGAATTAATGAACTGCTCATAATTTTAGAATATGCTCAAGAAGAATTCATGCTTTGTTCAATCAGAGAGAGAATTTATCAAATGCATCATCTTCCTTTTAAATTTTTAGATTTTTTTTTCAACATATGATGCAGTACACTGTTCTTCATGAAAACTAGACCCATGGTACTAGGCGGAGGACCTGGTCTCAAAGACCATCTCACACATGGTAGGAACCTCCGGGCAGATTTCCCTGCCTTTTAGTAACATACCATTTGATATACCAGGGTTAACAAGGACAATGCAACATAAGGCAGTCCTTCATGCATTGAACAGCATCATTGACACATGCAATGACAGTCAGTCTATACACAATCAGTCCAAGTATGCATTCAATAACAACCATGTAACACCCTCAAATATAGCTAAGTTGTACTCTATATCATTGAGGCGCCTTTTCATGTATCGGCTCAGTTCTTGGAAAGAACTCCGAAGTTAAGCGTGCTTAATGGGAGTAGTACTGGGATGGGTGACCTGCCCGGGAAGTCCCCGATTCTGGAGCCGATCACTATTAAAAAGGGGATAAAACCGTGAGGCCGGTAGGCCAAAGCGGACAATACCTCGACGGTATAGAGTACGGGGCGTGACAGAATGGTATCAGAGCTATACCCCAGCCGGAAATGTGGGAACTAAGTGCCATGCAGGGCAAAGTGCTACGCTATGGGAGCCACCTCTTGAGTCCGTAATGGAGCAAAGTGCTACATAGTGGGAGCCACCTCTTGAGCCTGTAGGGGCCACCTCTAGAGTCCTACATGCCTGGGGGCTTGATTGCGTGATTGCATGCTATATGTGCCCAACGACGAGGACGTCGCCTATATAAGAGGGGTAGATTGTAACACCCTCAAATATAGCTAAGTTGTACTCTATATCATTGATGCGCCTTTTCAAGTATCGGCTCATTTCTTGGAAAGAACTCCGAAGTTAAGCGTGCTTAATGGGGAGTAGTACTGGGATGGGTGACCTGCCCGGGAAGTCCCCCATTCTGGAGCCGATCACTATTAAAAAGGGGATAAAACCGTGAGGCCGGTAGGCCAAAGCGGACAATACCTCGACGGTATAGAGTACGGGGCGTGACAAATCATGTAATGCATTAACACAAAACACATGCATGGACACAGAGTCTATATAGTGCATCAACTGTATACACTAATGAAGCATTCAAATTCAGTTCAACATATAGCAAGAGAAGAGCATCAGATATGTAGAATTGAATTCAATAACTGAGTCTGGAATGCATACTGATCAGCTAGACATGAAGAGTTCATTAAAAAATCAACCAAGCAAATCAACATGAAACTCACAATTTTCATGCTCACAATTTTAGATAATGGAATTTAAAACAGATTTCAGAACTGACCTGAATTGAATCATGGGGTTTTCTTTTTGAGTGCCTTAGTTGACCCCTTTTATTTCTCCTTCCAAGGCACACCTGTAGCAAGTCAATCAAGTTGATCCTGCAGAGACCCAAGCAGTCTTGGGTCCTGCACTACCCCTATCAGGTGTTCTAAACAGTTTCTTAGCAACATGGTTATCAAATTTATCAGAAAACAATTGTCCATAGAGTGACCAAGTTTACCACAATATCTACATGAAACAGCAGATTTTCTGGTTCTATGATGCATATCAACAGCAGCATGATACCTATGATAATGAGCATGAATTGTTCTGTTGTAAGCATGAACTTTTGATTTACCATTACCTGCCCACCAGCATTCAGAAGCTCGGTGGTCAGGTTTTCCACATTCATAACAACCAAGAGTCTTTTCTTTAAGACCAGCTTTATTTCCGCCCAAGAAATTTTTGTTTGGAGGGAATCTTACAAATTTAGAATTAAAATGATTTCCCTGAACAAACCAGCAGTCCTTGACTGCATGCCCATACTTGCCACATTCAATGCACCTAGGGTGCTTACCTCTTGAGCTAGTAAATCCCCATGAAGGCCTAAACCAACACTCAACAGCTTTATGACCACGTCTGTTACAATTGTAACAAATGATATGTTGGTTTGAGGAAGACATGTTTCTTTTGGGGTGGTGATGATTATTTGGAAATATTTTATCATGCATCATATCATCACTTATCATCACTCTGCAGTCATCCATATAATGACCATGCCTACCACAGTAGTAACAAGAGGCATCAGATTTCCTAGGAACATGGTTTCTATCATATGAGTTCCTAGAAGCATACGAATGAGTACAAGAAGCATCAGATTCAACAGAGCTAACAAATTTCAGAGTATAACCGGAATTATTTTTTGCCTTTTTTGTTTGACTCTTCCTTGTCAATTTCTGATTATCCTCAAAAGGCTTTGTTTGTTTTTCAATTTTCTGAGCTTTAAACTGAAAGATAGTTTTTGAAGGTGACTTCTGATTTTCGCTTTGTTTTGGGGATTGCCTTGAAGTACCAGCTATATCAGAACAGCAGTTCGTTCCCCCTTCAGAGTTATCATCCTTCCTCTTCCCAACAGTTTTTATTTTTCCTTTAATCTTGGCAGACTCAATAGCTGAATTTTCCAGATTATGAATTTTATCTTCCAAGCTAGCAATGTGAAGTTCATAACTGGTTATTTCTTGTTCACTGCAATTAACACATTCGCTTAGAACTTGGTTTGCAATTTTATACTTCTCAATTTCTTGTTTTAGGCTGTTCAAAATTTCTAAATTTTCATCATAGACAGCCTTTCCTTTTTCTGTAGTGAGAAGTCTTTCAGACAAGCTAGTATTCAACAACTTCAGGTTTTCAACTTCAGCTTTTAATTCAGTGTTTTCTTCCTCAAGATTTTTATCCTGAATTTCATTGTTAGCACATCTCTCGCTTCCAGACATGTGCTTCAATTTTTTAATCAGTTCATCTTCTCTTTCTTCTGCTTTAATTTTCTCAGCGAGCAGATTTTTGTGATCATCTTTAAGTGAGGCAATTTGTTTATTTAGCCGTTCATTCTCACTAAAGAGATCTTCATTTCGTTCTCTTAAAGCAGAGCATATTTTACAATCTGATTTAGCAGAAGAGGACTGTGAAACCTCATTGATTTCATTCATTCTGATAATAAGAGTTTTATTCTTCTTTTGAAGATCCTCATTCTCCAATTTTATTTTGTCCAATTCAGAATTAACTTCAGTTAGTTCTTGCATGCCTTTTAGATGCTCATTTTTCTTATCATTCAGTTGATTCTCAAGTTCAGACATTTTATCTAAGCATGTTTGTTTTTCAATTTTTAGAGAATCATTTTGTTTCTTAAGATTCTGAACATCTAGCATGCATGCATCATAAGACTTTTCATATTTGGACAGTTTTCACAGAAATCTTTCAGATTTATTCTATCACATTTCTTTTTCAACTTTTTGTTCTCAGATTTCAATTTCTTGGATACTTCTAACAAATTTTCATACATCTCTATTAATTCATCGAAAGAGTATCCTTCTGATTCAGAACTTACCTGAGATGAGATCTCATCTTCATCATCCCGGTTGGCCATCAAGCAGCTATCACCTTGCTGATTATGCGCAGAAACGACTCTGTCATATATTTCCTTTCCAGATGTGCACCTGAGAACAAAAGGATACATATCAGTATTAACTACAGCTCTCAAGATATTAGGAACTATGGTATTATCGCAATTCTTAGAGCTGTCCTCACTAGACCAATTGGTCTGATCTTTAGGTAAGTGGTGTGGGCCTTTAGATATAAGACTCCACAAATGTGGACCAATTGAGTCTATGTACACAGCTAGGCCTCCTAGCCAACTTTCAAAGTTAGAACCATCATAAATCGGAGGTCGAGCCATTAGAACAGATGGCAGACAAGTTCAGCGAAGTAAAACAAATGACACGAACTGCACTGAAACCAGATAATCAAAATAAGACACAAGTCAATGAAGCAAGACACGATTTCAAGAGACCCACTCTGAAATGCACCAAACAAATCGGCAGGATCCTCTACAGATTGTTAGATCTGATAGAGCAGAGACCCGCTCTGATACCAATTGTTGGGTTCGGTGCAGTATTCAGAGGGGGGGTGAATGAATATAACCCTTTAAAAACTTTCGCCCAGTTAAAATATGATGCTCACTAGAATTACTAGTTCGCAAACTAGATAAGCTTAAAAGTTAATAATCAGTTGCAGAACCAAACAAGCATACAGTGAGATCACTAGGATGCTAACTAGGCTAAATTTGACAAGGAGTCGCTCAACTAGAATTTCGCTCTCTTGACAAATTAAAACATTCTAAGAAGACTAATTAACTCTTCTTCTCAACCCGAAGCCAAACGCATGGAGCGCCCCTATGCATTCATCTAGCGGAAGCAAATCATAAGCAATCAAACCACAATGCAAGAGGGGTTTTTAGGTGGTTCGGTCCTCCAGACCTACATCCACCGCACACTCAAACCGAGTGTGGCTTCCACTAGCTCACACTAGAAACAGCAGACTTAGTCTGCAACAGGTGCTGCCACACAGCTTGACCAGGGGAACAGCCTCCCCTCTTCCTCCCAACCGGAGGGAACCACTAGTGACACCAGTCACTAGCAAACTAGAGACACACGGTCTCTCTTCCTCCAGACCCGGAGGGAACCCCGGGACTTGAATCCACAAGCCCAGAACCGGAGATTAGATCTCCCTTCCTCCAAACCGGAGGGAACCCCTGGACTTGAATTCACAAGCCCAGAACCGGAGATCAGATCTCCCTTCCTCCAAACCGGAGGGAACCCACAAGTAGCACCCAGCTACTTGCAACCGGAGATAGCAATCTCCCTTCTCCTGAACTAACAGGAGGAACCCCGACCTCACTACTGAGGATCGGAAGAACACAGATAACCAAATGAAACAGGAAAAATAAGAAAAGAAAAATACATAGCGATCAGAAAGCTGTAAAGACAAATAACACAAATGTGGCTCGCATGGAGCTGCCTGGCCTTGATTTGATCCACGGTCCAGTAGTCAGATCTTCAGGTAAGCTTCTTTCTTCTTCTCCACGAGCTCTCTCGTTCACTCTCTATCTCTCTTTCTCTTTCTTCTGCTTTCCTAACCTCTCACTCTCTGCTGCACTTCTTCTTCTTCACTCTTTCTTCTTTCTTCACACGAGCACTATCTCTCTCTCTTCTTCTCCTTCTGCTCTTCTTCTTTCTCTTTTCTTTTTCTCTGGATCGTGGCTCTCTATATGGACTTTTCTTCTCGCCAACTCGATCGCCCTTCTTCTGTGGAAGAAGGCTCATATATATAGCAGCAGCAGTAGCATCAGCCCCGACGTGTGACCTCCACATTTCCAGCCCTAAGTATTCGGACCACGTGGCAGTCTCTCAGCAGGCTTCATTCCAGCCTCGGATCACGTGCTGCCCAGTCACTTGGGAATGTTCTTCCTCGAACCTGCAAGGAGATACGAACCATTAAAACTGAGGGCCACAATAACTAAATCTGCACGAAGTATGTAGTAGCAATTCTAGATGCACTGAGAATGACACGAAGAAGATGAAAACAACACGAGGTAATAAGAAGAACGACACGAGATACATACGATGACTACAGCACGAAGTAAAGAAAACGACACGACGTAAAAAATAGCAAAGAGAACGTCACGAGAACAACATGGACTGGCAATAGAAACCGACACGAAGTGGTTGCAAACAAGCAAGACACGAGGTCTACGTAAAGCAACACGAAGTGTGGTCAAGGCGAGAAAGGCACGAAGTCTAAAGTGAAAAACCAACACGAAGTCAGAAGAGTGACACGGCTATCACGACACGTGATGAAGCAGTGACACTAAAATAAAAGGACTCGAGGAACAACAGTAAGTGACATGAAGTTAAACAAGCAGAAATAAAAGATGACACGAGATGCAACTAGAAAACAGAGAGAAGCGACACGAGGTTCACACAGAAACGACACGAGGTGGCACAGAAAGCAACACGAGGTGCTGCAATGTTCTGCACGCAGTGGAACAAAAAATGACACGAAGACACAGACACAACAGTAACCGACACGAAGTAAGTTCGACATGGAGACAGATGACAGAGGCCGCCACGAGTTGAAAACAACACGAAGACGAAAACAGAAGTTGACACGAAGTGAAAACAACACGAAGTGAAAATGACACGAAGTGAAAACAACACGAAGTGAAAACGACACGAAGTGAAAACAACACGAAGTGAAAACGACACGAAGTGAAAACAACACTAAGACGATGAGAACAGCACGAGGTGAAGCGACACGGGGTTCACCGGGAAACGACTCGAAGTTCATCAGAACAAATCGAGCTGCTACAGTAAACAACACGAAGACAATCAAACAAAAATAACACGAAGACAATGGATGCTACAGTGCAATGTCTAGACTTGAAGTTCAGTTGAGTGTACAGACTTCACCAATGAATCACTCACTGTACAGACTTACTATAGCAGTCTGATGTACAGACTTTGATGAACAGTCCAATGTATGGACTTGTACTGCAAACAACAATGTATAGACTTCATGTAAAAGCCCAATGTATTGGACATTGAAATCGAAGACCAATGTGCAGACTTGATAGTGAAGACTAGTGTGCAGACTTCAAGTTTAATTGTGGATGTACAGACTTGAAGAATAAGCCAGTGTATAGACTTGAAGATTGAGGGCGATGTACAGACTTTGATGACCAACACCAATGTATAGACTTAGGAGCATAAGACACGGCTGTACAGACTTCGCCTAAGACGTTGTACACACTTAGCCTAAGACAATGCATAGGCTTGAACGAGAGTCCAATGTATAGACTTTGCTACCCAGACATGATATATGCAGAGATATGATATCTGACAGAATGCAATGCACATATATAAAGAGCAAATGCCATCAATGCTAGACATCATCATTCATGTTGCTATCAATATGCAGAATGCTCAAGAATAATAATGCATAGAAATGCACTTTATTTATTGCAATCATCAAAACATAATAACATTGCTATCATCAGAATACAATATCAAATACACTCAAATGCACTCACTGTCTTGCTATCATCAAAATCAAATAGCATTGCTATCATCAAGGCGACATAGCACATGCTTGTGCCTAAGAGGCACAACAATATGCATATGGCAGATAATGCACTGATGCAATGTGCAGAAGAACGAACAAGTGCAGACACATGGTGATAAATCATTCATACTCATAGTGCTTGTTGACATCAAAACCAGGGCACAACATATCATGCACCATTGTCATCACCACAATTGGTATAAGAGCGGTTTCCGTGTCCTTAGATCCAACGATCTACAGATCAAATCCTTCATCTTTGGTGCATCCTTTGCTCTTGTCTTTGGTTTTAAATCCGTTTTCATGGCCGAACCACTGAGATTTGATGGTTCTAGCTTTTATAGTTGGCTAGGAAAGTTCAAGGATTATGTAATCTCTGTAGATTCGAACTTATGGATTTTGATTGCACACAGTCCATACAATGTTCCACACGATCCATCCATATGAACTATTGTTGAAAGACTTAAGAATGCGGAAAACTTGAAAGCCCTGGAGATGATAAAAAGGGCGATAAATATTAATTTGTTTCCAAGTGTGAATGTATGCAGGACTGCTAAAGAAATCTTGGAAAAGAATAATCTAGTCCGAAAACAAAAGAAAGATCACAAATGCTTGGTGGCAAGTGCTGAGACTACTGATGAAGAGGCAAGTTCTCCTTTCAAAGATTACATGGTAGATCAATGGGAGGAAGCTTACACTGATTTGTTTATGATGTATGAGAAAAAAAGTAAGGAAAACAAATCATTGAAAAAGAAATTGAAACATGTTAACCATGTTGAAAATGAAGAACTGAATGCTGAAAAAACATGTAATGAATGTATTTTCTTGAAAGAATTAATTGATGATCTTAATTCTGATGATGATATGCAGAAAAGTTTGATCAAGTCTTTAAAAGAGGAAAATGAGCTGATGCTTGAAAAGAAAAAGGAATTTGGTGAAATTGAGGATAAATTGCTGGAAGAAAATAGCAACCTGAAAGAACAAAATAAAAAGCTCATGGTTTTGAATACTATTTTGTCAGAAAAATGGTTGAGTATCAAAAAAGGGAAATGTGTGTTTAAAGAGGAAGAGGTTAATAAGGAACAAAAGATTAAATAGGAAATTGATACTTTAAAGAGTTTGAATGATGCTCTGCATCAGCAGGTCATTTCACATGAAACTAAAATTTCTAGATATGAGTTGAATGTTGCTTCTTTGAATCCTAAAATCCAAGATCTAGGAAGTTCTCTCTCTAAATTTGTTAAGGGAAAGGATAACTTGGATAAAATTCTTGGAGCAGCTATGAACTTTCAGAGAGAATGGTTGGGCTATGACCCTGAGAATAAAACAAACTTTGGAAACAGAACTCAAACTTCTTTTGTCTCTAACTCTACCTCACATGTGTTTCAATTTTCTGCTCAAAGAATTGATAATCCATCTAAAAATCTGAAAAAGGTTGGAAAACATAGAAAGAGTGTGAATCAGATCAGTGATGAAGAGGCGGGATCTCGCGCTGGGTCCTGAGCGGGCTGTGGATCACCAGAAGATGAATCTGCAAGAGAAGGGAAACGTATCAGAGGGCCCAGGGGATCTCCTTGGGGGAAAACCCTCCGATGGCTAAGTCAGTAGAGCGATGGTGGAAGCGATAATGGGGGGAGGAGAGAGCTGATGTGCGAGAATCCTCTCCACCAAGGGTGAAGCGAATCGTGCTCAGGAGCTTAGGGTGTGTGAATGGCTAGTTCATCTTACCATCTTCCGGAGGGTCTCCCTTACTTAAATAGTGCATCGCCTTTTAAGAGTCCGGTGAGCTGAGGGCTTCCCGGCGGGAGTTACGTCTTCATCGGGGGCTTTCATGGCCGGATCGTGGGGGCGTTATCCCCTTGGAGTTCGACAGCTCCCATGACTCTCCCGCTGCCGGAGGACTCTGAACGGCCGCACCTGCAGGTAATCAAGCGGTCTCACCGAGCTACGGGGATGCTAGCTCGTGTCCGAGCGATAGTCATGGCCCGGCGAAGGTGGGGTCGGATAGGTCGACTGGAGCCTCTTTCTCTCGGTCGGAGAGTGGGCTTTAGCCCGAACCTTCCATGCGACCTGACCGTTGTCTCGGGCCCTCCGAGCCTAGAAGGCCGCCGGGGAGAGTTGGTTCCTCGAGTCTTTATTTGTTGGGCTTTTATTCCCTAAGTGGGCCTAGTGGGCTATCACTCGGGTGGGCTCGCCTAGTTGGACCGCGTGGGTCTTGTTGGGCTGCCTTGGTGGTGGGCTGCGGAAATCCCCCTCTCCACTTGTCCCCCTCCTACTCCCGAGCCAAGGAGGCTCGGTTGAGTAGTTTTTCGAGGCTTTGGACCGGCGTGGCTCAGGTGGGTGGAATTCCGTTGGCGTCATGTAGCCGCTTATAGCGGTCGTCGAGGCCCGTAATGATGATCCTGACGGATTTGAAACGAAGGGGCCCCCCTTTTTCTCGGAGCACGGAACGGCGCGCCGCCACCCTCAGGGGTTTATAGGGGGTGCTGTTCATCATTCTAGGCTTCCAGGGTTTTAGGCTTTCCTTGCTTCTTGATGCGCCGTGAGAGCACAGCGGAGACGCGGAGCCTTGCGGCGGCGTTTGAAGAGTTGGCGAGGATAACCGCGGAGGCGGTTCGGCAGCTTCCTTCTCCCCCGGAGTCTTCAAGCTCGTACGAGGGATCTTCTCCCGATCCGATGGCGGATCAGAGTCCGGAGCTTGTGCCCGTGAGGCGCGATCCCGTCCCCAACTATAGCGAGTTGGGAGAAGCGGAGGTGCGGAGGCTGGAGCATCGTTTCCGTCTGCCTCTCCGCTATAGCTTTGCTGCCGCCACTCCGTACGAGACGAGTCTGGACGACCGTATTGGGCACATTTGCACCTTCCTCTTGGCCTGGAAGAGTGGATTTCGGCTTCCTTTCGATCCTTACGTGCTGCAGCTGCTCACTTTTTTCCGGTTGGCGCCTATCCAGTTGGTGGCCAACTCCTATCTTCTTCTTTCGACGTTCGGGATTTTGTGCCACCAGCGCGGCATCTTCCCTTCTCTGGACCTCTTTCATTTCTTCTTTGAGTTGAAGGCGCATCCATCGGCGGGAAAAGGTTTTTACTTCATCCAGGCGCGGAGGAATAGGAGCTGCATCTCGCTTGCGGCGAAGGACTCCTCGCACAAGGGGTGGAAGACTCAGTTCTTCTGGGTGAAGGCGATGGCGACGGACGAGATCTGGAGATGCCGGACCTCGCCCAATTTTCACCCGAATCTGCCCCCTCGCCAGGAGGAGTTTCCTCCCCACGTGGAGCAGCAGGCTGCCCGTCTGTTGTAGAATCGCCAATCGACCGAGGAGCTAGTGACACCGGAGAACATCGAGCGGTGTCTTCTCCCGCGGTTGACGGCGTCAGGTACGGCTCTTTGAGGTTCTTCTTCTGGGGTGGTAACCCTTTTTTCCTCCTCCTGACCGGGGCTTCTTCTTGTTGCAGACGTGAGGCGGGAGCCTCTGGAGGAGGCAGCCGAGGTCATCGATCTGGGAGAAGACTCGGCAGCCGACGAACCTGATGTCTCGGTGGGTCGCGCTCATGCCCGAGATAAGGGCCAGGGGGCGGCCCCCGAGGGGACTTCTCGATCGACCGGCCTGAATCGCAAGGATCCCCTGGTGGGGAAATTGCGGGAGGCCGCGAAGGCCAGGAAGAGGGCCAAGAAAGCCGGTCTTCCTACCGCCGTCGGGGGCGACTCTGGCTCGGCGGCGCTCCCCTCTCGGGGGCAGGATGGGGCCGACCCTTCTGGGCTGGCTCTCCCATCTGTCGAGCGAGAGGGGGCCGAGGAGACCAGGGGCCCCGCAGAGGGAGGTGATGGGTCGGCTCTCCCCTCTGTCGGGACAGAAGGGGCCGATGCCGGTGTGGCCGGCGCTGGGACCGAGATTTCGGTCGGTGCAGATGGGGGTGTGTCGCAACCCCAAGTGCCGGCAGTTTCTGGTGCCGTTGATCCCGCGGCGCCGGTCGAGGGTGGGGGTTCGCCCGGGGAGGCGTTGCAACCCCAACCGACCATGGTGCGTGGGGTGGTTAGTTTCGCTGCCACAACAGGGCCTTCTGACGGGGCGCTCAGGGTGGAGCGGTCCCCTTTGCCAGAAGCTCTGGTCAGGCTTGGTGTCTCGGGTGATCTGTACCTGAATCTGCCGGTCGATCGCCGATGGGACGAGGGGAGGAGAAAAGCGCAGCACTGCTGCCGGGGTCCTTGACATCCTGATGGAGGGCGGCCTGGTTATAGCTCGGACAGCGGCCGTGATGGCAGAGGCGCACGCCCGGACGGAGGCGGAGCGGTCGAAGCTCGCCTGGACCCTTGGTGGATGCGAGGGGAAACTGGCCCGGCTCGAGGGGGAGCACGAGGGGCTCCGGTGGGAGTTCCTTGCTCTCAGGGAGTTGGCGCGGTCGAGCCGACGGGAAGCCGAGGTACTGGCCAAGCAGCTGACAAGGGCCCAAGAATCGCTCGAGAGGAAGAGCAAACGTCTAGAAGATGAGCGTCAACGCCACGTCGAGCTGGACGGCCTCTGGGAGCGTGAGCGTGCCGAGCTGCAGGATCGGGTGGAGGACGCGGAGCGCCTTCGTGCTGAGGCCGAGGCGGACCGAGCCCGGGCGGAGGGTCGGGTGACCGAGGCCGAGCGGAGGATGACCGAGCTGGAGGAGCGTCTGGCGAGGGCGGAAGAGCGTGCGGCCGAGGCGGAGCGGGCTCGGGACGGGCAGGTCGAGGCGGAGGCGATCGAGCGCTATAAAGGCTCGGAAGCTTACTCGACCGACCTGATTGCAGCCGCCCTACCCTACTACGAGGTAGCTCTCCGCCGGGGTGCCCGAAAGGGGTTCAAGCAGGGCTATCACCGAGCGATGAACTATGCTAATGAGCACCTGGTCGGAGGTGATTTTCCTTATGGCCAGCGTTATGACTCGGACGAGTCAGATTCCAGCTCCTCATCTTCGGCCGGGGAGGCACCGGAGGAGTCGCCCCCTACGGGGTCACCAGCTCCGGAGGCCTCGGGAGGGCTCGCGACCGGGACAGTTCTCGCACAGGCGAGGTCAGTGTCCGGGCCGGCCGTCGCCGAGGGTACCGGGGGTGACGCGTCCCCTACTGCGGTTCCCGAGCTTCAAAGTGGGCCCGAGGCCTGATGTAACTTTATTTTGCCCCTTCCCCTTTTTTGTCCGTCTTCCTTGCTGTAAGAGGCTTTTATGGGAGGCAATAAATAACTTACTTTATTTGATCGCTATCTTTGCTGTGATTTGGTTGGCGTATCGTGGCAGTTGGAAAGTGCCGATATTTTTTGCGCCGTTTTCGCATGTCGTTTCGGGAGACTTCTGGCGGGCGTCCTTCCGTATTACCATGCTTTGAAAGGTGAGGTGCTTCGCGAATCCCGCTAGGGCGGGGGGCAGGGATTTTGAGATGACCTTCCAGGGAGGTCCTGTAGCGTGTTTTCGAGGGGGGAGTCTTTTAAGGCGCGTGGCCTCCCTTGGCCTATAAAAAGGACCGAAGGGTGCTCCTTCTCTCTTAACACTTAGGACTTTCACCGGCGGTCTGCTCTTATTCCCTCGTCTTCGCTTTGCGTTGCGCCACCGTGATCGGAACATGGAGGACCCTTCAAAAGGTGATGCTGCAGACGACGGGGAGCAGCCGGTTCCAGATGTCCTGGAATATCGGTCGGGTCCCACGGTCGCCGCGCGTGCATGAGACGGGTCCGACGGTCGCCGCGCGGATCGGGAGAGGGCTTCGACGTGCGGGGGCACGCCGTTTTCCTCCTCTTGGCTCCGGCGAGGCTTCCGGGCGGACGCCGAGATGGAGGGCGGATGGGGGAGTTAGGGATGCCGGCCGCCATTCCCCTCCGTGGGAGGGGAGGAGGCGGCTCCAGTCCCTTCCTTACCCCCGTGCGCTGCCTCTTTCTCTCTCTTTTGTTCTTCGTTTCTTTCACTCTTCGGGGGCTGCTTGCTTTCTGTTCGCCTCCAAAGAGTTGGCAGTTTGGAAGAAAGGGGACCTTCGCGGCGTGCCCTTTTTCCAGGTTGTTGCCAACTTGGAAGGTAGCCTTCCTTGCGTGAAAGGTGGCCTTCTCCTTGCCGTCCCTCTGTCACCTTTGTCACGGACCACCCGAGCCAACTGGGTCGACCATCTCTTGTCCGAGTCAGTTTCTACGCGAGGCAAAGTCAGTGGCTGGATGCGAGAAGGTCAAGACCGGGTCGACCGGGCGATGGCCGTTTACTGTGGTGCCAGATGGATTTTCGCTTTTTGTTATGTAATGTATTGGCAGTTGCCTTTCTGATGTACCAACAGTTATCTTGAATGAATGCGAAAGATAAGGGGGTTTATTTTACCCAATTTGTTGATACAGTATTCAGAAATAAAATCTGCGTAGTGTGGTTGCGTTCCATGTCCGGGGAATGGGTTCCCCTTCCATTGTGACTAACCTGTACGCACCTTTCCCGAGCGTCTCGATCACTCGGTAGGGGCCTTCCCAGTTGGGGGATAGCTTGCCCGCCGCCTCTAGTGGTCGAGAGGCTTCTACCTTCCTGAGGACGAAGTCCCCTGGTCAGAATTGTCTGCCTCGGACCCTGGCGTTGTAGTACCGAGTGAGGCGGCGCTGGTACTCCGTAGCTCGGACGTTCGCGATCTCTCGGAGTTCGTCTGCCAGGTCGAGGTTCTCGAGCAGCTTCTGCTCGTTTGCCTCGGGCACAAAGCTGATCACTCGGAGAGACGGATTGGCGATTTCAATGGAACGACGGCTTCGGTGCCATATACCAGTTGAAAAGGGGTTTCACCGGTTGCCGTTCTGGGGGTCGTTCGGTGCGACCATAGTACGCTAGGCAGTTCCTCGAGCCAGCTACCCTTAGCCTTGCCGAGTCTGGTTTTTATGCCTTTCAAGATTGTCTTGTTGGCATTTTCAACCAGCCCGTTGGCCTGAGGGTGGGCGACCGAAGTGAAGTGGTTGCGGATATTTAGGTCGGCGCATCTATCTCGGAAGTATCGAGAGTCGAATTGCCGCCCGTTATCGCTCACTATCACTCGGGGGACGCCGAAGCGACAAATGATCGATTTCCATACGAAACCCCAGACGACTGTCTCGGTGATCCTCGCTGTTGCTTCAGCCTCGATCCACTTGGTGAAGTAGTCGATGGCGACGATGATGAACTTCTTCTGGGATTGAGCCGTTGGGAACGGCCCAAGGATGTCGATCCCCCACCGAGCGAAAGGGTAGGGCTCGGTAAGGGTGACAAGTTCCGTGGCCAGCTGGTGGACCAAATGGTCGAACCGCTGGCAACGGTCGCAATGTTGTTCGTAAGCCGTGCAGTCGCGCTAGAGGGTCGGCCACCAGTATCCTTGCCTTAGCAGGATTCTGGCCAGCGACCGACCTCCTGAATGTGCTCCGCACAGGCCTCGATGAATCTCCTCAATAGCTTGGCTCGCTTCGTTGGGGCCGAGGCACTTCAGAAGGGGCCCGGAGAACGATCTTCGGTAGAGGGCGCTGTCGAGGATGACGAAGCGTCGAGCTTGGTACTTCATCCGGCGGGCTTCTCAAGAGTCGGAGGGTTCCTGGGAGTCTCGTAGCCAGGAGAGGTAGGGGGAGCGCCAGTCGTCGGGAGTGGCCGAGTCAATGGCGAGGAGCTCCGAGTCTATGCTCGGGCGCTCTAGCTCTTCTAGGAGGACCGATCGTGTACCTTCCGGGTCTAGGGAGGAGGCCAGTCGGGAGAGGGCGTCCGCCCGAGAGTTTTGCTCCCGAGCTATTCGAACTACCTCGAACTCCACGAACTGCTGGGCCAGGCTCCGGACCAACTGGAGGTATTTGATCATAGGTGCCTCCCGAGCTTCGTACTCGCCGCTGACCTGGCTTGCGACCAGCTGGGAGTCGGTGTGGATCCTGACTCGCTCAGCCCCCAACCGTCGGGCCATGCGGGCCCCCGAGATAAGGGCCTCGTACTCGGAAGCATTGTTGGACGCCGGAAAGTTGAACTTTAGGGCGTACTGCAACTCTATTCCTTCGGGGGACCTTAGGAGGATCCCTGCGCCGCTGCCGACCGAGTTGGATGATCCATCGACGAACAGCTCCCAGGTTGGCCCGGTTGCTGTCAGAGGCCTGTCCTCGACCGGAACGGTGCTCTCGGTGATGAAGTCGGTGAGCGCTTGCCCCTTGATAGCTGATCGTGGCCGATACGAGATGTCGTATGCCCCGAGCATGATGGCCCATTTGACGAGTCACCCCGAGGCCTCGGGGTGGGCCAGAATCTTCTTCAGTGGCTCGCCGGTTAGCACGGTGACGGGATGCCCCTGGAAGTAGGGTCGGAGGCGCTTTGCGGAGGTAACCAACGCTAGCACGAGTTTCTCGGTTGCGGGGTACCTCCGCTCGGCCTCGCCGAGCACCTTGCTGGTGTAGTAGACCGGCCTCTCGACTCCCGAGTCATTTCTGACTAGGACCGAGCTGACCGTTGATGGCGTCGCCGAGAGATAGAGCAGCAAAACCTCGCCCGCAACGGGCTTGGAAAGCACCGGGGGTGAAGCTAGGAGCTCTTTGAGCTCGGCGAACGCTGTCTGGCATTCCCCGTCCCATGCGAACGTTGCAGACGCTATTTTAGGCCCCCTCATTAGCTTGAAGAAGGGCAAGCATCATTCGGCCACATGGGATAGGAAACGACTGAGAGCGGCAACACGCCCCGTCAAACGCTGGACGTCTTTGATGCACGTGGGCGGGCGCATGTCCAGGATGGCCTGGACCTTGTCAGGGTTTGCTTCGATCCCCCGCTGAGTGACCAGGAAACCCAGGAACTTCCCGGATCTTACTCCAAAGGCACACTTGGCGGGGTTGAGCTTCATGCTGTACTTCATGAGGGTGTCGAAAGTCTCGGCCAGGTCGGTGAGGTGGTCTTGGACCCTCGGGGTCTTGACGAGCATGTCGTCGATGTAGGCCTCGACGTTCCGACCTAACTGTCTCTCGAGCATATGGTTGACCAGTCGCTGGTATGTGGCTCCAGCATTCTTCAATCCGAAAGGCATCCGGGTGTAGCAGTACACGCCGTAGTCGGTGATGAAGGCAGTTTTCTCGACATCTTCAGGGCTCATTCGGATCTGATGATAACCCGAATAGGCATCCAGGAAACTGAGTATCTCGTTGCCCGAGGTTGAGTCAACCAGTTGGTCGATGCTCGGCAGCGGATAGCAGTCCTTGGGGGTGGCCTTGTTCAGATCGGTGAAGTCTACGCACATTCGCCACTTGCCGGTGGTCTTCGGCACCAGGACGACGTTTGCTAGCCACGTTGGGTACAGGATCGGTCTGAAAAGACCGGTCTCTTGTCCCTTGGTGACCTGCGCCTTGATGATCGCCTGTTTCTCGGGCGCATGCTTCCTCCTTCGCTGCTGTAGGGGCCTCACGGTGGCGTCGAGGTTAAGCTTGTGCATCACAGTTTCCTCTGGTATACCAGGGAGTTGATCGTCGGACCAAGCGAAGACCCGGACGTACCCAGAAAGAAACTCCTTGTATTGCTGCTGTTCCTTCGGTGGTAGGTCGGAACCGATCCTCACTCCAAGGGCCGGGTCGTCGTTCAGGAATACCGTTAATAATTCGCCACCGGGCTCGGCGGTTACGATTTTTCCTTCGACTCCCCTGGGGCCCTTATCCTTCCCGTCCGGCCTTGAGGCTTCCACCGAGATATTGTAGCACCTTCTAGCCGTGGTCTGGTTACCTCGGACTTCCCCCAACCCGTTTTTGGTGGGAAACTTCATTTTTTGGTGATAGGTAGATGGTACGGCCTTTATTCGGCTGAGAATTTTTCGGCCGAAAATGGCGTTGTACGCTATCATACCTTTAATCACTATGAAGTCCACTATGACCGTAACGGTTTTGGGTGGGGTGCCGATAGTGACCGGCAGGCTTAGGGCTCCCTCGGGGTAGGTGGCCAGGCCATTAAACCCGCACAGGGGTGTTCGGATCGGGCGGAGCTTGGATGGGTCTTCCCACATCTTGAGAAAACAGTCATAACATAATACATCGGGGGCGCTCCCGTTATCAACCGAAATCCTGTCTACATTACAGTGATTTATCGTGGCTGAGATAACGAGGGCATCGTCATGCGGGGTGCTCAGCCCTTCCAGGTCTTGGTCGGAGAAGACTATGACCTGGGGCTCCACTGGCGGGCCTTTGGGGGGCTCTAAGGCTCGGCTGGCCCGCTCGGCATGACGTTTCCTTCCTCGGTTGGTGTCGCCTCCCGATGCCGCTCCTCCGAAGATGACGTTGATGTGGACCCCTCGGGGGGCGTTGTCGATCTCCTCTGCGGCGTCTCGATCCTCTTTGTGCCCGGCTGTGAACCGGGCTAGATGCCCCAGACGGATGAGGCGCTCGATCTCGTCCTGGAGCTGATGGCAATCTCCGGTGTGGTGCCCGTGGTCGCCGTGGAACAGGCAATGCCTGTCCCGCTTGCGGTTCTTCGACCTCATAGGCTCGGGCTGGCGGAGAAGTCCCGAGTCTTTGATGTCTTCATAGATCTCGTAGACTGGTGCGGTCAAGGGGGTATACCGCTCGTACTTTCTCTTGCGCTCTCCTTCTCGATCGCGCTTCTTACTCGAGCCAGGGTTTGGCTCGAAGGTCCGCTTTTTGTCCCCCTCCCGACCCGAGCCGGTTGTGTCTCGGCAGGCGTTGAGTACCTCTTCGCACTCGGCGTGGCGCAGTGCCAGAGTCACTAGCTCGGCAAGGGTCGAGGGAGGGTGGAGGACAAGCTCGCGGCGGAGATTCTCATCCCGGGTGCCCCCGGTCAGTGCGGTTGTGGCTGCGGACACATCGAGGCGGGGGATCCTAAGGGCTTCCGATTTAAATCGGTGGACGTAAGTCCGGAGCCTCTCCCCTTGTGCCTGTTTGAGAGCCAGGAGCCCCGCTACTGACCTTGGGGGGGCGCTACCGGCGAAGCTCTCCTTGAAAATTCGCCCTAACTGCCTGAAGTCTCGGATGGACCCCGGGGCGAGGGCTCGGAACCATGCCTGAGCGCCCTGGACCAGGGTGGCCACGAAGGCTCGGCATTTGATGGGATCCGGCGTTCCATGCAGGGTCACCAGGGCGTCGAAGCTGTCGTAGTGGTCGGCTGGGTCGCCCTGGCCGTCGTAGAGCTTGAAGGTTGGGATGGAGGCTCTAGGAGAGACCTCTGCCTTCAAGATGTACTCGGAGAAAGGGGATTTCTCCTCGTCCTCCGGGAAAGAGGTCTTCTGCAGGGCGCGGAGAGCGCGCTCTTGCTCTGCGAACCGTCTTTCAAAATCTCGTAGCTGGAGAGACAGCTCCGGCTGTGGCCGTGCCGTGGGGTTGGGGGGGGGGCGTCATGGCGATCTCCCGGAGCACTGGTGCCCGGGTGCGGCGGCTTCACCCCCTGCTTCCCTTTCCTCGGCGTGGAGGAAGCCTCTTGCTCCGCAGGCGGAGCTTGCGAGGGTCCTCCGACGTCGTTGCGGAGGAGCTGTCGGCCGCGGAGGGTGAAGCGGCCTCCGGCGGTGTGCTGCGTTGCACTCCTTCGAGGGGGACTTCCTGACGGGGCGCGGGACCTTGCGTCTCGGGCCGCCTGGGCCCTCATGAGCTCTACGACGACGTCCATCTTCTCGTTGAGGGCTTGGAAGGCGTTGGCGCCGCCGTCGAGGGGTGCCCCTGTCTCCGCCGGGGGGGTGGTGGCCTGTTGGCGGGGACGCTGGCGTTGGAGGGGGGGCTCTGCGAGACCCTAGGGGGGACGTCTCCCGCCGCTGCCACAGCCTTACCTGCCCCGCCGGCGGATCTCCTCCCTGAGCTTCTTCTCACCATCTTGACTCTTCGTGCGTTTCCCACAGACGGCGCCAGATGAAGAGGCGGGATCTCGCGCTGGGTCCTGAGCGGGCTGTGGATCACCAGAAGATGAATCTGCAAGAGAAGGGAAACGTATCAGAGGGCCCAGGGGATCTCCCTGGGGGAAAACCCTCCGATGGCTAAGTCAGTAGAGTGATGGTGGAAGCGATAATGGGGGGAGGAGAGAGCTGATGCGCGAGAATCCTCTCCACCAAATGTGAAGCGAATCGTGCTCAGGAGCTTAGGGTGTGTGAATGGCTAGTTCATCTTACCATCTTCCGGAGGGTCTCCCTTACTTAAATAGTGCATCGCCTTTTAAGAGTCCGGTGAGCTGAGGGCTTCCCGGCGTGAGTTACATCTTCATCAGGGGCTTTCATGGCCGGATCGTGGGGGCATTATCCCCTTGGAGTTCGGCAGCTCCCATGACTCTCCCGCTGCCGGAGGACTCTGAACGGCCGCACCTGCAGGTAATCAAGCGGTCTCACTGAGCTACGGGGATGCTAGCTCGTGTCCGAGCGATAGTCATGGCCCGGCGAAGGTGGGGTCGGATAGGTCGGCTGGAGCCTCTTTTTCTCGGTCGGAGAGTGGGCTTTAGCCCGGACCTTCCATGCGACCTGACCGTTGTCTCTGGCCCTCCGAGCCTAGAAGGCCGCCGGGGAGAGTTGGTTCCTCGAGTCTTTATTTGTTGGGCTTTTATTCCCTGAGTGGGCCTAGTGGGCTATCACTCGGGTGGGCTCGCCTAGTTGGACCGCGTGGGTCTTGTTGGGCTGCCTTGGTGGTGGGCTGCGGAAATCCCCCTCTCCAAGTGACAAGAATGTTTCTTCTAATGTTGTGAAATCTGTCCATGCTGAAAACACTACTACTGCTGAGAAATCTGATTCATTAATGCATGTTGCCAAAAAAACTCCCCATTCACTCACATGCATACAAAAAGAAATCCTCATGTCATTATTGTGGTAGGGCAGGTCATGTTATGGATGACTGCCATATAATGATAGCTGATGACATGAATGCATCCAAGAAATTGAATGAATATAAAAAGGGCAACAATCATGTTGTGCAGAAAAAGAAAATTTAATGTTTTCATTGTAATAGAATTGGGCATAGAATGCATGATTGCTGGTATTTTAACAATACTAGATTAAAAACCCAGAGAAGCTTTAATGAACAAGGAAGGCCAAATTTGACTTCAAATAAAAGACCTCGTTGTAACAACTGTAAAAGAATAGGCCATACAGTTCATAACTGTTGGCATATGATAGGAAATTTCATGTTCCATGACAGAAGTGGCAGAGCTAATGCCAACCCTCAAAATCATTCCATTAATGCATTTAAGAAAAACATGAATTCATTTATGTCATGTCATTATTGTGGGAACATGGGGCATGTAATCAAAAATTGTTTAATCATGAAATTTGATTACTTGAGTGCTTGGAGTACACCTGCTAGAGGTTTTACTCATCTAACAGGACCCAAGAGTTCTTGGGTTCATAGATATGCCTGGTAATTCTGTCTTGTAGGTGTGCCTTGATAGACAAAATAAAAGGGGTTGAATAAATATTCAAGGCACATGAAGGTCAGTTAAACCCCATTATTGTCTTTTTTATATTTTGCTTATTTTATGGTTTGAATGATTCTTCCTTGAGTTCCTACATGATTGGTCAGAATGACTCTTTTGTTGCTATTGAATACTATCTAATCAAGCAAGTTTTCGATTGAGACTGTATTGTAATTAATGCTGAATATCTTGATCATCCTGCCACATGTATGCTTCTCATGAGAATTTATGTTAATAGATATATGTCATACATTCAAGTTCATAGTAGATGCATAGGTCTGCATGACTTCTTGGTATATCAAATGGAAGTTGGGAGAAGGGCATATTTCTTCTGTCTGGAAACCCACGCCATGTGTAGAGGCTAGACCTCCGCCAAGTACCAAGAGTCCAAAACATTGCATGTAGCATAAATATGTAATGTGCATTTAGTTGCTGCATCTCTGTGTACTTTAAGAAAAATAAGTGATGTTTGGTTGAAATCTCTGCACAATTTGAGGGGGAGCATTTGAGATTGTATGTATAATGTTTTGGGATTGAACTGTCTGCATTTGAGCTGTTAGTTATTGCTGAACTATTGCTTGGATAGTGATGGGGACATCAGAGCAAGTGCATAGACATTTTAATTTGTATTTGTGTCCTTTAGTTTATTTTTTTTATCCTTGGGAAAGCATATGTGCAATTGTAAGGCTTTATAAGCCAATTTTTCATTCCCTAGGATTCTTTGGGTTTTTGTGTAAAATGTCAGTAGGACAAGCAAGGGGGCCCTCACTCCTTCCTCATTGGTCCACCTAAGCCATAGGGGTCCATGTAGGACTGGTCAAAGTCCTAGGTGGCATTGTAGATGGTTTGACATTCAAAGGGGGACAAATGGACCAAAAGGTCCAAGATGCCACCAACATAGTCAAGGGGGCGCCCCCCCCTTAATACTTGTTTAATGTGGTTCCAAACCACATGGGAGAAATAATTTCTTCTATCCCTAGTTTACACCCCCTAACCCTAGATCTGAGGTTATTTAGAGTCTTTTTACATTTCTTATAAAATGCTTGTATTTCACATTTTTAGTAGAATTAATGAAGAGAAAATTGTGAATTTGGTTTGAGCCAATGAAGGGTGTGCCCTCCTCCTCTCTCTCTCTCCCCTCTTGCAGATGGATTTATGCCATTCTAGGGTGTGAGAACCATTCTATCTCTCCCTCTTATCCTCTGAATTCTATTTCTACCGCCGCCGCCATCGTACCGCCATCGCGCCGCCGTCATCATCGTCGGAGTTCTGTCTACATCAGGATAGGGCATCAAAGCTTGACTTTTAGCTCTCCATCAAGAGCTCAGATCGAGTCCAAACTTGGAGGGTGAGCCATCCACATCCTCCCCAGCCTCCACAAAAAAATCCAGTGATTTACCCTTCATTTTTTATTTTTCCATTTTCATGTTTCCCCACCTTCAAGTTCTATCTTCTGTTCAGATCTTGTCACAGCAACCCTGTGTTTTCATTTTTCGACCCCCTTCCCCTTATTTTCTTGGGTCACCAATTTAATTGAAAGTTCTGTCCACCACCCCATCATCCACAAATTTTCTTTGAATTTTTGGAGTCCTTTTTATTTTTAAAAATCACTATCTTTTCTCAAATCTGTTCTGTCCTGTGCAGTTCAGATCCGACCTCCAATCAGTATAAAATCCTTAAAAAATCGAAACCTCCACCAAAAGTCAAATAAAAATTATCCCCTTCTTCCTTGTTTCCCCCTCTACAACTTTTGTAAAGAGTCCAAGTTCCCGATCTATGGTTTGTGTCACGGTCAATGCAAGTTATCAGGAAAACTTAGATCTATCCTGAGTTTTCTGAGTCTGTCAGTCAGTCCCTTGTAAAATCCACCACGAAAAATATGGAGCCCCCAATTTTTCTGCCCTAGTCCTTGGTTGAAGATCTCTGAGAGAGCTTTCCAACGGTACCACTTTCGCGTCGATCCGACGTCGGGATTGATCGCAGCAGCGAATTTTGCCGAGTCGTGCAGGCCAAAAATAGAAGTGCAGATCCGTGGACAGCACGTTCACACTTGCCGGTCAGAGTCGCCTCACCTTCTGTAAGGCGAGCCAGCGTGCCACCATTCCAGGGATCGCTCCTCCAGGTGCCCCATTCACAACGTGACCCACCCCGCCAGACTCGGAGGGCTGAGCCGCACGTGGGCCCCACAACCCGCAGCAAGTGTCTTCCAGACGGCACCGACGAGTGGATCCAAGTGCTGCCCGTCAACCCAAGATCGGTCCTCCCTGGCCCACTTGTAGCCCTTTACCTCCCTGCATGGAGTGGGCATCAAAATTCACTGCTGTAATTTAAATATTTACTGTACCAGGAGTTACTGACTTGGCCGAGATCGTCTTCCCCACGCCAGGAGCGTGGAGGTAAACTCACCCCCTCTCTCTTATCGCATTTGCTTTACTCATATATTTTTGAATGCCGCTGCATGAGTGATAGGTTATTCTAGCTCGATCATAATTATTATCAACGCTGCGAGAGAGAGTGAGTGACCCGTCCCGTGACTCGATCTAAGTACACGCGGAAAATCGATACCCGACACTCACTGCCGGTTTCTCAACCGCGCACTGTCCCACATCTTCCCTCGCTTAGGGGCGATCGCGAGCTAGAGTCTCAGGTCCGCTTTTCGTCCCGCATCAATTTGGTATCAGAGCGCCAGTTGAGTCTAGGGTAGTCTTTGTGTCTATGTCCGAAATAAAAAAAAAGTGTCTAAGTCTAGGTGTCTCATTTGCATACCATTGTTCGGTATATAAAAAGGTGTCACCTGACCATTAGGTTATGCCTATCAGAGAGTTGATTCACTCACGTGAGAGGATCTTCAGATCCCCGAACTCCGCCAGGTACCGAATCTTAGTCGTGTCTAGGTGTGTAGTCGAGTCTCATTTCAACTTTGCATTTGCATCGCATTTTAAGTCGTGTCTAGGTGCTTGCATTAGTTGGCAAACATTTTACTTCAAAAACAAAAAAACAAAAAAACAAAATGGCCCTGCATGTCCATTCTTAGGGATCCATTCCCACCTTTTTGGCAACTATGGGCAACCCATGCTGACCCGTCCAAGGCAATAGGTCCGTGTCTGAGTATATCCGGGACTATGATAAGTACCGGTTGGAATATGGGGTTGGAGAGGAGAGCACCACGACTGCCTTTCAGTTCCGGAGAGGTTTGCGGCTTCACTTCCAAATCGAATGTCTTATCCGTGACGCGTTCTCTCTGGCGCAGTCCTATAAGGTCACTCTGGAGGTTGAGCCATTTGAGTCTCGATTTAATGATGCCCTACAACGAGTAGATGCTGCCCTATGGTGAGCATCTACCTCCCAGCCGAGTCCCGATCCAGTCGGACCGCCTACACCACGGCCTTCCCCATTTCAGTCGAGGAACCCCTTCCCTAGAGCTCCATTGCCATCTACTTCCGAACTTTATTCGGAACCATCTCATTTGGAGCCACTTCATCCCGAGCCACCTGTGTTTCTAACGGGTACGCTTTTCATAGCTGAGCCGCTTTTTAGTTGGCTCAAGGATGGCTTGGCCCCACCTCCTTACCCATCCAAGGATCCCACCTTACCTCTAGTGCCCGTCAACTCCTACCATACGACATTCCGGTCTAGTCACCATGTTGATACATTGGGTGACCTTATTTTGGGTTTAGGTTGGCAATGGAAGTTGACGCACTTATTGGCCCGAGGCTTCGACCAACCCTCTAGTCGTAGCTTCACCCATCCGGCCATAGGGTCCATTACCTCCGTATGCATCGTGGGTTGTGTCATCACGGAGGTTCTCTTATTCCTCCCCATGCCGGCCAAGCCTGACCTCATACCCTTTTGTCCGAGGGAGGAACTATACATCCTATATATGATCATCATCCCACTTACCACAATGCATGAAGGTGACCATCCACACCTTCAAGACTTCTACACATGGGACCGTGACTTGTGGGAACCCACCACAAGGGGTCATACCTTCTTTGATCCCTTTGACCCATTCCCTAGTGGGCCCCTTGACCCCCCATATATAATTCACTTCTTTGAGGGAGTCCACTACCACACCCCTACCCCACGGGCTCGGTCATCTATGCCCACGAAGCCCATTCTCGTTACACCTATACCCGGTTCTCCTAGCCCTCCCAAGTCTCCCAAATCCAAAGGGCCATCCATGCCTGACTGGGTCATACTTAGACCTTTAGGTGTTCCCCATGCCACCAACCGCCGGTTGCTTAACATGCATGCATGGCACATATTCGGGTGTCCTGGTCCACCATCGCCTATGCGTAGGTCGGACTAACATTAGTTTTGTTTAGGGTCTTTGTGAGTCTTTGCTTCGTTCGTCTGTCGTGTGTCTGTACATACATCGAGTCGAGTCGGTCTTTGTACGCTCGCGATGTTAGTCCCTTTCGAGTGCGAGACTTGTCAGACTTTGGGATCAGTTCTCTTTCACATATCGGATCTAGTCACATAAGGGACAAGCGGTGATTCCTAGTGAGCCTTTTAGCTGCCTCCCCTTCATTTGAGAGTGACCCCACCCCAGAGTGTCCACCTCTAGTCTCATTCCCCAGCAGCGTGTGCATATCGAATCTATACGGGATGAGCATGTGTCGATTACTTGGAGTGGAGCGTACTCCGCGCTTCTAGGTTCGGTGACGCATCTGCCGGAGCTACTCGAGCAGCCGCACCCCTTACTTGACGGGGTCGAGTTCTTCCCACCCGGGGAGAATTGATGGGGACATCAGAGCAAGAGCACTGACATTTTAATTTACATTTGTGTCCTTTAGTTTTTTTTTTATATCCTTGAGAAAGTATATGTGCAATTGTAAGGCTCTATAAGCCAATTTGTCATTCCCTAGGATTCTTTGAGTTTTTATGCTAAATGTCAGTAGGACCATTAAGGGGGCTCTCACTCCTTCCCCATTGGTCCACCGAAGCCATAGGGGTCTATGTGGGGCTGGTCAAAGTCCTAGGTGGCCTTCTAGATGGTTTGACATTCAAAGGGGGACAAATGGACCAAAAGGTCGAAGATGCCACCAACATAGTCAAGGCCCCCCCTTTAATACTTGTTTAATGTGGTTCCACACCACATGGGAGAAATAATTTCTTCTATCCCTAGTTTACCCCCCCCCCAACTCAAGATCTGAGGTTATTTAGAGTCTTTTTACATTTCTTATAAAATGCTTGTATTTCATATTTTTAGTAGAATTAATGAAGAGAAAATTATGAATTTGGTTGGAGCCAAAGAAGGGTGTGCCCTCCTCCTCTCTCTCTCCCCCCTCTTGCAGATGGATTTCTACCATTCTAAGGTACGAAACCCATTCTATCTCTCACTCTTATCCTCTGAATTCTGTTTATATCGCCGCTGCCACCGCCATCGCATAGCGATCACGCCGCCGTCATCATCATCGGAGTTCTATCTACATCAAGATAGGGCATCAAAGCTCGAATTTTAGCTCTCCATCAGGAGCTCAAATCAAGTTTAAACTTGGAGGGTGAGTCATCCACGTCCACCCCAGCCTCCACAAAAAAAATCTAGTCATTTTCCCTTCGTTTCTAATTTTCCATTTTCGTGTTTCCCCACCTTCAAGTTCTGTCTTATATTCAGATCCTGTCACAGCAACCCTGTGTTTTCATGTTTCGACCCCGTTCTCCTTATCTTCTTGGGTCACCAATTTAATTGGAAGTTCTGTCCACCACACCCATCATCCACAAATTTTCTTGGAATTTTTGGAGTCAGTTTTGTATTTTTAAAAATCACTACCTTTTCTCAAATCTGTTCTGTCCTGTGCAGTTCAGATCCGACCTCCAGTCAGTATAAAATCCTCAAAAACTCAAAACCTCTACCAAAAGTGAAATAAAATAAATCCCCATCTTCCTTGTTTCCCCCTCTACAACTTTCGTGAAGAGTCCAAGTTCTTGATATGTGGTTTGAGTCGCGGTCAACGCAAGTTATCAGAAACTTTAGATCTGTCCTGAGTTTTCTGAGTCTGTCAGTCAGTCACTTGTAAAATCCACCACGAAAAATACAGAGCCCCCAATTTTTCTTCCCCAGTCCTTGGTTGAAGATCTCTGAGAGAGCTTTGCAACGGTACCACTTTCGCATCGATCCGACGTCGGGAGTGATCGCAGCAGCGAGTTTCACCGAGTCCCGCAGGCCAAAAATAGAAGTGCAGATCCGTGGACAGCACGCTCACACTTGCCCGTCAGAGTCGCCTCACCTTCCGCAAGGCGTACCAGCGCGCCGCCATTGCAGGGATCGCTCCTCCAGGTTCCCCATTCACAACGGGACCGACCCCGCCAGACTCGGAGGGCTGAGCCGCACGTGGGCCCTACAACCCGCCGCAAGTGTCTTCCGGACGGCACCGACGAGCGGATCCAAGTGCTGCCCGTCAACCCAAGATCGGTCCTACCGGGCCCACTTATAGCCCTTTACCTCCCTACATGGAGTGGGCATCAAAATTCACTACTGTAATTTAAATATTTACTGTACCGGGAGTTACTGACTTGGCCGGGATCGTCTTCCCCACGCCCGGAGCGTGGAGGTAAACTTACCCCCTCTCTCTTATCGCATTTACTTTACTCGTATATTTTTGAATGCCGCTGCATGAGTAATAGGTTATTCTAGCTCGATCATAATTATTGTCACCACTGTGAGAGAGAGTGAGTGACCGGTCCCGTGACTCGATTCGATTACACGCGGAAAGCCAATACCCGAGACTCACTGCCAGTTTCTCAATCACGCACGGTCCCACGTCTGCCCTCGCTTAGGAGAGATCGCGATCTAGAGTCCCTGGTCTGCTATCCGTCCCGCATCAATTTGGTATCAGAGCGCCAGTTGAGTTTAGGGTAGTCTTTGTGTCAAAGTCCGAAACAAAAAAAAAGTGTCTAAGTCTAGGTGTCTCATTTACATACCATTGTTCGGTATATAAAAAGGTGTCGCCCGATCGTTAGGTTATGCCTATTAGAGAGGTGATTCACTCACGTGAGAGGATCTTCGGATCCTCGAACTCCGCCAGTTACCGAATCTTAGTCGTGTCTAGGTGTGTAGTCGAGTCTCATTTCAACTTTGCATTTGCATCGCATTATAAGTTGTGTCTTTGTGCTAGCATTAGTTGGCAAACATTTTGCTTCTAAAACAAAAAAAGAAAACAGCCTTGCATGTCCATTCCTAGGGATCCATTCCAACCTTTTTGGCAACTATGGCCAACCCATGCCGACCCGTCCAAGGCAATAGGTCCGTGTCCGAGTATATCCGGGATGATGATAAGTACCGGTTGGAATATGGGGTTGGAGAGGAGAGCACCACGACTGCCTTTCAGTTCCGGATAGGTTTGCGGCTTCACATCCAAATCGAATGTCTTATCCGTGACGCATTCTCTCTGGCGCAGTCCTATAAGGTTGCTCTAGAGGTTGAGCCATTTGAGTCTCAGTTTAATGATGCCCTACAGCGAGCAAATGCTGCCCTACGGTGAGCATCTACCTCCCAACCGAGTCTGATCCGGTCGGACCGCCTACACCACGGCCTTCCCCACTTCAGTCGGGGAACCCCTTCACTAGAGCTCCATTGCCATCTACTTACGAACTTTATTCGGAGCCATCTCATTTGGAGCCACTTCATCCCGAGCCACCTGTGTTTCTAACAAGTACGCTTTTCATAGCCGAGCTACTTCTTAGTTGGCTCAAGGATGGCTTGGTCCCACCTCCTTACCCATCCATGGATCCCACCTTACCTCTAGTGCCCATCAACTCCTACCATACGACATTCCGGTCTAGTCACCATGTTGATACATTGGGTGACCTTATTTTGGCTTTAGGTTGGCAATGGAAGTTGACGCACTTATTGGCTCGAGGCTTCGACCAACCCACTAGTCGTATCTTCACCCATCCAGCCATAGGGTCCATTACATCCGTATGCACCGTGAGTTGTGTCACCATGGAGGTTCTCTTATCCCTCCCCATGTCGGCCGAGCCAGACTTCATACCCTTTTGTCCGAGGGAGGAATCGTACATCCTATATATGATCACCGTCCCACTTACCACAATGCATGAAGGTGACCATCCACACCTTCAGGACTTCTACAGATGGGACCGTGACTTGTGGGAACCCACCACAAGGGGTCATACCTTCTTTGATCCTTTGACCCATTCCCTAGTGGGCCCCTTGACCCTCCAGATATACTTCACTTCTTTGAGGGAGTCCACTAACACACCCCTACCCCACTGGCCGGGTTATCTATGCCCACCAAGCCAGTTCTCGATACACCTATACCCAGTTCTCCTAGCCCTCTCAAGTCTCCCAAATCCAAAGGGCCGTCCATGCATGACTGGGTCATACTTAGACGTTTAGGTGGTCCCCATGCCACCAACCGTCGGTTGCTTAACATGCATGCATGGCACATTTTCGGGTGTCCTGGTCCACCATCGCCTATACGTAGGTCAGACTAACATTTGGTTTGTTTAGGGTCTTTGTGAGTCTTTGCTTCATTTGTCTGTCGTGTGTCTGTGCATACATCGAGTCGAGTCGGTCTTTGTACACTCGCGATGTTAGTCCCTTTCGAGTGCGAGACTTGTCGGACTTTGGGATCGGTTCTCTTTCACATATCGGATCTAGTCACATAAGGGACAAGCGGTGATTCCTAGTGAGCCTTTTAGCCACCTCCCCTTCATTTGAGAGTGACCCCACCCCAGAGTGTCCACCTCTATCCTCATTCCCCAGCAGCGTATGCATATCGAATCTATACGGGATGAGCAGGTGTCGATTACTTGGAGTGTAGCATACTCCGCGCTTCCAGGTTTGGTGACACATCTGCTAGAGCTACTCGAGCAGCCGCAGCCCTTACTCAACGAGGTCGAGTTCTTCCTACCCGAGGAGAATTGATGGGGACATCAGAGCAAGAGCACTGACATTTTAATTTACATTTGTGCCCTTTAGTTTATTTTTTATATCCTTGGGAAAGCATATGTGCAATTGTAAGGCTTTATAAGCCAATTTGTCATTCCCTATGATTCTTTGGGTTTTTGTGCAAAATGTTAGTAGGACCAGCAAGGGGGCCCTCACTCCTTCCCCATTGGTCCACCGAAGCCACAGGGGTCCATGTGGGACTTGTCAAAGTCCTAGGTGGCCTTCTAGATGGTTTTACATTAAAAGGGGGACAAATGGACCAAAAGGTCCAAGATGCCACCAACATAGTCAAGGGGGTGCCCCCCCTTAATACTTGTTTAATGTGGTTCCAAACCACATGGGAGAAATAATTTCTTCTATCCCTAGTTTACCCCCCCTAACCCTAGATCTAAAGTTATTTAGAGTCTTTTTACATTTCTTATAAAATGCTTGTATTTCATATTTTTAGTAGAATTAATGAAGAGAAAATTGTGAATTTGGTTGGAGCCAAAGAAGGGTGTGCCCTCCTCCTCTCTCTCTCCCCCTCTTACAGATGGATTTCTGCCATTCTAGGGTGTGAGACCCATTCTATCTCTCCCTCTTATCCTCTGAATTCTATTTCTGCCGTCGCCGTCATCATCGTCGGAGTTCTGTCCACAGCAGGATAGGGCATCAAAGCTTGAATTTTAGCTCTCCATCAAGAGCTCAGATCGAGTCCAAGCTTGGAGGGTGAGTCATCCACGTCCACCCCAGCCTCCACAAAAACAATCCAGTCATTTACCCTTCGTTTTCTATTTTTCCATTTTCATGTTTCTCCACCTTCAAGTTCCGTCTTATGTTTAGATCTTGTCACAACAACACTATGTTTTCATGTTTCGACCCCTTTCCTTTATTTTCTTGGGTCACCAATTTAATTAGAAGTTTTGTCCACCACACCCATCATCCACAAATTTTCTTGGAATTTCTGAAGTCATTTTTGTATTTTTAAAAATCACTTTCTTTTCTCAAATCTGTTCTGTCCTGTGCAGTTCAGATCCGACCTCTAGTCAGTATAAAATCCACAAAAATCGAAACGTTCACCAAATGTCAAATAAAAATTATCCCCGTCTTTCTTGTTCCCCTATCTACAACTTTCGTGAAGAGTCCAAGTTCTCGATCAGTGGTTTGAGTCGCGATCAACGCAAGTTATCAAGAAAACTTAGATCTATCATGAGTTTTCTGAGTCTAGCAGTCAGTCCCTTGTAAAATCCACCACGCAAAATATAGAGCCCCCAATTTTTTTGCCCCAGTCCTTGGTTGAAGATCTCTGAGAGAGCTTTCCAACGTTACCACTTTCGCATCGATCCAACGTTGGGAGTGATCGCAGCAGCGAGTTTTGCCGAGTCGTGTAGGCCAAAAATAGAAGTGCACATCCGTGGACAACACGTTCACACTTGCCGGTCAGAGTCGCCTCGCCTTCCGCAAGGCGAGCCAGCACGCCGCCATTCTAGGGATCGCTCCTCTAGGTGCCCCATTCACAACGGAACCCACCCCGCCAGACTCTGGGCCCCACAACCCGCAGCAAGCGTCTTCCAGACGGCACCGACGAGCGGATCCAAGTGCTGCCCGTCAACCCAAGATCGGTCCTCCCTGGCCCACTTCTATCCCTTTACCTCTCTGCGTGGAGTGGACATCAAAATTCACTGCTGTAATTTAAGTATTTACTGTACTGGGAGTTACTGACTTGGCCGGGATCGTCTTCCCCACCCCCGGAGCGTAGAGGTAAACTCGCCCCCTCTCTCCTATCGCATTTGCTTTACTCATATATTTTTGAATGCCGCTGCATGAGTGATAGGTTATTCTAGCTTGATCATAATTATTATCATCGCTGCGAGAGAGAGTGAGTGACTCATCCCGTGACTCGATCCGAGTATACGCGGAAAGCCGATACCTAAGACTCACTGCCGGTTTCTCAACCGCGCACGGTCCCATGTCTTCCCTCGCTTAGGGGCGATCGCGAGCAAGAGTCCCAGGGCCGCTATCCGTCCCGCATCAGGTAGTGAGCTAAATTAGCCTTATGAGTATTAAAGTGTTGCTACTGAGGTAATTTTTGGAATCTGTTCAAGTCATGTCTAAGATAACAAGTCAATAATTGGGGAAGTGCTCTTTTGGAAACACTTACTTTTCTGCAAGCTGAAGATTGAGAGCTACTGGATTATATAGAAGGCTGTTAGGTTGTTTGCTAGACCTTTAAGGCTAAGTCTTTGGGTGTTTGTAAATTGCCCATAAGTCTTGACCTTGCTCTTGTATGGCCTTCATTCATTCCTTCTTGCTCGTCTTCTCTTTGATCTACCCACATCCATGTTCTCATATGTTCTTCATAATGGGTTCATAGACTATGTTATTCAGGGGGAGTAAAATCTGAAATCTGTCACATTTACTAATCTTCAACAGTTAACTACTAAGATCACTCTAAACTAAGAACAAAATTTTTGATTTTAACTGAAGTGTGATTTTCTATTTATGGAGATTAAATCTTATCTTAAAATACTCACAATTATCCTTGAATGAGTCTTCTATGGTCTTAAAATAGTCTAAATTGGAACTGCTCTAAAATTATCTAAAAATCTGAAAGTCATTAGTAATAAGTCAATCTGGTAGAAAATCTGGTGTTTATATGGCCCTTAAACCAAGTTTTAAGAAAATTCTGTTAAAAGGCCAGGGAATACGTCATTAAATGAAAAAAAAAAGGCAGAGCAATGACATATTATTTGAGAAACTGACCATCTATTTCCAATAAATTCAGAGGTCAAGTCACGATAATAAAAGCTATCTCTGTTTAAAATATGAAGCATAAAGGTAAACTGCACTGAGTAACCAGGGATTCTGGTGTTTGATCATCATGTATCCTTGAGTAAAAAGGTATGGTAAGACTGGAATGCTCAATCAAAAATTATAAAAGATCAATGGAAAAGATGGTTGACTCTGAGTACTTTTTAGTAAACTAAAACTGTTTTCACTTCAATATAAAATAGATTTTTCAATCAGTTTTGGCTAATGAAAATGACTAGTAAGATTAATGATTTCTCTGATTGGGCAGTGTCCTTGATAAAACTATTTTATTTCCATTGATTTTGCTTCATAGGAATAATTTGTGATGTAGCAACCCGAGAATCTATTTAAGCAAAATTTTATTTACTCGATAATTTTTGATTTATTAAATTAGAAAATTCATTTTGGTTAAAATCCAGTAAATTCATAAAAATCTAGAAAATTCATAATCACGTAGAGGACTAAAAGTTTAGACAATTTGTCTTCTTGGTTAAACCCTAAATCAAATCTTTAATGAGCCAAATTAACAAATTTAGGGCTAAAATCGAAGTTAGTCAACCGAACCTTACATTGCTTAATGCGAGCCCAAATCTTGACGGTCTTCACCCAAATCGAGCCCATTAGATCCATCTTCATTGATAGCCCATTATCCTTATAGTTTCTTGCGCTAAACCTAACCCTAAAATTTGAATTTGATGGCGAGCGGCAGCGCACGACTTGGTCAAACATGAATCTCGCACGACTAGAGTTCGTGGACTCTATCCTCTCGATCGATCCTTCTAGAAATCGATTGACCCTATAAAAGTAACCCTTACCCAACCTAGTATCGTCGTTTGTTACGGCGGCCGACGAGGAGAGCGATCGAGGGCGTGTTCTGGCATGATCTCGGAGGGTGTTCTTCGCGCGTCCAGCGAGCGACGTCCTTCTTCTTCCTTGATTAAGGTAGGTTCTAGTGGACCAAACTTCAAGCATAATATATCGTTGGATTCATCTTCGATCCCTCTTTCTCTTGATACCAAAAGCCCTAAATTTTGTTCTGTATCATGCGAGTATTGGTTATTTTAGTCGGAGCATGTTAAAACTAGGGTTACCCCTGTTATCTTCGATTAAAGGTTAGGATAGAAGGCTTAAAATTTTAAATTAATCAATCCATGGCATGCATCTTTTCGTTCTCTTTCTAGTGGTATGATTTTGCCCAATTTCTATGCTCTATATCCCCTGGATTTCTTGTTCTAGTGAGCCCCGTCGGATGTTCGCCGAACATCGGAACGGCAAACAGGCCACGGCCTTAATAGGAACCGCTCCGCAATTAACGGCCTCACGATAGACCGTGCGGTTAGGCAGGCGGCTTCTCTCTAAATTGCTTGGAAACCCTAGCAGCTGTTCGATAGACCGCGAAAGGCGTGTAAGGTTTTCAGACTTTCATGACCTGAATGGCCTTGCGATAGACCACCAGACCCTGTCCAGCGACTCTTGTTAGACCGTGTATGTCTCACAGTTGGTCTAATCCATATGTTAAGTATGTCGATTCTTGTTAAGCTATGCATGTGTAGGTCAGAAACCCACACAAGGAACTGGTAAATTATGGAACATATGATCTAATTCTCTTATTGTTCATGATTGATATCTCCTTTCCAAATCATAGTTCTCTTATTGTTCTTATCAATTAATGAAGCATAAAATTTTATCATGTTTATGTTGGAATTGGAGTAACGATACTAAGATTGTTCTGACAGTCACTCCACTTCGGTGGTGCTGACTGACCGTTATACACTATTTTCTGATGTTTTAAACACTCAATTCTTGTAATAGTTGGGACTCTCCGCCGGATACTCCTTCCGTCGGACTAGGACCTTTGTTATGAGACCTCCCTAAGCCCCCGTGAGCCTGAGATTCCCACTAGGATGCCGGGCGGGTTGTACCCACAAAGCCTGACCCTTTTGACTCGTTCAAATCGCTTGTTTTGCCCTTACTTGGAGTCTGGACTGCCCTGTTATAGCTGTTGGTGTGCTAGGCATGGATTCAGAGGGGGGGGTGAATGAATCCCCTCTAAAACTTTGCTTCGATTCAAATCTACAGTGGAATAAAACTATTGCCTACACTCAATGAAGTCTAATGAGACAACCGAGTTTTCTTACCCGGAAAACTGAAAATGCTGGAGGAGATAACCGAAGGAATTTCACAGACACAACTCACAAGTTCGCTCAAGGAACTTTTGCCACGAGAAACACTAAGAAGTAGGTGCTTCAACTAAACCATTCAGTCAAACACTTAACAGCAAAACCAAACTCAAACTAAAATCACATAGAAATGCTTCTGATATTAAACGCTCAAACAACCTGTGAAGAGGGCAGAAGATAGGGAAATACACACAACAAGCAAACCACTGCACACAAGATTTTTAGGTGGTTCGATCCTCCAAACCTACATCCACCCCTCACCCGAAACTAGAGTGAGGCTTCCCTTGCAAAGAGCAAGAACACGCAGACTCAGTCTGCAAACATACGATGCCTAACAACTTGAGCCAGAGGAACACACTCCTCTCTTCCTCCACCCAGGAGGGCAACCACTAGTGACATCCAGTCACTAGTAACCAGAGACTGAAGTCTCTCTTCCTCCAAATCGGAGGGAACCCACAAGTGACACCAAGTCACTTGCAACCGGAGACACCAAGTCTCCCTTCCTCTGAAACCCTGAGGAAAATCACAAGTGACACCAATGTTGTGACCCCTCTATGTTGATGATGTTGACACTTGCTTTATTTCATTGGCAACACCATTATTTTGATTGATTGGCAACTGCTCTTGCTTTGATGAAATTGCTCTATCAGATTGACTATGTGGTCTTTGCATTTCATACACTGCTGTTTGCATTACTCACTGTCATGGGTCGACGCATCCTCTGATGTGTCGACTCCTTTAGCAGACTTGTCTAGATTGAGTCTATATAGCGTCAGTTCATGCATGTCTTAGGCTAAGTCTATACAGCGTCAGTTCATGCATGTCTTAGGCTAAGTCTGTACAGCGTCTCATTCATGCTTTGATTAATGAAGTCTGTACATCAGTCTTCACATTCTAAGTCTATACAGCCGTTGGGTTTAGACTCAGAGTCTGTACACTCGATTCGCCTTTGAATTGGTCAAGTGTGTACATTCCTTCACTGTAGCTTTCACGTATCCAAAGTCTACACATCGTGAAAGTCTATACATTCTTCATTGACTTTCGTTCAAGGCAAAGTCTATACATTGGAGTCTTTCCCTACGTTTCTTAAGTGAAGTCTGTACACTCGTTTCTGAAGCCTGAAGTCTATACACTCCAGCCTATTCCTACGATCAAGGCCTTAGCTACACTCAAGTCTATACATTGGCTTCGCTTCATCAAGTCTGTACATTGAATCGCCAACTTATTTGAAGTCTATACATCCACAGTGATATTTGAAGTCTATACATCCATCGTGGAGCTTCAAGTCTACACATCACTTGATTTCCTAAAGTCTGTACATCCACAGTGAAACTTGAAGTCTGCACATTGGTCTTCAAATCCAAAGTCTGCACATTAGTCTTCGAATCCAAAGTCTACACAATGGTCTTCACACTTGAAGTCTATACATTCGATGTGCAGAGTTGATGTCTATACTGTGCCTTATGCTGATCGAGTGATGCGGGACAGGACCACGGACACGACAAGCTCGCGATCGTCCCTTAACGAGGGAAGCGTCGGATGTGCGCGGTTGAGAAACCGGCAATGAGCTAGGGTGGTCGACTCTCTTTTGCGCCCGGATCGGGTCACGGGACGGCTTCGCTCTCTCTCGCAGCAGTGATAGTATAAATTGAAGGCGAGCTAGGTATCCCTACACATGCTCTCTAGCAGCGGCATATAAAGCATATAAAGAATTAAGCTAATGCCAAGTGTAAGGGTGAAGGCGATACCTCCACGCTCTCGGCGTGGCGAAGACGGCACCCGGCCAAAGCTCGTACTCCCGGGAGCTTAGTACATTATGTTTACAGCAGTACAAATAAGCCCACTCCACGCAGGGAGGTAAAGGGCGACACAAGTGGGCCCGGGAGGACCAAGTTCGGGTTGACGGGCGGTTTCGGGCAATGCTTCGGCTTCACGCGTACTCGTGCTAGTGGGGGCCCACGTATTGACCGGAGGGGTCGTGTGGGGCCTGATGACTCCTCTGTTGTGGAGACACCTGGAAAGCGTTCCCCTGGGATGGCGAGCTGCTGGAACGACCGCCGGACGCCGGGCCGCCCTCGGACGACGCTCGCTGGGAACTCGGCCACGAACCTGAAAGTTCTGTTTGCAGGCGCGCGACTCGGAGAAAACTGCTGCTGCGATCAGCCCCGTCGTCGGAATGTAACGAGATTAGTGCCGTTGGAAAGCTGACTCAGAATACTTCGACGTAGGGGTTTTCAAAAAAAATAATCAGATCTGTATTTCTGATCATGTATTTTACAAGCTTTCTGGAATCTGGCCAGAACTGCAGGGGTAGGTTCTGACTTCTCTGAAGATCGACGTTGACCGGGGAGAAGACCTCCGAATCTGGAAATGATTTCTTCTGCAAAGTTGAAGGTCTCTGAGATAGGAATCCGGGACTATTTTTGGTTTTTTGATTGGATAAGAAATGGATTTTCTGGGATGTTTTTACTAGACCTGGGTCGGATCTGGGAAACTGTGGGTAGACTGTTCTTGGGAACTTGGACGAAATTTGAAACATACTAGAGACCTTATCAAAAATTAAGAAAATTCCTGGTGGTAGATATATGTGGACAGAACTCCCAATAAATTTGGGCGACCCAAAAAAAATAAAAAGATGGTTCGAATGGGGTAAACTCAGAGCTGATGAACAGTAAACAGAACCAGGATAGATCTGGAACTTGGACTTGGACGAAAATCAAAAAAATAGCTAAAGGATGAATTTTGACGTGATTGTTTTTGTGGGGATAAGGGTTCTAGAGGGGAACCGACCCGAAATTTTGAGCTTCATAAGATGAAGGGAGTGATAGCAGAAATTCAGAGAAGAGGAACCTGTCCTGAGTGGACAGAACCACCGAAACCGTTGGCAACGACGCGTCGGCGGCGAGACGATGGCGGCGGCGATCACCGGAGTTGCTTCAGATGCTGGAGGGGATCAAGGGGGAAGAGATTACACTCTAGAAAGGGGAGAGGGGGTGGAGGAACCAGGGAGAGAGAGGGGAGGGGCGCAAATCTCCAAGGGGGCAAATGCCTTTTTTTCCTTCATTAATTCCTTCAATATGAAAAATACAACCTTATATAGGATGCCAACCAAACTCAACCTCAACCCTTGGATCTAGGGGTTTGGATTGAAGGGCTGGGATACAATGTGAATCACACATTTAATACATTAGTTTAATCTAATTTGACCATTCTTATTCAACCTTGGACTAAATCTATTCAAACACCACCTACCAAGCCTAATATGGCCAAAAGAGGGGGCGCCCCCTTTATGGGCCTCTCTTGGGCCTAGGCTCGTCCAAGGCCAGCCAACCCAATCCACTAACTCATGTCTAGACTTGGGCCTTCCAAGTCATGGTGGTCCATGAGAGGGAGTGGCCCAATTGGGCCATAAATGACTAATATGGTCCATAAGGGTAGCATTTGGTCCAATATGAACTATGCTTTCTAATGGACTCTACTAATGGCAATCTAACCTTGGACTTGACATAACAAATGGCCCATTGGCTTGATATAAGCCTTACAAGGAGCCCAAAAGAAAGAAATTACACAATTACAACTTCATACAAGCCATAACACACAAATACACTTCACCCGTGTATGGAAATCGCCTTTGATGCCCCATCAATTCTCCCCGGGTGGGAGGAACTGCTCCGGTCCTCCGGTGGATCCGTCACCGTGCTATGTAGCGCGGGTATGCTCCACTCCAAGTGATCGGCACCTGCTCATTCCATATATACTCGATATGCGCACTGCTATGGCTAAAGGTGGTCGCTCCGAAGGGGCACTCTCAAAAGGAAGGAGACAGATCGAAGACTCACTAGGAATCACCGCTGAGTCCCTATAAGTGACTGATCCGGGTATAGATGTGGAACCGGTCCCATACTCATCAAGTGAGTCCACTCGCCTCTTACTCATAAGAGAACGACAACGAGCTTGCACAAGACGCATGTAGACAAACAAACGACACACAAACCATGCAAACAAATCACTCAAAACAAATCACACAAAGAAAAGCACACTGTTAGTCCGACCCGTACATGGGTGACGGCGGACCAGGACACCCGAATATGTGCCATGCATATACTAGATGTACACGATGGTTGATGGAAGGGAGGATTCCTAGACACCCTAAGATGTACCACTCATGCATTGGTGACCGATGGGATTTGGGTGAAGAAGAGATAGGAGATCCAAAACTACCCTCGCCATCATCCCTAGATGTAGAGACGGCTTGCCGAATAGACCGAGGGGTATGAGTGGAATAGGGAACTCCTTGGAAGAGGTGGAGGGAATGTGATAGCTCGGGAGCTTCACTAGTGGAGGGGTCAAAAGGGTCAAAGAAGGTATGACCCCGGGAGATGGGTTCCTCCATGACACGGTCCCAATCGTGAAATTCTTGAAGGTGTGAATGGTCACCTTCATCCGCCATAGTGAACGGGACGATGGTCATGTGAAGAAAATAAACTTCCTCCCTTGGGCAAAAGAGAATGAAGTCGGACTCGGCCGGCATCGGGAGGAGTAGAAGAATCTCCGTTGTGACACACCCCACGGTGCACACAGAGGTAATGGATCCTAAGGTCGGATGGGTGAAGCTAAGACTAGCGGGTTGGTCAAAGCCTCGGGCCAAAAGATGCGTCGACTCCCATTGTGAATCTAATCCCATAATAAGATCGTCCAAAGTATCGACATGGTGACTAGACCGAAAAGTTGTGTGGTAGGAGTTGACGGACACCAAAGGTAGGGTAGGGTCCATAGACGGGTAAGGGAGTGGGACCAAGCCATCCTTGAGCCAACTAAGAAGTAGCTCGGCTATGTATAATGTACCCGTTAGAAATACGGGTGGCTCGGGATGAGGTGGCTCCAAGCGCGAATCCGAAGGTGGAGTGGGTCGCTGGGGCTGGGTGGCTGGACAAACGGGGTCCCTAAGGGTGATCTTACCGGGTAGGTATGGTGGGCATAAGGTGCAAGTCCTCTTGTCCCAGTCAAGATTGGCCCTTCTCTCTCCTAACCACTTTTGCCCTAAAATGATGCATGAACCAGCAAGTGTGCCGATCCTGCACCATGCGCCATCGGTGTAGAGAACAGAGCCGATCCTCTTATAGAACTCAACACAAGCAAAATCACCATCGCGGACAATCTCGCCTGTCTTGGAGAGAGACTCCACGATGTCAAGAGAAACCCAATTATCCGACTCCCTATTGGTGAAATGGAGTTCCGTTGTGGACCCGTTGGGTAGAGCGGCTTTCATAATGAGAGGGGCAAAACCAAATGCTCGGTCCATGAGGACATTCCTTTTTGCCACAAAAGTTGACCACTCGGACGTATGGTCTTGGGGATCGGCCATGGGTAGTGGACATGGACATGCATACACACGGTGACAAGACACTAGACCGACTATGCAAGTTTGGAGTGCATGCACACTAAGGACCCTAGACGTAAACCAAGACTCGGTACGTGGCAGAGATAACCGATCCGAAGATCACTCGCACAAGTGTGCAGCCTTCCCGATAGGTATGGCCTAACGTTCGGACAACACCTTTTGATATACCGAGTAAAGGGATGCAATGCGAAAAGACACTCTTTTTTGTGTTTTAAAACAATGATGATCCTAGACTCGACTTAAACCGACTAATGACTTGATGTAAAGGACACTCTTTTTTTTTTTGACACCCTAGACTCAAACTCGCTCTGATACCAAATTGATGCGGGACGAGACCACGGACACAACAAGCTCGCGATTGTCCCTTAACGAGGGAAGCGTCGGATGTGCGCGGTTGAGAAACCGGCAATGAGCTAGGGTGATCGACTCTCTCTTTTTCCCGGATCGGGTCACGGGACGGCTTCGCTCTCTCTCGCAGCAGTGATATTATAAATTGAAGGCGAGCTAGGTATCCCTACACATGCTCTCTAGCAGCGGCATATAAAGCATATAAAGAATTAAGCTAATGCCAAGTGTAAGGGTGAAGGCGATACCTCCACGCTCTCGGCGTGGCGAAGACGGCACCCGGCCAAAGCTCGTACTCCCGGGAGCTTAGTACATTATGTTTACAGCAGTACAAATAAGCCCACTCCACGCAGGGAGGTAAAGGGCGACACAAGTGGGCCCGGGAGGACCAAGTTCGGGTTGACGGGCGGTTTCGGGCAATGCTTCGGCTTCACGCGTACTCGTGCTAGTGGGGGCCCACGTATTGACCGAGGGGTCGTGTGGGGCCTGATGACTCCTCTATTGTGGAGACACCTGGAAAGCGTTCCCCTGGGATGGCGAGCTGCTGGAACGACCGCCGGACACCGGGCGGCCCTCGGACGACGCTCGCTGGGAACTCGGCCACGAACCTGAAAGTTCTGTTTGCAGGCGCGCGACTCGGAGAAAACTGCTGCTGCGATCAGCCCCGTCGTCGGAATGTAACGAGATTAGCGCCGTTGGAAAGCTGACTCAGAATACTTCGACGTAGGGGTCTTCAAAAAAAATAATCAGATATGTATTTCTGATCATGTATTTTACAAGCTTTCTGGAATCTGGCCAGAACTGCAGGGGCAGGTTCTGACTTCTCTGAAGATCGACGTTGACCGGGGAGAAGACCTCCGAATCTGGAAATGATTTCTTCCGCAAAGTTGAAGGTCTCTGAGAGAGGAATCCGGGACTATTTTTGGTTTTTTTATTGGATAAGAAATGGATTTTCTGGGATGTTTTTACTAGACCTGGGTCGGATCTGGGAAACTGTGGGTAGACTGTTCTTGGGAACTTGGACGAAGTTTGAAACATACCTAGAGACCTTATCAAAAATTAAGAAAATTCCTGGTGGTAGATATATGTGGACAGAACTCCCAATAAATTTGGGTGACCCAAAAAAAATCAAAAGATGGTTCGAATGGGGTAAACTCAGAGCTGATGAACAGTAAACAGAACCAGGACAGATCTGGAACTTGGACTTGGACGAAAATCAAAAAATAGCTAAAGGATGAATTTTGACGTGATTTTTTTGTGGGGATAAGGGTTCTAGAGGGGAACCAACCCTGAAATTTTGAGCTTCATAAGATGAAGGGGGTGATAGCAGAAATTCAGAGAAGAGGAACCTGTCCTGAGTGGACAGAACCACCGAAACCGTTGGCAACGACGCGTCGGCGGCGAGACGATGGCGGCGGCGATCACCGGAGTTGCTTCAGATGCTGGAGGGGATCAAGGGGGAAGGGATTACACTCTAGAAAGGGGATAGGGGGTGGAGGAACCAGGAGAGAGAGGGGAGGGGCGCAAATCTCCAAGGGGGCAAATGCCTTTTTTTCCTTCATTAATTCCTTCAATATGAAAAATACAACCTTATATAGGATGCCAACCAAACTCAACCTCAACCCTTGGATCTAGGGGTTTGGATTGAAGGGCTGGGATACAATGTGAATCACACATTTAATACATTAGTTTAATCTAATTTGACCATTCTTATTCAACCTTGGACTAAATCTATTCAAACACCACCTACCAAGCCTAATATGGCCAAAAGAGGGGGCGCCCCCTTTATGGGCCTCTCTTGGGCCTAGGCTCGTCCAAGGCCAGCCAACCCAATCCACTAACTCATGTCTAGACTTGGGCCTTCCAAGTCTTGGTGGTCCATGAGAGGGAGTGGCCCAATTGGGCCATAAATGACTAATATGGTCCATAAGGGTAGCATTTGGTCCAATATGAACTAGGCTTTCTAATGGACTCTACTAATGGCAATCTAACCTTGGACTTGACATAACAAATGGCCCATTGGCTTGATATAAGCCTTACAAGGAGCCCAAAAGAAAGAAATTACACAATTACAACTTCATACAAGCCATAACACATAAATACACTTCACCCGTGTATGGAAATCGCCTTTGATGCCCCATCAATTCTCCCCGGGTGGGAGGAACTCGACCCCGTCGAGTAGGGGTATGGCTGCTCCGGTCCTCCGGTGGATCCGTCACCGTGCTAAGTAGCGTGGGTATGCTCCACTCCAAGTGATCGGCACCTGCTCATTCCATATATACTCGATATGCGCACTGCTATGGCTAAAGGTGGTCACTCCGAAGGGGCACTCTCAAAAGGAAGGAGACAGCTCGAAGACTCACTAGGAATCACAACTGAGTCCCTATAGTGACTGATCCGGGTATAGATGTGGAACCGGTCCCATACTCATCAAGTGAGTCCACTCGCCTCTTACTCATAAGAGAACGACAATGAGCTTGCACAAGACGCATGTAGACAAACAAACGACACACAAACCATGCAAACAAATCACTCAAAACAAATCACACAAAGAAAAGCACACTGTTAGTCCGACCCGTACATGGGTGACGGCGGACCAGGACACCCGAATATGTGCCATGCATATACTAGATGTACACGATGGTTGATGGAAGGGAGGACTCCTAGACACCCTAAGATGTACCACTCATGCATTGGTGACCGATGGGATTTGGGTGAAGAAGGGCTAGGAGATCCAAAACTACCCTCGCCATCATCCCTAGATGTAGAGACGGCTTGCCGAATAGACCGAGGGGTATGAGTGGAATAGGGAACTCCTTGGAAGAGGTGGAGGGAATGTGATAGCTCGGGAGCTTCACTAGTGGAGGGGTCAAAAGGGTCAAAGAAGGTATGACCCCGGGAGATGGGTTCCTCCATGACACGGTCCCAATCGTGAAATTCTTGAAGGTGTGAATGGTCACCTTCATCCGCCATAGTGAACGGGACGATGGTCATGTGAAGAAAATAAACTTCCTCCCTTGGGCAAAAGAGAATGAAGTCGGACTCGGCCGGCATCGGGAGGAGTAGAAGAATCTCCGTTGTGACACACCCCACGGTGCACACAGAGGTAATGGATCCTAAGGTCGGATGGGTGAAGCTAAGACTAGCGGGTTGGTCAAAGCCTCGGGCCAAAAGATGCGTCGACTCCCATTGTGAATCTAATCCCATAATAAGATCATCCAAAGTATCGACATGGTGACTAGACCGAAAAGTTGTGTGGTAGGAGTTGACGGACACCAAAGGTAGGGTACGGTCCATAGACGGGTAAGGGAGTGGGACCAAGCCATCCTTGAGCCAACTAAGAAGCAGCTCGGCTATGTATAATGTACCCGTTAGAAATACGGGTGGCTCGGGATGAGGTGGCTCCAAGCGCGAATCCGAAGGTGGAGTGGGTCGCTGGGGCTGGGTGGCTGGACATACGGGGTCCCTAAGGGTGATCTTACCGGGTAGGTATGGTGGGCATAAGGTGCAAGTCCTCTTGTCCCAGTCAAGATTGGCCCTTCTCTCTCCTAACCACTTTTGCCCTAAAATGATGCATGAACCAGCAAGTGTGCCGATCCTGCACCATGCGCCATCGGTGTAGAGAACAGAGCCGATCCTCTTATAGAACTCAACACAAGCAAAATCACCATCGCGGACAATCTCGCCTGTCTTGGAGAGAGACTCCACGATGTCAAGAGAAACCCAATTATCCGACTCCCTATTGGTGAAATGGAGTTCCGTTGTGGACCCGTTGGGTAGAGCGGCTTTCATAATGAGAGGGGCAAAACCAAATGCTCGGTCCATGAGGACATTCATTTTGGCCACAAAAGTTGACCACTCGGACGTATGGTCTTGGGGATCGGCCATGGGTAGTGGACATGGACATGCATACACACGGTGACAAGACACTAGACCGACTATGCAAGTTTGGAATGCATGCACACTAAGGACCCTAGACGTAAACCAAGACTCGGTACGTGGCGGAGATAACCGATCCGAAGATCACTCGCACAAGTGTGCATCCTTCCCGATAGGCATGGCCTAACGTTCGGACAACACCTTTTGATATACCGAGTAAAGGGATGCAATGCGAAAAGACACTCTTTTTTGTGTTTTAAAATAATGATGATCCTAGACTCGACTTAAACCGACTAATGACTCGATGTAAATGACACTCTTTTTTTTTCTTTTTGACACCCTAGACTCAAACTCGCTCTGATACCAAATTGATGCGGGACGAGACCACGGACACGACAAGCTCGCGATCGTCCCTTAACGAGGGAAGCGTCGGATGTGCGCGGTTGAGAAACCGGCAATGAGCTAGGGTGGTCGACTCTCTCTTTTGCCCGGATCGGGTCACGGGACGGCTTCGCTCTCTCTCGCAGCAGTGATATTATAAATTGAAGGCGAGCTAGGTATCCCTACACATGCTCTCTAGCAGCGGCATATAAAGCATATAAAGAATTAAGCTAATGCCAAGTGTAAGGGTGAAGGCGATACCTCCACGCTCTCGGCGTGGCGAAGACGGCACCCGGCCAAAGCTCGTACTCCCGGGAGCTTAGTACATTATGTTTACAGCAGTAAAATAAGCCCACTCCACGCAGGGAGGTAAAGGGCGACACAAGTGGGCCCGGGAGGACCAAGTTCGGGTTGACGGGCGGTTTCGGGCAATGCTTCGGCTTCACGCGTACTCGTGCTAGTGGGGGCCCACGTATTGACCGGAGGGGTCGTGTGGGGCCTGATGACTCCTCTATTGTGGAGACACCTGGAAAGCGTTCCCCTGGGATGGCGAGCTGCTGGAACGACCGCCGGACGCCGGGCGGCCCTCGGACGACGCTCGCTGGGAACTCGGCCACGAACCTGAAAGTTCTGTTTGCAGGCGCGCGACTCGGAGAAAACTGCTGCTGCGATCAGCCCCGTCGTCGGAATGCGACGAGATTAGCACCGTTGGAAAGCTGACTCAGAATACTTCGACGTAGGTGTCTTCAAAAAAAATAATCAGATCTGTATTTCTGATCATGTATTTTACAAGCTTGCTGGAATCTGGCCAGAACTGCAGGGGCAGGTTCTGACTTCTCTGAAGATCGACGTTGACCGGGGAGAAGACCTCCGAATCTGGAAATGATTTCTTCAGCAAAGTTGAAGGTCTCTGAGAGAGGAATCCGGGACTATTTTTGGTTTTTTGATTGGATAAGAAATGGATTTTCTGGGATGTTTTTACTAGACCTGTGTCGGATCTAGGAAACTGTGGGTAGACTGTTCTTGGGAACTTAGATGAAATTTGAAAAATACCTAGAGACCTTATAAAAACTTAATAAAATTCCTGGTGGTAGATATATGTGGACAGAACTCCCAATAAATTTGGACGACCCAAAAAAAATAAAAAGATGGTTTGAATTAGGTAAACTCAGAGCTGATGAATAGTAAATAGAACCAGGACAGATCTGGAACTTGGACTTGGACGAAAATCAAAAAATAGCTAAAGGATGAATTTTGACGTGATTATTTTTGTGGGATAAGGGTTCTAGAGGGGAACCAACCCTTAAATTTTGAGCTTCAGAAGATGAAGGGAGTGATAGCAGAAATTCGGAGAAGAGGAACCTATCCTGAGTGGACAGAACCACCGAAACCGTTGGCAACGACGCGTCGGCGGCGAGACGATGGCGGCGGCGATCACCGGAGTTGCTTCAGATGCTGGAGGGGATCAAGGGGGAAGAGATTACACTCTAGAAAGGGGAGAGGGGGTGGAGGAACCAGGGAGAGAGAGGGGAGGGGCGCAAATCTCCAAGGGGGCAAATGCCTTTTTTTCCTTTATTAATTCCTTCAATATGAAAAATACAACCTTATATAGGATGCCAACCAAACTCAACCTCAACCCTTGGATCTAGGGGTTTGGATTGAAGGGCTGGGATACAATGTGAATCACACATTTAATACATTAGTTTAATCTAATTTGACCATTCTTATTCAACCTTGGACTAAATCTATTCAAACACCACCTACCAAGCCTAATATGGCCAAAAGAGGGGGCGCCCCCTTATGGGCCTCTCTTGGGCCTAGGCTGGTCCAAGGCCAGCCAACCCAATCCACTAACTCATGTCTAGACTTGGGCCTTCCAAGTCTTGGTGGTCCATGAGAGGGAGTGGCCCAATTGGGCCATAAATGACTAATATGGTCCATAAGGGTAGCATTTGGTCCAATATGAACTATGCTTTCTAATGGACTCTACTAATGGCAATCTAACCTTGGACTTGACATAACAAATGGCCCATTGGCTTGATATAAGCCTTACAAGGAGCCCAAAAGAAAGAAATTACACAATTACAACTTCATACAAGCCATAACACACAAATACACTTCACCCGTGTATGGAAATCGCCTTTGATGCCCCATCATCGAGTCTACACATTGGTCGGTGGCAAGTCTGTACACTGGCCTCAGCTATTCAAGTCTATTCACTGGACTGTTTGGTCAAGTCTATACACCCTTCAGTTGAAATTCCAAGTCTGTACATCGGACTGTGTTAAGTAAAGTCTATACATCCGATTGTACAGTGTCTTAGCCATCGTCTCACTTCTTGAAGTCTACACAATGGTCGGTGGTAAGTCTACACATTGGTGTTTCATTCGAAGTCTGTACACTCACCAATGAACAACAAGTCCACACATTGGACTGTAGCTGCTTGTTCTTCAAAGTCTGTACATTGGGCTTTCACATGAAGTATGTACATCCGTTCGTTCTACATCGTTATCAAGTCTGTACACTGCACTCGAGTCCGTTGTCTTCAGTAAAGTCTATACATTGGCATCGGTCTTCACCTTGAGTATGTACAGTGGCTGCTTCATATAGGAAGTATGTACAGCCGTTGCCTCTTCATATAAAGTCTATACTTTGGGCAAGTATGTACACTGGTTTTCCTTCTTATGAAACCTTTATATTTACTAAGTCTATACACTACTTTCCTTCTCATGAAGCCTTTACGATCATTGAGTCTATACACTGCGTTGTGCATACTTTGCATTGCACTCGTGGTTGCAAAGCCTGTACAGGGTTTACAGTTAAACTGAATATGTTCTTGTCTGTCTGACAGGGAATGCAGAGACAAATGAAGGGCACGTGATCCGAGGTACCTGGCTCGTGATCCGAGAAGAACAAGGTATCCAGATGAGGACACATGTTCTGACACTCCATTGGATGCTGCCACGTGGTCCAAATGCTTTGGCGGGAAACGTGGAGAGCACACGCCTGCTGCTGCTGCTGCTATATATAAATGCCTTCTTCCACAGAAGAAGGGAGATCGAAGAGAAGGATAGAAAGTCTATACAGCCAAAGCAGCAAGGCTCCTTTGATCCACTGAGAGAAAAGATACAGAGAAGAAGAAGAAATAGAGAAGAAGAAGAAATAGAGAAGAAGAAGAAAATGAGAGAAGAAGAGATAGAGAGCTGATTGAGAGTGAGAGTGAGAGAGTTTGTATCTCAGTCTCGTGGTTCAAAACCAGAGCTGAGCTTTGCTCTTTAGAGCTACATTGCTTTTGGGTTTTCCTTTTTCGTTTTGATTCTGTCTATCATTTCTGATTATTATTTCCTCAAGCTGTGTGTCAGCGGTCTTGCAGTGGTAGTCTCCACTGGACGGGTTAAGCTGTATTTCCCCAGCGGTTGCAGAGGATCAGATCCTCTGGTCGGCAAGCTGTAGTGCCCAGCGAAGCTGTGTATCAACGGATTGTTTGGCCAAGCTGTAAAGCCCAGCGGATGCAAGCTGTGTTGCGCAGCAGGAAGCCATACTCGGTTGAGTGTGGGGTGGACGTAGGTCGTTGACCGAACCACCTAAAAATTGTGTGTGCAGTGTGTTTGTGTTTTTGTTTGATCTGTGTGCGATAGGAATTCTTGCTTAGCTTATTTGGTTTCATTGCTCATGCTCATGTCTAGCTTTCGATATATAGATATGGTGAATGGCTTTCATGGGTCGACCTTTTGCTTAGCATTTTTCCTTTAGCTTAACTGATGTTTGCCTAAATTCCGCTTTAGAACTTACAGTAGTTTTAAATTAGGCAAGTTGATCTATTCACCCCCCCTCTAGATCCACACTCAGTGGAGATAGACTGCTTCCATCTAACCCAACACTTGGTATCAGAGCCTAACTCTTCTGTAGGGACTCATCGCCCGAAGAGAATAGGCAGAGATGGATGCTCGAGGGATGATTGCCGAAGGTCACTCAACAACGAAGCCCCCATTCTTTGATGGATCAAACTACGCATACTGGAAGAACCATATGCAAGTGTTCCTCAGGGCTAAGGATTATGAGATTTGGAAGATTGTCAGCAAGGGACCTTATGAGCTGTCCCCGAATGTAGATGTATGGACCAAGGAGGAGATCAGAAGGTCCACGCTGAATTGGAGTGCTATAAATGCTATCCAGTGCGCTCTGCATCCTACAGAATTCTCCCGTGTGTCTGCTTGCAAATCAGCTAAGGAGATGTGGGATGCGCTGGAAGTAATTCATGAAGTTACATCTCAAGTAAGAGAGTAGAAGGCCAATCTTCTTGTATCTGAGTATGAAGCCTTCAAGATGAAGTAGAACGAGTCCATCAGTGAAATGTACGCTCGGATGACTGTCATAACCAATGGCCTCAGAGGTTTTGGGAAACCTCAGACAGAGTATGATGTAGTGAGGAAAATTCTGCGCTCCCTGACTCCCATTTGGCACACCAAAGCAACAGTAATGGAGGAGTCAAGGGACCTGCGTAATACTAAAGCTGATGAGCTGATTGGCTCACTAATGGCATATGAGATAAACATGCCAAGGACAGATGAAGCCGAGAGGAAGAAGAAGCCGATAGCGCTGAAGGCTAGTTCCAGCAAATCAACAAAATCCAGCTCCAGCAGCTCTTCATCATCAGAGGAGAGCCTAAATGAAGAAGAAGATGTGACTCGATCTGAGATAGCCATGATGACTAGAGAGTTCAGGTGATTTTTCAGAAAGGGAGTAGGACGGTTCGGCCAGAAGAAATACAATGGTGGCCGAAAGGATAAAAGGTATAAATCTAAATCTACAAAGAAAAATGAAGCTAATGTCTGTTATCAATGCAGGAAACCAGGGCATCTGAAAGCTGACTGTCCAGACAATCAGAAACATAAGGACAGGTCAAAGAAGAAAACCAAGAAGGGAAGAGCTACGATCAGCACATGGAGTGATGAAGATGAAGGCTCTTTCAGCAGTAGCTCAGATAGTGAAGCCGAATCTGAACAGCCCATTTGCCTTATGGCAACAAGCTCCGAAGATAGAGAGGAGGACACAGATGAGGTAATCACTAGATTTGAAAACTTCACAATTGTTGATTGGGTAGATGCTTATCATGACATAGCTGATAGAGTTGATGATATTAGAAAAGAGAATAGGCATCTTAGAATAAAAATCAATTCCATGCAAAATGATAAAACTCTATCTGATAAAATTGCATGTTTGGAATCTGAAAATGATAAACTGAAACTCACATGCTCTGAAGTAGAGGACATCAAAATTGAGTTAAAGGTTTCTAGGGAAGAGCATCTAAGGCTTGAAAATGAAATTGATGAATGGAAGCTGAAGATTCAAAAATGTGAAAGTGAAGTAAAAATCATCTCTGAAAAATATGAAGCTGTCCTCAATGTCAACAATGAGCTGAAAAAGTCTATTGATGAACTTCAAAAAGATAATGAGGATAAAATGAAAACCATTGAGAAAATGACCCAAGGAACAGATAACTTAAATGCTTTGTTAGGGTCAAAGGTTAATTTCAGAAAAGAGGGCCTAGGATTTAGTTCTAGTGCAACAAAAACATTTGGGATGAGAACAATTTCATTTGTTGCTCAAAAGGAAAAGGGACCTCTAATTAGCATGAACTCAACAAATTTGATGAACAAAACTACTAATCTGAAAAAGCCCAGTGCTGAGGAGAAGGGCAAACGAAAGGTTAATGAGCCTAGTAGAGCCAGCACATCCAAGCAGAATCCTAGGGCTCAGACTCAGGTTAGGGGTCAACCTACACAGTCCAGTAAACCCCAGGTCAAGGTAACCAAGTCTCCACCATCAACTCCACCTCTGAATAAGACCCAATACACACCTGTGTATAGGTCAGCAGGGTCCAAAGTACAGGGGAGACAGAGTGCTGCTAGGAGTCAACCCAATTATTTTTATCAACCTAGAGCTCAGACCCACTACAATGCACAGCCAACCTACTTCAATAGGTCAGATTGGTCTAGAACTCAGGGTAGGTTTACAGGTCTTGCACACCAGGGTGCTCAAAGACCTTACAGTAGAAATTGGGTCAATAGGTATGGTTACTGGACATCTAGAAACCAATATTTCCATAGCCAGCCCAGGAACTACTATGGCCAAAATTTTGTGAACACACCCTGGCCAAGGCACTGGCACAGAAATAATAATACTGTCAATAATCATGCTGCTGCCAATAAGAAAAAGAACAATAAAAAGAAAAGGAACAATAACAGAAGAAAATCTGTAGGATCCACTGAACAAAGTTCATTTAAACAAATGTGGATTCCGAAACATCTGCTTTCTTGCTTTGCTTCTAGTTCATTTACATCGGAGCCCAACCAGTCTTGGGTTCCAAACTTCTCTACCTAATTGTGTATGCAGGTATGCCTGGCAGCCAAGAACAACTTATGGTACATGGATAGCGGCTGCTCCAGGCATATGACAGGAGATAAAGCCAAATTTTGCATGCTGACTGAGAAAGTAGAAGGCCTTGTCACCTTTGGAAGCAACACAAAGGGTAGGATTATCGAATCAGATAAGGTAGGTAAGTGTTCTACCTGCTGCATTGATGATGTTATGCTGGTTGAAGGGTTAGCCTATAATCTACTTAGCATCAGCCAGTTATGTGATAAAGGTTACAATGTTTTATTTAATTCTCAATGCTGCAAGGTTTTTGAACCTGATTCTGATATTGTCAAATTTTCTGGAAAAAGAATAAATAATACTTACATGATAAATTTAGATGAAATTCAACACACTAACCTTTGCCTTACTGCTGTTGATATTTATTTGTCTATCTTCTATCTTTCTTTTGAAGTTTGAAAAGTGATATGGTATGATGACAAACAAGCAATCAAAGATCTACTCAAACCTATGAACATGTGATCATGAACCTAGGCAATCATAGCTAGCTCTAGCACGGGCATGCTATCTCAATCAAACTATGCTAAGGAAAAGGAAAACACACGCCGGAGCGTGGAGCAAGGAGTAAACAAAAACACACCGTGAAGGTGGAACAAGCAAGAAAAATAGAAAGATATGATGAAGAAGACAGCTAATGCCCAATACCAAGGAAAGATGTGATCGCCACCAAAGTAAAAACAAGTCAAAGACCTGAATATACCTTGGAAATAGGTGGATGAAACACCCGCCCACGGGAGAGAAAACCAGAGAAAGTCTGCAGATCAACTCAGAAGTGACGGTCAGAACCCTGTGCGCTACTTGGAAGTGACGGCCACACGATAGACCGCCGGAAGAGAGTGACGCGCCTGCACAAGACCGTCAGATAACCTGCAGTAACAAAGCTTGAATTCTTTTAACTCCAACTCTTCCAGCCGGCTAGAAGACCTGGGCCTCGTGTTAATGAACCTGTAAACCTGCCAAAGATGTAGAAAGACCAAACACAATAACCTCAATTAGTCCTTTTCACAAGCATAGCATCAATTCTCAAAGGACTTAACATCATCAAAAAGAGAGTGGATTACCGGGGAGTTTTTGGTTTTTTAACCCCTCTGGGTGTTTTAAAAGCTTGGGAAGATGTTTGTATGCTTAGAGGACAACGAAAAACGTAGAGAAAGAGGAGGGACAATGCTTTGATTGAGGAAAAACCAGGGAAGAACTCAAGCATGCAATGATGAACTTGAAAGACCAAAACCAAAGTACTCCCTTGATTATAAGATGGATGGACGTGGGAAGCAGTTCCTCCTGGATGAAGATGGCTCCTGAGTTCGGTAGCACTTTGTCGTGAATTCAAATCTTCCTCCCGTCGGGCCATGAAGTCAAGGGTTCTATTTATAGACCCTCAAACTCTCAGGTCGAGCAGAGGATAATCAAGCAAGGTAAAGAGATAACTCTTAGCAAATCCTCGAAGATAATATCACCAAGAGTCCATAGAATCGAACGGAAGGTCCTGAGGATCAGATTTGCAAGAGATATCGTCAATCCAAACCCTTATCTCGACCACGGAGTAGCAGAGAAAAGGCCTGAACTGCCAGGACTCTCGGAAGGAAGTAACGGCTGCACGACAGACCGCCACTTGGAAGCAACGCATCAAGGACCATCTGTTACTATCAACCTTATCCCTAAAAGATAAGATCAACGGGAAGAAGACCCAACAAGTTGGACTCTTCAAGGAAGCAACGGCCAAGACATAGGGCGTCAGAATGAAACAACGGCTGCACGACAGACCGTTATTATCAACGTGGAATCAAAAGGATAAGCTTTAAAACGAGGCCTTAAGCCTTAGGACTCTTCAAAGAGTAACGGTCCAGGCCCCATGCATTATAATGAAACAACGCGTCTGGTTCAGACCGTTATTACCATTGAGTTTCAAGAATAGCAATGAAGGGTTGCTAAGCTGTTGCCAACGAAACGCCACCAGGAGCCAATTCTTAATCCAGGAATTAAGACCCAAGAAACAGGCCTCAACTGATCAAGAGATTCAATGAAGAGTGAACCACTCGGAGCATCATATAGAATGAAACAAGGAGAAGACCCGACTTATTGGGTATAAAACGGGTGTCAACAGATGTCCCTCCTTAACGTCCTCTTTGCAGGGGAGCGAGCGGAGGTGAAGCGAAAGTGAAATGGAACATGAAGATGAAGCGGAAATGAAGCGGAGTGTATCAAAAAGAGGGCGTTAAGGTAAACGACACGCGTTCTTTACCGACAAGTGATAGGAATTTTCTGGAAAACTTCAAACTGATCACAAGGAAATAGCCAACCAAAGGATGCATGTCTGGAGGAACTAACAATTAAGGAAAGGAAACACGGCTAGCCGCCGGAGGTAACGGAAAGGTAAGAGAACTGATTAAACTCTAGAGAGGAATCTTCAGCCAACCAAATCGAGCGACGAGATCAAAGGAAACCTTCTAATTCAGAGTGGAATGATTCTCCTCATCCAGAATCAAGAACATAACTGTTCACCATCATTGATAAAATGAAGCTTCATGAATGCTCAAAGAATGCGTATGATGCATGCTGGGCTAAAGGAAAACAAATGCGAAGAAAGATAAAATACTAAAATACTCGAGAATAATACTGCTAGACCAGAGAAATCAGAGTCAGGACACCATCTGCAACCACGGCGTGCAAGATAGAACCATCGTCCCCAAATTTTCCAATCTAACGGCCTATCCAACGATTAAACATGTGAACTTAGATCATCGTCATTTTTTTTAGGGGAACATCAGATCCCAGGACACATGAATGACCAGCCAGTTCTCGAGATAATATATCATAAGTAACATATAGTAATGCATTAAGGGAGTGAGGGAACGAGATACAATACCTGACTTACCTGCCTGATGGATGATAAAGCATGACTTCACTCATAATTCCATCATGAAAGATAGGTTAGCCAACAATAAATATGATAAGGAATCAAGGCATAACCATTGTACGTGCAAGGGACATCAATAAGGAACATTAATGCAGAACATGGCACTATTTTGACATCAATTAGACTTTTTAGTTCATCAAGAAATCTGCAAGCATATAACGGTCTTATGAAAGGGCGTCACACTAAGCAACGGATCACCCCTGGTCCGTCATAAGTCAGGCGGTTCACAGTCTTCAATCAAATAGTCCAACACATGTAACGGTCACCTCAAGGCGCGTCAGAAGGATGTAACGGTCCGTCGATAGACCGTCGCATTTTCTGAGTTTTCAAAAAAAAAACAACCGAACGGTCACGGCCCATTCATTCCAAACCCAACGCCCCAACAAACCGAAACCGAGAGAGCTCTGGTGATTCCAGCCCCCACCACCGCAATGGCCGGCGACGAGGCATCCCAGTCGCGACCACAGAAGAGGGGGAGAGGGAAGAAGATGGCCATACGGCGGTTCCACCGCCGGCTCGAACGGGAAGCGATCCCGCCGGTGGAAGAGGAACAACCGACGAGGAGAAGCCCAATCGAAGAAGAAGAAGTCCCCACGGCTGTGGAGGATCAAGGAGAAGCCTCATTGGGTGCAGAGGAGCCCAAAGAACCAGAGAAGAAGAGGAGGAGAGGCATGGACCGTGAGGTAGGCCCCCCTTGCCTTAATTCGAAATTTTGATTTTTTTTTGTTTTATTTATGAATGCATGTGGGGAATAGGGGTAGAAATGGGTCTACGAACCCCCTAGGAGCAATTGTAGGCCATTTGGCCATAGTGGGAGACCACGAGGATGCAAGGGTAAAATTTCCCAAACGCAGTCAATGTGACGGTCCTGCCAGCGACCGTCACTTGTCTGATGCATCATGACGAGGCCGTCACAAGCAAGCGACGCCCCATCCCAGGGCCGTCACTCATGCCAGGGACTTAAGCTATTTTTTAGGGTTTTCAGTTTTCAAATTTTTGTTTTATTTTCAATTATGAATGTTTATGCAATGATTATATGATGCAAATTGGACTAATTAATGATCTAATATGCAATGCAGGGGAAGAGACGATCGCGGATCTCCTGGCTACAGATCCGGGCAGTGTACCAGGCATTGCCCGACTACCAGAGAGAGAGATTAGCCGGCATGGGATTCGCAGAGGTGCTCAGCATCGAGGTGATCCGGATGGACACGCCGCTATTGTACGCTTTGCACGAGAGATGGGACCCGATCAGCAGAGCTTTCATCTTCCCGTGGGGCCACATGATCCCCATGCTGGAAGATATAGCGAGGATTACAGGACTGAGAGTCCACGGAGCCACAGTGACCGGGTGGACATACGGCGACTACCGAGAGATGGCGCAGCAGCTGCTCGGGCTAGATTTGATCAGACCGGGACAGTCCTCCTCTCAGCTTTCGAGATCAGTGCTGCAGGAGAGCTTGGGACTGAGAGGAGCGGCGATCGCCTTGGGAGAGCTACCTGAGGAGCATCTGGGCAGAGTGATAGACCAGGTGTGCCCTCGCGTGGCGGCAGAGGCAGGACCAGAGAGAGATAGAGTGCTCAGACGCTTCCTGATGCTGCTGTTCGGGAAGCTCCTCTTCGCGACTCGGGCAGACGTCATCAGCTGCAGACTGCTGCCGATGATAGAGGATTTGGGCAGAGTCAGGAGGTACGCCTGGGGAGCGGCAGTGCTCGCATTCTTGTTCGAGTCCCTCAGCACCACGGACCGGCAGACGATGCTGGGCGGTTTCTCGCCTTTCCTACAGGTAAATGCAATTTAAATGCTTTCTATATGATTATGATTATGCTGTGATTATGCCATGCGACTGACTTGATTTCTAAATGCAGATCTGGAGCTACATGTATCTCCCGGGCATCGGGAGAGGTGCACTACTCCATCCCGACCGCATACCGATCACAAGGCATTGGTCGGTGGCGAGGGACACAGGGTCGATCATCAGACTGACCCGGATGATCCAGGATGACCTAGACTCCTTCCCACTTACGTCGGTGAGTCCAGAACTCAAAATGATTTCTATATGCTTCTATATGCTAATAAATGCTTTTTAAATGCTCATGCTTTTAATGCTTCTATATGCTAATGCGGATGAATGAACTAAATGCTCTCAGGTGAGATGGACCCCATACCTCGGCGAGGGTTATACGGGACAGCCCTGGGTGGAGGCGGCTTTATCGTACCGGGGATGAGACATATGGCTGCATTGCATCCACATCATCGAGCCTCTGCACTATAGGCTGATCCTGCGGACCCGGGGACTTCACCAGCCCGAGGTGACCTTTCCACGCCACAGCGATGACCACCCCGGCAAGTCAGCAAGGGGCATCAGTGGCAATGTGGATTGGTGTGCCCGGAAGGTGAAGTACGTCCACGACTGGAATAGGCGGGGCCGAGCGGTGAAGGAACGAGACAAGAGCGACGAGGCATATCTGAAGGCCTTTGCTCGACTCTACGGCGACCGGGTGTACCGAGGTACTCGACGACCGATATGCAATTTTAAACCCAAAACTCTTTCTATATGCAAAAATGCCATGTGATGGATGTATTGACTCATGCTCTCGACATGCAGCTAGACCCTGAGGGACAGATCGCTGAGCTGGAGGGATTACTCCATTCCACCATGCAGCAGCGGGATGGGTACCGGACCGCTCTAGAGCTCCTGGTGAGATTTTAAAACATAGAAAAATGCTTATGATTATGACAATTGATGTTTATGATGCACATGCTGATTAACCATGGTTCCTAAAAATGCAGCGGGCCGAGAGAGCCCAACGAGCCGGACCGGATGCCCCATCATCTTCCTCACAGCCTGCGGGAGGCAGGGCTAAGCAGGAGGCTGATTTTGCTCGGGCGGTTGCCCGGGCCGAGGAGGCGGAGGCCACCCTCGCGGAGCGGGTAAGATGCTAAAATGCTCATGCTTATGACTATGCCTAAAAATGCCTTATGATTAATGATATGATGTAAAAAGCATTCTACAGGTGAGGGAGCTAGCAGCAGCAGTGGCCGAGGCCAGGCAGGCGAGGATAGAGGCAGAAAGAAGTCGGGATGAGACTGATCGAGCCCGGGTGGAGACAGAGCTTGTACGGGCAGAGATGGCTCGACTGAGAGCGGAGACCCCGCGACGCTTGGATGAGGCGGAGGGTGAGCGACTACGGACGGAGTTAGCCCGGGCTCAGGTTGAGGTGGAGCAGCTCCGTATCAGGATAGCGGACCTGGATCGCTACCGGACCGAGGCACGGGAGACACGGCGTCAGATCTTCACGCTGAAGATCGAGCTGCGGACGCTGGAGCGGACGGTCTGGATGATGGGCCGGGGACCGGAGCGGAGTGCTTCTCAGAGTGGGGCACGGCGGAGTGCTGCCCCGAGCGGCTCGGTAGGGGATTTCCTTGTCAGCTCCTCCAGCCAACGGAGGAATGAGAGGGCAGAGCGGGGACTGCAGGAGGAGAGTGCCTCCATAGCGCCACCACCCGCGAGGAGACCCGAGGATAGAGAGGATGATGGCGGTCCGGCGGATAAGCCGGGCGAATGATTTTTATGTTTTCTTATCACTTGTATGTAACTTTAAAAAAAGGGATGAGATCTTTTTTTGGGTTTTCTGTTTGTTTAGTGAATGAAAGGATGTGTGTTTGATTGTGTAGGGACGGATGAAATGAATGAATGGATGAATGAGTCATAGGCAGGAATGTGTGCATGAGTTTTTTGCAGGAATGTATGTGTGAAAATGCAGAGAGAATGAGGTGTACAATGCGAGAGACCGCCAGGTCTAGGCAAGGGCAGAAGGAATAGCCAGAATTCAGCAGCAGAGAAAGTAACGGTCTAGGCTCAGACCGTCATAATCAAACGACGCGCCGGTGAAAGGCCGTTAATCATAACGGGGGCCCATCCTGGTAGTAGGGCTTCAGGAGAAATGACGGCCAACGGCAGGTGCGTCAAAGACAAATAACGGCCAAAGACTAGACCGTTGATCATGGCAGAACGATGGTTGTAAGGACAGCTAACAGAAAATGCGACAGTCTGAGGGAGACGCGTCATAGTGAAGCAACGGCCAAAACCAGGGCCGTCAGGAAGTGCTTAGCCTAGAAGAGAAAGGACTGAGTGGATGAGAGTATAACGGCTCAAGATTCACGCGTTACAAGAAACGACGGTCAGGCCTTAGACCGTTAATCTTCACAGAACATGATCGGGGAATTAAACCCACAGGAAAATGCGACGGCCTAAGGTTGGCGCGTCGGAGTGAAATAACGGTCGTACGATAGACCGTTAGATCCTGGGTTGTATTCCGAGATGGATTGAGCCGTGAGGACTTAAACCCGAGGCTTAGCCACCTAATCCCTTACTAGAACTTATCTAGATTAAAGATAAAGCCTTCCAACTCAAGTCTTATCCTTTCAAAGCCAAAATTAAACCTTTAAGACTTGGAAACTCAACCAAAAAATCATATCTTTGCTGCAAACCTCTGCTTTAGGGTTGAATAACCTCTCCTAAGGGTAGAAATCAAGATGAAGAGAAGCTTTGAGGTGATGGCCACGGAGGAGAAGGTCTACACCGGACCTAAAGCTGCCAAAAAAGAACATGGAGAGCTCCAACGGTTGACATCAATTCCCAAGCACTTAAGCTCCAACGTTCAAAGGGTGGTAAGTCCCTCAACAACACATCCAAGTCCAGAAAATTCTGCACTTCAATTCGTTTTATGATTTCTTCTTCTCCTTCTTTCTTCAAGCCTCTTCCTGGCCCAAGATGCTACTCTAATCTGAAGTGGGTGGCTCCCATGGTAAAGGCCCTCCCTATAGAAGTCACATCCATCCTTAAAGCATGGCACCTTCAACCCCTCTTGGTTTTGGACAAAAATTTCCAGAAATTATCCTTAGATTGGCCAAGTATTTCAGCACTTGTGGAACTATGGCATCCATAAACTCATACCTTTATCTTCCCTTCCTTTGAAGCAACAGTCCTATTAGAAGAGGTAGAGACCTACCTAGCCCTTCCTAAGACTAAGGTGGGGGATGAAGACCGAGTTTGCTATACAATAGAGCCTATTGACCCGTCCTTGATCTTGAGCAACTTCATTCATAATCCAAAGGACGTGAGGACCATGATCAGCCCGCATCATGTTCACTTGATACCCTTGGCACAATGGATAGTGTCTCATTGTAAAAACAAGTGGGAGAGACATGAAGCAATAGCCAAGGCGGTGGCGGTTTGCTTGTGCGGGGTCTTCCTTTTTACTATGACCGACCACCTCTTAGACATCCAAAATCTTAGCATTATTAGCGGGCTGTGGCGGGGAATGTCTATCTCTCAAGCGGTCCTCTCATACCTCTATGAAGGACTAAGCTCGGCTTGCCTAGGAGGTCCTTTGTTCGGCTCCATGATACTCCTTGAGTGCTGGATGGGAGTGAGAATCAAATTCCTTCCTAAGGAAGACATAACTTCAGCTAGCCGAATCTTCGGGAGCCACCCTCTCTTCTTCATTGGAGGGGCATTTGGATATTCTTATCAGGTTGAATGCAGGATGGCGGATAAGAAAACTCGGGATGAATGGCGCCTCTTTTTCAACACTTTGCCAATGGACAAGTTCATTATGCGACCAAGAATCCTTCGAAGCACTCTTCTCAAAATACCGCGACGTCAAGGCCTGGTCCTCCAGCTAGTGGGGAATACTACCATGGCGATCTACAACCCGCACCGGTGCCATCTTCAGATCGGACTACCTCGAACCGGCGTTTCTGCACTATCACACTACCCTCCCCTTTTACCTAGGAAGATGGGGACCGAGGAAGATGAACGAGCAGTCCGGAACGCGCTGATCATGTGGGAGATCAGCAAGGTGCGCCCGTGGCAAGCAGAAGTTGAAGAGAACGACGAAACACGTCGAGATTACGTGAACGTGTTGAGAAGAATCCGCCCTCTTGCGGATAAGAAATTGAATGTATCTTGATTTTCTTTTTGTTCATGAGGATGTTATGTGTATTTGATCATCAGAGCTTGTTTTATCAAGAATTATATTTCATTAAGCTTGCTCGAATGAGATGAAATTTCCACAGTTGAATGGGCTTGAGTTTCATGTTTTGAATGGCTTGGAATGACGTGAACAGGCAGAGCCTCTGGAGATAGAAACGGATATGCAATGGGCCGCTACAAGGAAATAACGGTCTTACGACAGGCCGTCAGAATGAGAGTAACAATAGAACCCTGTCTCTGAAGAATATGACGGATAGGCGTTGGGCCGTTATAAGCAAGTAACGGTATTCTCCAGACCGTTATAGTGATGGCTAGTGAAAGAAAGAAGGCCCATGCCTGAAGGAAAATAACGGTCGAAGAGGGGGCCGTTATGCGACTGTAACGGTCTGATGTTGGCGCGTTACATACCTTGAACCTGCATAGTCGTGAACCTTTTTGCTTTGAATCTTGTCCCTGCATTCTGCACACACTTTAAACATGAATCAAGTTAGATCTGTTCTTAGACTCAACCCCTTGCCTTGAAGCAAGTTAGATAATGACCGTTTCTTGATATTCAGTCAAGGGGTGGAGCCTTTATTAAATAGGCGGAAACATAATGAAAATGCAAATGCATGCTATGCACATGATGGTATTTTTGGGAGTTTTGGAAAATATTTAATGTTTTTGGATTTTTTTTAAAAAAAAAATTGTTTTGTTTTGGATTTTTTTTAAAATATTTAATGTTTTTGGATTTTGATGTTTTTGGATTTTAAAAATATTTGATTTTCTTGGATTTAGAACATATTTGATGTTTTTGGATTTTGAAAATATTTGATTTTTTTGGATTTTGAGAATATTTGATTTTTTTGGATTTTGAGAATATTTATTGTTTTTTTGGATTTTGAAAAACCAGTGCCTCTCTAGCAACGTGAACCCTTCCTTGTTTTAGATTGAGTCCCGAGATTGGCGTGTAATAGTGGGACAACCCCTGGCCAAGACCTAATCATCCTGACGGTGTTTCTACTAATGCCATACCCAGGGTACTAATCTTAGTCCTAAAAGGAAAAAAGATCATGGGGGTAAGCTTAGGCCAGATATGGGAGTTTTTAGGACTTGATTTTCTCACCGCACAACCCTATTGGAGATTTGATCTGTTGCGTCGGGGCTTTTTGCATCCGTCATCGAACCTTTGTCCACCCTAGACATGCATGCGACCGGGCTCATAACGTCCCGCGGGGAACTGTACTGCCACTCTTGTCATGCCTAGCTTCCTTTTCTCCTTGGAGTTTTCGGAAATTCGGAATTTGTAGACCTTTGAGATAACACTTTTGATTTTGTCGTAAAAAGCAGTCCGTTTCTTTTCTTTTCCTTTCTTGCTTGTGGCGTCAGGTCATAACGGACTTGCCCCTGTTTGAGACCTCCTCTCATTAGGGTGTTTGGATTGGTTGTCGCCTCCTTATTCACTCCTTGCCCCTAGATTCAGCTGAAGAATGAAGCGGACAGGGACTTCGACTTTCCCCTAAGGCATGGCCAAGGAGAAACGGTGTCTTTTAAACAAGGAGTCTGACCAGGGATGTCATGTGGTGTGTGATTGCCTTACTCGGGACCCTTCTTTTGAAAAAAATAGGAAGGAAGATCTTGCTGCCAGGGAAGCACGTGGTTTATACTCTAAGGAAAGAAACGCTTAAGATACAACCCATTCCACGGGTGAGAGAGCTCCTCACCTTCCGCATTCATTAAACGATAAGCATTCCCTGGATAAGCCTCTTTTATTACAAACGGCCCTTCCCAGTTAGGTTGTAATTTAGACCTAGGACCTGCAGACCGAATGAATTTGCGTTTCAAAACAATATCACCCGTCATGAACTTACGTTCAATCACCTTCTTTTGAAAATAGCGCGAAACCCTCTTTTGATAAACAGAAACGTGATCGGCCGCATTCATCCTCTTCTCATCTAAGAGTTCCAACTGGACCAGCAACGCCTCTCGACGTTCATCGAGATTAAGTTCCTTATCGAGCTGCACTCTAAGGGAGGGATTAAGATCTCATATGGGAGCACCGCCTCCATCCCATAGGTCAGGGAATATGGAGTTTGTCCCGTAGAGTACAGACGGAGGTGCGGTAAGCCCACAGAGCTTCCACCAATCTTTCTTGCCAATCGAAAAATTTATGAGATTCGCACGTTTTTTTGATGATTTTAAGAAGGGTTTTATTAGTGGCCTCGGCTTGACCGTTGCCTTGAGGATAATATGGAGATGAATGATGCAATGCAATTTTGAACTTCTTACAGAGGTCCTTAAGCTCTTGGGAGACGAACTGGGATCCGTTGTCGGTGATGATGCTACTTGGCACTCCGAACCGCGAGATGATATTCTTCATGATAAAGCGGCACACCGTTGTAGCTTTGATCTCTGCGTATGCCTCGGCTTCGGCCCATTTGGTGAAGTACTCAGTAGAGGTGAGGATAAAGGATTTTTGCTTGATTTGAGAATTAGGATCACCGAGCGGGCCAACAACGTCGAAAGCCCACATAGAGAAAGGCCAAGGAGCAGTCATAGGATGGAGAGACGAAGCTGGAGAGTGAATTTTATCAGCATGGATTTGGCATTTAAGACACCTCCGGACATAGAGGGAGCAATCTTCCTCTAGAGTGGGCCAATAGTAGCCCTGCCTAAGGATCTTCTTCGCTAGAGCCTGGCCATTGACATGACCTCCACACTCACTAGAATGGGCCGCTTCAGCCACTTTCCAAGCTTCTACATCATCCAAGCATCTCATGAGCATTCCATTAGTAGCGCGCCTATACAGTTCTCCTGCAATGATAGTGTACCTTGCGGTGGCTCTTCTTATTGCTTTACGCTGCTCGGCTTTTGCCCCTTCTGGGAATGACCCTTCCTTGCAAAATAATTCGATTTCATGATACCAAAGCAATTCTTCTTCGTCTAGAATCTCCTCTAGTTCTGTTAATGAAACTTCCTTGAGATCTTCCTTCTCAGCTCTCACCTCTACAGCTTTCCTAAGGTTGATGAACCAAGGATCTTGATGAGAGGGTGCGTCCAATCTCTGGACGACGATGGTCTCAGTGCTACGACTGAGAGGGAAAGCTAAGGAGGAAGCAAGAGATGCCAAAGCATCAGCTAGAATGTTCAGAGAACGGGGAGTATGGATATAGATCAGCTTACAGAATCGCTTAGCAATGAGTGTGACCAAATCTTGATAAGGCTTGAGCTTGGGGTCACGAGTACGGTAAGTGGACAGAACTTGCCGTAGGACGAGCTGAGAGTCTCCTATGATGTTCAAATAACGCGCGCCTAGAAGATAGGCGTGCTTCAAGCCGGCCAGGAGAGCCTCATACTCAGCGATGTTGTTGGTAGCAGGAAATCGAAGTTGATAAGCGAAGGGGATGGTTACTCCTCTGGAGTAAGCAAGACAGCACCGATCCCTTGGCCTTGGGATTTGAGTGCACCATCGAAGTGCAAAGACCAAAAGGGATGATGAGAAAGGATAGAGAGATGCTCATCAGGGAAATCATCCTGAATAGAATCGGTGTGAGGAATAGGGAGATGTGCAAGATGCTCAGCAATGGCATATCCTTTGACTGCCTTCTGAACAACAAAGGTGATGTCGAACTGAGAGAGGAAGCTCTGCCAGCGAGCTAACCTACTAGAAAGGATGGGTTTTTCTAAGAGATAACGGATCGGGTCCATTCTAGAGATCAACCTAACTGGGTGGGCGAGAAAGTAATGTTTAAGCTTCTGAGCTACCCACACTAAGGCGGCACAAGTCTTCTCATAGCGGTGTACCTGGATTCAGCTGGATTAAACAGTCGAGAGAGGTAGTACGCAGCCCGCTCCTTCCCTTCATCATCTACTTGTGCTAAGACCGCCCCTAGGGAGTCCTCAATAACCGAGATGTATAGGATTAGGGGTTTCCCAGGGACAGGAGGTTGCAAAACCGGGGGATTGGATAGATACTCTTTGAGGTCCTTATAGGCCTTCTGACAATCTTGATTCCATTCGAACTTGACCCCCGCCTTAAGCAATTCATAAAACGGACGACACCTCTGAGAATGCTGAGATATAAATCTTCTAATGAATTGCAGTCTACCAATCAATCCTCGAAGTTCCGAAATGTTCTTTGGCGGAGGCATGTCCATGACGGCCTGTGCTTTATTAGGATCAATCTGGATCCCCCGTTTGCTCACTATGAACCCTAACAACTTCCCTGAGGAGACTCCGAATACACACTTCTTCGGATTCATCTTAAGCTTGTACTCCCTGGCTCTCTGCAGCACCTTAGCCAGGATAGAGGGGTGTTCTTCCTTAGTTCTTGACTTCACCAGGATGTCATCCACGTAAGCTTCCATATAGATATGCATCATGTCGTGGAAGATGGCCATCATCGCCCTTTGATAGGTGGCACCTGCGTTCTTTAGACCGAATGGCATAACCACATAACAATACGTGCCCCAGGGCGTGGTGAAGGAAGTTTTCTCTTGATCTTCTGGAGTGAGACAGATCTGATTATAGCCCGAGTACCCATCCATAAATGACAGCGCCTCATACCCAGTAGTGTTATCCACTAGGACGTCTATATGGGGTAGCGGGAAATCATCTTTGGGACATGCTTTGTTTAGATCCCTGAAATCAATGCATATGCGCACTTTTCCATCCTTCTTGAGAACAGGGACTATGTTTGCCACCCACTGAGGATACAAAACTACTCTGATGAATCTGGCTTTGTATAGTTTGTCAACCTCTTCTTTGATCCGTAAGGCCATGTGGGGGTGAAATCTTCTTGACCGTTGTTTCACAGGTGTTGCCCCTGGTTTAAGCATGAGTCGATGTTCCACTAAAGAGGGGTCAAGTCCTGGCATGTTCGTAAGACCAGGCGAAGAATCGCTATACTCCCTTAGGACCTTAATCAATTCCTCTTCTACTTGTGAAGGGAGATTAGCAGCAATCATGATGGGCCTTGGGTCTTCTTCGGTTCCTAGATTGATTTCCTTTGTAGGTTCGTCCACCGACGACGACGGCTCGTCGAATCTTTTCAATCCTTGTGCGTATAAGTCGACGGTGTCATCTACATCGCTGTCTTCATTAACTGGATCCTTCTCATCCACAATCTCATAGACGCCTAATCCGTCATCGCTCCACACCCCTTCTATTTCCTCGTCGTCTTCAATTACGATTGCCGTAGCAACAAATTCCGGGCACTTCAAAAGAGCATGGCAGCGCTGAGCTAAATCTTGCAAGAATCTATCAGGAACAGACCGGGAAGGATGCGCCAGCGAGCGCGGCTCAGCAGAGGAAGGGTTAGATGACCTGGAACAAGACCCTACTTCTCTAGACCTGACTGACTCTACTTCCCTAGACTCGACGGACCCTAATCCTAACCTAGGGGACAGAAGACTTAGTGGAAGGGAAGGCACAGGGGACTCGTGCCCCTGGGAGGAAGATGGCGACAGGATAGCGTAATCTTCCACTGAAATCTCCGCTTCAAATTTGACGTTTTTTTTTGGAGATCAGCGGAGACTACACAGCAAGATGGAGGAGGTGGGAGCTGCATAGGGAACAGCTCAGGGAAAATGCAGTCGAAGAAAGGATCGGAGAAGAGAACCACATCTCGTGGAGTTGGGCGTTGGGAGGAGGAGGAGTGAAGAGAGTGGATAGATCAATGGGTGGGCACTTCCGCAAGCACAAGGAACAAATAGAATCTCGGGTGGATCAATGAAAGATGGATTTATTATGATGGGAGGAAGGCGGGGTATGAAGTCCCCTTGCTGGAAAATAGATTGGAGGCGTGAGGGAGACCAAGAAAAGGCAATTGAGGGGCTCCCCTCCTTCTGTAAATCAACAATAGGCTGCTTCTTCGGCCTCCATTGCACCAGTCGAACCTCTTGCTTCTTCTGACATTCTTCCTCATGAAAGAGCCCCTGCAAGGCCTGACTGTAGTCGAGCATGTCATCATCTGACCCTCCTGGCAAGGGCGGCGGACTGGCAATTGGACAAACTGTATTCCTTTCTTGCTGAACCGGCTTTGGAGCTAATGTGCCAGGCTGGAGAGGCCCTTTGACAAAATGCTGACGATAATCCCAGGTGAGCGGCCCAGAATCACCCATCATAGATAATGCTGTCTCTTTGTAGCCGAGACCTCTCCTACCCATTTTTCTTCCCTTAGGTATAGGCTTAGTCATCCCTTGCAGTTGCGCACCGAGGCCTCTCCCCGGTTGATAGCCCAGTTTCAATATAATGTTCCACCCCTTTGAATCTCGAATCTGCGGCTTCACTTGACATTAACTGGAATAGCGACGGGCTTAGGGGATGTGTAAGCCCAAGGAAAGTTCAAATCCAACACTGACAGAACGGGCCGGCTGCTTGGCCAGAGTGTGGGAAGAACCTGCTCTGAAATAGCCTTTACTGACTGTACTGTGGATAAGCTCTTAACTTTGACGACCCTCCCTTGGAAGGGGAATTTAATGCACTGATGTGCGGTGGAGGGCACGGCGCCGAGTGTGTCAATCCAGGGACGACCCAAGATAGCCTTGAACATAGGGTCGATATCAAGAACATAGAATTCCACGGCCATAGTAAGGGGCCCGAGCTCTGCCTGAATGGTGACTACCCCGTGACATGCTCGACTTGAGTTGTCATATGCTGCTATAGTGGTGGGGGTAGGCCGTAGTAACTCTTCAGATATGTTGCATGCTCGGAGGGTGCTGAGTGGGCAAACATTAATTGAGGCCCCTGTGTCAACCAGCGCTGCTTCAATGTCGACTTTGTTCAGGGTAATTGTTATGCAGAGCGGCATTTGCCGAGCCCCCGGAGGTGCAAGCTCGGTTTCAGAGAATGTGATTGCCGGCCCTTTGGAGATAGTTGCCAGTGCCGTTGGTAGGCTATCAACTGCCATGTCTTCGCTAACCATTACCTTCTGTAAGAAGTCCCTCAGGCATCCTGATGAAGGGTGGACCTTTTGATCAGCTCCAGCACAGATATTTTGGCGGGTACTCGATCCAGATGATGCAGCAAGTCATATTGAGTACCCGGCAAAGGTTCAGTTTCTTCTTGCTCGGCCACCGGCTGAGAGGACTGGGGATTAGAAGTAGTAGCGTAATTCCGATGGAACATCTTCCCGCTCCTTAAAGCACAATTTGCCGCGGCATCTGAAGATAGTATGATGGGCCCTGCGGATGGATGAATGGAATAGGTGGTGCGGGGAGGCGGTTTGGTGGAGCGTAGGGTTGGTGAGGTTAATGGGCGGTGCGCGGATGATGGATGAAAGATTGGTGGAAGGCAGGGTGGTGAGGAATGTTGATGCGGGTGGAGGGAAGGCTAGCGGCTGGGTAAGAATGGGTGAAGGATTGGGTGGTGGTGTGGTGACGGTGATGGGAGCAGGTGATAGAGGGTATGATGGAATGGAGAGTGGTAGAGGATTTGCTGGAGTGGGTGTGAATGGGAGGACGAGTTGAGAGGGCGTCGACTGCGCAGGGACGATGAAGGGAGGATTGCGGTGATTATGGTGGAGGGCCATGACCCGCGGTGTGGCACCATCATCATCGAAAGACCATCCGGCGTTGGGGGCTGGTGGCTGGACCATGTTTACTTGCGCTGGTGCTGGAGGCTGCTGCTGTGGAGCGGGTGGATGATTTGGCATCGGGTTCTGATGGATGCCCAGGTCTTGTACTTGCTGTGGCTGCTGCTGTTGTGGCGGCTGCTGCAGCTGCGGTGCTTGATGCTGCTGCACTTGCTGCCCCTGCGGCTGCCTTCTCTTTTCTTTAATCTCAACAATGGCCCTATGCATTTCGGCCCAGTCGATTCTCTGCCCTTCATGTAGGTCATACACAAGATCTCGGAACTGAAAACATCCTTCTATGGTATGGCCCGGCTGCCGGTGGAACATACAATACTTAGTCTGATCGACTGACGGGTTCCAAACGGGCCGTTCCGGAGGAAGTTGGATTGCATTTACTGACATGAGTGCCGAGAAGATATCTGTAAGTGTCTCCGGCAATGGAGGATACTGGGCTCTCCTGGGAGCCGGGCGCTTGCTATTTGGATTGTTGTTGTTGTAGCCGTTGGGTGGAGGGACGTTATGGTATTGTGGTGGTGGTGATGGTTGTTGTGGTGTGGCGAAGGTGTTTTACGGAATGGTGAAGGCGAGGGGAGGGTTTTGTGGAGTGGCTTGGAAGTTTTGCGGAGCGGAGTTTTGTGGATTGCGGGGGTTTTGGTTGTAGCGGAAAGGTGCGGCCTGATATGGAAAAGCAACGGCTTGTACTTGCTCATTTGTTTGGACTCCCTCAGTAACCGGCCCTTGTGGTTTCTTGTGGTACTTGGGCTTTTGGTTTTCAAAGAGGGAATGGATAGGGGAGTCCTTGAATTGAGTCTGGATGAAGCGCGCCCGGCTATAGAGTTGATGCATGTTGGCTATGTCATTCATGGCCAGGATGTTGCGGAAGGTCGGGGTGGCATTGGAAATCAGCAGTTTGACCTTTTCTTCCTCCGGAATGTGGCCCGGTACTCTAGCGGCCATTTGTCTCCACCTGTCTGCATAGGTGGCGAACTCTTCATCCGGCTTCATCTTCTCGGCCACTAGATCTGTAAATGAATATTCAGGGCCGACCCTGTCTTGGAACCGCTGGATGAATTTGTCCTTTACTACCTTGAAACTCTCGGCCTCTTCCAGTGGTAGAGAATAGAACCATTCCAGAGCAACACTGTCCAAAGATCGGCGGAATAAGTACGCCATGAGGCGATCATCATATTGGAACTGCGCCGATTCATAAAGAAAATCCCTCACATGGATGAAGGGATTGCTATTCCCATCGTACTTGCGATAGTTGGGGAGCTCTGATTGCGGAGGGAACCGGATGTTCTGGAAGCTCGGAACAGGAATATCGGCCAAGGATTGTGGGCCAACCCTTTTCTGGAGAAAGTCGAGTTGTTGCTGCATGGTGGCCCACTTGTCAAGCAAGTCCTGCTCTCGGGAGGGAGCAGGGGTAGTGAAGGATGCCGATTGTATTTGAGGGGCAGATGGAACGACTGTAGCAACAGGCGGGAGCCCGTAAGAAGGAGTGGAAGGATAGACAGTGGAAATAGGAGGCCCGTAAGAAGGATATTGGGCCTGAGATAGACCCGGATTAGAATGATTTTGGGCCACTCCTTGCTGAGGGCGTAAGAAATCGGAAGGGTTCATAAGGAGCTGCGGAGCTACCGAACCAGAGTTGTGATGATCCACCTGACAAAGGAAGGGATAGGTGACTTCCCTTTATCGAAAGATTGATGGGCTGAATTAGAAGACTGGCCCATCTCCACGCCAGCGAAAGTGATGGTCCGGGGTTGGACCGGAGTGAGATCAATCGGAGTGGGCTGAACGGACGGCCCAATAATGGAAGGATTAGATTGACCTTGGATAGTGGCAGAGGGAGAAGCATTGGACCCTTGCATAGCTTGATATAGAACTTGGAGTTGGGTTGGATCCAATTGGGCCATCATATGAAGGACGGAGCCCGTGGAAGGAGTAGAGAGAGAAGGGGTAGCTTGACCACCTTCCATAGAGTGGAGGATGGGAGAGGGGCAGTCCCCTCTCCAGAGGAAAATGTAGTAACCCTAGGGGGGTTTTCAAGGAGCCCTTGAGGAAGAGAGTCCTCTTGGGAGCGAGGAGGATTGAAGGATGCCATGGTGGACTCGAAGAGGGGATTAGAATAGAACGTGAAGAAGGAACTGACTCGAGAGATGATTCAGACGGACGAAAACAACTCCACATGCAACGGACAACCTTGACAAATGCAAAGCAACCAACACAAAAACACTCAATAAGCAACCAACTTAGGTGACTCTAACAAGATGTAAATGATAAAAGATGAAGACACCCAAAATCAACCAAGTTGTTTAAGATGATGCAACAAGGTTCTTATGATTTCTCCTTTGGAACTTTAGTGATTGATTGATATGTGCTCTCAACAATGGGTTCATAGTAGGAGATGGATATGGGACTTGGTTTGACTCTCGGTGGGATCACTCCTTCACTTATGCAACCCTAGACACGTGGTAGGAAAGGTACAACCGGCCCGGCGTCCGTGTGGGAATCCACGGCTCGCGGGGACTTATGGAGGTCCCTGCTGTGATTTCGTAGTCGGCCCCAAGGAATATGGAGACGAGAGGTCCTCACAACAAGGTAGGAAAATGCAATCTAATGTATGAAAAGATGAATGACCCTATGTGCACCGGAGTGCATGCAAAGTCTAGCCTAGAATCTAACAATCAATGGTGCACACAATGATATGGAGATATGAGCAAAGCAAGAAGGAGGTCAAGTATCACCCAAGCAATAAGTCACAGCAAAAACTGCGGAAATAAATGCACCTCGGATGCGTACCTGCCAGGAGAATAACGGTCGAAGGACCCTGCGTCAGAGCACAATAACGGTCGAAGGCCAGACCGCCAGATAATATATAACGCAGGGGGATGAGACCGTCGATGAGCCAGGGAACCAAAACCAGACAGAAGTAACCGAAAGCCCGTGGAAGCTCACACAGCAGAACCAAAGTGGCGGTCTAATGCCCCTGCGTCAGAGGACTGTGACGCGGGGACACCGGGCCGTCAGAGAACTCAGAAAACCAGAATGAGCAGTAAACAAAGGGGAAACAAAAGGCAACTCAACAAGCAGATGATGACAGGTTTAAACAAGAATCAAAAGCACGATTGGCACAAGTTGTCCCACCGTGATCGCCAAAAAAAGTATCTGTTGATATTTATTTGTCTATCTTCTATCTTTCTTTTGAAGTTTGAAAAGTGATATGGTAAGATGACAAACAAGCAATCAAAGATCTACTCAAACCTATGAACATGTGATCATGAACCTAGGCAATCATAGCTAGCTCTAGCACGGGCATGCTATCTCAATCAAACTATGCTAAGGAAAAGGAAAACACACGCCGGGGCGTGGAGCAAGGAGTAAACAAAAACACACCGTGAAGGTGGAACAAGCAAGAAAAATAGAAAGATATGATGAAGAAGACAGCTAATGCCCAATACCAAGGAAAGATGTGATCGCCACCGAAGTAAAAATAAGTCAAAGACCTGAATATACCTTGGAAATAGGTGGATGAAACACCCGCCCACGGGAGAGAAAACCAGAGAAAGCCTGCAGATCAACTTAGAAGTGACGGTCAGAACCCTGTGCGCTACTTGGAAGTGACGGCCACACGATAGACCGCCGGAAGAGAGTGACGCGCCTGCACAAGACCGTCAGATAACCTGCAGTAACAAAGCTTGAATTCTTTTAACTCCAACTCTTCCAGCCGGCTAGAAGACCTGGGCCTCGTGTTAATGAACCTGTAAACCTGCCAAAGATGTAGAAAGACCAAACACAATAACCTCAATTAGTCCTTTTCACAAGCATAGCATCAATTCTCAAAGGACTTAACATCATCAAAAGGAGAGTGGATTACCGGGGAGTTTTTGGTTTTTTAACCCCTCTGGGTGTTTTAAAAGCTTGGGAAGATGTTTGTATGCTTAGAGGACAGCGAAAAACGTGGAGAAAGAGGAGGGACAATGCTTTGATTGAGGAAAAACCAGGGAAGAACTCAAGCATGCAATGATGAACTTGAAAGACCAAAACCAAAGTACTCCCTTGATTATGAGATGGATGGACGTGGGAAGCAGTTCCTCCTGGATGAAGATGGCTCCTGAGTTCGGCAGCACTTCGTCGTGAATTCAAATCTTCCTCCCCTCGGGCCATGAAGTCAAGGGTTCTATTTATAGACCCTCAAACTCTCAGGTCGAGCAGAGGATAATCAAGCAAGATAAAGAGATAACTCTTAGCAAATCCTCGAAGATAATATCACCAAGAGTCCATAGAATCGAACGGAAGGTCCTGAGGATCAGATTTGCAAGAGATATCGTCAATCCAAACCCTTATCTCGACCACGGAGTAGCAGAGAAAAGGCCTGAACTGCCAGGACTCTCGGAAGGAAGTAACGGCTGCACGACAGACCGCCACTTGGAAGCAACGCATCAAGGACCATCCGTTACTATCAACCTTATCCCTAAAAGATAAGATCAACGGGAAGAAGACCCAACAAGTTGGACTCTTCAAGGAAGCAACGGCCAAGGCATAGGGCGTCAGAATGAAACAACGGCTGCACGACAGACCGTTATTATCAACGTGGAATCAAAAGGATAAGCTTTAAAATGAGGCCTTAAGCCTTAGGACTCTTCAAAGAGTAACAGTCTAGGCCCCATGCGTTATAATGAAACAACGCGCCTGGTCTGGACCGTTATTACCATTGAGTTTCAAGAATAGCAATGAAGGGTTGCTAAGCTGTTGCCAACGAAACGCCACCAGGAGCCAATTCTTAATCCAGGAATTAAGACCCAAGAAACAGGCCTCAACTGATCAAGAGATTCAATGAAGAGTGAACCACTCGGAGCATCATATAGAATGAAACAAGGAGATGACCCGACTTATTGGGTATAAAACGGGTGTCAACAACTGCCAGTAGACAAGACATAGCATTTTTATGGCATCGTAGGTTAGGTCATGCTAGCTACACTGTTTTGCACAAATTAAATAAGCATGGCATGGTTAGAGGACTTCCTGAAATCTCATTCAAGAAAGAAAATAAAATCTGTGATTCATGCACTCAATCAAAGATAACTAGAAAATCATTTAAGTCTAGAACTGAAAATCTGTCTTCCAAACCCTATGAGCTGATACATATGGACCTTTTTGGGCCAACTAGATCTGTCAGCCTATCAGGGAGGAGGTATGGGTTTGTCATGGTAGATGACTTTTCTAGGTATACTTGGATTTATTTCTTATCTAATAAGAGTGATGCTTTCTCTGAATTTCAAGAGTTTTATGATAAAAAAAATCAGAAAATTGAAAACATTTTGTCTGATCATGGAGGTGAGTTTGAAAACTCCCAATTTGATGAATTCTGCAGGTCAAATGGAATCAACCACAGGTACTCCTCACCGAGGACACCTGAGCAGAATGGAGTTGTGGAGAGAAGGAACAGAACCCTAGTGGAAATGGGTCGTACACTCCTTGTCGAAGGTGGTCTACCAAGGAAATTTTGGGTTGAAGCAGTGAACACTGCCTGTTATGTAATTAACAGAGCCATGGTAAGACCTTCTACCCAGCAAACACCATATGAGATCTTAAAAGGTAAGAAACCTTCTATTGCTCACTTCAAGGTCTTTGGTTGTAAATGTTTCATTCACATAAATGATAAGAAGGACCTTGATAAATTTGAACCTAAAGGAGAACCAGGAATTTTTCTTGGCTATTCTGAAAACACCCGAGCATACAGAGTGTACAATCTGAACTCTAAGACTGTTGAAGAATCTCCACACATAATTTTTGATGAATCCTTGGTAAATTCTAATGTTAGTCAATGCAGGAATGAAAACAATGGTGAAATTCTGAAGGAAGGAGATCCTGCAGATAAATCCGACGATGAAGAAGGACATAAGAGCTTAATGAAGAGGAGCCTACAGTTCAGGGGGAGGTAAATCAAGTTCATGATAGTCCAATTGCAAATATTAGATATCTCAAGGATCATCTTGTAGAATTCAACATAAGAATGCTTATTGGAAATCTGCATGACCCTCCTAGGACTAGAGGCCACTTAAGAATTCAACATGAACTGAATGCTTATGCTTTTGTATCAAACACAGAACCCAAGTCCATTGACTATGCTCTCCAAGATGTGCATTGGATTAATGCCATGCATGAGGAGCTCAATCAATTTGACAGGAATAAGGTGTGGTTTTTGGTTCCACCTCCTGATCATGAAACAGTCATAGGGACTAAATGGGTATTTAGAAACAAAACTGATGAAGCAGGGAATGTTACTAAAAATAAAGCCAGACTTGTAGCTCAGAGGTATAATCAGGAATTTGGAATAGACTTTGAAGAGTCTTTTGCCCCTGTAGCTAGGTTAGAAGCAATAAGAATTTTATTGGCTTATGCATATTCCCTAGGAATAAATCTTCAGCAGATGGATGTGAAATCTACTTTTCTAAATGGGAAAATTAGTGAGGATGTATATGTGAGACAGCCTCCTGGGTTTGAATGTTTAGATTTCCCTAATCATGTTTACAAGCTCAATAAAGCTCTCTATGGTTTAAAGCAAGCTCCTAGAGCTTGGTATGACAGGTTGAGTAAATTTCTCACCGATAAGAACTTCACAAGAGGTATAGTTGATCAAACATTGTTTACCAAGATAAGCCATCCAGATATTCTTATCATTCAGATTTATGTGGATGACATTGTGTTTGGGTCAACTAACCCCAAATTGTGTGAGGAATTCTCTCAAATAATGACTGATGAATTTGAAATGAGCTCAATGGGTGAGCTCAAACTATTTCTTGGACTGCAGGTTACACAAATAGAAGATGGCACCTTCATCTCTCAGTCCAAGTATGTAAAGAGCTTATTGAAGAAGTACAAAATGGACAACCTCAAGGAAATAGCTACCCCAATGTGTACCTCAACCAGTTTGGATGAAGATTCTAAAGGTAAACCTGTGGACCAAAGGCTATATAGAGGTATGATCGGATCTCTTCTCTATCTTACATCATCTAGGCCTGATATACAATTTGCTGTGTGTTTATGCTCTAGATTTCAGGCCAGTCCTAAAGAAACTCACTTTAAAGCTGTGAAAAGGATTTTTAGGTACTTACTAGGCACCCAAGAACTAAGTCTCTAGTATCCTGCTAAGTGTGAGTTAGAGCTTCTAGCCTACACTGATGCAGACTATGCTGGGTGTCGAGTAGATAGAAAAAGCACCAGTGGCTACTGTCAATTCCTTGGTGGCTGTCTAGTGTCTTGGGCATCTAAGAAGTAACACATTGTAGCATTATCCACAGCTGAAGCTGAGTATGTTACAGCATGTAATTGTGCAGCCCAAGTACTTTGGATTAAGCACCAACTGGCTGATTATCAGATAAATCTGGGATGCATTCCACTTTTATGTGATAATACTAGTGCTATATGCCTTGCTAAAAATCCTGTTCACCATTCTAGGACTAAGTATATAGAGATAAAACATCATTTTCTTAGAGATGCTGTAAATAAAAATGAGATTGAAATGAATTTCATAGAAACTGAAAAACAAATTGCTGATATTTTTACTAAGCCTCTTGGGAATGAAAAATTTAAGTTTCTTAGAAGAGAACTTGGCTTATGTAAATTTCAGCATGATGAATGATTGTTTAACTGCTGTGAATAAAATTTCTGATGTGGACTTGCATTTGATTGCTTGGATAATTCATGTGGATGTGAATATTAAAACAGACTCATAATCATTACTGAACATGCATGTAGAACTGTCCTGCATTGCATTTCTCTACATAACCGTGGTATAATAAATAATAGGCTACTAAAGGGCAGGGAAATCTATCTGGAGGTTCTTACTATGTGTGAGATGGTCCTTGAGACCAGGTTCTCCACCTAGTACCATGGGTTATATTGATTGATAGGGGAGTCTGAATGAGCATGAATTTCAAAATACTTTGTTCAGTGTTCAAAGAAAATATTGCATATATTCAGGGGGAGCTTGTCGAGTATTTGCATGTCTTTGCATATCATTCATTCATGACCTATGCATAAGCTCTCTCTCAATTAATTCTTGCCTTTCATTAGCAAATTGCATGCATATAGACAGGGGGAGTATTGCTAGAAATTCAGAGTGGTTTCAACTTTCTTGAAGTCATTCAACCTTTAACTCTGAATAGTTGTCTCTGACATTATGGCAATCTGTTGGTCAGTTCTGATTTCTAAGCAGTAGAAAATGGACTTCTTCATTTATAAGAATTTGAATTGTTCAAAGACTGATGTAATGGTTTAAATCTTATAATGGTTGGAGTTTAAAGATTGCAATCAGCATATAAGTAAGTTAAAAATTGATAAAACTCTCAACCTCTTTCTTATTTCATGTCAGACAAAGCTAATCATATGTGAAATCTGAAAACTCATCTGAAATCATGTTAGAGAGGTTAAGTATGTGTATTGTTCTTAAACAAGTCATTCTGAAACATAAAAAGGACAGCTAAGAAAGATATTGAAAAATATTAAAAATCATTGAAAATTAATATTGGCAGAGCAATGACTGGTAAATCACTGAGAAACTGAGTGATCCATCACAGAAGTGGACAACACTCATGTCATGAAGTGTATCAGCTATCTCTGTATAAAATGTTCAAAACAGCAGGCTGGTTTCACTGAGTACCTGGGGGTAACTGGCGTCTGATAGACGTGTACCCTCACACAAAAAGGTGTAACTCAGTTCTGTTAAATTTGATCATAGGCAGACTGGTCCATCTTGTTGAGTATCTAGGGGTATTGGCGTCTGATAAACGTATACCCTTACGCACAAGGACTTATGGTACCTGAATGCTTTAAATGGTCTAATATTGATAATACTGCTCCTTCAAAAGAAAAGTTCATGAGTGTCAATTTGTTTAGTTTCAATACATGACTTGGTTTCTCTCAATATTTTTTATGAGACTATGAAAGTAAGATATTATAAAACTAAATCTTTCATGCAAATGTGATTCTGGTTTATTATTTTATCATGCACAGTGAACTTATCTATTGCTTGTAGTGCATGAACTCCAAATTTTATCATCCTTAAACCAGATCTCTTTCTGACAGTAGTTTCTAATTTCATATGACTGAAGACTCTATGCTTTAGAATGCTTATTCATGAACTACCTGTTCAGAATGCCGGTCAGTTCTTCTCTTGATCCTTCCCTTCTATTTAATTTTTCCCTCCTCTTTGTTGATGGCAAAGGGGGAGAATATTGTCTAGGGGGATGTCTAGGGGGAGAATACATATCTGTCTGAATTCTGAATTCATTCCAAGGGGGAGTGGGAGTGTATATGCATACTGATAAGGGAGAGTTTGAGGCAGTGAGTTGCATGCATTCATAGCATCTGCATGTCAATCTGCATAACTCATCATGTCTTTCATAAAACATATACCTATATGTCAGGATGTTGTTATTCTACTTCATATGGGGTTGCCATCATCAAAAAGGGGGAGATTGTTGTGACCCCTCTATGTTGATGATGTTGACACTTGCTTTATTTCACTGGCAACACCATTGTTTTGATTGATTGGCAACTGCTCTTGCTTTGATGAAATTACTCTATCAGATTGACTATGTATTCTTTGCATTTCATACACTGCTATTTACATTTCTCACTGTCATGGGTCGACGCATCCTCTGATGGGTCGACTCCTTTAGCAGACTTGTCTAGATTGAGTCTATACAGCGTCAGTTCATGCATGTCTTAGGCTAAGTCTATACAGCGTCAGTTCATACATGTCTTAGGCTAAGTCTGTACAGCGTCTCATTCATGCTTTGATTAATGAAGTCTGTACATCAGTCTTCACATTCTAAGTTTGTAGAGCCGTTGGGTTTGGACTCAGAGTCTGTACACTCGATTCGCCTTTGAATTGGTCAAGTGTGTACATTCCTTCACTGTAGCTTTCACATATCCAAAGTCTACACATCGTGAAAGTCTATTCATTCTTCACTGACTTTCATTGAAGGTAAAGTCTATACATTGGAGTCTTTCCCTACGTTTCTTAAGTGAAGTCTGTACACTCGTTTCTGAAGCCTGAAGTCTATACACTCCAGCCTATTCCTACGATCAAGGCTTTAGCTACACTCAAGTCTGTACATTGGCTTCGCTTCATCAAGTCTGTACATTGAATCGCCAACTTATTTGAAGTCTATACATCCACAGTGATATTTGAAGTCTATACATCCATCGTGGAGCTTCAGGTCTACACATCGCTTGATTTCCTAAAGTCTGTACATCCACAGTGAAACTTGAAGTCTGCACATTGGTCTTCAAATCCAAAGTCTGCACATTGGTCTTCGAATCCAAAGTCTATACAATGGTCTTCACACTTGAAGTCTATACATTCGATGTGCAGAGTTGATGTCTATACTGTGCCTTATGCTGATCGAGTCTACACATTGGTCAGTGGCAAGTCTGTACATTGGCCTCAGCTATTCAAGTCTATTCACTGGACTGTTTGGTCAAGTCTATACACCCTTCAGTTGAAATTCCAAGTCTGTACATCGGACTGTCTTAAGTAAAGTCTATACATCCGATTGTACAGTGTCTTAGCCATCGTCTCGCTTCTTCAAGTCTACACAATGGTCGGTGGTAAGTCTACACATTGGTGTTTCATTCGAAGTCTGTACACTCACCAGTGAACGACAAGTCCACACATTGGACTGTAGCTGCTTGTTCTTCAAAGTCTGTACATTGGGCTTTCACATGAAGTATGTACATCCGTTCGTTCTGCATCGTTATCAAGTCTGTACACTGCACTCGAGTCCGTTGTCTTCAGTAAAGTCTATACATTGGCATCGGTCTTCACCTTGAGTATGTACAGTGGCTGCTTCATATAGGAAGTATGTACAGCCGTTGCCTCTTCATATAAAGTCTATACTTTGGGCAAGTCTGTACACTGGTTTCCCTTCTTATGAAGCCTTTATATTTACTAACTCTATACACTGCTTTCCTTCTCATGAAGCCTTTACGATCATTGAGTCTATACACTGCGTTGTGCATACTTTGCATTGCACTCGTGGTTGCAAAGCCTGTATAGGGTTTATAGTTAAACTGAATATGTTCTTGTCTGTCTCACAGGGAATGCAGAGACAAATGAAGGGCACGTGATCCGAGGTACCTGGCTTGTGATCCGAGAAGAACAAGGTATCCAGATGAGGACATGTGTTCTGACACTCCATTGGATGCTGCCACGTGGTCCAAATGCTTTGGCGGGAAACGTGGAGAGCACACGCCTGTTGTTGCTGCTGCTATATATACATGCCTTCTTCCACAGAAGAAGGGAGATCGAAGAGAAGGATAGAAAGTCTATACAGCCAAAGCAGCAAGGCTCCTTCGATCCACTGAGAGAAAAGATACAGATAAGAAGAAGAAATAGAGAAGAAGAAGAAATAAAGAAGAAGAAGAAAATGAGAGAAGAAGAGATAGAGAGCTGATTGAGAGTGAGAGTGAGAGAGTTTGTATCTCAGTCTCGTGGTTCAAAACTAGAGTTGAGCTTTGCTCTTTAGAGCTACATTGCTTTTGGGTTTTTCTTTTTCGTTTTGATTGTGTCTTTCATTTCCGAATATTGTTTCCTCAAGCTGTGTGTCAGCGGTCTTGCAGTGGTAGTCTCCACTGGACGAGTTAAGCTGTATTTCCCCAGCGGTTGCAGAGGATCAGATCCTCTGGTCGGCAAGCTGTAGTGCCCAGCGAAGCTGTGTATCAGCGGATTGTTTGGCCAAGCTGTAAAGCCCAGCGGACGCAAGCTGTGTTGCGCAGTAGGAAGCCATACTCGGTTGAGTGTGGGGTGGACGTAGGTCGTTGACCGAACCACCTAAAAATTGTGTGTGCAGTGTGTTTGTGTTTTTGTTTGATCTGTGTGCGATGGGAATTCTTGCTTAGCTTATTTGGTTTCATCGCTCATGCTCATGTCTAGCTTTCGATATATAGATATGGTGAATGGCTTTCATGGGTCGGCCTTTTGCTTAGCATTCTTCCTTTAGCTTAACTGATGTTTGCCTAAATTCCACTTAGAACTTACAGTAGTTTTAAATTAGGCAAGTTGATCTATTCACCCCCCCTCTAGATCCACACTCAGTGGAGATAGACTGCGTCCATCTAACCCAACAACCAAGTCACTTGTAACCGGAGACACCAAGTCTCCCTTCTCCTGAGTCCAAAGGAAGAACCCCAACCTCAAACCATAGGATCGGAAGAACACACTGAGCAGATGAAAAGAACAAACGAAAAATAAAGACAAAAATAAAAACAACTATAGCTCCGAAAAGCAATTCCAAAACAAGTCTTCAAGGGAAACTCTCCCTCTTCTCCTTCCTTAGCATTCTATTCACTTCTCAGATCTTTCTCTTTCTCTCTTCACTTTACAGCTCTCTCGCTCTCTCTGGACTTCTTCTTCTTCTTCTTCTGCTACTGGCTCTCATACTCTTCTCTCTAGCTGCACTTCTCTTCTTCTATTCTCTTCAGTTGATCGTCTTCAGATTCTTATCTACTATCATTCTCTCTTATAGCCAGCTGAGAGATGGGCATGTGGAGACCACATTTCCCGCCCAAACATTTGTCCAGATCTGATAACCACTGGACACGTGGCAGCATCTGAGCATAATGACTTTCCACGTGTCGCGAGCAGCAGCTTGCTTTCTGCCTCAGATCACATGCCCTCCTTATCTCAGTTGGAGCTCACGTGCTTCTTTAGTTCTGCCCTTAAAGTGTTTGATCATGGGCCTTACATGTCATGGCAAAGAACAAGCATACCAGTCAGTGTTATTAACTAGGAAGAGTAGATTTTGCACAGACTTTGAATAGCATAAGACTAATGTGCAGAGACTTTATAACAAGACATGCACGAACATTGGGTATGCACAAACCTTGTGTGTATGCGTGATGCAAACCATCCACGGACCTTTATATGCTTATAGCAAGAACATCACCGAGTATGCATGTGTTTCTACAAAAGTATGCACAGACTATGAAAAGAACAAATGGAACCGTGGTTTGCACAAGACAAAGCTTGTACCGACTTGTGCTTGCAGTAAAAACTGCACCGACTCAAGCTAACACCAAATATGCACCGACGCTAACAAAGCTAATACCAACTATGTAACGACCTTCTATGAACTAAGTATGCACGGACCAAACATTGCACCGGCCAGAGCTATAGGAAATAGCACAGACTTTGTATATACAAGGCGAGAGTTGTACTGACTTCTGTAAGCAGAATGTGAGATATGCACTGACCTAGTGTTTGATGAAATGTCATACACATAGAACTGACATGCACACATATGCACATACCTTGTATGGACATTGCACCGAGGCAAAAAGTTGCACAGATTCTAAGCCACATAAGATGTAAAGTGAGACGTAGGATGTGCACCGAGTCTAAGCTATATGAGACGCAGAGTAAGGCGGATACATGCACCGACTCTCAGCCATATGAGACACAAAGTTAGACGGACATAGAATGTGCACCGACTTGATCAGTGAAGTGCACGGACCTTTATAATCCTTAGCACAGACGTTGTGTAGCTCAAACATAGGTAAAGATAGGAATGCACCAACGTTGATCTTTTGAAACCAAATCTTGCACCGACCGAGCTACTATGAATATGCCTTGAACGAATCGTGAGACGGACGCATGCATGCATTTAGACGCAGTTCATGACCTCTGTATGGCTAAGGCATAACGTACACTGACCTTAACAATGAACAAACTGAGACATGCACAGACCTCGTGTGCAAACATGCACTGACTTACAACTGCCCCTAAGACCAGATGCTCATTTAATCCTTCATGCAAACACATTGTGTCTTATAGTGTTTGATATCATCAAAATCACAAGGGCACTACAATCTCCCCCTTTTTGATGATGGCAACCCCACTATGAGTCACACTGACTCATGTCAAACTATTCTCCCCCTTTGACTTCATCAAAAAGAAAATAGTTTGATAGAGAAATATAAGCATGCATGAAGTGAGTAATGTAGAATCTTCCCCTTTGAGATGCAATGAATGCAGTATGGTCAAACAATGCTCCTTGCTCAGAATAAAACAAAGCTTTCAAGAAGATATGTATGGAGTGTGTCAAGAATAGGTTAAGGAAGAGTGTCAAGGTAACAAGCAGAGCACAAGATCTTTCATGAACAATTCAGCAGAAATAGTGAGCAGGTTCAAGTGATGTGTTGAGTTATGGTTTTGATGATAACTAAACTTAATGTGTGATTACGTGATGATAACTAAACTTACGGTTGATTACACATGTTCTTGATGATTGTGTTCATTCATCTTGTTGTTTATGCTGGTTGCATATGCTGGTTTTACAAGAGGCAAGAGGTTTCATAATCTCTTTAATGTCAACAAGCATGCAATTAACCCTGACTATCTTGCATGTAGGATCAAACTCATGGTAGTCACCTGGTGAACCAAAACTCTGCTCCTCTACAATCCAAAATAGGTGGTATATGTCATTTACTATCAATGACCATTGGTGAGACTCTTACCTTGTCTTAGCATCGATCTCACCTTGTGTATCTCATGATTAGCACCGATCTTACCTTGTGTATCTCATATATACACCTCTTTCATGCACACTATGTTGTGCCTCTGTGTTTAATGATTGGTCTTTGGAGTGAGTTACTCACTGTGAGTCATCATGCTATTATTCACCTTCTGATCATAATGCAGTTCTTCATAAGTTCTGATATGGCATTACATATTTGATTATGTTCAGTCATGTTACTGTTGCTCTTAAGACTGCAGTTTGATACTGCAGCGTCGACCCATCGAACTGCAGCGTCGACGCTGCCAAGGCACTTCAGAGGTAGCAGTAAGAAATATTTGATCTGCTGCGTCCACGCTGCTTGGGCAATGCGTTGACGCTTGGTGCCTCTTTAACTTTGCTGCATTTATTCATTGGTCTGGTCTGTGGTGCGTGGACCCCTTGTGCTGATGGGTCGACCCCTCAGTTCATATCATCAAGTCTATACAGTGGACTGTGCAGCCTATTTATGTTGGTGAAGTCTGTACATCGGTCCTTCAGCGTCTCTTGCATCGTCTCACTCTTGCAAAGTCTGTACACTGGCTCAGACTTCCCAAGTCTACACAATGCTCCCTCATTGAAGGTCTATACACTCTGGCCAATTCCTACGCTCGAAGCTTTTGCCCCACTTAAAGTCTATACACTGCTACAGGAACCAAGTCTATACACTCTCCCGTTCAAATCCTTCTAAGTCTGTACATCGGCTTCGTATCTGCAAGTCTGTACACTGGACTTCATTTCACCAACTCTATACATCTGATTGATGTTGCAGTGTTCACCAAGTCTATACATCGTCTTCAGACTTCAAGTCTATACACTCCATGCCCATTCAAGTCTATACATCGGTTTGATTCAAAGTCTGTACACTGCTTCACTTCGTGAAAGTCCATACATCTTCAGCTGAACCCCATGTCTGTACAACGGCCTCAATCTTCATCAAGTCTACACAGTGCTTCAACCTTCTTATAGTCTGTACAGCCTGCTTTATCGATTCAGAGTCTATACATCGCTCAAGCGTTCAAAGCATCTGAAGTCTGTACAGCGTCCGTTGTCTAGAGTTCTTGAAGTATATATACATTGGACTGTTTCTTTCGAAGTATATACATTCCTTTAATCTCTGTTTACAGACGATTCAAACTGATGATTGGGCCAATGCAACGTCCAAATGCGTCAACGCAGCATGCTGAGAGCGTCGACGCAGCACGCCCATCTGCTAAAGACTTGATCACTGGATCACCGATGCGTCAACGCAACAGGCTGATGGAGTCAACGCAGCAGACTTGAGTTTTGCTGGTCGAATGTCTTTGAAGGCTGCGTCAACCCTTTGGAGCAAGTGTGTTGACGCCACCTCAACTCCAGTTGCTAAGCGTACTGATGAATGGGCACGTGACCTGAAGCTGGCACCTGACACGTGATCCGAGGTGGGTGCTGAGCACGTGATCTGAGGAGGAATCTTCTGGACGGAAGGCGCGGGAAGCTCACGCCCTAGCTGCTGCTACTGCTTATAAAAGGAAGCCTTCATCCAACAGATGAAGACTGATCAAAGCTGAGAGAAAAAGGGGAAAAAGTCTATATAGTGAGAAACAAGCAGCAGAGAGTCTTCGATCCACAGAGAGAAGAAGAAAAAGAAAGAAGAAGAAGCAGTGAGCAGAAGGAGAAGAAAGAAGAAGAAAAGAAAAATCAGAGAGAGCCTGCGAAACAGAAGAAAGAAGAGAAGAAGAAGAAAGGGAGCTCGTGAGGATTGAGAGAAGAAGAATAGAAGCTGCATCTGAATATTTGTTCCTGCTAGACCATGGATCAAATCTAAGCCAGCCAGCTCCACTGAGAGCTATCTTTATACTTCATCTTTTACAGCTTGTGTTTGCTGTGTTATTTTCGTTTCTTATTTTTTTTTATTCGATCTGATTTACTGAGTTCTTCCGATCCTCTGGACTGAGGTCGGGTCCCTCCTAGTCTGGAGGAAGAGAGGTCGGCGACCTCTGGTTTGGAAGTGGCTGGAAGTCACTTGTGTGTTTCCCTCTGGTTTGGAGGAAGGGAGATCTGATCTCCGATTCTGGGCTTGTGGGTTGCAAGTCCAGGGGTCCCTCCTGGTCTGGAGGAAGAGAGGTCTGCGACTTCTGGTTTCCAAGTGGCTGGGAGTCACTTGGGGTGTCCCTCCGGTTGGGAGGAAGAGGGGAGTTTGTTCTCCTAGTCAAGCTGTGTGGCAGCACCTGTTGTAGACTGGGTATGTGGTTTCTAGCTTGTGCTAGTGGTAGCCTCACTCCGGTTGGGAGTGAGGGGTGGATGTAGGTCTGTGGACCGAACCACCTAAAAACCCTGCTGTTATGTGGTTTGCTTGTGGTGTACTCTTCCATATCTTCCATCTGTTTCATAGGTTGTTTGAATAGTCTTGTTTCGATTTACAGTGGCCTTGAGCTTTACATCGTGGTAAGTGAGTCTAGTTTGCATTGTACTGTCATTTGGCATTAGAGTTCATCAGGTTCCACTAGTATAGTCAGCAGCTCATCTGGTCGATCAAATGTCTATTTGAACTCGATAGCTTTTATTCTGCAACTGTATCTAGTAGCAGGTGAATTGTTTATATTTTGGGTAATATTCTTGAAGAGGATACATTCACCCCCCCTCTGTATCGATCGCACCGTCCCAACAATTGGTATCAGAGCGGTGTCTGCATACAAGGTCCAGCGACCTGCAGATTCGATCTTGCAGTTTTAGGTGCTAATTTGTTTTTAGTGCATAATTATTCCTGTTGCTTTGAATTTACTCGCTATTTATTTTCAATGGCTCTTCCACCCGTCTTTAGTGGTTCTGATTTCAGTCAGTGGTACACTGCTTTACATGCTTATGTTAATTCTGCTAATCCTGATCTGTGGAAATTAATTTCACAAGGTCCTCACACCTTACCAACGAAAGTGTCCAAATGGACCGACAGACACAGATCAAAGGATGGAGAAAATCAAAAAGCCTTTAACCTGATGAAAGCAGCTACTGATAGAGCCTTATGGTCTTGTCTTCATAATTACAGCTCAGCAAAGGACATCCTGGATAGGCTGAAGCAATTTCACAGGGTAAACGAGGATAGCTGCATGATGGCTAACAGTAGTAATCCAAGTGGCAGTAATCAAGGCAGCAGTCAGAATGAAGATGATGTTGATGAAGAGGTAAACTCTGAATCTGACTCGGACGAAATGACCTTTGATTATTTGAAGGAAATGTATGCTGAATTGTATGAAAAGTATGGAAAAATAAAATCTGAAAATAAAAAATTAAAGGTTGATCAAAATGGTTCTGATTTATCATGTGAAAATTGTTTAAATCTGAAGCAATCTTATGATGCTTGTTTTTCTGATAATCAAGAGCTTAAGAAACATGTTGAATTATTAAGATCTGAAAAAGAGTCTCTCAGAAAATCTGTTAATGAAAATCTGAAGTCAAAAAATGACAAACTAATCAAAGAGGTTGAAGGATTGAAGCAGTTGAACACTGCTATGTCAGAGAAACTTCTTCTCTTAGAAAAAGGAAAATCTGTTTACATTGAAGAATCTGAAAAATTGAGAAATCTGGAACAAGAAGTTGAGGAATGCAAAATTGCAAACAAGGTGCTAAGCGAATGTGTAAATTGCAATGAACAAGAGATTGCCAGTTATGAAATACACATCGTTTCTCTGGAAAATGAAATTGAAGATTTGAATAAATCCTTGTCAAAATTTGTGGAAGGACAAGCAAATCTGGACAGGTTGTTAGGTGTTAAGGTCAATACTCAAAAGGAAGGGTTAGGCTACAATAATGTCAATAAAAAGGCTTTCAAAAATAAGCTAATGACATCTTTTATCAAGGCATCAGATGTAGCCACCACCTCAGAAAATAAACAACCAAATGTTCAGAAGAATCAGAAACAAACTGGAAAAATGGAAAAGGTCAGTCATGTGAAGAAGGGATTGAATCACATTGAAAAAGTGCATGCTGTACATCACAAGAACTTCCCTGTCACCAAGAAAAAGACTAATTTTAAATATGTTGAAAAAGTTCAATCTGTGCTTGACATGAACACACATACAAATGCTCATAAAAATAAGAATTCATGTCATTACTGTGGTAGGGTTGGCCACATTATGGATAATTTCTTTATTCTGAAACAAGACAACAGAAAGCATGCTAGGAAACATGTTTCTGCTCAGAACAAAAAGAAAACTGAATGCTTTCACTGTGGCAAATTGGGCCACAGGGCCATTGATTGTTGGTATGCTCAGGGTAGAAAATTTAATTCTAAAACTGTCAATCTCCCTGCAGACAGAAATGATTATGATAGGAATAAATTTGCATTTAAAAGAAAGATTCCAACATGTTCTGAATGTAGAAAGCATGGCCATACAGTCAAGGACTGCTGGCATGCCCAAGGAGGCTATGGCAATAATGAACTCAATTTTAAGAGGAAGGCCTCTCAATATTTTAACTGTGGAAAGCCAGGTCACAGGGCTGCAACCTATTGGCTGGCAGGATACCAAAACAAGACTGGTTTTGGTAAATAGAATTTTAATTCTGTTAACAAAAATTTTCATACATATGCACATAAAAATCATGTTTGTAAGAATGCGCATAAATCTAATATGAAACCTGCTGCATCTTGCTATTATTGTGGAACATCTGGTCATTTAATGAAAACCTGCTACTTGATGAAATCTGATGACCATGCTGCTAGAAAATTGTTTAGAACACCTACCAAAGGTGTCACTGCTAATCTAGGATCCAAGTTTTCTTGGGTACCTGCTGCATCAAAATGATGTGTCTGTTGCAGGTGTGCCTTGGAAGCTGAAGAAGAAAAGGGGTTATTAATCCAAGGCACTCAAGAATGAAAACCCCATTCTCACACTGTTCAGATAAACTCTCTGCATTTCTTGTTTTAAAACTCATTGCATATCTGATTTGATGTATTCCTGCATATCTGTCATTTGTAGTTGTTTGATAATTGTTGAAATGCATAAACTCTGAAAACAAATTACATTCTGAATAATCTGAACTGCTTATGTATGTGGCTTGAAATTTGTCTATTGCATTGCATTTCATGAAAAATGCCAAAAAGATTGTCTGAATGCATAGTGTCAGGGGGAGTCAATGCGTTGCATGCAAGTGGTCAAGTGCATACATCTCTGTCAGAATTCACTGCATGTTATCCTTGGAAATCCTGAAACTTGCCAAACCTCCTGATATCTTGCTTGTTGTGCATAATCTTTTCCTCATTGTTTTTAAGTCACAAATCTTGATCATATTCGGAAAACACTGAGCTTCTAAATCTCTCCTATCAATTGGTATCATTTGGCTTCAGAATTCTATCAGTCTTTCATGAAGATTTCAATGGGACTATCTCGATCATAAATCTGAAAACTCTTGAACTAGAAATCTTCTATTATACATTTTTATTAATGACTGAAATAACTCATGTGGTTTAAGTTTAATGTATTTAATGAGTTTGGCTTTAAAATCTCTTAAAAATATCTGAAGCATGTTTAATAAACCATAACCATCTGTTTCATGCTGTGTCTTGTAAAATCTTCTGAAATCTGCACTATTGAATACATGACCTTATTTGGTTAAGTACATGAAATTATTATTGATTTGAAGCAAATGAATTTTTTTCTGAAATGTCTAAAGGGTATTTTCTGTCAGAGCAATAACCATGGTCACTGAGAAACACATGTCCAAAGGACTATGTCATGAGGTACCATAGTTAACTCTGATTAAGATTAATTGAAATTCAGGCAGAGCAATGGCATGCACACTGAGAAATACAACTCACTCATCAAGAAATGATTTACAGTGTGTCATGATGTGTAAATGCTATCTCTGTTCATATATAGCATGACAGTTAGTCACACTAAGTGCTTAGGGATATTGGCCTCTAATCAAGGTATATCCTCTAGTTACAAAGTATGCACTGAACTAGAGTGCTCGTAAAATTTGTAGCATGAAAAATGTTGAACTAATTGACATATCTGAATAATGATGTTAAAATCAATTTGCTACAACCCTAGACAAAATCATATGACTTCATAATTGCTTGATCTCAATACTAATGCATGTAATTCCGAAAGAAGTCAATAAATTTGATTGTGTAAGAGAAAGGGAGATTAATCAAGATAAATATGAGGGCTTGGTTCATTTTTATTAAACCATAGTTTTATATATCAATACAGAATTTTATTGATAAACTCTGCATACATCATGTTTAAACCATGTTGATCAATAAAATTCATTCATAAGCCCTTATAATGGAAGACTTTGAAATATTCTGATTTGGATTTATGAGAATGACATTTCCTTGAAAATCTGATTGAATTCCTTCTGTTTGAAGCTTATCTGAAATTCTTCTGCTCACTGTCCTTTGCTCATTGACCTGAACTTCTCCTTGTTTGCCCCTGTGGTCTCCTTCTCACTCATTTCATAAGGTTCCATTTATTGAGGGGGAGCCTCCTTGTCATATGCATCATGCTGCATAGAAGGAGGAGAATTGTGATCTTGCATTTTGTAATCTCCATCTGCATCTGCACTCTTACCTTCCCATGGTTCATCTTGACTATATCAAAGGGGGAGATTTTTGCCACAGAGGGGAGATTGTTTTTCAATAATAGCATGCTGGTTGCTTTAATTTCTCAAACTATTTTCTTTTTGATGAAGTCAAAGGGGGAGAATAGTTTGAGTCATCAGATTGACTCACTGTGTAGTGTTGCCATCATCAAAAGGGGGGAGATTGTTGTGCCTCTGTGGTTTTGATGATGGTTTTAATGATTGGTCTTTGGAGTGAGTTACTCACTGTGAGTCATCATGCTATTATTCACCTTCTGATCATAATGCAGTTCTTCATAAGTTCTGATATGGCATTGCATATTTGATTATGTTCAGTCATGTTATTGTTGCTCTTAAGACTGCAGTTTGATACTGCAGCGTCGACCCATCGAACTGCAGCGTCGACGCTGCCAAGGCACTTTAGAGGTAGCAGTAAGAAATATTTGATCTGCTGCGTCCACGCTGCTTGGGCAATGCGTTGACGCTTGGTGCCTCTTTAACTTTGCTGCATTTATTCATTGGTCTGGTCTATGGTGCGTGGACCCCTTATGCTGATGGGTCGACCCCTCAGCTCATATCATCAAGTCTATACAGTGGACTGTGCAGCCTGTTTGTGTTGGTGAAGTCTGTACATCGGTCCTTCAGCGTCTCTTGCATCGTCTCACTCTTGCAAAGTCTGTACACTGGCTCAGACTTCCCAAGTCTACACAATGCTCCCTCATTGAAAGTCTATACATTCTGGCCAATTCCTACGCTCGAAGCTTTAGCCCCACTTAAAGTCTATACACTGCTACAGGAACCAAGTCTATACACTCTCCCGTTCAAATCCTTCTAAGTCTGTACATCGGCTTCGTATCTGCAAGTCTGTACACTGGACTTCATTTCACCAACTCTATACATCCGATTGATGTTGCAGTGTTCACCAAGTCTATACATCATATTCAGACTTCAAGTCTATACACTCCATGCCCATTCAAGTCTATACATCAGTTTGATTCAAAGTCTGTACACTGCTTCACTTCGTCAAAGTCCATACATCCTCAGTTGAACCCCATGTCTGTACAACGGCCTCAATCTTCATCAAGTCTACATAGTGCTTCAACCTTCTTATAGTCTGTACAGCCTGCTTTATCGATTCAGAGTCTATACATCGCTCAAGCGTTCAAAGCATCTGAAGTCTGTACAGCGTCCGTTGTCTAGAGTTCTTGAAGTATTTATACATTGGACTGTTTCTTTCGAAGTATATACATTCCTTTTATCTCTGTTTGCAGACGATTCAGACTGATGATTAGGCCAACGCAGCGTCCAAATGCGTCAACGCAGCATGCTGAGAGCGTCGACGCAGCACGCCCATCTGCTGAAGACTTGATCACTGGATCACCGATGCGTCAACGCAGCATGCTGATGGAGTCAACGCAGCAGACTTGAGTTTTGCTGGTCGAATGTCTTTGAAGGCTGCGTCAACCCTTTGGAGCAAGTGTGTTGACGCCACCTTAACTCCAGTTGCTGAGCGTACTGATGAATGGGCACGTGACCCGAAGCTGGCACCTGACACGTGATCCGAGGTGGGTGCTGAGCACGTGATCCGAGGAGGAATCTTCTGGACGGAAGGCGTGGGAAGCTCATGCCCTAGCTGCTGCTGCTGCTTATAAAAGGAAGCCTTCATCCAACAGATGAAGACTGATCGAAGCTGAGAGAAAAAGGGAAAAAAAGTCTATATAGTGAGAAACAAGCAGTAGAGAGTCTTCGATCCACAGAGAGAAGAAGAAAAAGAAAGAAGAAGAAGCAGTGAGCAGAAGGAGAAGAAAGAAGAAAAAGAAAGAAGAAGAAGCAGTGAGCAGAAGGAGAAGAAAGAAGAAGAAGAAGAGGAAAAGAAAAATCAGAGAGAGCCTGCGAAAGAGAAGAAAGAAGAGAAGAAGAAGAAAGAGAGCTCGTGAGGATTGAGAGAAGATGTAGCAACCCTAATAAATGAATAATTGAAATAAATTAAAACATATATATTACAGAAGTGATATATATAAAAGGAATAGGGTTAATTGGACGAAATAAAACAAATTAAAAATAACGCCTCTTATTAAGGCGTTAATTTATAAAGAAACGCCTCTACCCATGGCGTGAATAAAGAAAGGACGCCCACACCTACGGTCGTCAGTTCTCACGCGACCAAATGGGTAAGTAAAAGAAACGCCTCTATCTTGGGCGTGTTTTAAAACAAGAAACGCCCTTTTTCAAGGCGCTTTTTAAGAAACGCCCTTATGCAAGGCGTTAATTCAAGAATACACGCCCTGACCTAAGGCGTTAATTCAGTTCGTGACTCGTTCGAACCCAGAGCTTATCCAGGGAAAGATTAACCTAATCTAGTAAGTATCTATTAGAGTAAGGACTCTATTAAGGATATATTACCCTCAATCAAACACTACTCTTGTTAGGACTTCAAAATCCTATAAATAACATGTTCGATCGAACCCTAAAACCCATTTGATCGAACGTCTGCTGCTAGGTACGTGAAGAACAAACAGTTCTTCTTCCTTTCCTTGCTTTTGATAAACACATGAGGAGGTTTTAACCATCCTTCATCGTCTTTGCTATAGGTGGCTGCTTCTAGTGTTTGAAGACAAAGGGTCTTCATCATCATCGTCTTCATCACCATCAGGTAGTGGTGGCAATATCTTCCTGAAGAACGAAGGTTCTTCATCCACGAAGGTTCCAAACAGAGTATCAGTATTGTCAAACCATAAGGTAGGTTTTCTCAAGTTACTGTAGCCCAAATGAAATTAATGCAAGATATATATATATATAAGTATGTCATGCATATGATTATTATAGTTTTCATGCGTTTTCTGAATTGTTTGAAAGAAACGCCCTGGAATAGGGCGCTATTTTAAATAAACGACCATAAAGAGGTCGTCAATTTATTAAGAAACGTCCTGTACACAGGCGTTAATTTTACGAGATCATGACTTAATCATGTTAAGAACGGATTATATATGAAACCTTGATTATTAATGCATGATCCTGTCTCCAAATCTAATGTCCTGCAATTTCTTGAATTCACGGCCTGTACAAGGTCGTTTTCCACGCATTAACGCCTCATCAGAGGGCGTGATTTTAAAATTTACGCCCCTTGCTTAGGCGCGTATTATCCAGAGTCCTGGTATGTTCTGAAACATAGAGTTAAGCCAGTAACGCCCCTTCCCAGGGCGTGTCTTATATAAGTCCTGCAACTTATTTATATTCTGTCAAATCCGTAATTCATGAGACGCCTGCACCAGCAGTCGTCAAATATGAAGAAACAACCCTGTCCAGGGCGCTTTTTAGATAGAGTATCGAAATAATGAAATTCTGCGAAACGGAACATATATAACGCCCTGATACTAGGCGTTAGTTACTTGAAAAATGCCCCAGACAAGGGCGTGTTTTTCATAAATTAATGAGATTATTGAAAATTCTGTAAAATAGAAATATGAAAACGCCCCGATGTTAGGCGTTAATTACTTGAGAAACGACTTGACCTAAGTCGTTATTTTACTATAAACTGATTTTCATCTGATTTGCTAACCGATGGTTTTATATATATCATAATATATATATATCGGCACTATTCTCCACTCCGTGAGTATAGTCCCATGTTTTCATGTTGATTTATCGATCACACTCAACTCTCATTGACATACAAGCTCTCCATTGGACATTCCGTTCCTTTGGACTAGCAAGTTAGTCATAGAGACCTCCGTAAGACTCCTCGTAGCCTTGGATTCCCTCAAGGCCGACTGAGCTGGTTGTACCCTAAAAACCCATTACACGATCCTTGCCATGTCAATCTAAAGAAACATGATATACCGGCCCTTATGATTATACAAAGAGTATATCATAAGAAATTCTTGATGGGATGATGATATCATGCCATATCATGTCGTTCTTGTAAACCCCAATTCTATGATAAGAATGAGGGTATCTTGCTTGATCTAATGTTCATGTGGACCTCAATTCTATATAAAGAATGTCCATATTGATTTGTCATGGTACCTAAGTTAAGGGAACCATAATCTACCTAGTTTTACCGACATCGGGATTATACCGTTATTATCGCCATTCTATGTCCTCTGTCATATTTTGGACTCTATTCTATCAAAGTTGTCATACGTATCTACAAGCTTGATTATTGAAATTCTATATTGGCTATATAAACAAGAGTGGATGTCAAAACACATGATAAATGCCTGCGCATATAGGGCCCGATCTGGTCCTGGGAGGAGCACCCGAAAGTACTTGTGCCCATGGGAGTTAAAATGATAAGGTATCTGGCATTATACCGAGTACTTGACTTGCTTGATTGGACATTCCACACACATCTTGTACTTGACTCGTACTTGACACGAAATGAAATGCGTGGCCCGAAAAAGGGTAATTTATTTGCTTGATACATGATAGCCAAAGTTCTTGACATGACTCGATAATGGTACTTGCTTGAATATCTTGAATAACTTGTATCTTGTTCGTGAAAGTTCATCTTATTTCTTTGATATTACATTCTCTCTATCTTGTCGTTTCATGCGAGCATGCATAGCTTTATTGCATCCATGAAAATGTAATTACTTAAACCACTTGCTAGTACTTGAGATATAATTTCTTACTGAGCGTTCGCTCATTCCGTTTGTCCCTTTTTACTTTTCAGGTAAGTCTGACGACGATGGAAGTCAATCGGATGGGAATGGTCAAGAGTGAAAGTGATAGAGCTTCTACAAGTGTCGTCTAGTCTTTTCCATAGTTTCTTGAGTCAACTATGTATTCTTTTCCTTTTTATTTAACAGAGTATTGGATTTGTAATAGTCTATCCATTATGAAATAAAGGATTGGGTTATCTTGCTATTTTGCGCATCTCTGTCTTTGTGTCGAATACACGACCACTCTGATTGACATGATTGATATAGACACGTCGCGCATCTCCGGGTATCTTCCGCGCTCGGGGCGTGACAGTCTTTGTGGTATCAGAGCCTAAGGTATTCAATTCCTAGGAAACCCAAGTCCAAGGATAGGTTTCAAAACCCTTAACCAAGTGAGAGTGGGTAGAACCAAGGGTTAAATGATCAATGAGTCCTTTATAAGATTATAGTGACATAATACTAACATAGCTATTGTAATTGTAGGATAATGGCTGCCGAACGTGCTCAATGGCGCAACATGCAGCGTACCCTTCAAGGGATGACCCAAGTGCTACAACAGGTAGCACAAGGTGGTGCTCCACGAGCTGGAAGCTTACACCAAGCATTCAAGAATATGAATCCCCCGAAGTTCATGGGATCGACCGATCCAGACGATGCCGAGCATTGGGTTCGGGAGATTGAACGTATATTCCGTGTTATGCAATGCACGGATCAGGACAAAGTCTTATTAGCTACTTTCCAGTTAGAAAAGGATGCTAGATGCTGGTGGGAGTCGATTGAAGCTACTATTGACCCAACTCAAGTTACATGGGGTGAATTCGTTGAATATTTCAACGCCAAATATTTCTCTGATAGGGTCCAGGAAAAGAAGGCCGCCGAATTTGCCGCATTAAAGCAAAGATCTTTATCGGTGGCTGATTATGAAGCACAGTTCTCTAGACTGTCTAGATATGCTAAGCATTTAATTGGCACGGAAAAGATGAAAGCCCGTAGATTTCTTAATGGGCTTAGGCCCCACTACATTACTCAACTGGCGCCTATGGATATTCAAGTTTATACTGAAATAGTGCGCCGAGCTCAGTTGCTTGAAGATGCCACGGAACTATCTGATAGGATCCGCGGGAAAGACAAAAAGGAGCAAGTCACAAGTTCGGGTTCTTTTAAACCCAACTTTAAGAAGAGGCCCAATAATGGAGGTTCTTCCTCTCAAGATCAGAAGTTCAAGAAATCCAAGCCTTTCTCTATCACCACTACCCCTTCAAACGTAGTATGCAAGCATTGTGACAAGGCTGGTCACAAAACAGAAGAATGCTGGAGGAAACTAGGAGCATGTCTCCGTTGTGGGAGTCGTGAACATCGGATTCCCGATTGTCCATTAATGAATGACCAAGACGGTGAGGGTAAACGCCCAGTGACAAGGAACGCGCGTCTTCATGCAATCCAAGAGACCGAACCAGAAGAAGAAGGCGGATTGGTGGAAGGTACATTAAAAATTTGTTCCAAATATGCACATGTCTTATTTGATACGGGTGCATCGCATTCCATTATTTCCAAGAAGTTTGCTGACCCATTACCTCTAGAACCAGAATGGATGAAGATAATATTGTCTACTCCTCTCGGAAACGAGACGGATATCACACATCATTACCAAAATTGTGAGGTATTGGTTCGAGGAAAGAATTTTCCTATTGATCTTATCTGCTTAGATCTAAAAGAATATGATGTTATACTAGGAGCAGATTGGTTATCTAAGTATCAGGCAACGGTTGATTGCCGTGATAGCAAAATTGTTTTCAAGGAATTTCCGGAACTAACTTATACTAGTCCTAAGAGTCGAAGCAAATCCCCTCTTATTTCGGCTCTTCGAGCAAGCAAGCTCGTCAGGAAAGGATGTGTATCCTTCCTTGCTTTTGTCACTAATAAAGAAGCTAAGGAAACCAAGATAGAAGACGTTCAAGTAGTACGAGAATTCCCAGACGTATTTCCGGAGGAATTGCCGGGATTACCCCCGCAAAGAGATGTGGCCTTTACCATCGACTTAGTCCCTGGTGCTGGTCCGGTTTCAAAGACACCATATAGAATGTCCCCTGCTGAACTCAAGGAGTTGAAGGAGCAGTTGATGGAACTAATCCGAAAAGGGTTTATTAGACCAAGTACTTCCCCGTGGGGAGCACCAGTCTTATTTGTAAAGAAGAAGGATGGATCCATGAGATTGTGTATTGACTATCGACAGTTGAATCATCTTACTATCAAGAACAAGTATCCACTGCCTAGAATCGATGAATTGTTTGATCAGATTTCAGGATCCAAATATTTCTCCAAGATTGATCTCCGGTCGGGATATCATCAATTAAGGATCAAGGATGATGACATTCACAAGACCGCATTCAGAAGCAGGTATGGCCATTACGAATTTGTTGTTATGCCTTTTGGACTAACAAATGCCCCTGCTGCCTTTATGCAGTTAATGAATAGCATATTCAGGCCTTACTTGGATCAATTCATAGTAGTCTTCATCGATGATATATTGATATATTCTAAGACTAAGGAAGAACATGAAGAGCATTTGAGGATTGCATTGCAAGTCTTGAGGACAAATCAATTATATGCTAAACTCAGCAAATGCGAGTTCTGGCTTGAAGAAGTGGCTTTTCTCGGACATGTCATATCCAAGGACGGTTTATCTGTGGATCCGTCAAAAGTTGAAGCTGTGAGAAACTGGGAGAGACCCACTAATGCAAGCGAGATCAGAAGTTTCTTAGGTCTTGCAGGCTATTATCGGCGATTTATCAAAGATTTCTCTAAGATCGCCGTACCACTTACAAGATTAACTCGTAAGGAGATCCGATATGAATGGAGTGAGGAATGTGAAAGCAGTTTCCAAACTCTCAAGGATCATCTCACCACAGCTCCAGTCTTAGCCCTACCAATTGAAGGAGAGAAATTCGAGGTCTACACTGATGCTTCTGGCATTGGCCTCGGATGCGTTCTAATGCAACATGGGAAGGTCATAGCATATTCTTCTCGTCAACTGAAGAAGCATGAGGAGAATTACCCCGTCCATGACTTGGAATTGGCCGCGGTAGTATTTGCCCTAAAGATATGGAGACACTATCTCTATGGGGTACAGTTTACTGTATACTCCGATCACAAAAGTCTCAAATATCTATTTTCACAAAAGGAGCTGAACATGAGACAAAGACGTTGGCTAGAATATCTCAAGGATTTCGACTTCAATATACAATACCATCCCGGAAAGGGTAATTATGTTGCTGACGCCCTTAGTCGAAAGCCGAGAGCAATGATAGCAAATTGTATGATGCAAGAATGGAGGTTACTTGAACAATTCTCTGAGCTCAATATAAGCTTGGACACGGAATCCAAAATTGTCACACTATCTCATGTAAGCATACAGTCAGATTTGTTATCTGAGATACAAACACTTCAGGATGATGATCCTATATTAGTAGAAATCAAAGGCACATTAGAAGGACAATCTGATTTTCAACTAACTTCTGATGGAAGATTATCGTTCAAAGATAGAACTTGTATACCCGATTGTCCGGAATTAAAGAAGAAGATCTTAGATGAAGCTCACAGATCAAGATACACTATTCATCCTGGATCAACTAAAATGTACCAAGATGTAAAGAGGAACTTTTGGTGGCCCAATATGAAAAGAGAAATAGCGGACTATGTATCACGCTGTCTCACATGCCAACAGGTCAAGGCGGAACACCAAAAGCCTGCGGGAAAACTACATCCTCTAGATATTCCTAAGTGGAAATGGGAGGATATTGGTATGGACTTCATCATGGGTTTGTCTAAATCTAAAGGAGGACATGATGGAATCTGGGTTATCATTGACCGATTGACTAAATCGGCACATTTCTTGCCAATCAAAAGCCGATGGTCGATTGATGTGCTAGCTGCACTATACATCAAAGAAATAGTCAGGATACATGGAATTCCTGTCTCAATCGTGTCTGATAGGGATCCCCGTTTTACTTCTCATTTTTGGAAGGGATTACAACATTCGTTGGGGACAAGGCTCAACTTTAGTACTGCTTTTCACCCACAAACGGATGGTCAGACCGAGCGAACTAATCAAGTTGTTGAAGATATGCTGAGAGCATGCATTATTGACTTTGGAGGAAGCTGGCATGACCACTTACCTTTAGTTGAATTTGCATATAATAATAGCTACCAAGCTAGTATCCAAATGGCACCTTTCGAAGCCTTATACGGAAGGAGTTGCCGATCTCCCATATGTTGGAACGAAGTTGGAGAAAAACAACTATTAGGTCCAGACATGGTAAGGGATACAACCGAGAAGATACAAGTAATCAGAGAAAGATTACAAGTTGCTCAGACAAGGCAAAAGGCTTATGCTGATACCAGGAGAAGAGATCTTGAATTCCAGGTTGGAGATCATGTATTTCTTAAAATATCCCCTGGACGTGGCATACGAAGATTTGGTGTTAAGGGCAAGCTTACGCCAAGATTCATCGGACCATTTGAGGTACTCGAAAGAGTTGGCGAGGTTGCTTATCGCATCGCGTTGCCTCCTCAGTTGTCCGAGGTACACAATGTATTTCACATATCTATGTTGAAGAAGTATGTGCACGATCCGTCACATATTATTGAGCATGGAGATCTGGTGATCCAGAAAGATCTCACATATGAACAAAGGCCCTTGAAGATATTAGATCGAGAAATACGAGCTCTAAGGAATAAGGTTATTCCCATGATCAAGGTGCAATGGAATAAGAATCCTGAACGCGAAGCGACATGGGAGACCGAGGAATCTATGAAGAAACGATTTCCCGAGTTATTCTAAGAGGTATATGTCCTACACTCTCCGCGTGTATAATTATATATATATTGAATTTGGGGACCAAATTCTTTTTTAAGTGGGGGAGGGTGTAGCAACCCTAATAAATGAATAATTGAAATAAATTAAAACATATATATTACAGAAGTGATATATATAAAAGGAATAGGGTTAATTGGACGAAATAAAACAAATTAAAAATAACGCCTCTTATTAAGGCGTTAATTTATAAAGAAACGCCTCTACCCATGGCGTGAATAAAGAAAGGACGCCCACACCTACGGTCGTCAGTTCTCACGCGACCAAATGGGTAAGTAAAAGAAACGCCTCTATCTTGGGCGTGTTTTAAAACAAGAAACGCCCTTTTTCAAGGCGCTTTTTAAGAAACGCCCTTATGCAAGGCGTTAATTCAAGAATACACGCCCTGACCTAAGGCGTTAATTCAGTTCGTGACTCGTTCGAACCCAGAGCTTATCCAGGGAAAGATTAACCTAATCTAGTAAGTATCTATTAGAGTAAGGACTCTATTAAGGATATATTACCCTCAATCAAACACTACTCTTGTTAGGACTTCAAAATCCTATAAATAACATGTTCGATCGAACCCTAAAACCCATTTGATCGAACGTCTGCTGCTAGGTACGTGAAGAACAAACAGTTCTTCTTCCTTTCCTTGCTTTTGATAAACACATGAGGAGGTTTTAACCATCCTTCATCGTCTTTGCTATAGGTGGCTGCTTCTAGTGTTTGAAGACAAAGGGTCTTCATCATCATCGTCTTCATCACCATCAGGTAGCGGTGGCAATATCTTCCTGAAGAACGAAGGTTCTTCATCCACGAAGGTTCCAAACAGAGTATCAGTATTGTCAAACCATAAGGTAGGTTTTCTCAAGTTACTGTAGCCCAAATGAAATTAATGCAAGATATATATATATATAAGTATGTCATGCATATGATTATTATAGTTTTCATGCGTTTTCTGAATTGTTTGAAAGAAACGCCCTGGAATAGGGCGCTATTTTAAATAAACGACCATAAAGAGGTCGTCAATTTATTAAGAAACGTCCTGTACACAGGCGTTAATTTTACGAGATCATGACTTAATCATGTTAAGAACGGATTATATATGAAACCTTGATTATTAATGCATGATCCTGTCTCCAAATCTAATGTCCTGCAATTTCTTGAATTCACGGCCTGTACAAGGTCGTTTTCCACGCATTAACGCCTCATCAGAGGGCGTGATTTTAAAATTTACGCCCCTTGCTTAGGCGCGTATTATCCAGAGTCCTGGTATGTTCTGAAACATAGAGTTAAGCCAGTAACGCCCCTTCCCAGGGCGTGTCTTATATAAGTCCTGCAACTTATTTATATTCTGTCAAATCCGTAATTCATGAGACGCCTGCACCAGCAGTCGTCAAATATGAAGAAACAACCCTGTCCAGGGCGCTTTTTAGATAGAGTATCGAAATAATGAAATTCTGCGAAACGGAACATATATAACGCCCTGATACTAGGCGTTAGTTACTTGAAAAGCGCCCCAGACAAGGGCGTGTTTTTCATAAATTAATGAGATTATTGAAAATTCTGTAAAATAGAAATATGAAAACGCCCCGATGTTAGGCGTTAATTACTTGAGAAACGACTTGACCTAAGTCGTTATTTTACTATAAACTGATTTTCATCTGATTTGCTAACCGATGGTTTTATATATATCATAATATATATATATATCGGCACTATTCTCCACTCCGTGAGTATAGTCCCATGTTTTCATGTTGATTTATCGATCACACTCAACTCTCATTGACATACAAGCTCTCCATTGGACATTCCGTTCCTTTGGACTAGCAAGTTAGTCATAGAGACCTCCGTAAGACTCCTCGTAGCCTTGGATTCCCTCAAGGCCGACTGAGCTGGTTGTACCCTAAAAACCCATTACACGATCCTTGCCATGTCAATCTAAAGAAACATGATATACCGGCCCTTATGATTATACAAAGAGTATATCATAAGAAATTCTTGATGGGATGATGATATCATGCCATATCATGTCGTTCTTGTAAACCCCAATTCTATGATAAGAATGAGGGTATCTTGCTTGATCTAATGTTCATGTGGACCTCAATTCTATATAAAGAATGTCCATATTGATTTGTCATGGTACCTAAGTTAAGGGAACCATAATCTACCTAGTTTTACCGACATCGGGATTATACCGTTATTATCGCCATTCTATGTCCTCTGTCATATTTTGGACTCTATTCTATCAAAGTTGTCATACGTATCTACAAGCTTGATTATTGAAATTCTATATTGGCTATATAAACAAGAGTGGATGTCAAAACACATGATAAATGCCTGCGCATATAGGGCCCGATCTGGTCCTGGGAGGAGCACCCGAAAGTACTTGTGCCCATGGGAGTTAAAATGATAAGGTATCTGGCATTATACCGAGTACTTGACTTGCTTGATTGGACATTCCACACACATCTTGTACTTGACTCGTACTTGACACGAAATGAAATGCGTGGCCCGAAAAAGGGTAATTTATTTGCTTGATACATGATAGCCAAAGTTCTTGACATGACTCGATAATGGTACTTGCTTGAATATCTTGAATAACTTGTATCTTGTTCGTGAAAGTTCATCTTATTTCTTTGATATTACATTCTCTCTATCTTGTCGTTTCATGCGAGCATGCATAGCTTTATTGCATCCATGAAAATGTAATTACTTAAACCACTTGCTAGTACTTGAGATATAATTTCCTACTGAGCGTTCGCTCATTCCGTTTGTCCCTTTTTACTTTTCAGGTAAGTCCGACGACGATGGAAGTCAATCGGATGGGAATGGTCAAGAGTGAAAGTGATAGAGCTTCTACAAGTGTCGTCTAGTCTTTTCCATAGTTTCTTGAGTCAACTATGTATTCTTTTCCTTTTTATTTAACAGAGTATTGGATTTGTAATAGTCTGTCCATTATGAAATAAAGGATTGGGTTATCTTGCTATTTTGCGCATCTCTGTCTTTGTGTCGAATACACGACCACTCTGATTGACATGATTGATATAGACACGTCGCGCATCTCCGGGTATCTTCCGCGCTCGGGGCGTGACAGAAGAAGAATAGAAGCTGCATCTGAATATTTGTTCCTGCTGGACCGTGGATCAAATCCAAGCCAGTCAGCTCCACTGAGAGCTATCTTTATGCTTCGTCTTTTGCAGCTTGTGTTTGCTGTGTTATTTTCGTTTCTTATTTTTCTTTTTATTCGATCTGATTTACTGAGTTCTTCCGATCCTCTAGACTGAGGTCGGTTCCCTCCTAGTCTGGAGGAAGAGAGGTCGGCGAACTCTGGTTTGCAAGTGGCTGGAAGTCACTTGTGTGTTTCCCTCCGGTTTGGAGGAAGGGATATCTGATCTCCGGTTCTGGGCTTGTGGGTTGCAAGTCCAGGGGTCCCTCCTGGTCTGGAGGAAGAGAGGTCTGCGACTTCTGGTTTCCAAGTGGCTGGGAGTCACTTGGGGTGTCCCTCCGGTTGGGAGGAAGAGGGGTGTTTGTTCCCCTGGTCAAGCTGTGTGGCAGCACCTGTTGCAGACTGAGTCTGTGGTTTCTAGCTTGTGCTAGTGGAAGCCTCACTCCGGTTGGGAGTGAGGGGTGGACGTAGGTCTGTGGACCGAACCACCTAAAAACCCTGCTGTTCTGTGGTTTGCTTGTGGTGTGCTCTTCCATATCTTCCTTCTGTTTCACAGGTTGTTTGAATAGTCTTGTTTCGATTTACAGTGGCCTTGAGCTTTACATCGTGGTAAGTGAGTCTAGTTTGCATTGTACTGTCATTTGGCATTAGACTTCATCAGGTTCCACTAGTATAGTCAGCAGCTCATCTGGTCGATCAAATGTCTATTTGAACTCGATAGCTTTTATTCTGCAACTATATCTAGTAGCAGGCGAATTGTTTATATTTTGGGCAATATTCTTGAAGGGGATACATTCACCCCCCCTCTGTATCGATCACACTGTCCCAACACACTCAACATGAAACCCTTCTGCTCAAATGGTCTAAAGCATAAACTAAGTTGAATTCAATCTCAAAATGCATGGATTTGATATGGACTTGAAGTTCTTGACTTATGGACATATTTTTCTAGGCTTAACTACTCGTTTTTCAGGTTTACCAAAGTTTGGTCGACCTCCGGACCAATCTCGGTCAACCTGAAATAACAGCACCCAGAAGTCTACAGGCTCTGCCTCTAGCGGTCGCCCGCCCATGGGCGTCCGGTCGACCCCCCTTGCCAGAATGAACCGGGCTGCAGCCTGAAACTTCTAGGTCAACCGCCAGCCCACCTCCGGTCGACCACCAGCCCCGAAGCCTCAACCTTTGACTTTTTGTTTCCAATCCGTGGAGAGATTCCCTTCCCCATTTCTTTAATCCCAATGCTCCCAATCACCCCAGAATTTGTGGATCTAGGTCTGGGGCTTGTCTCCTAACCTTCCAAGGGTTATAAAACCTCTCTTTGAGGTCATAAACCCTAAGAGACTCCAGGAGAAGAAATCAACAAAGAGAGAGATCAAGGTGGCTCGAGGAAGAGGAGAATCACTGTAGCCGTGAACAGTGATCCATGGGCAAAGCTTCATCCATAGCTGAGGGTTCAAGAACTATTTCGAAGCCTTCATCCTCCCAAGAACTGAAGAAGCAAGAAATCAACAAGGAGAGATCGAGAGGAAAGCTATCAAATAAAGATTGCTGCAATGTTCGTGAACAACATTCCTTTCAACAAGTTCATCATCCGATCGAAGTCGTTCTACCATCAGCTGAAGCCATTCAAGCATCTTCCCAAGCCAATGAGTTCCAATCAAGCAATGATCTCAAGAAAAGCTTAAGAGAAGGCTGTCCAAGTGAAAGAAGAAAGAAGTACTGTAGCAGTGAATAGTACTCTATGCAAGAGGATCTACATCAAATACAAGGCCATTCAAGCTGAGTCTCAAGCCATTCAAGTAAAGAATGAATCAGCGCAAACATCCGTAGCATACACTCAGGGGGAGCCTAAATCAGGAGCATTCTAAACTGTGTCTTATTGTGTTTCAAGTTCATATTCGTGTTTTGTATAAACTACGAACTTGTGTGTGTGTGGATCGTTGTTGGATCCGTGGTCGTGTGTGTGCGTGTCGTTTTTGATTCGTGTGTGTGTAGGTCTTTTTAGATCTGCGTGTGTGTGTGATTTTATTCGGATCTTAGTGTTTGTGTGTATGGAGTGCTGCACTTGTCCCAGCGTGTGTGTGTCTTGTTGATCCGCTTGTTGGATCGTGTTGGAGACCTCGTCTCCGTGTGTGTGTGTGTGTGTGTGGGCAGGCATCGTCCTGCGTGTGTGTTTGGAGCGTCGTCTCCATTTGGGGTTTTATCCCGAGTGAAGCCTCACCGAGTTTGGTGAGGGGTGGACGTAGGATTGCCGTTGTTGCATCCGAACCACCTTAAAATCGCTGTGCATTGTGGTTTAGGTTGTGCATGTGTGTGGTTTGATTGTTTTATTTCGTTACATGCTCGTGTGGGAACGAAGAGTTTGAGAGAATTTGTTTAACAACTTTCAACTTCCTAATTAGTGTTTATCACATATTTGTAAAAGCTAAAAGTTTCCATAAAAATTGTAAACACCCAATTCACCCCCCTCTTGGGTGTCATTGATCGCGGGACTTCATGATGATCAAGACACAGATATGCAAGTTGATGAATTAGTTAAAAATGTACCTGATCAGAAGAAATTTATAGCAGGTATCACTGTTATAAACTCAAGAACACGACCAAATGATATGGAAAGAGAAGTCATAAAAAACACATGGTCAGCCATAGATAATTTCAGGTCACACCCAAGAAGCATCAGAATCAGTGAGAGCTTTCAACTTGAATTTCAACAACTAAGGACAGATCACAAGAAATTGACTGAATTGTCAGTGAACGGATGAGACAGGAAGATTTTCAATAAGGTACCAAATTCATAAATCCTGATAAGCGAATGTCAGACTCTTCTATTATAAGAGATTATGAATGAGTCTAAACATACCAGCATGATTTAAGAATGATGTATACAGAGTTTATCAAGAAAATTCAATACTCCTATCTGAAACACCCTTTAATAGAAATGAACCAATTGCACATATGACATTCTTATTTAACCTCCTTCTATCTTACTCATTCAAAATCAATGACTCCATTGGAAGGTACACAAGATAGTATTGAAATTAAACAAATATGAATGTATATGAACTTGTCTTTAATTTTTTTTAGAATTTTCTTTTGTTCAGCAATTATTTTTATTGAGCAAGTCTGGTTAATTCAACACCTTTTTACGTGAGACACAACACATCTTAGGTGAAGTGACCCAGTTACTCAGTGTGACAACCATATTGCCTCTCAATGAGAACATAGTTAGCAATTTGGAGTGTCTTTTTACATGAGGAGACACCTTGATCAGAGGTATGAATCCCCAGTTACTCAACATAGCCATGCCATTGTTATGCCATATTTTCAATTATTTTACAAAAGAGGTAACTATGGCACTTCATGACATGGGCTTACTCTATATCTTTGATAGATAACCCAGTTTCTCTGTGACCAAAGTCATTGCTCTTACTTTATTTTCTTTCAAATGTTTTCAGGTTTTTCAGACAATGCTCAGTACACTGAAATGTTTAAGAACAATACTTTCTACATATATCTTAACCAACGAAAGCCATGTTTTTAAAATTTCAGATTTCAGAAGGTTGTGCATCAAGTTACATGAGACAATTGGTTAAGATTTATTAAATATAAAGATTCAGATATTTTTAAGACTTTTAAATCAAAACTTAATGAATACATTAGACTTAAATCAATTTGATTTATCAGACATTCTTAAACCAATATAATAGAAGATTCTTCTTTTAAAAAAAATTCAAATTTATGATTAGGGTACACAGATTGAGATCTTTCCAATTCAGATAGATTGACCGTGCAGCAAATCAATGGAGGCAACAAGGAATTTTTATTGAGAGAATAACAGAAGACAACAATGATGCAGCAACAGGTGAGTATTTAAAGCAATGCAGTTCAGAAACCAGTATTAAAGATTGGAATTCAGTCAGATTAGCTTGACAAGTTTAACAAGGTAATATTCAAGCAAAGCTCTCCTTCAGCAATTTAAGGAGAAGCAGACATAGAATTCAGCTTCAAAATAGTTGAGAGTTCAGCTGATTAAAATGTAATCACCAATGCACAAGAATAGGAGAGTGATTTTAGTGACTAGACAAGAAGGGTTAAGATTGAAAAAGACTAATGAGTCTAAAATGCTCCCCCTGTCTAGATGTAATGTGTCATTTCTTTTTGGATTTTTCAAATTTGATGATATGCAATACACTACTCTATATGCATGCATATGCAACGACTCTCCTAGAGATATTTCCTGAACATGAATGTCATGAACATTATGCATGGATAACCAAACTCCCCCTAACTATATGCAATGTATGAAGACTTTAAATGCAACAAGTGCAATGACATAATGCAGGGAGTTTTGACAAATTATGCATCATGAATGTGCAGACTGTGCTCATGAGTTTCTAACATTTTCTATGTGCACACTCAAGCACCAAAGTATAAGTTCATGAGGAATGAATTCAACATTTCTTCAATGAATATGTGCACACATAGCTCAAAGTATGAACAAATAAACTCATGTAGCTCAATGCAACTATCAAAACAAATAAAAGAACATGTATGCATGAAACTTTTGGACTAATCAGATTTAACATGATATGCAGTTAAAACATGTTCCTAAAGAATTCAATTGAACAGATGTGAAGAATGCAAAATATTACCTGCATGGGGTTTTACCAATTTGGGTGCCTTGGTTTATTTACCCCCCTTTATTCTTCTGTCCCAAGGCACACCTGCAAGAAAAGTTCCTTATTTTGCAAGTTTAGGAACCCAAGAATTCTTGGGTCCTAAATTATCAGTGGCACCTCTAGAGGGTGCTTTCCACATTTTCTGAGTAAATAGATCATCAGACTTCATCATAAAATAGTTAGACATTGAATGTCCTAATTGACCACAATAATAACATGAACTAATAGGTTTTGTGTACTTTGTGTGCATGAAAGAATTAGCATTGAATTTCTTGTTATAATTAAACCTGTGTTCATGCTTCCTATGAAACACTTTCCTTTCTTTAGACCGCTAATAGTCCTTGACTGTATGGCCATCCTTCCCACAATTGTAGCACTCAATGTGCTCATCTTTAGGACCAATAATAAAAACATCTTTCTGTGTAGGGAAGTTCACAAATTAAAATTTAAGTTTTCTACCCTGAGCATGCCAGCATTCAATTGCCCTATGACCTAGCTTTCCACAATTAAAACATGTAAAATATTTTCCATTTAAAACTGATTTATTCCTATCAATAGCATACTGATTTGCATGGAATTTAGCAGATTTGAAATAAACACCTCTCCCCTGGTTATGCCAACAGTGAGCGGCAATGTGGCCCATCTTCCCACAATGAAAACAGAAAATTTTTTTATTCTGAAATACGTGATTTTTAACATGGTCTTTCCTTGCATGGACTCTACTAGCATTCGGATTATCCTTTTCCATCAATTTACACTCATGCATCAGATGGCCAATCTTGTGACAGTAATGACAAATCATTTTTTGTTTAGATGCATGTGAGTGTGTGGGTAACTTGAGTTCAGTATGCACAACAAGAACATGGGTGTTTGTGGCCTTTTTCTTTAGATTATTTTTCTCTCTTGATCCCTCAGTTTGATTATCAGATTTCTGAGCAGTAAACTGAAATACTTGAGGAGTGGAGGTAGTGTTCGATTCAGTATTGCACACAAAAGAAGTATAAATTTTACTTTCAAATTTCTTTTTATTCATAGGGTTATAGCCCAACCCTTCTTTCTAAAAATTCACTTTCATCCCTAGCAACTTATCCAAATTATCTTGACCTTCAACAAATCTAGACAAAGAATTCTTTAGATCCTTAATCTCATCTTCTAGGGATGCAATATGTAATTCATTACCAGCAATTTCTTGTTCACTGCAATTCACACTCATTTAGCACTTTGTTTGCAGTTTTATAGTTCTCAACTTCTTGTTCTAGATTGTGCAGTTTTTCAGTTTGACTATTAACAACACACTTTCCCTTTTCTAGGACAAGAAGCCTCTCAGAGATTGTTGTGTTGAAAAGCTTCAATTCTTCAATTTTAGACCTTAATTCTTTGATTTGTTCAGCAAGATTCTCATTATGTCTTTCAATCAATTTCTCCTCCCTCTGTTCAGATTCAAGTTTTTCTTCTAACAGACCATTGTTTTCTTCTTTGAGAGAAGCAATGGAGTCCTTATGCCAATTTAAATCTGAGTGAAGATTTTCATTTATTTCCTTCAGAAATTCACATGTTTTACAAACTGATTTACCAGAATACTTTGATTCAGCTTGGAATTTTTGTTTTTCAGTATCATCAAGACTTTTCTGAAGTTTTGCATTTACACTTTTAACAGCTTCAAGTTTTTCATGAATCAACTCATTTTCCTTCACATAATTCTCAAGTTTCTTTTCTGCCTGTTCAATTTGATTTCTGAGATCATTATTTTCATATTTCAATTGTTCTAGCTCTGAATTAACACATTCAAGATCGTTCAACAATTTTTCCTTCTGAACAAGATTATTGACATGAACCTGATCATCATTAGTCGAGCTGTGTTTTTATTTAAGTTCAACAACTTCACATGCAAGTTCTTGATTTTCGCTTATAAATAAACTAATTTATTTCTTAAGCATTTGGACATCAGACAAGCATGTATCATTAGACTATTTCAGTTTTGAGCAATTTTCACATGAGGACTCTGAACTATTCAGATCAATTTTCTTTTTTACTTTTTTATATTGTTTTCTTAACATCTCATGTGATTCTAGTAGCTCACCATATGCATCCTGCCAATCATCTAAAGTATAATTCTCGAAGGGGTTTACCTCATCATCATCATCTTCATTTTGGTTGCTATTCTGGTCACTTTTCTTCACCATTAGACACTTGTCTTTATTTCCTTTATCGGTAGTCTTCAGCTTGTCCAGTATCTCCTTAGTTGACTTGCAATTATAAAAGCAGGAGTGGAGTGCCTTATTAGTCGCTACCTTAATCAGTTCCAAGGGTCTTTTATTTTTATCCCAGATCAATCTATGTCTGTCAGTCCATTTGGACTTGTTCTTTGGTAGACAGTGTGGACCATGTGAAATTAGTTTCCCCAGATCTGGATCGACAGTCTTAACAAACATATGCAAGTTTTTAAACCACATATTAAAATCCATACAGCCGAAAACTGGTGGATGAGCCATGGAGGCAAATCAACATGCAATTTTAAAACAGTATGCAGACGACAGTGATGCACCGAAAGTTAGCTGGATCCTCTGCAGATCGCTGGATCTGGAAGTTCAGAGACCCGCTCTGATACCAATTGTTGGTGTGCTATGCACGGATTAAGGGGGGGTGAATGAATCCCCTCTAAAACTTTGCTTCGATTCAAATCTACAGTGGAATAAAACTATTGCATATACTCAATGAAGTCTAATGAGAAAACCAAGTTTTCTTACTCCAGAAACTAAAAATGCTGGAGGAGATAACCCAAGGAATTTTGCACACACAACTCACAAGTTCCCTCAAGGTACTTTTGCCACGAGAAACACTAAAAAGTAGGTGCTTCAACTAAACCATTCAGTCAAACACTTAACAGCAAAACCAAACTCAAACTGAAATCACATAGAAAGACTTCTGATATTAAATGCTCAAACAACCTGTGAAGAGGGCAGAAGATAAGGAAATACACACCACAAGCAAACCACTGCATGCAAGATTTTTAGGTGGTTCGGTCCTCCAGACCTTCATCCACCCCTCACCCCAAACCGGAGTGATGCTTCCCTTGCAAAGAGCAAGAACACGCAGACTCAGTCTGTAAAACATAAGTTGCCTAACAACTTGAGCCAGAGGAACACACTCCTCTCTTCCTCCACCCAGGAGGGCAACCACTAGCGACACCCAGTCACTAGTAACCAGATATCGAAGTATCTCTTCCTCCAAATCAGAGGGAACCAACAAGTGAACACCTGTCACTTGCAACCAGAGACACCAAGTCTCCCTTCCTCTGAAACCCAGAGGGAAAGCACAAGTGACACCAAGTCACTTGCAACCTGAGACACCAAGTCTCCCTTCCTCTGAAACCCTGAGGGAAAGCACAAGTGACACCAAGTCACTTGTAACCGGAGACACCAAGTCTCCCTTCTCCTGAGTCCACAGGAGGAACCCCAACCTCAAATCAGAGGATCGGAAGAACACACTAAGCAGATGAAAAGAACAAACGAAAAATAAAGACAAAAATAAAAACAACTGTAGCTCCAATAAAGTAATTCTAAAACAAGTCTTTAAGGGAAACTCTCTCTCTTCTCCTTCCTTAGCATTCTCTTCACTTCTCATATCTTTCTCTTTCTCTCTTCACTTTGCAGCTCTCTCGCTCTCTCTGGACTTCTTCTTCTTCTTCTTCTGCTGCTGGCTCTCGTACCCTTCTCTCTGGCTGCACTTCTCTTCTTCTATTCTCTCTTCTATTCTCTTCAGTTGATCGTCTTCAGATTTTTCTCTACTATCATTTTCTGTTATAGCCAGCTGAGAGATGGGCATGTGGAGACCACGTTTCCCGCCCAAACTTTCATCCAGATCTGATCCCCATTGGACACGTGGCAGCATCTGAGCATAATGACTTTCCACGTGTCGCGAGCAGCATCTTGCTTTCTACCTCGGATCACGTGCCCTCCTTATCTCAGTTCGAGCTCACGTGCTTCTTTAGTTCTACCCTCAAAGTGTTTGATCGTGGGCCTTACCTGTCATGGCAAAGAACAAGCATAACCGTCAGTGTTATTAACTAGGAAGAGTAGATTTTGCACAGCCTTTGAATAGCATAAGACTAATGTGCAGAGACTTTATAACAAGACATGCACGGACATTGGGTATGCACAAACCTTGTATGTATGCGTGATGGAAACCATCCACAGACCTTTATATGCTTATAGCAAGAACGTCACCGAGTATGCATATGTTTCTACAAAAGTATGCACGGACTATGAAAAGAACAAATGGAACCGTGTTTTGCACAAGACAAAGCTTGCACCGACTTGTGCTTGCAGTAAAAACTACACCAACTCAAGCTAACACCAAATATGCACCGACGCTAACAAAGCTAATACCAACTATGTACCGACCTTCTATGAACTAAGTATGCACGGACGAAACATTGCACCGACTGGAGCTATAGGAAATAGCACGGGCTTTGTATATACAAGGCGAGAGCTGCACTGACTTCTGTAAGCAGAATGTGAGATATGCACTGACCTAGTGTTTGATGAAATGTCATACACATAGAACTGACATGCACACATATGCACGGACCTTGTATGGATGTTGAACCGAGGCAAAAAGTTGCACAGATTCTAAGCCACATAAGACGCAAAGTGAGACGCAGGATGTGCACCGAGTCTAAGCTACATGAGACGCATAGTAAGGCGGATACATGCACCGACTCTCAGCCATATGAGACACAAAGTTAGACGGACACAGAATGTGCACCGACTTGATCAGTGAAGTGCATGGACCTTTATAATCCTTAGCACAGGCATTGTGTAGCTCAAACGTAGGCAAAGATAGGAATGCACCGACGTTGATCTTTTGAAACCAAATCTTGCACCGACGGAGCTACTATGTATATGCCTTAGACGAATCATGAGACAGACGCAGACATGCATTTAGACACAGTTCAAGCACTGACCTCTATATGGTGAAGGCATAACGTGCATTGACCTTAACAATGAACAAACTGAGATATGCACAGACCTCTTGTGCAAACATGCACTAACTTACAACTGCCCCTAATACCAGATGCTCATTTAATCTATCATGCAAACACAGTGTGGCTTATAGTGTTTGCTATCATCAAAACCACAGGGGCACAATAATAGCCGCCCTTCTGGGATCGTTTCTATCAGTAAGCGGCTCAGTCATGACCGCTAGACTTATTGCACGGCCCTCCTATGACCATTTTCAACCGGCTGTGCATCGACCTCCCGTGGGTGCGTCGACCTTAGTCCTCTGGCCTTAGTGATGTAAGCAGTCGTTAGTGGACATTTTACTCTTCAAGAGGCCCCTTGGTGACCTCGTAGGTCTGGCTATGTCAAGACTTGTTCATTGACCTTCCTGACCTGTGCGTCGACCATCTTGACATGTGCGTCGACCTTTGTTCAGAACGGCCCAGCTCGGACTGTCTAGTCCTGATGGCGGCCCATATTGGACCGTTTATATTCCATCGTTCTGGGCTTGGACCTTTTGGCCAGCTTGCCTTTTAGCGATCTAGCCTAGACCGTTTTATCATCTAGGTGGCCTGAATCATGACCATTTATATCCAGAGCGTGATTTCATGTGTTTTCTTGCTTGTAGTCTATTCCTAGATCTCTTGACTTCTCAGTCAATCATTGAAATATCACTTGATCTTAGTTGGTAAGTCACATAGCTTAACCTTGGAATTCTGGCTGATTCCAAATGAATGTCTAAGATAGTTACATGGGATCTTGGATCCACTAAATCAATGTCAACGCATCATAAGGGCCCGGTCTGGTCCTGGGAGGAGCGCCCGAAAAGTACTAGTCCCCCGGGGAGTTGTAAGGACATGGTGAGGCATTGCACCGAGTGCATGACTAGCGCGATATCTATGACATTCATCCACTCATTTACTCTTGGAATTCCTACATGGAATTGCTTCTACTTGACTTGCTTGTTGATTTACTTGATCATCCAAGTACATGGAAATGATATCTCAATTCTATATTGTTTCATTCTATTGTGTTAGTTGTTTATCGCCATTTATTTTATGCAAATGACATTAATTAAGTCGTTAATTACTTAAATCCTGCCTGCTAGTACCTACTGAGCTTTCGCTGACCCAGTTTTTTCCCCATTTCAAGTAACTCCGATGATGACACACAAGCAGATGGGGAAGGGCAAGAGTGAAGTTCTTGGAGCGAGCCAGCTAGATAGCCTCTTGGAGATGTATTAGATAGTCGAGTCATGAGGGTTGTTGTGTTATTATGTTATAGAGTTGTAATTGATTATTGTTATTGTTGAGTTGTAAAGGTATCGATGGCAGTGAATATTGGGATTTTCTCTAGCTCTTATTAGTTGATCGATGGATGTTGGAACTGCTTATGTTTTGTTAAATTGAAAATAAATGTTTATTTTAGAAATTATCTCTTCTTTTTGCCATCGTGTTGTTGGAGTTATTTAAATGCTAACCCTAGGCACATCATGTCTGGATATGAACATATTTTAACTCTACTACCGTGTTTCGATTTTTCGCATCGGGGCGTGACAGTTTGGTGGTATCAGAGCAATAGGTTTTAAGTTCCTAGGTTTATAAGTGATGTCGTAGAACCCGTAACATTGTTAAAGTCTAAGGTCCTAACCCGACAAGATTAGGTAGAGCCTTAGGGTTGAGTTAACTAATAAACACTTAAGGATTCTCGCTAGAATATTCTTTTAATCAATTTGTTGGCGTATGTAGGAGTGTAATTCTGATGGCGGCAGAACGTGCGTAGTTGAGGGATATGCAAGGAACCATGCAAGGCTTGACTCAGGCCCTCTAGCAGGTAGACCAAGGAGGAGGAGCACACCATGGTGCCGGTGATCTCCACCAGAATTTTCGAGGCTTTAATCCCCCACGTTTTGGTGGGTCGGTGGATCCTGATGAAGCTGAGAATTGGCTGAAAGAGATGGAAAGAGTTTTTAGAGTAATGCAGTGCAATGACCAGGATCGTGTTCTTTGACAACTTTTCAGCTAGAACGTGATGCACGCGCTTGGTGGGAGGCTGTAGAAACTAAGCTCGGAAATAGGAGTGCGACATGGGACAAATTCAAGGAGCATTTTAATAGCATGTACTTCTCGGACTGGGTGCAAGAGAAGAAGGCGGCAGAGTTCGATGCTCTGAAACAGAGGAACCTATCAGTTGCAGAGTATGAAGCTCAGTTTTCCAGACTTTCCCGCTATGTAATGCACTTGGTATCCACCAAAAAGATGAAGGCCAAGCATTTTATGAACGGGTTAAAGCTTCAATATATTAACCAGTTGGCACCAATGCGGATCTCTACCTATGCCGAGATTGTCAGGAAAGCTAAAGTTCTGGAAGACACACTAGATATGACTGAGAGGATCCGAGGAAAGAACCCTAAGAAAGAGCATGCCACTAGTTCTGGGAATTTCAAACTCAGTAATGGCAGGAAGAGGCCCAATGACGGGTCAAGTTTCTCGCAGTATAAGAAGTCAAAGAATGGAGAGAAGAAGGCAGGTTTGACTACCCCGTCTAAGATGATTTGCATGTTCTGTGACTGACCAGGTCACAAGATGGAGTCATGTTGGCGCAAGCTAGGCGCCTGTCTACGTTGGGGAAGCAGGGACCATCGAATTCCAGAGTGTCCCCTCCTGTCCGACCAAGCTACTCCAAGCAAGCCGCAAGCAGGTCAGAAGCGGCAGGGCAAGCTTCAAGTCCTACAAGAAATTGAGACTGAAACCATTGAGGAGGGTGGACTTGTTGAAGGTACACTTATTATCTATGATAAGCCAGCTTTTGTTCTATTTGATACCGGGGTAACGCATTCTTTTATTTCTCAGAGTTTTGCTAAATCCTTGGCTATGAAACTGATATTAATGAAATCTCAATTGGAAATTTCAACTTCTATTGGTTCGGGTTCAGCAATCAAATATTACTACCCTTCTAGTAGGATCCTGATTAGTGGGAAGAATATGCTAGTTGATTTGGTTTGTATGGCAATGAAGGATTATGATGTAATCCTAGGAGCTGATTGGTTGGCTAGGAACGAGGCCAGTGTCCATTGTAGATCTAGCTCCATGTCTTTTGCTGGACACCCCAAGCTTTCTTTTGTTGGGGTTAGGCACTCTAAATTCGTGCCGCTCATTTCAGCTCTTCGAGCTGAGAAGTTAATGAAGAAAGGATGTCAGGCTTTTCTGGCTTTGGTTTCTTTAACCAATAAGAAGGAGTCTGAGATTAAGAAGATCCCTATTGTCTGAGATTTTCTTGACGTCTTTCTTCAGGATTTGCCATGACTTCCGCTTGAGAGAGAGGTCATCTTTTCTATTGATTTAATTCCTAGTGCATCTCCTATTTCTAAGGCTCCGTACCGTATGTCTCCTATGTTAGGTTCGGTGCAGTATTCAGAGGGGGGGTGAATGAATATAACCCTTTAAAAAAACCTTTACCCAATTAAAAGGTTATGATGCTCACTAACTATCTAGAGTGCTAACTAGACAGATGTATCAAATCTGAAAGACTAATTAGCAGTAGCACCATTCTTCCACTCAAATAAACTTTCGCTCACTCAACGGATTAAACACTCAGAACAAGACCTGATCAACCACTTGGAGCGCCCCTATGCAAACATCTAGCTGAAGCAAAACATATAGAGATATCAGACCACTGCACAGAGGATTTTTAGGTGGTTCGGTCCTCCAGACCTACATCCACCCCACACTCAACCCGAGTGTGGCTTCCACTAGCTCACGCTAGAAACCGCAGACTCAGTCTGCAACAGGTGCTGCCAAACAGCTTGACCAGGGGAACAGCCTCCCCTCTTCCTCCCAACCGGAGGGAACCACTAGTGACACCAGTCACTAGCAAACCAGAGACACACGGTCTCTCTTCCTCCAGACCTGGAAGGAACCCCTGGACTTGAATCCACAAGCCCAGAACCGGAGACAATTCTCCCTTCCTCCAAACTGGAGGGAACCCACAAGTAGCTCCCAACTACTTGCAACTGGAGAACAGATCTCCCTTCCTCCAAACCGGAGGGAACCCACAAGTAGCACCCAGCTACTTGCAACCGGAGATGTCAATCTCCCTTCTCCTGAACTAACAGGAGGAACCCCGACCACTCTACAGAGTATCGGAAACACAGCAAACCAGAAAACAAAGGAAATAATAATAAACGAAAAATGACTTCAGCAAAACAGAAAGCTGAAAAATGAAATGCACAATGTGGCTCTCAACGGAGCTGACTGGCATGGATTTGATCCACGGTCCAGTAGACAGATCTTTAGGTAAGCTTTTCTTCCTCTTCTCTTCTCTTCTTCTTCTTCTCTTTCACTCTCTCGATCTCTGCTCCTCTATACTCTTCGGCTCACACTTCTATCTCTCTCTTTCTCTTTCTTCTGCTCTCCTCTCACTCTCTGCTTCTTCTTCTCTTCACACTCTTCTCGAGCTCTCTACCTCTCTTCTTCTCCTTCTGCTCTTCTTCTTTCTCTTTTCTTCTTCTATCTGGATCGTGGCTCTCTGTATACGCTTTTCTTCTCGCCAACTCGATCACCTTCATCTGTGGACGAAGGTCTCATATATATAGCAGCAACAGCAGCATCAGCCACGACGTGTGACCTCCACATTTCCAGCCCTAATTATTCGGACCACGTGGCAGTCTCTCAGCAGGCTTCATTCCAGCCTCGGATCACGTGCTGCCCAGGTGTGTGGAATGTTCTTCCTCGGATCTGCAAGGAGATGAAAATCATTAAAGCTGAGGGCCATAGGAACTAAAGCTGCACGAAGTATGTAATAGAAATACTAGATGCACTGAGAACGACACGAAGAAGATGAAAACAACACGAGGTAATAAGAAGAACGACACGAGATACATTGTGACAGAACAGACACAACGAAGAGACCGACACGAAGTGAAACAAGAATGACACGAAATGTCAACAAGGAGAACGTTACGAGATACATACGATGACAAAGGCACGAAGTAAAGAAAACGACACGACGTAATACACATCAAAGAGAACGGCTCGAGAACAACATGGACTGGCAACAGAAACCGACACGAAGTGGTTGCAAACAAGCAAGACACGAGGTCTACGTAAAGCAACACGAAGTGTGGTCAAAGCAAGAACGACACGAGGTGGTGACACAGAAAGCAACACGAAGTGCTGCAATGTTCTGCACGCAGTGGAACAAAAACAACACGGAGTGAAAAGCGACACGAAGACGTGAGAAGGAAAAAGAACGACACGAAGTGAAAAATGACACGAGGTGAAAACAACACGAAGACATGAAACAACACTTAAAACGAAGTTGACACGGAGTGAAAAAGTAGACATAAAAAATGACACGAGATTCAACTAGAGGACAGAGAGAAGTGACACGAGGTTTACACAGAAACGACACGAGGTTCACTGTGAAACATGACACGAAGTCACAAGAAGAACAGTAACCAACACGAAGTGTGGTTACAGAACAAAAACGACACGAGGTCACAAGACAAACGACACGAAGTCCAAAGGTGATAAAACAGATACTACAAAGAGAACGACACGAGGTAGAAAGAAAACAACACGAAGTAAATCAATAACGACACGAAGTGTTACTGTAACAACAAACACTACGAAGTTACGAATACAAAAAGCAACACGGAGACATAGAGAAGTAAAACCGACACGAAGTGTGGTTACAAAAATAAAAGGACACGAGGTATAGGAAGAACAACACGACCACGGAAAAGAGTTGACACGGAGTGTGGTCAAGGCGAGAAGGACACGAAGTCTAAAGAGAAAACAGCACGAAGACAAAAACATAAAAACTAACACGAAGACATAATTGTGAAAACACCACGAGGAGATAGACAGCAAGGAGAACGACACGAAAGTGAAACGACACTTGAACCTAGACCGACATAAAGATCCAGCGAAAAATGACTCGAAGATAGAAATACACAAGCACGACATGAACTAAGGATGACATGGGGAGAACACAGTCACATAGGCTGCACGAAGTGAAAGACAACACGGTTATCTCGACACGTGATGAAATGGTGGAAGTAGAAGAACAACTCGAAGACGAAAACGACACGAGCTGAATTTAACACAAAGGCGAAGACAGACACTGACACGAGGTGTGGACACGAAGCAAGAATGACATGAGGTTCAGGGAAACCAACACGAAGACAGAAGGTGATTTGACACGAAGTCTAACCTCATACAAGTTATCCTGTCACGCATGGAAATCAACACGAAGTGTTATAACCTCAGACGACACGAAATCTTTTCGTGTTAGTGAGGGGAAACAACACGAGGTGAGACTTCACGCTGTACAGAACTTGGAGGACCAGTGTTGAATGAGTAGACGTGTAGTATATCATGAAAGAAGGCCAGTGTACAGACTTGGAGGCCTGAAGGCGATGTGAGTAACAATCCAATGTATGGACTTTGACTCAAAATGAGACTGACAGTGTATACACTTAGCCAAGGCAATGCACTGTATGGACTTCCATGAGACGCTCAATGTGCAGACTTACTGCCAATAGTCTGAAACTTCAATTACAATGATTGACAGTGTAAACAAATAAACTGACTGAGCATATGAAAGCCTGAATGAACATTTCAACAGGATGACTCACAATGATTAACATCAAACACCAATCATCAAAACCAGATAAGTCATTAAAACCACAGCAATGAATGCTTTATGCATCAGTTTAACATGTAGCATGACTGATCATCAAATATGACTCTAAATTGAGCAGCAGGATGACTGAACATTTGATTAACTCACACCAACAATCAATCAACAAAACCATCATCAAAACCACAGCCAACAATCAATCACCAAAACCATCATCAAAACCACAGGGGCACAACAGCCAACAATCAATCACCAAAACCATCATCAAAACCACAGGGGCACAACAATCTCCCCCTTTTTGATGATGACAACACTTTCAATATATTGAGTCATCCTGATGATGTGAGGCATTCTGAAGACTCAAATTATTCTCCCCCTTTGACTTCATCAAAAAGAAAAATAATTTGAGAAATTATAGCATGTATAAGAGTTCAGTCAATTTCTCCCCCTTTCAAGAACATGATTCTCCCTTTTTGGCAAACAATCTCCCCCTTTGATATAAACAAAATAAACCATGGGAAGGGTTAAATGCAAAAATGCAGATGCAACAAGGAATGCAATACTCCCCCTAAGTATGTGAATGCAAGGTCACAAATGATATGAACATGATTCAGTGTGACAAGGAATGCTCCCCCTGACTAGATACCAATTGATATGCAAGTGATGCATGACATGGAAGCTCCCCCTCAATAAATGGACTTTTATGAGATAAATGAGAAGGAGACCACAGGGGCAAACAAGGAGAAGTTCAGGTCATTGAGTCAAGGACATGAGCAGAAGAAATTCAATTAACAGATTTTTCAAGGATGCTCCAAACATAAGAACTTCAGCCAGATTTTCAAAGAGATATCAATCTCATAAATCTAAAGAATAAGTTTTCAAAGTCTTCTATTATAAGGGCTTATGAATGACATTTATTGAACATCATGGTTTAAACATGATGTATGCAGAGTTTATCAATAAAATTCTGTAATGATATCTAAAACCATGGTTTAATAAAAATGAACCAAGCCCTCATATTTATCTTGAATATCCTCCCTTTGTCTTACACAATCAAATCTATTGACTTCTTTCAGAATTACATGTACTAGTATTGAAATCAAGCAATTATGAAGTCATATGATTTTGTCTAGGGTGGTAGCAAATTGATTTTAGCATCAATATTCAGATATTTCAATTTATTCAATAATTTTCCTTGCTACAAATTTTACGTGCACTCTAGTTAGTACACACCTTGTAACTAGAGGATATACCTTGATCAGAGGCCAATATCCCTAAGCCCTTAGTGTGACTAACTGTCATGCCTTATGTAACAGAGTTAGCATTTACACATCATGACACACTACAGCTCAATTTTTAATGAGTGAATTGTATTTCTCAGTGTGCATGCCATTGCTCTGCCTGATTTTCAATGAATTTTCATTTTACAGAGTTAACTAAGGCACCTCATGACACAGTCCTTTGGACTTGTGTTTCTCAGTGACCAATGTCATTGCTCTGACAGATATTACCCATTAGACATTTCAGAAACATTCATTTGCTTCAAAACAATATTAATCTCATGTACTTAACCAATTAAAGTCATGTATTCAAAAGTGCAGATTTCAGGAGTTTTCACAAGACATAGCATGAGACAGATGGTTAAGGTTTATTAAACATGCTTGAGATATTTTTTAAGAGATTTTAAAGCCAAACTCATTAAATACATTAAACTTAAACCACATGAATTATTTCAGTCATTCATAAAAATGTATAATAGAAAATTTCTAGTTCAAGATTTTCAGATTTATGATCGAGATAGCCCATTGAAATCTTCATGAAAGACTGATAGAATTCTGAAGTCAAATGATACCAATTGTTAGGAGAGATTTTGAAGCTTAGTGTTTTCGAATATGATCAAGGTTTGTCAACAAAAGTGATAAGAAGGGATATGCAATGAATTCTGACAAATGTATGCATTTGATAACCTATATACAATGCATTGACTCCCCCTTACAATATGCATCCAAACTCTCTTTTTGGCATTTTCAATATAAGGAGATGCAATGTACTATATGTATGCAGGGACATGCAAAGACTCAATCATTGAATGCTATGCAAGAATATGCAACTTACTCCCCCTGAGAACATGCAATGTTTGCACTGAGAACTGAACATATGATACCAAATGATTCATGCACAATCAGACTGTCCTATCAGCAAGGTGACCCATGGTACTAGGCGGAGCACTTGGTCTAAAAGACCAGCTCTCACATAGTAAGGACCTCCGGACAGATTTCCCTGCCTTTTGGTAGCTTACCATTTGATATACCATAGAGGTCATAAATAACAAGATAAACTCAACAGTCCTATATGCAGTTCAACATACAAGAAGTCTGGCATATCATTCATCATGGCATTGATATGTAATGCATTCAGAGGTAAACTGCAATTATTTCCATGTGCATTTCAGATTTTCAATTAAATTCAGTTAGATGATGCGCAAAAGACTTAATCATGATATGTAGGCATTTAGAGCACCCAAATTCAGAAGACAGAATTTAAGCAGAGTTTTTCATAACTAACCTGAAATGTAGTCATGGGGTTTTCAGTCTTGAGTGCCTTGGTTGATTAACCCCCTTTATTCATTTCCAAGACACACCTACAAAGATTAATTATTTTGATCCTGTAGGAACCCAAGCAGTCTTGGGTCCTGTATTACCCCCAACATGTGTTCTAAACATATTTTGTGCATGAAGGTCATCAGATGTCATCAATTTGTAGTTGGACATAGAGTGTCCATACTGACCACAATAATAGCAAGAGACAACAGAGTTTTTGTTCCTTTGAGCATGCATGTTAGTATGATCATGAAATCTATTCACATGAAGGTTTTTGTTATCCATATGAACATTTTGTTTTTTATTTCCAGCCAACCATCCTTGATTAGCTTTATGACCTGGCGTTCCATAGTTAAGACATGGAAGTGTTTTTCTTTTAAAGCCATAGTCATTTCTAGCAACAACATGGGGAGCAGGAAATTTTACAGATTTGGAATGAAAAACCTTTCCCTTTACATGCCAACAGTTTCCTACTGTATGGCCATGCCTCAAGCAGTGAGAGCAGACAATTGAATTTCTTATTTTAGCATTCAAATCAGCATGATAAGACTGTGACGTTTTCTTACTTCTAGCACACCAGCATTGTGCAGCAGTATGACCTACTTTACCACATTCAAGGCAGTTAGTTCTTTTATTCAGATGAGCATGATTGTTAGCATGAGAATTTTTGGCTTTTATGTCATCTTGTCTCATTAGGTCACATTTATGCATGACATGACCAATTCTATGACAGTAAAAGCATTTAACACTTTTCCTTTTATTAGAAAAATTCTTGACCTGAGAATTTTCAGCAAACAATCCTTTAAAGATATGTGCATGTGAATATGAATGAAGGCTATGATTGTCATGCACAGTTCCAGCCAAGATATTCATGGATGAAGTTGAGCATGAACACACAGAATTCTGATTTGATTTTTTATCATTCAGGGTGACATTCTTTTTCTCTTTCCCTTTCACAGTTTTTGATAGAGAGGCTATCTCAGATTGTATGGAGGATATTTTCAATTCAGATTTTGTTAACTCTTCCTCACATATGACGATCTGTTTTTGTAGGGCATCATTCAAATTTTTTAATGACTCATTCGTTTCTCTTAAGGATCTGATTGTATTCTTTTGAAAATTATCATCAAATTTGATTTCCTTAACCAGATCCTCTAAGATTGTACATTGATTGCATGAGTCTTCCTTCTGAATGCCTTTTTCTTTTTCAATGGTTAACCATTGCTGTCCCATCACTGTGTTCAAGACCATCAGTTTTTTATTTTCATCTTTTAATTTTCCATTTTCTTTTCGACATTCAGCACTGTCCCGTTTCAGATTATCCATCATGGATTTAAGCACAGTTACATCTTGCATGCTCTTAAGGAGATCAATATCTTTCTCATTCAGATTGTCTTTTAATTCTATAATCTTGTTTAGACAGTTTTGATTCTCAACTTTTAAAGCAAAATTTTGTTCTTTAACATTGTTAACGTCTATCATGCAGACATCATAAGAATCTGATAGCTCATCATAAGATAAATCTTCAGGTTCGGAGCTTACCTGAGATGATGAGTCATCCCTTTGGTCTTCACTGTGATTGCTTCGGTTGGCCATCAAACACTGATCATTTTGCTCTTCATGAACGGCAGCCACTTTGTTAAAAATTTCTCCCCAGATGTGCACTCGAAGACAAATGGAAATAGGTCAATATCGACTGCCGCTGTCAAAATATTAAGAGCCATGAGATTCTCACGGTTCTTCAGTCTGTCCTCCTTGGACCATTTAGTCTGATCGTAAGACAATTTATGTGGGCCTCTAGACACAAGATTCCATAGATTTGGATCAATGGAATTTAAGTAGACAACAAGGCCGCCTAACCAATCACAGAAATTAGAACCATCAAATATCACGGATGGAGCCATTTGATCAAGCGGTCAGTAAGCGTTCGATCAAAAATCCAAGCAACAGTCGAGCAGAAGAACACCTCACAATATGGCAGGATCCCCTTCAGATCGTTGGATCTATTGAGCTAGGGAACCGGCTCTGATACCAATTGTTAGGTTCGGTGCAGTATTCAGAGGGGGGGTGAATGAATATAACCCTTTAAAAACCTTTACCCAATTAAAAGGTTATGATGCTCACTAACTATCTAGAGTGCTAACTAGACAGATGTATCAAATCTGAAAGACTAATTAGCAGTAGCACCATTCTTCCACTCAAATAAACTTTCGCTCACTCAACGGATTAAACACTCAGAACAAGATCTGATCAACCACTTGGAGCACCCCTATGCAAACATCTAGCTGAAGCAAAACATATAGAGATATCAGACCACTGCACAGAGGATTTTTAGGTGGTTCGGTCCTCCAGACCTACATCCACCCCACACTCAAACCGAGTGTGGCTTCCACTAGCTCACGCTAGAAACAGCAGACTCAGTCTGCAACAAGTGCTGCCAAACAGCTTGACCAGGGGAACAGCCTCCCCTCTTCCTCCCAACCGGAGGGAACCACTAGTGACACCAGTCACTAGCAAACCAGAGACACACGGTCTCTCTTCCTCCAGACCTGGAGGAACCCCTGGACTTGAATCCACAAGCCCAGAACCGGAGACAAGTCTCCCTTCCTCCAAACTGGAGGGAACCCACAAGTAGCTCCCAACTACTTGCAACTGGAGAACAGATCTCCCTTCCTCCAAACCGGAGGGAACCCACAAGTAGCACCCAGCTACTTGCAACCGGAGATGTCAATCTCCCTTCTCCTGAACTAACAGGAGGAACCCCGACCACTCTACAGAGTATCGGAAACACAGCAAACCAGAAAACAAAGGAAATAACAATAAACGAAAAATGACTTCAGCAAAACAGAAAGCTGAAAAATGAAATGCACAATGTGGCTCTCAACGGAGCTGACTGGCATGGATTTGATCCACGGTCCAGTAGACAGATCTTCAGGTAAGCTTTTCTTCCTCTTCTCTTCTCTTCTTCTTCTTCTCTTTCACTCTCTCGATCTCTGCTCCTCTATACTCTTCGGCTCACACTTCTATCTCTCTCTTTCTCTTTCTTCTGCTCTCCTCTCACTCTCTGCTTCTTCTTCTCTTCACACTCTTCTCGAGCTCTCTACCTCTCTTCTTCTCCTTCTGCTCTTCTTCTTTCTCTTTTCTTCTTCTATCTGGATCGTGGCTCTCTGTATACGCTTTTCTTCTCGCCAACTCGATCACCTTCATCTGTGGACGAAGGTCTCATATATATAGCAGCAACAGCAGCATCAGCCACGACGTGTGACCTCCACATTTCCAGCCCTAATTATTCGGACCACGTGGCAGTCTCTCAGCAGGCTTCATTCCAGCCTCGGATCACGTGCTGCCCAGGTGTGTGGAATGTTCTTCCTCGGATCTGCAAGGAGATGAAAATCATTAAAGCTGAGGGCCATAGGAACTAAAGCTGCACGAAGTATGTAATAGAAATACTAGATGCACTGAGAACGACACGAAGAAGATGAAAACAACACGAGGTAATAAGAAGAACGACACGAGATACATTGTGACAGAACAGACACAACGAAGAGACCGACACGAAGTGAAACAAGAATGACACGAAATGTCAACAAGGAGAACGTTACGAGATACATACAGTAAGTAACACGAAGTAAGACCACACAGACATAAAAGATAACACGAGAACAACACGGGGTGAGAGCAGAAACCGACACGAAGTGTTTGCAAACAAAGTAAGACACAAGGTCTACGTAAAGCAACACGAAGTGTGGTTAAAGCGAGAACGACACGAAGTGAAGTTATAAAACAACACGAGGTAAAAAGAAGAACGACACGAGATACATGGAGACAAAACAGAAACCAACACGAAGTGTGGTTTCAACACAAGAAAGACACAAGGTCTAGGAAGAACAACACGAAGACAGAGTAAGAAAACGACACGAAGTGAAATGACAAAAACCGTCACGAGTTGAAAACAACACGAAGACGAACACAGAAGTTGACACGGAGTTGAACACGTAGACATAAAAAATGACACGAGATTCAACTAGAGGACAGAGAGAAGTGTCGCGAGGTTTACACAGAAACGACACGAGGTTCACTGTGAAACGACACGAGGTGGAAACATGACACGAAAACAACACGAGGTCTGGAAACATGACACGAAGTCACAAGAAGAACAGTAACCAACACGAAGTGTGGTTACAGAACAAAAACGACACGAGGTCACAAGACAAACGACACGAAGTCCAAAGGTGACAAAACAGATACTACAAAGAGAACGACACGAGGTAGAAAGAAAACAACACGAAGTAAAACAATAATGACACGAAGTGTTACTGTAACAACAAACACTACGAAGTTACGAATACAAAAAACAACACGGAGACATAGAGAAGTAAAACCGACACGAAGTGAAATGACACTTGAACCTAGACCGACGTAAAAGATCCAGCGAAAAAATGACTCGAAGACAGAAATACACAAGCACGACATGAACTAAGGATGACATGGGGACAACACAGTCACATAGGCTGCACGAAGTGAAAGACAACACGGCTATCTCGACACGTGATGAAATGGTGGTAGTAGAAGAACAACTCGAAGACGAAAACGACACGAGCTGAATTTAACACAAAGGCGAAGACAGACACTGACACGAGGTGTGGACACGAAGCAAGAATGACATGAGGTTCAGGGAAACCAACACGAAGACAGAAGGTGATTTGACACGAAGTCTAACCTCATACAAGTTATCCTGTCACGCATGGAAATCAACACGAAGTGTTATAACCTCAGACGACACGAAATCTTTTCGTGTTAGTGAGGGGAAACAACACGAGGTGAGACTTCACGCTGTACAGAACTTGGAGGACCAGTGTTGAATGAGTAGACGTGTAGTATATCATGAAAGAAGGCCAGTGTACAGACTTGGAGGCCTGAAGGCGATGTGAGTAACAATCCAATGTATGGACTTTGACTCAAAATGAGACTGACAGTGTATACACTTAGCCAAGGCAATGCACTGTATGCATTCTCCAGATGATATACAAATCACAATCATGAAGCTATCATAAAAGCACAATGTCAGCAGATAAACTGAATGAGCATATGAAGTCCTGAATGAACATTTCAGCAGGATGACTCACAATGATTAACATCAAACACCAATCATCAAAACCAGATAAATCATTAAAACCACAACAATGAATGCTTTATGCATCAGTTTAACATGTAGCATGACTGATCATCAAATATGACTCTAAATTGAGCAGCAGGATGACTGAACATTTGATTAACTCACACCAACAATCAATCAACAAAACCATCATCAAAACCACAGCCAACAATCAATCACCAAAACCATCATCAAAACCACAGGGGCACAACAGCCAACAATCAATCACCAAAACCATCATCAAAACCACAGGGGCACAACATCCTACGGAGTTGAGGGAATTAAAGAGACATTTGATGGAGTTGCTCGAGAAGGGGTTTATTCATCCAAGTACATCTCCATGGGGAGCCCCCGTGTTGTTTGTATGAAAGAAGGATGGTTCATTGAGACTGTGCATTGATTATCGACAATTGAACCAGCTTACTATCAAGAACAAGTATCCATTGCCGAGCATAGATGAATTGTTTGATCAGATAACGGGAGCATCATATTTCTCTAAAATTGATCTCCGATCGGGTTATCATCAGTTGCGGATCAAGGATGAAGATGTCCTTAAGACGGCATTCCATAGCAGGTACGGGCATTTCTAGTTTGTTGTAATGCCTTTTGGTCTAACGAATGCTCCTGCAACTTTCATGCAGATGATGAATAGTGTGCTCCGGCCCTACCTAGATCAGTGGGTCGTGGTGTTTATTGATGACATTTTGATATATTATAAGAGTGAGGAAGAGCATGCCGAGCACTTAAGGATGGCGTTGCAAGTATTGAAAGATCATCAATTGTATGCTAAGTTTAGTAAATGTGACTTCTGGATGCAGGAAGTGTCTTTTCTAGGACACATTATCACTAAGGAAGGAATCTCTGTTGACCCCTCAAAGGTGGAGGCAATAAGAGACTGGGATAGGCCTACGAATGTTACTGAAGTAAGAAGTTTTCTAGGCCTAGCAGGTTACTATCGAAGGTTTATTAAAGAGTTTCTACAAGATTGCGGTACCCTTGACTAGATTGACCCACAAAGGAGAATCGGTTTGAGTGATCGGAAGATTACGAGCAGAGTTTCCAAACTCTGAAGGACTGTTTGACCACTACCCCTGTTTTGGCTTTACCTTCGGGAGAATAAGGATTTGAAGTCTACACGGATGCTTCGGGCATTGGCTTGGGTGGTGTGCTTATGCAGAATGGCAGGGTTATAGCCTATTCCTTGAGGCAACTAAGGAATCATGAAGAGTTATCCCATCCATGACTTGGAACTCGTTGCAGTAGTGTTTGCCCTAAAAATTTGGAGGCACTATTTATACGGAGAGGCTTTTACTGTATTCTTTGACCATAAGAGCCTTAAGTACTTGTTTTCTCAAAAGGAACTTAACATGAGGCAGAGAAGGTGGCTCGAGTATTTGAAGGATTTCGATTTCTCTATCGAGTATCATCCTGGAAAAGGTAATATGGTGGCAGACGCTTTGAGCCGCAAGCCGATAGCAAAATTGACCAATCTCATGTTGCAAGAATGGAGACTGCTTGAACAGTTGGCTAGTTTGGATCTCAATGCTAGCAAGGATCGGGTCTTGATTGCTCAGTTTCAACTTCGTCGAGAATTATTGATGGAAATCAAGTCCCTATAAGGAAATGATCCTATGTTGGTAGAAATCAAGGGAAGTCTGAAGAATAGACCAGATTTTATGTTAGCCGATGATGACATGTTATTGTTTTGAGGAAGGACGTGTGTTCCTGATGTAGCCGAAGTAAGAGGTAAGATCCTAGAAGAAGCCCATAGGTCCAAGTATATGATTCACCCTGGAGGTACTAAGATGTACCGAGACTTAAAAAGGACCTTTTGCTGGCCGAGCATGAAAAAGGAAGTGGCAGAATTTGTGAGTAGATGCTTGGTATGTCAGCAAATCAAGGCTGAACATTTCAGACCCGTAGGGAAGTTAAAGTCGCTCGATATACCACAATGGAAGTGGGAAAGTGTTGGCATGGATTTCATCATGGGTCTACCCAATACTTGTGGTGGATTTGATGCAATTTGGGTCATTGTTGATAGACTGACTAAGTTCGCTCATTTCTTATCCATTAAGTCAAAGTGGATAGTTAATGTTTTGGCTGCTCTATATATGAAGGAAGTGGTAAGGCTACATGGAGTACCATCAAGCATTGTATCAGATAGAGACCCCCATTTTACTTCGCACTTTTGGAGAGGACTGCAAGTTTCTTTGGGAACCCATCTGTATTTTAGCAGTGCCTTTCATCCTCAGACAGACGAGCAGACTAAAAGAATGAACCAGATTGTTGAAGATATGTTAAGAGACTACATGATTGATTTTGGAGGCAGTTGGCATGAGCACTTGGCTTTGATTGAGTTTGGCTATAATAATAGTTACCAGTCCAGTATCCAGATGGCTCCGTTCGAGGCCCTTTGTGGGAGAAGTTGTCGATCACCATTGTGTTGGGATGAGATAGGAGAGAAGCAAAGGCTGGGACCAGATCTCATTTCAGAATCATCCAAAAATATCTGTATTATCCGAGATCATCTACAAGTGGCACAATCGAGACAGAAAAGTTATCCTAATAGCAGAAGAAGAGGCTTGGAGTTTCAAGTAGGCGAGCATTTATTCTTGAAGGTTTCGCCAATGAGAGGAATTCGAAGGTTTGGCATCCATGGCAAACTAAGCCCGAGATACGTAGGGCCATTTGAAAGTTTAGAAAGTATTGGGGAAGTTGCTTACAGACTAGCTTTACGACCTCAGTTATCTGGAGTACACAATGTTTTCCACGTATTTATGTTGCAGAAATATGTTTATGACCCCACTCATATCATTCAACACGCGGACCTAGAATTAAAGGAAGATTTGACTTATGAAGAAAGACTCATCAAGATTTTGGACTGTAAGCAGTAGCAACTCAGGAATTGTTCCATACCTATGGTCAAGGTTCAATGGACCCGACGTGGAACTGAAGAAGCTACTCGGGAATCCGAACATGCTTTCCGAAAGCAATATCCCGATTTATTCTAAGGTCAGTTACATTACCTTACTCCCCATTTCGATAAGTGAAGTGAATTTGGAGGACCAAATTTCTTAAAGTGGGGGAGGGTGTAGCAACCCGAGAATCTATTTAAGTAAAATTTTATTTACTCGATAATTTCTGATTTATTAAATTAGAAAATTCCTTCTGGTTAAAATCTAGCAAATTCATATAAATCTAGAAAATTCATAATCACGTAGAGGACTAAAAGTTTAGACAATTTGTCTTTTTGGTTAAACCCTAAATAAAATATTTAACGAGCCAAATTAACAAATTTAGGGCTAAAATCGGATTTAGTCAACCAAACCTTATATTGCTTAATGCGAGCCCAAATCTCTACGGTCTTCGCCCAAATCGAGCCCATTAGATCCGTCTTGATTGATAGCCCATTAGCCTTATCGTTTCTCGTGCTAAACCTAACCCTAAAATTTGAATTTGATGGCGAGCGGCGGTGTACGACTTGGTCAAACGTGAATCTCGCACGATGGGAGTTCGTGGACTCTATCCTCTCAATCCATCCTTCTGGAAATCGATTGACCCTATAAAACTAACCCTTACCCGGCCTAGTATCGATGTTTGCAACGGCGGCCGACGGGGAGAGCGATCGAGGGCGTGTTCCGACGTGATCTTGGAGGGTGTTCTTCGCGCGTCTAGCGAGCGGCGTCCTTCTTCTTCCCTTATTAAGGTAGGTTCTAGTAGACCAAACTTGAAGCATAATGTATCGTTAAATTTGTCTCCGATCCCTCTTTATTTTGATCCCAAAAGCTCTAAATTTTGTTCTGTATAATGCGAGTATTGGTTGTTTTAGTCAGAGCATGTTAAAACTAGGGTTACCCTTGTTATCTTCGATTAAAGGTTAGGATAGCAGGCTTAATGTTTTAAATTAATCAATCCATGGCATGCATCTTTTCGTTCTCTTTCTAATGGTATGCTTTTTCCCAATTTCTATGCTCTATATCACCTGGATTTCGTGTTCTAGTGAGCCCCGTCGGATGTTCGCGGAACATCGGAACGGCAAACACGCCACGGCCTTAACAGGAACTGCTCCACACTAAACGGCCTCACGATAGACCATGCGGTTGGGCAGGTGGCTTCTCTCTAGACCGCTTGAAAACCCTAGCTGCTATTCGATAGACCGTGAAAGGCGTGTAAGGTTTTCGGACTTACATGACCTGAACGGCCTAGCGATAGACCGCCAGACCCTATCTTGCGGCTCTAGTTAGACCGCGTATGTCTCGCAGTTGGTCTAATCCATGTCTTAAACATGTCAATTCTTGTTAAGCTATGCAAGTGTAGGTCAGAAACCCACACAAGGAACTTGTAAATTATGGAACATATGATCTAATTCTCTTATTGTTCATGATTGATATCTCCTTTCCAAATCGTAGTTCTCTTATTGTTCTTATCAATTAATGAAGCATAAATTTTTTTATCTGGTTTATGTTGGAATTGGAGTAACGATACTAGGATTGTTCTGACAGTCACTCCACTCCGATGGAGCTGACAGATCGTTATACATTATTTTTTGATGTTTTAAACCCTCAATTCTTGTAATAGTTGGGACTCTCTGCCGGATACTCCTTCCATCGGACTAGGACCTCTATTATGAGACCTCTGTAAGCCCCCGCGAGCCTGGGATTCCCACTAGGACGTCGGGTGGGTTGTACCCACAAAGCCTGAACCTTTCGACTCGTTCAAATCGCTTGTTTTGCCCTAACTTGGAGTCTGGACTGCCCTGTTATAACGGCCCTTCTGGGACCATTTCTATCAGTAAGCGGCTCAGTCATGACCGCCAGACTGATTGCACGGCCCTCCTGTGACCGTTTTCAACCAGCTGTGCGTCGACCTCCCGTGGGTGCGTTGACCTTAGTCCTCTGGCCTCAGTGATGTAAGCGGTCGTTAGTGGACATTTTACTCTTCAAGCGGCACCTTGGTGACCGCGTAGGTCTGGCTATGTCAAGACTTGTTCGTCGACCTTCCTGACCTGTGCGTCCACCATCTTGACATGTGCGTCGACCTTTGTTCGGAACGGCCCAACTCGCACCGTCTAGTCCTGATGGCGGCCCATATTGGACCGTTTATATTCCATCGTTCTTGGCTTGGACCTTTTGGCCAGCTAGCCTTTTAGCGGTCCAGCCTAGACCATTTTATCATCTAGGTGGCCTGAATCATGACCGTTTATATCCAGAGCATGATTTCATGTGTTTTCTTGCTTGTAGTCTATTCCTAGATCTCTTGACTTCTCAGTCAATCATTGAAATACCACTTGATCTTAGTTGGTAAGTCACATAGCTTAACCTTGGAATTCTGGCCGATTCCAAATGAATGTCTAAGATAGTTACATGGGATCTTGGATCCACTAAATCAATGCCAACGCATCATTGCCCAAAAAGTACTAGTGCCCCGGGGAGTTGTAAGGACATGGTGAGGCATTGCACCGAGTGCATGACTAGCGTGATATCTATGACATTCATCCACTCATTTACTCTTGGAATTGTTACATGGAATTACATCTACTTGACTTGCTTATTGATTTACTTGATCGGCCAAGTACATGGAAATGATATCTCAATTCTATATTGTTTCATTCTATTGTGTTAGTTGTTTATCACCATTTATTTTATGCAAATGACATTAATTAAGTCGTTAATTACTTAAATTCTGCCTGCTAGTACCTACTGAGCTTTCGCTCACCCACTTTTTTCTACATTTCAGGTAACTCCGATGAGGACACGCAAACAGATGGGGAAGGGCAGGAGTGAAGTTCTTGGAGCAAGCCAGCTAGATAGCCTCTTGGAGATGTCTTAGATAGTCGAGTCATGAGGGTCGTTGTGTTATTATGTTATAGAGTTGTAATTGATTATTGTTATTGTTGAGTTGTAAAGGTATCAATGGTAGTGAATATTGGGTTTTTCTCTAGCTCTTATTAGTTGATCGATGGATGTTGGAACTGGTTATGTTTTGTTAAATTGGAAATAAATGTTTATTTTAGGAATTATTTCTTGTCTTCGCCATCGTGTTGTTGGAGTTCTTTAAATGCAAACCCAAGGCACAACATGTCTGGAAATCAACATATTTTAACTCTACTGCCGCGTTCCGATTTTCCGCATCGGGGTGTGACATGTGAAGATTCATACTATAAGATATAATTCCATATGTCGGGAATCACAGAGATGCGTAGAAAGGCATTTTCCTTAAAGTAAAGGGTACTCTGGGTATTAACTATGGAAATTGGTAAAGTCGGCAGTATCTCATATAAAATGCTCAACCCTATTTACTTTGTATATCATACCCTCTTCATTCAAGCCGAAACTTCTTCCCGCATTCACGATTCCTTCTCTCACACCCAGACCATAAGCCTATCTCTCCAGTTTCCCTTTCCATATTTCTTCTATTTGTTCTTCTATGCTTGATCTTCCCTTCCTCATTGCCTCTACCATGTCGTCTCCGATCGCCAAGAGCACGGGAAAGAGAAAGGCGATAGAGGAACAGTTGCCAGAGGATTCCATGCCAGCCGAGGCTATAGAGACTTCACCGAAGGAGAAAAGATTAAAAATGGCACATGATCAAGGTATCAACTCTGAAGTGCCTAAAGAGAAGTCAAAAAAAGGGAAAGAAAAGGAATCTGGAAATCATTCACATGCTGCATAAATCACTCATGAAGAGTTTGAAGAAGAAGATGATCCTGCTAGGTCATCGTCAAAGCAAGCTGCATTAGTATTGGAAGCTAGCAAGTTAATGTTTCCACGGTATGTGGACTTCAACGACCAGACAATGATTTCAAAATTTCCTGAACTGTTGAAGTTGTTTAAATTTCAAAAGTGGAAGAAATTTCAGGGTAAACATAGAGTTTATTACCCTAGACTTGTTGCAGAGTTCTACAATAATCTGAAATATGATCCGAAACAGTTAAAAAATTTGACTCTTGTTAGGGGAACCAAGATTGAAGTTTCTTGGCAGGTTCTTCATAAAACCTTTAGAATTCCAGAAGATGGGGAAGTAGAAGGAGATTTTGTATATAATCTACATGAGGCCTACTCCCTTATCAGAGATATGCCTAGTAATCCCAAAGACAAAAAGCAAACTAAATTGGCTTAATTCAATGCAAATAAGTTTTCCCCTCCTAAGAGGTTATTACATCATATTCTTACCACCATGATAACCCCACAAGTTGGAGGAAGAGGGAGACTAACTGAGTATCAGAGATTCATTCTCTTTTGTTTGCTGAAAAGGATCAGGATTTGTTTACCATAGATAACTATTCAGATTATGGGTACCTGCAAAGAGTCAAGGAGAAACTTACCATTTGCAGCCCACTTGACAGCTATCTTTATAAAAATCAACATTTCTTTAGAGAATGAGACTCCTAAAGAGATCCCCAAGGTGAATGTTTACAATATGGATTTCATATCTAAATTCATGAAGTTGAAGCCATCTTCCGGCTAGTCAAGTAAAGGGACAAGCTAAAAAGAAGGTCTCAACAGTAATAGAGGGTCAACTTCAAGCTGAGGTTGAACAAGCGGAGCATGTAGAAACTGTGCTACAAGAACAACTTCAACCTGTTGTACAAGGTAGCATTGCTGAACATCCCCTGCAGCCACAAGGAGAAGGTCAGTCAGAATAGCTTCATATGGAAGTACATTGTCAGGGGGAGGATCAGCCTCTAACAGATGAACATGTACCTGATCAGCAGGTACACGATATTGGTGAAATAGAGGTAGTTGATGAAGGAGTTCATGAAGTGCAACAACTGGACGAAGACAAAAATGAAGTTCCTACAGTGCAACAACATAGAGACTTACAGTTGGAACAAGAAGTTGATGAGTTGAACTTAACTGATGATCAAATCATGCAACAATTAGATCAGCACATTGATGAGCTTTTTGATCATTTTGGACAGCAGCCTTAGCAACAAGTAGCATTTGATCAGCTTGAACAGAGAGTTGTACAGCAAAGAGAGGGAGAGTTATAGGGAGAGCAAAGAATGGATGAGGTTCAAGAAGAGCAACCTCAGGAAGTCCAAGAAGCTGAGGTAGTAGTTCCACAGGAACAATTTCTAGGACCTGCTCCTTTCTATGGACCACATCAAGGACCTATAACCTTATTTGGAATACAACCTCCTTACTCTCCTGAAGAACCTTTGATACCTCCAGAATTTCAAGCATCTAGCTCTGCTGGACATGACTCAGGATCACAGATTACAGAAATGTTTACCACTCTAGTTAACCTTATCATGAATCAAGGAAGATCAATGAATGCACAATTCATGCACTTGCATTCAGCTATTGAAAGATTAGATGCTAGGATGCTTCACTTGGAACAGACTATGGACAGTCAGTGGATTAAGTTTGTATATGATAAGCACAAGTCTGATCTAAAACTGCATGGTGTTTTGGATTCCTTACTGGCAGTGTGTCAGAAGGTAGGAGATATTTTGGTTAAACTGCAAAGTACTCAAAAAACATCTTTTGTAAAACTCACTCAGACTCTTGTCCACTCCTATGATATCAAGATAAAGTTAGAACATGTGAAACTTCAGATGACTTTGCTCAGAGAAGAAAAAAAGGCTCTGACTCAAAGAATTAATGCCATATGTGGTGAAGTACATGGAAGCATGATACAGCTTGGCGATACCTATGAGAAACTGGATATAGTTCATGCACAAGTTCAGATGATAGCTAGTAGCTTCAAAAATATTGTCACTGAAAAAGCCACAAGCTCCTCCACATTCATGGCTGATATTCACAACCAGCAGACATCCCAACTAGATAACATGTGTTGTATGATGCAAAACTGGTTTGTGGACATGACATCTAATGTCAAAGAGCTTCATGTCCTAGTCAGGAAAAATGACCAGAAAGTGATGGCAAAATGTACAGCCCTCAGAACTAAAGTAGACATAATACCTTTTCCACGGGCAATTCCTCTGAGAGGCAGTTCTAGTAGCACACCACCCAAAGGAAGGGGAAGCTCAAGAGGTACTAGCTCCATCCGAACAAGTCCTGCCGATATCTAAGAGTACTCCTATCTTTTAGATAATGACAAAGGGGGAGAATTTTCTGATGGTCATGTTTGACAATGGTTAATTTTCTGATGGTCATGTTTGACAGAAATTTTTTGATGGCCATGTTTGACAGTGGTCTGGGGTGGAGGAGATGTTGATGCTGATGCTGTGCTAACATGTTTCTGGTGTTTAGATTTTGATGCCTCTGATGTAAAAATGCTCTGAATGAGATTTTTTTTATGTAATGAGATACTCACTCAAACACTCAAACATCAGTTTGTCTTTACTTACTGTACACAGAAATGTTAATACTGCAAACTGCATACATATTTGTTTTGAATGTACTTGCCATGCATGTCAGTCAATAAATTATGTGAATGTTATTAACAACTTGTGATCACACTTGATTGAGTGCTTAGGATTGAATGAGTGTGTGAAAAATGGTTGGTTAATTCATTGTCTTTTTTACTCGTACATGACCCATAAGTTGTCATCATCAAAAAGGGGGAGATTGTTGGACCCTGGTTTTGATAATGACATTCTATGAATCATGTTAAGACTAAAATGAATAAACACTTCAATCAAATCTATTGTATGACTTAGTATCAGAACACAGGTCGCTGCATATTCATTTAAGAGCACATTAAGGACTATGCTTATTTGTGTCAGGCAGCATATAAGGTTGATGTATTTTCTCTTTTGTGCATATTGAGCACATTTCGCTTCATGCCATATGAAGTCGGTGCACATTTGAGCACAACGCATATTAGGTCGGTGCACGCTTTTGCATATGCATGCATATAGAAGAACAAGGTCGTTGCACGTTTCTGTAGTTTCCTAATAAGGTCGGTGCATTCTTTATTTTTCTGCACATATGGTCAGTGCACATCCTGTGTGAATGCACACAAGGTCGGTGCATGTTTTGATCGTGTGAACATAAGGTCGGTGCAGGTTTTGTCTCATGCATACAAAAGTCGGTGCACTCCTTCTGACTGCACACATAGTCGGTGCATAGTTCTGTAGAAACACATAGAAGGTCGATGCACGTTTTATCATACGCATACAAAAGTCAGTGCACTATTTGCATCTTGCATATTAGGGTCGGTGCATGTTTTATCTTACGCATGTAAGGGTCGGTGCACATCCTTCATTAGGCAGAACAAGGTCGGTGCATACATTTTGGCAAGTCTGTGCACATCTGCATTGTGCACATAACAAGTCGGTGCATCTTTTGCCTTGCGCAATATGACCGTGCATGTTTCATATTTAGCACATATAGGTCAGTGCATGTTTTGCTATATAACACACATAGGTCAGTGCATCTTTTGGCATATAACACATGTAAGTCAGTGCATGTTTTGCATTGAACACACATAGGTCAGTGCATGCTTTGCATATAGCACAAATAGGTCTGTGCACACCTTTGTTCGACAGCACTTAAGTCAGTGCATGCTTTCTAGTCGGTACACATAATAGATCAAGCTCGTTCTTAAGTGTGAATTCTGATCTGCCAACTATTTGGTTAACTGTCTTTACTCTAATTGGCGGGATTAATGAAATTACCAGGTCTCTAAGTTCAGCAAAACTTTAAATGAGATTTGTCACGTGGTTCTTGGCACTCATCCGCACCTGACTCATGGCGTCCCTGATTAGGCGGGAACAAGTCCTCCACACGCCCAAAAGCGTGAGCCCGTGGGACCCCAAAGCTGAAGACATATAAAACCTTCTTCTGTGATCAAAAGAAAGAGGTGAGAGAGATGAAGACGAAAAATCTAGCAGTGAGAGCCTATTCTAAGAAGAAGCAGAGTACCACATGTCTGAGAGAGAAAAGTGAGATAGTAAGAGAAAGAGAAGAAGAAGAAGACGAGGGAGATCGTGAGATTGAGAGAAGAAATTGAAGATCCTGAAGATTTGTTTGACTGGCCGTTGGATCAAATCCAAACCAGTTTGCTCCTGCGAGAGTTACGTTTTCCAGATTTCATTTCCAGCTTTCCGGTGCTGAGTTTTATCATTTATTTCTTTCATTTCTTGTTTTCTTCAAGCTGTGAGTCAACTGCGGCAAAGCTGTAAGGCCCAATGGATCAAGCTGTTAGGCAGCGGTGGCTAAGCTATAAGGCCCAGCGGATCAAGCTGTTAGGTAGTGGTGGCAAAGCTACATTGCCCAGTAGTCAAGCTATTAGTCAGCGGTTAAGCAAGCTGTGATGCTCAGCTGTTGTTGGCAAGCTGTGAGGCCCAACCGTTCAAGCTGTTTGGCAGCAGTATACACCCTCTGGTTGGAGTGTGGGGTAGATGTAAGTCCTGAGGACTGAACCACCTAAAAAGATCTTGCGTACTGTGGTTTGCCTTCCAATTTGTCAATCATTAGATATATGCTAGGTGCGTTCCTATCTACGGTCTTGACTAAATGAATTTAGTGTACATACATGCTTGATTAGTCTCTCTTATTCGTTGCTCTCTAGATAGCATTTGATTTCTTACTATTCCCATTTGAGCAGATTAGCATATCTACTTAGATCTTGTTTCAAGGTCACTTCTGCATTCATTGCTAAGAGAAAAATTTTAATTCTGCAAATAGTTTTAAAAGGGATTCATTCACCCCCCCGCTGAATCTCTATCGTGCACCATTGTCATCACAACACCTAGCTCGTATATCTTTATATCACTGCCGTAGTGAGACAGTGAGACCGTCCCGTGACTCGTCTGAGCCATGAGTGTGGAGTTGTCTACCCTAGACTCGCTGGTTTCTCAACCGTGCGGAACGACGTGCTTCCATCTTTGGGGAGCTTGCGAACTTGTGGTTGATTGTTTTAGGTGTAATCCCTCCCTTGGGAATTTTAGGTGTCGAGCCGACGTCATTTGATCTATTGCGTAGTTGCTGGTCATAGTTGTCCATTAGTCTCATAGTCCCGTAGAGTCGTAGCTTGCATAGCATCCCACATCAATTTTGGTATCAGAGCCGTAGGTTGTCTTGGGTGCATTTGAGTCATCATTCTACCATTCAGTGAGTCTTCATTCTACCATTTGCATTGTTGTTTAGAGTCGTGTCTAGTCCCTTAGAGTTTCAGTCCACATTGTCCCTTCGTTGTCTTGCATGTCCACCCCATAGGTCCCACTCCAAAACATCCCATGGCTTTCAAGTCACCCGGGCGATATGACTATCTACATATTAGGGAGGAACGGTACACCCAGGGGCTTGGTAACCACCCCCTCTCATTCATTAGGCTCGAAGCCCCTACCTTTGACGGCTCCCATGACCCAAGTGAATACCTCAATTGGGAAGCCGCCATGGATAGAGATTTTGGGTGTTACCCAATGTCCGAGGTCATGCAATGCTCTTTTGCCAAGGAGAGGCTTTTGTACGAGGCCAAGGATAAGTGGAGATGCGTTGAGAGCTTGAGAGATATTAGGCGGCAAAGGCCCATCGAGACTTGGTACGACATGAAAAATGAGCTTAGGAGGACCTACCTATCCCACCCTGTCACCTTCAACCGAGATGATCAAAGTCGGAGGCAAAAGGTTCCGCCTGTGTATGAGTCTAGGTCCAAGACTAAGGCAAATGATTACTGGCAAGTCTCCCCGGATGTCTCTTTCCCTAGGGATCCCACCCTCACCAATCTCTTGCAAACATTTAGGGAGAGACTAGAAAGGATACGCACTCCTATTGGACTGCCGACTTCCCCCACCCCCGAGCTAGGACGAAGTCGTGCCAGAACATTCAGTGGTCAGGGTTGACACTCTCAGCCCAATACCCTCGATGGAGAGCCAAGGTCCCATCCACATCATAGAAGACTCCCTTTCCTCACCTGAGGGAGATGCTTTGCCCTTCGACCCTCATCTTGAGCCATTCTTGCCTCCTGAGGGCGAACTTGTCTTTGGAGAGCCTTTAGCTAGCTGGTTAAGGAAGGGCCTAATTCTAGCTGCTCCGATCCCTTGCTACCCATCCATGGAACCAACACTACTAGTAGTACCCCATAACTCCTTTCACACCACTTTCCAGTCCTTCTACTTTGTAGACAATGTGAAGGACTTTATTAGGAGTTTAGATTGTCAATGGGAGCTGACGTATATGTTAGCCTTAGGGTTTGACCAACCCTATAGTCATAGCTTCACGCACCTTGCTTTGGGGTCCATTACCTCGTTGTGCATCATAGGTCATATCATCTCTAAGCTCCTTTTGTTCTTCCACATACCCGATGATCTTGACTCTATCCCCTCTTATGGTATTACTATCTCGAGGGAGGAACCTTGCCTTCCTTGCCTTCCACGTGAGCCCCTTGTCCCATCCATCAGTGTGCCTGAAGGTGACCATCTGCACCTTAGCGAATGTCGAACATGGGCACGTATAGTGAAATAACCTGTCAAGAGGAGTCATCATTTCTTTGACCCTTTTGATACCCTCCCTAGTGAGCCTCTCGACCCATATTCTTCACTTCACGTTGTCAAAGAGGTCCACTATTATACCCCTTTCACACATGCCCATCAACATCTCACCATGCATGCATCCATACCCTAGAGCTTGGAAGGAAAGGAACACCTGTCTCTCTCTCATGCTTCATCATGTCCACCATCATATAGGGGTGATGTCGTGAGTGAGTTTGGACATACTGGTCCCCCAGAGTCTACCACATTTAGTAGGACACCTGTGCATGATAGGTACAACTTTGGATGTCTAGGTTCTCCCCGTGTTGTCCAGTCAGGTAGGCGTCATGGACATGCTAGGTCCATGTTTGGATGTCTAGGACCACCCCTGCATTCGCATAGATATGAGTCCATACAGCTATTTCAGAGTCTGCATCATCATCACTACCTTGAGTCCAGCAACGCGCGATATAAAGAATTGGTTGACGCTCATAGACACCCCCACAAGTCCCAGGAGGGAGAGCATGTCATGATCCGGGTCAGACAGGAACGATTTTCTTCTGGAGCCGTAAAGAAACTATAAGCTCGTGGTGTCGGCCCCTTTAGAGTTTTGAGGTGAGTTGAGTCCAATGCATATGTTGTAGACTTGTCGGGGGACTATGGTATCAGTTCCACATTCAACATCTCGGATTTAATCGCATATAGGGACCTGACAGTAATCCCCAGTGAGTTGTTTGGGCCTTCTCCACCCCTTGTGAGCGAGCCCCCCGCTGAGAGTCCACTTCCAGCCTCGTCACCTCAGCAGCGTGAGCGGATAGAGTCTATACTGGATGAGCATGTGACTACCACTAGGAGTGGCACGTATCACCGCTACGTGGTGCGTTAGAGAGGACGGCCCGCGTCCGATGATGCATGGATCACTCGAGTAGAGCTGGAGAGGTTAGATCAGACTTGCTGAAATGGTACCTGAGCGACAGAGACCCTTACTTGACGGGGTCAAGTTCTTCTCGCCGGGGGAGAATTGGTGAGGACACCCGAGCTCGAGATCGGCGCAACACGACAGAGCGACATTGCAGGACACGCAGCACTATTCGGGACGTGCAGACTTCGCTATGGCTTGGAGATGACATGAAGAGCTAGTTTGGAGCTTGGAGTCCTTTATTTCTTTCATGTTGGCCCTTTGTAGGCCATTCTGAGGTCAATTAGACTCAATTTAGACTTTATTTGAGCTGTGTAGGCTATTTAGGGCTAGTGGGCCACCATTGGTTCACTCTTCAGGGCCCAATTGGGCTGGGCGCCCATGGGTGAGCCCACCTTGGGCCAGCCCTCCTTATTTCCTCTACCCATACCCATTAGCCTAGACCCATTAGGGTTTCAGAGGAGGGTACGCCCCCCACCTTCCCACCTCCCAAGGAGGTGTGTGCCCCTCTCCTATCTTTTAGGAGAAGAATTAGTTCCCTCCCCCTCCCTTGCCTATTATGAAGGATGATTAAATTAAATGCTATTTTTTTAGGAAACTAATTAGGGTTTTCCGCTCCCCTTATTTATACTCTTGTATTATTTTTGTAAAGAAATTAATGAAGAATTTTTGGTGGATATAAATATTGTGAAGGCCGCAGCCTCCTCTCCCTCCCTTCCTCTTGGGTGCGACTCCCACCATCTCCCTCTTCCTCTAGGGTGCGACGCCCTAGCCCTATCTCTCTCCTTCTATGCTCCAAAAGCTGCTGGGAGGCGACCTCCCCGATGTCCTACAGAGCCGGGAGTCCTCAGATCGTGGATGTGTTGCCGCGAGGAGGCCCGTGGAACCCTAGCTCCCTGGTGCGCCCCTGGTTATCTGTCTGCTGGATAGAGCTGCAAAGAACGGGTTGGTGCGCCCCTTTCCTCTCCTCTGATCACCCCCACCTCTTCTGTTCATTTCTTCCGCTATATGTCCCCCACCCCGCAGTTCTAATTTCACGCATAAAATCGACCTGTAGCCAATTTTATCTTCATAGCCCTTTTTATTGTGCAGACTGCCCCTTTGCAGTCTGGCGGGATAGAGCTAGTACACAGTCATTTTATCGACCACCAAACCTTGTTGAAATGCTATGAAAATTGGTACACGCTGTCCCCATATCCCAAGCCTTCCGCTATAAAAATTTCAAGTCATGTAGATCCCTTTTGCCTTGCACACCATCATCCTACTTTCCTAGTTCCCTGTTGGTCTGCGCAAGCCTGCAGACTGAGCTCCGCCTTCTACTACTCCCCACGCCCAAAACCCTCACTGTGTGTGACCCCACCATTCACCCTCAACCTTCCTACATACATTTCCCATCCACCAGAGAAAACCTCACCCCAAAAGCCACCCAGAAGCCCTGGTACCACCCTATTCTTCCACCCCGTGTCTCGCTGCCAGCAAACAGGCCAGAACGCGTAGGGTCCACTTATTGTGTAACGCCCAAGAATTTTCCATGATTTTTTTAGAATTAAAATATAATTATTAAGCATTTAATTGAATTATAAATAAATTAAAATCTAATTATTAAAGGCCTTACATTGATCCAAGAGTTTTAGGCCCATATAATAAACCTAATAGGCTCAAAAAGGATTGTTTGGACCTTAGCCCATATTCTAGAACCTTAAAATAGGAGTAGTCACGGAATTAAAGGAGATAAATGCTCCTTGGTAAGTAAATAAAGGGATAATATCAAAAGAATTTGATGTATTTCAAATTCGGCGCCAAATAGTCAAAACGGTCTATGGCGAGACCGCTAATGGACGGTTGGCGGTCCAGTCCTAGACTGCTAAGTCACTACAGTTCCGTGAATGGAAAATAGCATGGAAAGGTGAGATTTTTGGCATCTAAATCACATAAGATCGACTCTATCTACTAATTAGATAAGTCTAGAAGGATAGTAGATCGAATTGAAAGCCTAGTTAGGACTCTAAGTTCGTTCTAATCCTCAAAACCCTAGCTAACCCTATAAATAGATCCCAGATTTGACGTGTGCGACCCTTACTTTTGGCACACGTGGAAATAGAATAAGGAGGACGAATTAGAGGTATGTTTTTTCTAGGAGTTTGTTTATTATAGTTATAACTAACTACCCTCTAAATTTCTTTTTAGGAGATCAAGTCTAGAAGAAGTTAGAGACTTCCAAAGTTGCTGATACTACATCAAAAACTCAGGAATTAGTGAGTCTGACCCCGATTAATCAAGGAATTCGAAGCCCAAAATAAGGTAATTAGATAGAGGTTCTTTAGAGTTATTTGTTCCTAATAGTATCTTCTTCTTACCCTCAAAATTACACGTCTTTATGTCAAGGGAATCAGGAGATACAAGGGCATGAAGTTGCTGATTTAATTCAGGATGAGTAGAGAACTAGGGATGACTTACAACTTTAAACTAGAAATCTAAAGTCTAGGAAAGAGATAGGTTATCTCATGAATGGCTCAAACTCTAAGTCAGGAATAAAAGCCCTCTTGTTTCATTCGATTTCATGCATTATATCTAGAGAATTTCATGTTTTAGTGTAACTATGCATTTAGTACAATCCTCATGCATGAACCTAGCCTAAATGGAATATAAAGAAAATTTTATTGTCAACTACACAAACATATGCATATTGTTGGCCTACATTTGTTCTATCATGGTTATGGAAGTTTATATATGTTGATTTTCAGGAATGATATACATTACTATAGCATTTAGTTTTTTTATCTTTTGGACTCGGATTTACACAGGAAGAAATGGTCTTCCTGTAGACCGCTAGGAAATCTAGCGGTCATACGATAGACCGCTAGCCACCAATAGACGGTCACCCATTAGACCATTTTTGATTACTGATTTTCTGTAATATTGTAAATCCGATACATATTGTAGATTAGCCATGATTAGTAGATGTTATGCCTAGTTTGCTAAGTTTTATTCCTGGTTTGAACTTTGGTTTCATATACTTAGTTAATTCTATCATTCATTATAGTAGATTTCATGTTTCATGCACATTTGCATTATTTTAACTTATGTTAATTTATGACCAAAATCATATATTCTTGTAATAAATATATGTTCAAAGATAATAGATGATTCATGATCACTGTTTTATCATGATTCTCTCTCTTCTAAGAGTCCCTTCTTTAAGTACTGGCACATATCTCGGTATGTTGTTATTAGTTACACTTTTTGCACATTAAGTATACAATCTTGGACTTGATGACCTCTCCTTTGGATATTCCTTCCAACGGACTAGGAAATCTTATTTCAAGGCCTCCGTAAGACGCTGCAAGCCGGAGATTCCCTCCTGGATGACGAGCTGGTTGTACCATTAAAACCCAATGTCTAGAATGCACTATCACATATTTCTTGAATTCTGTATTGTAAACGGTCTTAGATTCGACCGCTAAGGCCCATTAACGGTCTAGCCCATGACCGCTACTATCTTTGAGTCCAGACCGGTTTTTCTAGATTCAGCACACTCTAAATGGTCTAGCACTAGACCGCTTCATGAAACGGCCCAGTAATAGACCGCTTGTAACCTTATTATGTCTAACCCAAGGTTTGACTTTGGGGTTAGTTTTATGGAGTTCATGAATAATATTGGAAGTATCTGGACTCTAAACCTATGTTAATAAATTAATGATAAAAATATCAAAAATAAAGAATGTACCATTATGCTGTTGATTTTTCTTCATGGCATAACCTAGTAATTAATTCATTCTTCGAATTCTCTTGTTCTTAATTGAAGCATTCTTATATTTTGGTGACCTTATCATGGAACTTTTGTTAAACTTGAACATTATTGGCCACATTATTGTTATAAACGTGGAAGTAGCTTGATTTATACTTGAAGATGCAGTTCGAGCACTGATTGTGTTCAAGGGCTTTATGCTAGTCCCCTCGGTTGATTGTCGAAAACATACCGTAAGCCATGGGATATGATGCTACTGGCATCGCATTGCGCGGGGAGTAGTTTCTCTATAAATAAGTGAAATATCCACGAGGAATCCACATGAATTCATGAAGTACTTGTTACTAAGTGAAGAGTACATTCTTGCCTGTTACATGACTTTCTAGTGCATAGCCTACATGGTTATGAAAAGTACATTCCTGTTACATTCTTGTTCATAGAAAGGCCATATTTACATTCTTGCTATCTACCTGCTCAATCATGTTCTAATATGTTGGCCCAGAGAGATGGCGGACAAGAAGGGAATTGTCCCCTTGCCGAGATGGGGGATTTTAAAAACTTTCTTTACTTAACACAGTGGAATTAAACTAAGCAACATTGATTAACTAAAACTCAACTGAGATTACGGTATTCTCTCAACCTTTCCGTTCTCACTCGAATGATCAATGCATTGAACAACTAAATTAACCCACACACGGATAACGGATGAAGCGATGTGTGATGTGCAGTAAATTAAAACCTACTAAGTTGACCTGTGAAGAAAGATAGAAGAAATAGTCAAACACATAGGCAATCACATGGAACACGAGATTTTAAGGTGGTTCGGGACCACGACGGGCTCCCTACGTCCACCCCTCACCCAATCGGGTGAGGCTTCACTCCACGCTACTTTCATAGCAAAACGGGGACGAACCCCAACCACACACGCTGCTTCCGCAGCAATGTCCACACATGGGGATAAGCCCCAACATGTTGCCACCGCAGCACACACACACACATGTTCGGGGATCACACCCCGGACACTTAGACCACGCGGAGACATAGCTCCGCCCACACACAATGATGTATCGAGTTTAGCATGGCACAAAGGATATTCAATAAACACAACAAAATTGATCTATGATCAAATGAGGAGAGTAGAAATGAATGACTAAAGATTCTCCCTCAAATCCTCAATGAACTCCATAGAGAAGATAGACGGGTGCGCTGAACGCTTTTGTTCACGAAGTGGAAGCTGGCCGAAACCGCAGGACCCGCTCTGGTAAAATGTGTGATAATGGAACGAGTCATGTTGATGGCGTCCTCCTTGTCTTCCTCTTTCTTCAAGGTGCGCAGCACCTCCTCCTTGTTCACAAAGCCCCTTGCAAAAAAATGGAACACATTAGCTTTTCTCTATTTCAAAAGATGAAAATCGCAGCAATACATGGAGCAGAAAAGAAGTAAACAAAAGATCAAGATATGATCTCAAGGGCATCCAGATATAGAATGAAGCATGAAAAACATCTCAAATGAACAAGGGACAAATATAAAGATTTTCCCTTTTTTGAAAACTCCTTTGATCTCCAGGTTGATGTGAGCGATTGCTTGCGATGAAGACGTCTTCAGATTCGTCGCTTCATTCCGCTTGCAACTCTCTTCATCAACGATCTTCGAATCTCAACAGAAGTAGATCAGATTTAGCTTGAGAGCCCTCTCCAGCTCCTCTCTCTTTCACCTGCACAAAGGAAAACATATTAGCCCTTGGAGCTTTTTTTTTTTTTGATGGAGATTGTAACCCTCATATAGAAGAGGGAAAATCAGCACAAAAGACATAATAGCTCATGTTAAAATCCTTTCAAAGCAACCTTAATACATATGAGGAAACCCTAAGGATATTGGAGTACAAACCCCAACCAAACGGATCTTATAATGGGCATTTCATAGTCAATCTGGAAACCACGATCCGAACATAGCAGACAAAGTGTCGACCTCTAGGGTCGACACTCGTATCCACGAGTTCTGCCAAAAATAGAAAATCCAGAACCTAGTCAAAAGTGTCGACCCATGGGGTCGACCTTTTTTTCACGAGGTTCTATCTTGAGATGAAATCAGGACGCAGGGTAAAAAGTGTCGACTCATGGGGTCGACCTTTTTTATCGGGGGTTTTGTTTTAGTTAAAATAGCTTAACCCAATATAAAGTGTCGACCCCATGGGTCGACACTTTTCCTGACAGTGGAAAAGCTCAATTAAAAATCACTTGAAACTCCACAAATCGAGGAACATGGTATCAAGATCAATCAATATGCACTTACAACTCAGATTGACATATTCAAAACCTGATTTCAACATTGATCAATCCATTCACATTCAAAACCAAGTAATCAAACATTCTTACCACGGCCTTGAGTATTTGAATGAAAAACTACAGAACGAACCTGAATTTTCTAGATTTGAACATATCTACCAGTTTTAAACCACTAGCAATCAATCCATATCAATCCATGCATATTGAGATACACTTGATCAAACCTTCTTACCATTGGCATATGAGTTTTGATAGAAACCTCACAATAATTCTATCTTTTCCAGCTTTGAACCAATGGCATTCCAACCACTTGGAGATCGACCTCCAATTGTGTTCTTACCATCATTTATAGGATTTGAACGTTGTTTCCGCATCGATCCTACACAATATATATTCTCATTAATTTGCAATAATACATATGAGTGACTCCATGCAATCCATTCTTAACTCTAATTCAATCAGTCGGCAATGAATACAAGTGTAGTCCATAAATTCAGTTTCAATCCAAGGCATGTAGTGCAATTCAATTTCAGTTAAGTCACACAAGTATAGAAATGCAATTTGAAGAGGCAAGATCTCGCGCTGGTCCTGAGCGGGCAGTGGATCACTGGATAGTGAACTGCAAAAAAGGGAAACGGATCAGGGGGCCCAGGGATGAGTCCCTGGGGAAAACCCTCCGATGCTTAAGTCAGTAGAGCTATGGTGGGAGCAATATAGGGAGGGAGTAGCTTCTGTGCGAGATCCCTTTCCACCAGAAGGGTGAAGTGGTTCATGCTCAAGAGTTTTGAGCGTGTGATTGCCCTTACCTTTCGCCGGAGGGTATCCCTGGGTTAAATAGTGCGCCGTCTTCTGGAGTCTTGTAAGTCGAGGAGTTTCAGTTGGGGGTTGCGTCCTCGACGTGGGCTTTTATTGCCTTATTGTGTGAGCATTATCACCTTGGGGAGCTGGAGTCCCTCACCTTTATAACTTCCTGCTCACAGAGGACTCTTAACGGTTGCATGGATAAGCAATCGTCGGCCGTTCTGAGCTCAGAGAGGCTAGCCCTATCCGGGCGGTAGGCTTAGCTCGGATGAAGATGGGTCAGATCGGTCGGCATGCGCCTTCTTCTTCCGGGCGGAGGGATGGCTCGGGCATGGACCTTTCCTGTGACCTGACCGACGCTCAGGCCTTCCGAGCCTAGAGGCCACCTACGAAGGTAGTATCCTTGAGAAAATCTTTTATTGGGTTTTCTCGCCTAAGTGGGCCCCAGGGGGCTATCACTTGACTGAGCTGAGCTTTGTTGGGCCCTGAGGGGCCTAGTTTGGCTGCTCTTAATTGGGTTATAGAAATCCCCCTCTCCACAATTGATAAGAATGATTACATTTCCATATGAGATATGCATACCTCCTTCAACTAGCATTTTGAGACATTGTTATTCAATCCATAACAAGTTCAAGCATGGAACCTCCATTTACCAGCTGAATACAGTCAAACCTCTCATAAATGTTAAGTCAGTCCAAAGCATATAAAACCAATACAGTCTAGGACAATCAGGATCAGTCCAAAATAAGGCATTCCAGTTCATACCAAAACAGAAGGCAGGGCTCAAAGAGCCAGGGGTCGGCCCATGGGTCGACCCATCCCAAGAGGAATGATATACTGCTTTAGACAGTGCAATGCATATTGAAGTCACATCAAGCACATTCCAAAGCAACTTAATGAAGTCTCATGTTAACCAAGATTAATTCATAAACATGAATTATAAATGCAGTTCAGAGTAAGTACAACCATGGACAGCAAGATATTTCAAATATTTGTTAGTTCATTAAAAACACCAACATAGAGTATGCATGAGAGCACCAATGCAATTGTTATGCCCTCCTCGGTTTTGATGATGACAAAACTCCTTGAGTTTAAGTAAAACATCATGTGTGTTCATGCACTTCACTTGCTTTTGAATATTCATCATTTTCATAGTGATCATTCATCTTTGGTAAAATTGAACTAATGAGATGCCAAATCTCCTTATCTTATCCTTAATTGTCTAACCATATGATAGACTGATCATTCCGACAGCAACTGACCTTACTTCCATTGTGAGACTCAGCAAGTTGCAAGAAATAAGAAGAGACTGAGTGAGAAGTAAAGGAAATGGTATGAAGGGTCTCCATGAAAGGTGAGAAAGAATGAACAATACAAATCAAACATGGTAAGAAACTCATCTAGAATTACCTTGGCATATAGTGATAAAAGTTCTCTTGAATTGGTTCAAGGATCATAGTACTTTCCTATCTAACCTCAAGTGGGTTGACCCCCCCTGGCAGATGGGTCGACCCCTGTAACAACAGAAGCTACGTTTGTGCTGCTGGAATAGATGGGACGACCCATCTGACAAGTGGGTCGACCCCTGTACATATACATCATCTGTTCTGGCCCCTGTTTCGCAGGTGGGACGTCCCATCTGCCAAGGGGGGTCTACCCCTGCAACTTACAGATTCTAGAAACGGAATCTGTTTGCTACATGGGTCGACCCACTTGGTAGATGGGTCGACCCCCTTGTTGGTTTGCTTATTTTCTCTGAATTTCGCAATTGAATTTCTTCTAATAATTTGTGGGGCAAACCTCACGTGCTAACCACTTAGTTAGCAATGGGTTTAACTAGTTAACATGTGGGTTAGCCTATTAAGGCTTCCTAACACAATATGAGTGCAACTAATCCATTTATTATGTGTTAATCGTAGGAAGCAGCTCGGACGAGTCATCTGCCATGTCACCTTCGAAGGGCCAATCAATGAAGAGATTCCTATTCTCTTTCCTCCAGATCAGAGCCCCCTCGTCCAAGATATAAATGCCCAATGATTAGGGCGTTGATAGAACACACGACCTGGAGAAAAAAGCTGCCGCATGAGCTTGGGCGAGTTTTCATCCAAAGGAATAGGGCGGACGAACCAGTTGGAGAAAAGGTGTCTTCCCTAGAGAAAAGGTCATGATTCCTAGATAGTTCCATCCTTCAACAAGTTCGGGAACCCTTCAAACTACTGTGATCATCATCCAAGCTTCATCCTCTTCAGCGGTTCTGCCAGCAGCCGTCCCAAATCTGCAGGATCATCTCACGCCAATACGTGGATCAAAAAGGGGGAGCTAGTCCATAGTTATTTTGACTTAAATTTGATCCTTCAATGTATTTCTGATTTCATTTACTGCAGAACTCAGATATTCATGTGTGTGTGTGGTCGGAGATCTTATCTCCGAGTGATGGATGCGTTTATGCTTGGACGTGTGTGTGTGGATTGAGGTCATCGACCTCGTCTGTGTGTGTGAGTGCTACGGTTGTGTAGCTCATATATAGTGGAATCCTCTCGAGTTGAGAGGGGTGGACGTAGGATCGCACTTGGGTGTTGTGACTCCTCTGTGTTGATGATGTTGACAATGTGTTTTACTTCATTGGCAATACCTTGTTTTGATTGATTGGCAACTGTTCTTATTTTGATGAAATTATTTTTATCAGGTTGTCTGTGTATATAATGCAGTCAGAGTCTATACTATCGTGCACACACCCACAAGTCTACATTGCATTGCAGCATGAACATAGAGTCCATACATTTCATTGTTTAGTCTGGACAGTTGTGGGTCGACCCCCTTGTTCACATGGGTCGACTCCTCAGATTAGCATAGCCTATACACTGCATAACATAGTCTATACACTGCACGTTCAAGTTCATAGTATATATATTGCTGCATTGCCTACACGAGGAAGTCTGTACATTGGTTGTTGGCTTGCACGCTCACTCAAGTCCACACATCGTGAAGTATGCACATTGTGGCTTGCTCATTCACTCACTCAGCCCTGTCAAGTCCATACATTGGGCTACTATGCAAGTCCATACATTGGCCTTCAGGCTTGCAAGTCTATACATTGCCTGTCAATTGTAATGTCTGTACAGAGTTCAGAGAGTTCAAAATGTTCATAGTCTACACATTCATTCACTGTTCATGTTGCATCAAGTTCAAAGTCCATACATTGGACTGTAGCATGCACGAAGCTAAGTCTGTACATTGGCATTAGCTTTCCAAGTCTGTACATTGGCCTCCATGCCTCAAGTCTATACATCGGAATGTTTGGCCAAGTCTATACATCCTTCTGTTGATAGCTCAAGTCTATACATTGGACTGTTTGGCCAAGTCTATACATCGTTGCTTGCCAAAGTCTATACATTGGCATCTGTTCCTACGTTGCAATTCTAAGTCTGCACATTGGGTTCTTTATCTACGTTCAGCTTTGAAAGTCTATACATTGGTTTTCATTTCAAGTCCGTACAGACTTTGGTTTGTGCAAGTCTATACAACTGACTGTTCAGCTTGTGACCAAGTCTCTACAGCCAGGGTGACTGTTAAGTCTATACATTAGCAGCCTTGATTTGATCAAGTCTGTACAGAGTTTCTTTTGGCAAGTCCATACATTGAATGTCTATACATTCGTTCGCCTTGCATCATTCATTAAGTCTGTACAGCCCCTTCGCTTGGCAAAGTCTATACATTGTGGATGTCTATACACTCGATTGCCTTGCCTTGGTCAAGCCTGTACATAGTTTCTTCAGCTAAGTATATACATTGCTTCACGTCGTGAAGACTATACATGCCTTGTTCAAGTCTTCACATGATGAAGTCTATACACTTTACTCCTTCACACTTCAGGAAGTCTGTACATCCTTCAATGCATTGCATGCATCGTTCGTGAAGTCTGTACATCGTGTGAAGTTTGGTGAACTCTATACATCGCCCATTTCTCTTAGAGTCTCATGCATATGTGAAGTCTGTACATTGCATTTACATTCACAACGTCTTCACACTTGAAGTCCATACATCGTCAGTTATCTGTCAAGTCTTCATATTGCTTAAGTCTGTACAGCGGCTGCTTCACATATGAAGTATGTACATCGCATAGCTTCACATAGATGAAGTCTATACATTGGGCAGAGTATGTACATTGCATTCGAGTTCACAAGTCCATATAGTGAAGTCTATACAATGCAGTTCATCTTATAAGTCTGTACAGAGTTCTTCGCTTAACCTGATAATCCGATACTCTGTCTGACAGGGATCTACTACTGAGATTGCTGACATAGCTCGTGATCCCAGGAGGATAAGGTGATCAGATGCTACCACATGGATGAAAGCACCTCGGATCTGGCGAATTCCTTGGGCAGGAAAACGTGGAAGCCACACGCCCTTATCCAATCTGCTGCTGTATATATAGAAGTCTTCATCTTCTGTTGAAGGCTGATCGAAGTGTGGCAAGTCTATACAGTGAGACAAATCTGAGACAGCAGAGAGCCATCGAGATCCAAAGAGAAGAAAAGGAGAGAAGAAGAAAGTGAGAAGAAATGAGTTGAGAGAGTGATATGAGAGCTTGGGAATCATCGTCTTGGTCCAGATACCAGAGCCGATATTGCTCACTTTGAGCTACAGTCGTTTTGATGTTCTTCCATTCGATTGTGTTTTTCTTGCTTTTTAGTCTTATTATTTTTCCTTTGAAAACTCTTGTTCGATCAAGCTGTTAGTCAGCGGTGTCAAGCTGTGAGGCAGCGGTGTGCAGAGGTGATACCTCTGGTCGGCTAAGTTGTAGTGCCCAGTAGAGCAAGCTGTGAAGCTCAGCTGTTGCAGAGGGTGTTTCTCTGGTCGGGATAAGCTGTAAGCCCCAGCCGTTGTTGGCAAGTTGTAGTGCCCAGCAGATTGAAGCTGTGTATCAGCAGTAATCCACATTCGAGTTGAATGTGGGGTGGACGTAGGTCGGATTGACCGAACCACCTAAAAGTCTTTGTGCCTCTCGTGTGTTTGCTTGTCTGTTTAGCAGATCTTATTTCCATCATTCGGTGCTTTGACTGTGGTTGTCCAGTGTTCTTTTAATTCCACAATTGAATCTAGGCATGAATTTTTAATTAGCCTATTGATCTATTCACCCCCCCTCTAGATCCACATTCTGTGGTGAAAGAGCCTTCCATCGAACTCCAACAATTGGTATCAGAGCTAGACTCTTCTACAGGGACTTACCGCCCGAAGAGGATAAGCACAGATGGACGGAAGAGGGATGATAGCTGAAGGACACTCCACATCCAAGCCCCCGTACTTCGATGGAACCAACTACGCATACTGGAAGCACCGTATGCAGATATTCTTGAGAGCTAAAGACTATGAAATCTGGAAGGTGGTTAGCAAGGGACCTTTCGAGATGTCCCCTAATGAAGATGTATGGACCAAGGAGGAAATTAGAAGGTCCACGCTCAACTGGAGTGCAATCAATGCAATCCAATGTTCTCTGCATCTCACCGAGTTCTCACGAATATCTGCCTGCTCCTCAGCGAAGGAAATGTGGGATGCACTTGAAGTCATCTACGAGGGGACATCACAAGTCAGAGAGACCAAGACTAATCTACTGGTTTCAGAATACGAGGCTTCCAAGATGAAGCCTAATGAGACAATCAAAGAAATGTATGCTCGGTTGACTATTATCACAAATGGTCTCAGAGGTTTCGGGAAGAAGTATTCTGAGTATGATATAGTCAGGAAGATCTTGCGATCCTTGACTCCAATTTGGCACACAAAGGCCACCGTTATGGAAGAGTCAAGAGATCTGCACAATACAAGGGCAGATGAGCTTATCGGATCTCTAATGGCATATGGGATGAATCTACCGAAGATAGAGGAGGCTGATAGAAAGAGGAAGCCAATAGCTCTGAAGGCTGGTGCTAGCAAATCCAATCGATCCAGCCCCAACGGATCATCAACTGAAGAGAGCTTGTCTGAAGAAGAAATGGCAAATGATGATATGGCTATGATTACTAGGGAATTCTGGCGTTTTCTCAAGAAAGAAGGAAGAAGATTCAGCCGAAGAAATCCCAGTGGTGGTTGCCGAGACACAAGGTACAAATCAAACCCTGTAAAGAAAGCTGCGACTAATGTTTGCTATCAATGCAGGAATGTTGGTCACTTTAAAGCTGAATGTCCGACAAATCAGAACCTCAAGGACAAGCCCAAGAAAAAGAACACAAGAGGGACAGCTATGGTGAGTACCTGGAGTGATGAGGACGAGGGATCCTTGAGCAACACTTCGGACAGTGAAGTTGAAGCTTAGAAGCCAATCTGTCTCATGACAACCAGCTCAGAAGATAGAGAGGAAGAATCTGATGAGGTATGCTCTCGTTTTGAAAACTTTACTATTGCTGATTGGATGGATGCTTATAATGAACTTGCTGATAGAGTAGATGATGTTAGAAAAGAAAATAGGCATCTACGAAGAAAAATTAACATCATGCAAAATGATACTTCATTGTTTGATAAAATTGCATGCTTAGAGAATGAGAATAGTAAGATGAAACTCACATGTTCTGAATTTGAAGAAATCAAGAAAGAACTGAAAATCTCTAAGGAAGAAAATGTGAGATTAGACAATGAAATTGATGCATGGAAATTGAAAATTCAGAATTATGAAAGTGAGATAAAAATTACCTCTAAAAAATATGAAGCTGTCCTCAATGTAAATAATGAATTGAAAAAGTTTATTGATGAAATTCAGAAAGACAATGAGGATAAGCTGAAACCCATTGATAAAATGACCCAAGGATCTGAAAATTTAAATGCTCTATTGCGGTCGAAGGTTAATTTCAGGAGAGAGGGCCTAGGATTTAACTCTAGTGCAACTAAGAGCTTTGGAATGAAAACGATTTCCTTCGTTGCAAAAAAGGAGAGAGGACCTCTGATTAACATGAATTCTAATAATGCTATGAACACTAATGTGAATCTGAAAAAGCCCAATGCAGAGGAGAAGGGCAAATAGAAAGTTGGTGAGCCTAGTAGAATTGGCACTTCCAAACCTAGCTCTAGTGCTCAACCCAAGGCTAGGGGTCAGCCTGCTCAGGTAAATAAGGCCCATGTCAATGCCAAAAAGTCTTCACCACCACCATCACAGAAAAAGACCCAACAAAAACCTATGAACAGGTCAGTAGGGTCAAGAGTGCAGGGAAGACAAAATGCTTTCAGGAGTCCGCCCATCAAATTCAATCCACCTAGAGTCCAGTCCTACTACCCCACTCAGTCAATCTATCCTAATGGGTTTGGGTGGACTAGAACTCAAGGGATGCATACAAGGTATGTTCAACAACCTACACAATTTTACAGACCCTATGTCAGAAATTGGGGTAATGGGTGTGGTAGTTGAACAACCAGGAACTTCCAATCTTACAGCCAACCCAATTATTACCCTGATCAAAACTTTATGAATGCTACTTGGCTGAAGCATTGGCACAATAACAACAATTCAATGAATAACTCTGTTAGTGCGAATAAAAGGAAGAACAACAAAAAAGAGAGAAGAAATGACAGAAGGAAATCTGCAAAATCCACTGAACAAAGTTCTTTTAAACAAATGTGGATTCCCAAAGCCATGCTTTCTTTCTTTACTTGCACTTCATCTGCATTGGAGCCCAATCAGTCTTGGGTTCCAAACTCTTTGCCCTAATTGTGTGTGCAGGTATGCCTGGCAGCCAAGAGTAACTTGTGGTATTTGGACAGTGGCTGCTCCAGGCATATGACATGAGATAAGGCCAAGTTCTGCATGCTGACTGAAAAGCTAGGAGGCCTTGTCACCTTTGGAAGCAACACAAAGGGTAGGATCATTGGATCAGGTAAGGTAGGTAAGTGTTCCACCTGCTGCATTGATGATGTTATGCTGGTTGAAGGGTTAGCTTATAATTTACTCAGTATTAGCCAGTTTTGTGATAAGGAACATAAAGTTTTATTTGCTTCTCAATGCTGTAAGGTTTTTGAACCTGATTCTGATATTGTCAAATTTTCTGGAAAAAGAATAAATAACACATACATGATAGATTTAGATGATATCCAGCATTCTAACCTATGTCTAACTGCCAGTAGAGAAGATTTAGCATTTTTATGGCATCGTAGGTTAGGCCATGCGAGTTATACTGTTTTGCATAAACTAAACAAGCATAACATGGTTAGAGGACTCCCTGAAGTCTCTTTTTAAAAGGAAAATAAATTTTGTAATGCACGCATTCAGTCTAAGTTGACTAGAGAATCATTCAAATCTAGGACAGAAAACCTATCCACTAAACCTTATGAACTGATACACATGGACCTATTTGGGCCAACCAGGTCTGTCAGTTTATCAGGGAAAAGGTATGGGTTTGTCTTAGTAGATGATTTTTCTAAGTATACTTGGGTATTTTTTCTGTCACATAAGAATGATGCATTCTCAGAATTTCAGGAGTTCTGTATAAGAATAAATCAGAAAATTAAAAATATTTTGACTGATCATGGAGGTGAGTTTGAAAACTCACACTTTGAAGAATTTTGCAAGTCAAATGGGACTCATCATAAGTTCTCCTCACCCAGGACACCTGAGCAGAATGGTGTTGTTGAGAGGAGAAACAGAACTCTAGTGGAGATGGGCCGAACTCTCTTAGTTGAAGGTCAACTGCCAAGAAAATTCTGGGCTGAAGTAGTCAACACAGCCTGTTATGTAATTAACAGGGCAATGGTAAGACCTTCCACCCAGAAAACCCCTTATGAGATTTTGAGAGGTAAGAAACCTTCAATAGCCCACTTCAAGGTCTTTGGTTGTAAATGTTTTATACATATAAATGACAAGAGGGACCTTGATAAATTTGAGCCAAAAGGTGAACCAGGAATCTTCCTCGGTTATTCTGAAAACACTCGGGCTTATAGAGTGTTCAATTTAAACTCAAAAATTGTTGAAGAATCTCCACACATTATCTTTGATGAATCCTTGATGGAAACTAACCATGGTCATTGCAGGAATGAAGATGGGAACATTTTAAAAGATGATAACTCTGTAGACCAGTATGATGGTGAGGAAGAAAAAGAAGAGTAGAATGAAGAAGAATATGAAGTTCAGGGGGAGGTAAGTGAAATTCCTGAAACTCAGATTGATAATATCAGATATCTTAAAGATCACCCTGTGAATAATGTCATTGGCAATCTGAATGATCCCCCTAGGACTAGAGGTCACTTTAGAATTCAAGATGAATTAAATACATATGCTCTTGTCTCTCAAATTGAACCCAAGTCCATTGACTGTGCCCTCAAGGATGTGCATTGGACTAATGCCATGCTTGAGAAGCTTAATCAGTTCGACAGGAACAAGGTGTGGCATTTGGTCCCATCTCCTGATAATGGAACAGTTATAGGGACTAAGTGGGTATTCAGGAATAAATCTTATGAATTAGGGAATATTGTTAAAAATAAAGCAAGACTTGTTGCTCAGAGGTATAGCCAGGAGTTTGGTATTGACTTTGAAGAGTCATTTGCCCCTATAGCCAGATTAGAAGCTGTTAGGATTTTATTGGCTTATGCATGCTCCCTAGGAATAATCCTCAAGCAGATGGATGTAAAATCTGCATTCTTGAATGGGGAAATTAGTGAGGAGGTCTATGTAAGACAGCCCCCTGGGTTTGAATGTCTAGATTTCCCTAATCATGTTTACAAATTAAATAAAGCTCTCTATGGTCTTAAGCATGCTCCCAGAGCTTGGTATGACAGGTTGAGCAAGTTCCTTACTGATCAAAATTTCACTAGAGGAGTAGTTGATCAGACCTTGTTTACAAAGGTGAGTCATTCTGACATTCTTATTGTACAAATTTATGTGGATGACATTATTTTTGGGTCAACTAACCCCAAATTGTGTGAGGAATTTTCTAAAATAATGACTAATGAGTTTGAAATGAGCTCAATGGGTGAGCTCAAATTATTTCATGGACTGTAGGTTACACAAACAAAGGATGGAATGTTTATCACTCAGTCCAAGTACACAAGGGATCTACTCAAGAAATATAAGATGGACAACCTCAATGAGATAGCTGCTCCAATGGGTACCACTACAAGCTTGGATGAAGTCAATAAAGGTAAACCTGTTGATCAAAAGCTATATATGGGTATGATCGTATCCCTTCTCTACTTAACAGCATCTGGGCCTGATATTCAATTTGCTATAGGATTATGTGCTAGGTTTCAGGCCAGTCCTAAAGAAACTCATCTTAAAGCTGTAAAAAGGATTTTTAGATATCTGCTAGGCACCCAAGAGCTAGGATTATGGTATCCTACTAGGTGTGAGTTAGAGCTTCTAGCTTACACTGATGCTGATTATGCTGGGTGTCGAGTAGATAGAAAAAGCACTAGTGGCTATTGTCAATTCCTTGGTGGTTGTCTAGTATCTTGGGCATCTAAGAAGCAACACACTGTAGCCTTGTCTACAGCTGAGGCTGAATATGTTGCAGCTGGTAATTGTGCTGCCCAAGTACTATGGATCAAGTACCAACTAGATGATTATCAGATAAAACTAGAATGTATTCCAATTTTATGTGATAATACTAGTGCCATATGCCTTGCTAAAAATCTTGTTCATCATTCTAGGAGTAAACACATAGAGATAAAACACCATTTTCTTAGAGATGATGTGAATAAAAAGAAAATCGAACTGAATTTCATTGAAACAGACAAACAAATTGCTGATATCTTTACTAAGCCACTTGGAAATGAAAAGTTTAAATTTTTTAGAAGAGAACTTGGCTTGTGTAAGTTTCAGCATGATGAATAAAATTTTCAGCTATTTTGAATAAAATTTTTGATTTGGACTTGCATCTAATAGCTTGTATAAAACTCTGTGAAGGTTGATTGGTGCAACAGACTCATGATCATGCATGACACTCATATTGTTTTCTCATGATCATCACTGCATATAGAACTATTTTGCACTACATTTCTCTGCATAACCCTGGTGGACACATTGCATGATAGTACAGTCTGAATAAGCATGAACTTCAAAAATCATTTGATCAGTCATCTTTTGCAAAAATTGCATGCATATAGACAGGGGGAGTATTGTCAGAATTTTAAGGTGAACTGCTGCGTCGACGCTGCTATACTGTGGCGTTGACGCAGTGAACTAGATCTGTGAATGTCTATGTTTCATTATTCTGATGAGTTGACGTTGCAATAGCGTGGAGTCGACGCACTGACACTATCTCAGTATTGCCTCTTCAATTGATGCGTTGTTTGCGACGGGTTTTTTCATCTGACCGTCTTGTCATTTTTTTATTTTTATTTAGCGTATACATGTGTGTATGTACATATATACGCATCTTATTTCACGCATCGATCAACCAATTAACTAACCGGTAATTAACTGACTGATTGACGACGCGGGCGTGCCAGTCACATGAGTGACGATCTTATTATGCGCTCATTCTGACCCGTGTTGGGCGAATGTGAGGTTCAGTCGGGACCAGCAATCCGCCATACCATAAAGGCTATGGCGTTAATTACATCCCCCACGAGGAGGGAACACCTTTGATTAATTGCCGAGATAGCGGGCTGTCAAAGCCAGAATGAAGGATACAGAGCGTGCGAGTGATCATGCAAGATGCTATGATTGACTACAAACGATTTATTAGGGTTGACCCTGGTACATGGCGGAGGACTTAGGCTCGAAGGCCACCTTCACGCGTAACAAGGCCTCCAATCAGGCGTAACCTAACCTTCTGGCCATGTTATTTGAAATACCATGGGTGCACCCGCTTGAGCATGCCTTAATGCGACATGAATGCATGATGATGATGATAAGTAAGATGACAGAATTATGAAGATGAATATGATTCAGTCACATATTTATTAAGCCCCGCCAACGAGGGGAAGGATGGCACAAGCATGATGATAAGGGTAGAGCGAAGACAGACGTAGTGGTGAAAACATGATAGCAAGAAGGTTTCGACTCAAAAGGCCCTCTCCTTATTCAATTAATTCCTAATTAGGGTTGATTGAGTTCGCCCTCGGGAAGGCGGGGGTCGCTCGGGGCGAGCCAGGGATTAAAGAGTACAGCGATTAGAAACAGCGCCTGAAAGCGTAGGTGTAGGACTTAAAACGGCGTCGAAACCGTAGGTAAATAAAGAGGGGTTTAAAACGGCGCGGCCCTGATTGGGGCGCGCCGGGGAGAGGCGCGCCGGGGAGAGCGCGCCGGGGAGGAGCGCGCCGGGGAAAGCGCGCCGTTTTAGAGTGCTCCGCTTAGGCCGCGCTGTAAACGAATGGCGCCAGTTTAACATAAAATCAAGAATTTGTTCATTTTTTCTTGGGTTTATTGAAATACTTTGGAAAACTTTGAGAATTTATTTGAGCTATTATTTCACAGGGTCGACCCCGGGGCATCCGGGAGCCGAGTCACGGGCCCGCGCGAGGTTCGTACTCGAGCGCGGCGATCATTCCGAGTTGTACTCGTTCGAGCCGAAATTTCGGTAGCATCTCCCCATCCCGGAGGATTTATCAGGGAGACGCGGGGAGTACTCACGTAGTGGTGCAACTCCTAAGAGCCGGGTGGCACAACGGCGGCCGGCAAAAACCCGAACGAAGAGGAAAAACCCCGAGGTCAAACCTGCTAGGGGCACCAAATCCGTGGGTAACAGCGAGCGAATGAAGCAACTCAATAAGGGAGCGAAGACCCCGAGGGCTAGCCTACGAGGGGCACGTAACCCGAGTCACCACAACACTCGGATCGGGATGACTGATATGGGAGGGAAATCCCGAGGGCAAGCCTACGAGGGGCACGTGACCCACGGCCACCACGAGGCCCGTTAAGGACCGTGGATTTGGATCTGTCGGGACATGGCCCTGTTGCTGTGCACTCAATAGCCTACTGGGATATTCATCATTGATGGACGAACCTTCCGCCAGCCGAATGACTAACCTGGAATATCGGGGGAATGTCCCCCTCCCCGGATGCTGGAATGATGCTACAGAGCACATTCCCGTTGAGATGCGCACGAAACGAAAGAATAGTGTGAGAACGGCAAAGTCCATAAGCTAAATAGATCGATTCTGTGCGATTGGCATAGAGGTGCCGGGGAAGGGATGTACATATGTCGCATTCGGGCAGGCCGGCAAGAATAGAGATGGACGACAGAGGCGATCCTCCCTTCCCCCCCTGACCTATGAAGAGAGGCACAGGAGGAGGCGAGGGATAGGTTCCCTCGACAGAGATAGACGGAGATACGCACATAAGTGCGTCTCCAATCACAGAACCCGTGGCCTATGCGATGCAGAGCCCCACAGTCGCGTTAGAATCAGAAGAAGAAAAACCCCGGGGAGGGGGGAAGAAGGTTTCATATGGCCCGAGAGCCTATCCAGCGCCGGAGAAAACCCTTTGCACGGAAAATAGAAACACTGGGAAATCATTGAACATATATTCGAAGGGGGATTGGGGAAGTCATTTATGAGATAGAAGACCTTAGCCACAAATGGCATTTCATTCATCCCGTAAAAAAAATAGGTATATATACAGAGCATATAGATTCCGGTGCCGTCGTTGTCGATCGGCCGCCGTTTATATTAATGAAGAAACGATTACAGCCAAAGTGAAAAGGGCAAAGGAAAATGGTGAGAGAAGGGGAGGCCATGCTCATATCATCGCCCCTCCTTCACTTACATTGTGCCAGAGGAAGAAACCCAAAAGAAGAACAGAGGGATTGACCGAAAGAAACACGGAGACGCACCTAAACTCTTTCTTCCGAACGGAATATCGGATCCCTAGCTTCTCTTCTCTGGCTTCGGAGATATTCCGAGTAGCAGACGAGGAAGACGGCGGTGAAGGCCCTCGTAGAAAACCCTACTTCTCCCCCAAGCACCTATCTCGGACGAACAGAACCCCCACCGATTGGCTCTCTTCTTTCCTTTTCTTTCTTCTCCTCTTCTTTTTTTTTCTTCCCTCTTCGGATCTGGATGGCCTCTTTTCCTTCTCTTTTTTTCCCTCCGATCTGCCCTCTTCTTCTTTGGATGGATAAGGCAGGCTACATATATAGCCCTTTTGTTAATTCGGCGCCCCGGGAAGGGGGCGCGGCGGATTTGGTGGCGTCGGGAACACGTCCCGATCAGTTTTTGCGCGCCGGTTCGACGGCGCCGGGGAACGGCTCCCCTATTGTAATTGGCGCGCCGGTTTGACGGCGCCGGGGAACGCATCCCCTATTGTAATTGGCGCGCCGGTTTGACGGCGCCGTTTTAACTTGTTTGCTCGGCGTGCCGGTCCGGTGGGTCCGGAGATGATTCCGGAAGCTGCCGTTGACTATTCCTCTCGCCCTGGTCCTTGAAAAACCTTGACGTGGAGTCGAGGAAGCTCTCGACACGACGAACGGCCTTGATCAGACATCCGCGTGTGTCTGGTCCAAGCACACGGATGTCCTGGTGGTACGGCCTTCGGCACTGTGATTTGTGCTCCTGGTTGAGACGGATTCGTGCTCAAAGCTTCTTTGCAGGATGGTGTTGCATCCTGGATAATTCCGCCTTGAACGGCGATCAATTGGCCACTAAAGGGCCCATTATGACGAGGAGCCGAACCCATGTCGGGTAATCGGGACCCTCTGCTGACAGAGCCCTCGGCCCCTTGTTGTGGACGGTCGAGGACGTTCTTCCTCCTTAGGAGAGCCATTGGGTAGACCGTCATCCTTGGTCGGGCGATGGATGTGGGGTAGCGGCATGACGAGGTCGATGCCAGATCATTGGGCAGGCTTCATCGCGCTGTCGGTTGGTTGTGGGTTCATTTTGACTCTCCTGAGGTAAAATCCCCGGTGCTCATTTCAAGGTGACTTGGGGCCCCGTCAGCTTGAAGGGTCTTTGATAAGGTGGTCTTCATCGGCTTCTGTGATTCAGTGGGCCGTATCATTCGTCTTTGCGTCTTGGTTGCCGAAGGATCATATTTTGAGTGCCAACAAATGCCCCCCAGACGTAGGCGGTGCAAGTGAGGCAGGAATGCGGCAAGGCCTATGGATGAGCTTCGTTTGGTTGATAGAAGCTCGAATGGCACTTAATTCCGGTTTCAGACGTTAATCCGGCAAGGCAGGAAGCTTGACGGCATCACTTAAAACGGCGCGCCCCTTACTTCATTAGTTAAAATGGCGCTGCTAAATCCGGCGTGCCCTAAGCTTTTGAGGTTAAAACGGCGCCATCTTTACGGCGCGCAAATGTCTTAAAACGGCGCACCCCGGGGCGCGCCGTTTTGACAAGGGTGGAGCCCCCCTATATATTAGCTTCTTCTTCATTTTTTTCTTCACAGCTGCTCATTTGTGAAAGTTTCTTCTCTCTCCTCCCTTTTTCCCCTTCCGCGGCGCCGAGTGGGTTCCGGGTTCGAGTGAGCCGGTGAGTTGAGTCGGTGACGTGCTTTGGGTTTTGAACCCGCTCTTCGGGCCCCGGGAGGCTCCTCGTAGGACTTGTCCTCGGAGCTAAACCCCTCGGGTGTCCCATTCGGCCTTAGCTTAATGCTTATGGCTACTTTTAGGGGCTGCTCCCTCCGTGGACAGCTTCCGCTTTTCTTTCGGCAAATCCCCGAGCTGGGGAGATGCTGCTGGAATTTTGTCAGAAATATTGCTGCGGTCAATGGATTTCTAACTTTGCTTGTTCGCCTCTGGGCGTTGTTTTTGCAGATAATATGGCATCTGGATCATCTTCTACCGCATCCCAGGTTGCTGTGACCTAGGGGAATGTGCATTCCCTTGATCGGGGGCCTCGACAGATAGCTGTGGTTGCTGAGTCTTCGGACTCAGAGACCGACACCATCGACACCGGCCGCTTATTGATTCTTGAAGGCAACCACTTCCAGTATGATCGAAGCGATGGCGTCAGACTCGACCATCCCAAGGACAAGCATCTGATGGCGTTCCTTGAGCACTTCAACCTTGGAGGGAAGCGCGATTTAATTCTCATCCGTCGAGCCGAGGGAGCCCTACTGGTTGAGAGAGACAGTTTGGCCGAGTCAGTCACTCGGGGCATGCCTATATATATCCCGGGGGAGCCCAGAAAGTGGGCAGCCGTGCTCGGGGTGCAGGAGTTATCCCCCAAGGCTGGGATGCTAACGAGAGCGCCGCAGTATACCCCAGCTCGCTGGAATGAAACTGCCGGACGTGTTGATAGGGAGAAGCCCGTATACGATTTATTCCTCGCCCCGCTTCATTGGGGATACCGAGACAAGCCTTTTCTTTTAGACTGCTTGGTGGTCCGGTTCAAACATCAGATTTTAGTGGGGTGGTTTGGAGAGCTCAAAGCCACCGACGCTCATGCCTTCAGACCGGGGGCAGTTGAATTCACATACTTTGTGTTGCGGCAGTACGCCCCCATCCTGGTGCATGCGGGTGTATACCAGAGTGTATATGCTTCACGGTACAGGTACCCGATCTCCCGAGGTCTGTGCTGCGGGATGATCGAAGTCTTCTGCCCAGAATACAACACTTTTTACACTGCAGATGGCGAGACTTCACTAGACCTCTGGAGTCTTTCCCAGCTGAGCGGCTTGCCCATAGACGGGGAGCCGTATGAAGAGGTTTGTTTTCCAGACTGGCTGAAGGACCAGACGGATGGGGAAGGTAGATATTTCACGGGCTTCGCCTACCATTATCTGATGAAGGCATATCGCACCCGGCTGCGCCTGACGCTTGACTCGCGAGAGGCGCGGAAGCCTGGCGAAAAGAGGCGCGTGCGGATGGACACGTGGCTCCAGTATTTCTTCGGTGGGGAGCAGTAGTACGAGGACTTCCCCACGGTGGTTCCGACGGCGGTGGCGTGGAAGAAAAGGGCTCGACGCCAAGCGACATATCCCGCTGCCTCAGGGAGAGGGCGGCAGGTCGGCCCAAATCCCACAGGAGTTGACGCAGTTACACATTGTGCTGCGTATCTGACTTATTGGCTTTGTTTGTTTTCCCTCCCTCAAGGGGACGAGACAGTAATCAGATCGGAGGCTATTTACCTTGCCTGCTTAATGGCCTGGGGGACGAAGCTGTCCCTGTGCCCTGTGGCTCTGTGCCTCATATATAAAATGTTGGGGGATTTGCACAAGTCGTGCATTCCCAGAAATTCACGGATAGTTGGTCCCATCCACTTTTTTAATGCCTGGGTCTGCACCCTATTTCCTGAAGCAGCTCCCTGGTCAATGCAGTCAGATCATCCTTTGCCGCGGATGATCGAATTTACCAATGCCGAACCGTCTTCACTAGCGGATCAGCTTTTCGCCATTCGGGGGAAGTTGACTACAGTTCCAACAGATTCCCCTGGCATTCTGCACTTTTGGAGCTTGGCTGCCAGCTCTAGCCCTCTTGTCAATAGGATGCGACAATGCCGATTATTTGAGACAGAGGAATTTATTCATCAACTGACTGGGTCGAAAAGCACAAGGCCCATCTTGGAGTCGGAAGTGGTTGAGTGGGCGCTGTCTATTCGTCCCAGTGTTCTTGTCTTCTGGAAGAGCGGCTTACTGTGGCTGGAGCCGTATTATCCCTTTTGTTTTGGCCGGAATTTTGGGTATGACCAGCAAATTCTTTCTTCTTCAGCCCGATTCAATCTGCCGAATAGACATCGGGCTGGTCAGACGACTACGGATGAAGCCCGTGGATGGTGGGACTACTTCCATCGTCGGGTGGACGTGTCATTCAAGGTGCCAACCCCGGCCCGTCTGCCCTGAGTGACTCCAGACTTCATCAAGTGGTGGAATGCGCGAACGGGCTTCTATCGGAACTTCCAGAAAGACTGCTGGCATAGCGCCGAGCGTCGTTTCCTAGATTCGCGGCGGGAGCCTGTTTTGGATGTTGATCCATCCTATTTGAAGAAGCTGAAATCCTGGTCCAACACCGAGGTGATGGCATATGTAGAAGCCAGGAAAGCTGCGAAGGGCAAGTCGTCCCGAGCTGACCCGAAGATGCCAGAGATCCAGAGGGATGATTATATCAAGACGCTCTGGGGGCTGTGCCGGGTTAGCAGTGACCGGATTGCTCTTCAGATGATCCCCCTTCCGGTGGAAGAACCTCTTCCTAGTGTGGCGAGCTGGCGCCCAGAAATCGACCGTTTTCATCCCTATCGGACCTTCATCGGGAGGGAAGACAGGCGGGCTGACTTATATTCCAACACCCCCTGGATATTCGCCCTGCTTCATTCTCGTGGGCTTTCAATTTCTGGTCCACTAGAAGCCATCAGGGACCGTCAGCTCCTCATATCTTTCAAGTATGTCGACGGCTGGGGATTCGACCACTTGAGCTTATATCATCACTTGTCATCCCGTGGCCATGAGGACTTGGCTCAACTGACGGAGAAAAGTGAAACAATTGGTGATGTGTGCTGGCTCATCCGCGAGGCGGCTTCCCGGGATAAGGCGCCAGCACTGCTTTACTGGCCGCTTAGTCCCCGATATACCGGGCTGCCAGGTAATGCTTGACTTCTTCTTCAGCCCTGAAGCTACTTCTTCTATATTCAGTGTGCATCTTCTCACTTATGTGTTTTTACAGCTCGCCTTTCTATGGAGGCGACCCGACACTGTAGGGAGTTGATATCTAAGGTGCAGAAGCCTTCATATTTTAATATTGCAGAGCCAGCTCCGACCACGACACCATTACCCCCTGGGGATTCGCGAAAGCGAACCAGGTCCCAGGTCAAGGAGGCCATCAGTAGGGCCAAGAAAGCCAAGAGGGCAGAGTCTCGCGCTACTCGGGCACGTCGGAGGAAGGCTGCTGAAGAGGAGTCCACGGTTCCCCTTCCTCGGGTTCCATCATTCTCCGAATTTGAGGCCGCCTGGACGCAAGGGCCCGAGGGCGAAGGTGACTTCTTATTCTTGCATGGCTTGTTTGTTTATTTCCGCCGCCCTGGCTGATCATCCTTCCTTTTAGTGGCTGCTGGCACTACCTCCGCCGCTGTTGGGTTGGAGGCGGCAACCGGAGCTGCTGTTGGGGACAGAGAGGAGGAAGCCCCCTCGGCCTCGGCTAAGGGTGACTTGCCTTCACCGACACACCATCGAGACATGGAAGGTAATTTGCAGCATGCCTAAAGAGCTTAGCGGCATGTTGTGGTTTTAGTCGGGTCTTGACTGTTTATTGTCTTTTAATTCCAGTCGGTGTTCGGCCCACACTGCTCCCTGAGGTCAGTGCTACGGCAGGGGTTGCCATCGTAGAGCAAGGGCTTCCAAGGGAACGGCCTCTGGCTATTCCACCGACAGATGCTTCCGAGGTGGAGATCGCCAAGGAGGTTCTGGATAGAGGGCCTCCTCCCAGCGGCACGGTTCCTGCTTAGGTGCCAGAGGTCCGAGAACAAGCAGAAGAATCCTCCTCCTCTGAACAAGTTGATTATGGTGGCGGCTCTGGCGATGACAAGGGATTCCCCATGGTCGACACCGAGGCTGAGAACGTCGGGGCTTCTTCAGCTTACGAGAGCGATCTGCCAACGTTCAGCCCTCCGAGGCTATTGGGAGCCGAGTACGGGCCATCGTACCCGACTGCAGGGGAAGGGCCAGAATCTTCAGAGGCCACTTTTGGAGGCCTAAATATAGTGCCGGTTGAGGTAGGAAGTATTCTGATTCCCGCTTGCAGCACTTCTTTTAATTTTCAAGCCAGCTGGCTGATGTACATATATGGAATGCAGGCTGAGGTGGTACCGCCAGCTATAATGATTTGCATACCCCTTCCAGCCGTGGATATGGGTCAGTCGGCCTTCCCACCAGTTGTGCGGCCCATTGCCCTGCGGCTTCCATGGACCTATGCTGCTGCAGCGACCTCAAGGGAGCCCCGTGTGACTGTTGAGGTTGGCGTCCTGATTGAGGTTGCGGGGACTCAAGCCCTGGTTGCCGGCGAAGAGCCACTACTGAAGCCAAGTGCTCTCCCGGAAGTAGAAGCGGGAGAAATTATTGCGGAAGAAGCCGAAGCCTTATCGGTTATGGACAGCTCCCCTCTGTTGACGACCCGTGAGACTGCCCGGGAGGAGCAAGCACCCCCAGCCGTTGAGACGGCCGTCATGACTTCGCCCCAAAGGGCAGGAAAGGAAATTGCCGTCATAGAGGGCCCCTTGGCAGCCGTAACCGCAACTGTTGGGCCAGGAGTCGGCGTCATACAGACCCTGCCATCGACGTCCCTCGGGGTGGACGATGGCTTCTGCGCCGACATAGATAGCAGGGTGGATTTTCAGCTCCCTGAGACTTCGCCACTAGGCCTACGATTCTCTGATGACATGGTATGGCAGTCTTTGGACAATCTCCAGCGGGCTATGTCAGCTTCTCCAGACCTGACCTATGTGTAGCTGAGGAGCTTGGTAGACCACCTCTCCCGGTCGTTATTAGCATTCGGCTGCCCCATGGATGATTGGACTCCACGGGTTGTAATGCTATTAAAGCACGCCAACAGGCGGGAGTTCCTGAGCCGAGAGGTTTCTGATCAGCTGACGGCTGTGAAGCTGGAGAGGGCAGATTGTCGCACTACTGCTTCTTCTTTGACGGTGACCATGGAACAGCTGAGAAATGCTGCTGGCAACATCTCAGAACGCCGGTTGCTCCTCACGGCACGGGAGGCAGAGTTGCGCGCTGAGCTTGCCGAGGTCGAAGCCGAACTGCAGGAAGGCAAGCGCCTCGAAACCCAGTCAAGAGAGGAAGCTGATCTGGCCGAAGGACAACTTGCCTCATTGGATGAGAAGTTATCGCAGCTGACAGCTACTGAGGCACGGTTGCAAGAATTGACCCGACACTCCTCACTGGGTCTCTTGGAGTTGGCAGATATTTTCCGACGTCCTTTGCCGTGATTTCATTTTGTTTTTTTTCTTCCTTCTTCCTTGATCGGGCTCCGCTTCCCCCTTTTCTTTTTTGGAGCTTACGTACCCCCGGGGGATGTTCCGGGCGTAAATGTATTCCGGCAAGTCATATTAATGAAGATATCTCTGTTTGTCGCCTCGATCACGACTTCTTTTCTTTCCTTCTTTTCTTTCTTTTGGCTGATCACCTGAACCTGGGGATACTTGCCGATGGCGCAGGAGAGCGCTCACGCCTTCAGGGAAGGGGTGAGGTGTTCGCTCCACCGCGACGTAGCCGTTCCCGGAACAGGGCCTTTGCCAATGTGGGACATAGGTAGCGTAGGTAGATGCACCTAGCGAACCTTGCCGCTGGTGATGAGAGGCGTGTGGTAACCATTGATGTGGGTCAACTGTAGACGCAATTATGCTTTGTTGATCAATGAGGGCGGGAGGCCCAGGTTAGAGGGTAGTCGACCGGGCTTGTCGATGCTGACAAGGGTCGAAAAGGTAGACGGTCTTGCCGATGGTGACAAAAATCGGATAGGGTAGCGACCGATCTTGTCGATGGTGACAAGGGTCGAAAAGGTAGATGGTCTTACCGATGATGACAAAAACCGGGTAGGGTAGCGACCGATCTTGCCGATGGTGACAAGGGTCGAAAAGGTAGACGGTCTTACCGATGGTGACAAAAATCGGGTAAGGGTAGCAACCGATCTTGCCGAGGATGACAAGGGTCGAAAAGGTAGACGGTCTTGCCAATGGTGACAAAAACTGGATAAGGGTAGCGACCGATCTTGCCGATGGTGACAAGGGTCGAAAGGGTAGACGGTCTTGCCGATGATGACGAAAACCGGATAGGGTAGCGACCGATCTTGCCAATGGTGACAAGGGTCGAAAAGGTAGACGGTCTTGCCGATGATGACAAAAACTGGGTAGGGTAGCGACCGATCTTGCCAATGGTGATAAGGGTCGAAAAGGTAGACGGTCTTACCGATGGTGACAAAAACCGGATAAGGGTAGCGACCGATCTTGCCGATGGTGACAAGGGTCGAAAGGGTAGACGGTCTTGCCAATGATGATGAAAATCGGATGGGGTAGCGACCGATCTTGCCGATGGTGACAAGGGTCGAAAAGGTAGACGGTCTTACCGATGATGACAAAAATCGGGTAGGGTAGCGACCGATCTTGCCGATGGTGACAAGGGTCGAAAAGGTAGACGGTCTTGCCGATGATGACAAAAACTGGGTAGGGTAGCGATCGATCTTGCCGATGGTGATAATGGTCGAAAAGGTAGACGGTCTTGCCGATGGTGACAAAAACCGGATAAGGGTAGCCACCGATCTTGCCAATGGTGACAAGGGTCGAAAAGGTAGACGGTCTTGCCAATGGTGACAAAAACTGGGTAGGGTAGCGACCGATCTTGCCGATGGTGACAAGGGTCGAAAATGTAGACGGTCTTGCCGATGATGACAAAAACCGGGTAGGGTAGCGACCGATCTTGCCGATGGTGACAAGGGTCAAAAAGGATGTGTTAAAGGATTTCCGGCGGGACTTTGATGATTGTCCCTTTCGGGGTTTCATTGGGTGGAGAATAGGAGAGGCATTTGGAAATTACAACTTTACTGACTCAAGCGTGATAAGTACAATATGAAGTGATCTAGAAGGGGAGGGGATGAATAGATCACTGTTTTCGTAGATTTAAAAACTTATTGCAGAGTATATTGCTAAACGGAGCTAACCTCGAGCTCTGACTATCGTAAAAGATGCAGTGCAGTTAAGCTCAAGCAAATAGAAGGCATACCACAATATTATCACGATCAATCACACAAGGGCTCAGAGGATTTTAAGGTGGTTCGGTCCTTCAGACCTACATCCACCCCACACTCAACCTGAGTGTGGCTTCACTAAAGGCTGGGCAACACAGCTTGCCAAACAACTGCTGATACACAGCTTCCCAGGAGAACAACCTCTGCTCTTCCTCCTACCCGGAGGGAACCTCTAGCGATCAGCAGTCACTAGAACCCAGAGACTCACGTCTCTCTTCCTCTTTACCAAGAGGGAAACCCCACTAGTAGCAGCCCTGCTACTAGTGAACCAGAGGTCGAAGACCCCTCTTCCTCCCAACCCGGAGGGTACCTACAAGCAGCTCACCTGCTGCTTGCAAACCGGAGATTGACTCTCCCTACTCCTGATCTCACAGGAGGACCCCGACCTCAATCCAGAGGATCGGAAACACAAACAATAACAGTTGAAGAAAGATAAGAACAAGAAATGAAAAATACGAACGAAGGAAATCAAATGCCAGACAATGGAAACAATGTAGCTCAATATAGAGCAATAGACTTCGGATTTGATCCGCAAGTCAGAACAATTCTTCTGATCACTCTTCTGCTCTCTTTCTATTTCTCTCTGCTATTCTTTCTTCTTTCTTTTCTTTTTCCTGGATCGAAGGGCTCTCTGTTTCCCTGTTTTCTTCTATGCCTCTCTTCTTCGATCACCTTCATCTGAGGACGAAGGATTATATTTATAGCATCAACAGCAGATGGATAGGGCATGAAACGCGTGTGCCTCCCACGCTCGATCCACAAGTTTCCTGTCACGTGCCTTTATCAAATTGGTTCCTCTTGTCTCGGATCACGTGCAGCCCTGGAGTGTGGAATGTTCTTCCTCGGACCTGTAATGAGATTAAGTCCATTAATACGCTGCATGGCTATTAAAACCAAAACTGCATGAGGTATAGTAACAACAACACGACGTGACTATTTCTCGAGATGACATAAGACCGACACGAGATACTCTGTAACATATCAGATATACAGAAGATAATGACACGAGGTGAGGTTATAAGCAAGAGAGACACGAGGTTACGAATGCAAAAACAACACGAGGACAATACGGGCTAACGACAGAAACTGACATGAAGACTAAAGCGAGAGACCAACACGAGGACAGAATATAAGGAAACGACTCGAGGTGAAAACAACACGAAGTGAAGTTAGACACGAAGTAAAAAGCAACGACACGAAGTATAGTGGTGACAAACACACACTACACAGAAAAATGACACGAAATAAAAATAATGCTAAGTGAAAACAGTAATCGACACGCGGTGAGAACAACACGAGGATAGTGAGAACAGCACGAGATGAAAACAACACAGGCTGATAACGACACAAAGTCGAAACAGTAAATGACACGGGATAACACTGCACGAGGTAAAACGACACGAAGACTTAATAATAAAAACGACACGAGGTGGCAATAAAGGAGAACGACATGAAAACAACATGGACTGCAACCGAAACCGACACGAAGTCAAACAGTACAACACGAGGTGTTGTAACCAAGACGAAGTGCCAATCAATCACGAAGACAGTATGCAAAGAAACGACTCGAAGTGAGATGAGAACAGAATGAAACAAAGAAGACGACACGGAGTGCATAAAACCAACACGAAGACGTGGACTATAGTAACCGTCACGAAGTGTGGTTACTAAGCAGGAATCGACACGAGGTCTACAGAAAAACTACTCGAAGTTCATCAGAACTTTTTAGAGCAGCTTCAGGAACACGACACGAAGTCATGAGAAGAGAAAAACAATCACGAAGTGAAACGAACACTTGAACTTAGACTGACTTAGAAACTCAGCGAAAGGACTCGAAGACAGGAATACAAAGGATGACATGGAAACAACACAGTAATCAAAGACTGCACGAGGTGAAAACGCGAAGCAAGAACTACATGATGTTTGAGGAAAAACAGCACGAAGACAGAACATGAACGAACACACGAAGTGTTACCTCTTAGCAGTTATTTCATATAAAACCATGGATAACTCAAGTGCAAGATATCTGATCAAAAATAACAAGAACAATTAACATAGTGTTGCTCATCATCAAAATACTTAGGGAAGACACACAATCCAACAATCTCCCCCTTTTTGATGATGGCAACACTATATTAAGTATGAGAGATAAGTTCAAAAGAGATCAATTCAGGATATTTAATGCAGACAACTTACAGCATACTTGCTTCCTTACTTCCCTTGATGAAACCTGAACACTCCCCCTCACTCCCCCTGAACACAGCAACAGTTTACCAACAGTTTACCTCAGACTTGATAACTAACTCCCCCTCAACTCAATTCTCTCCCCCTTTGACATCATCAAAACTAGGGTCAAATCTGAAGATACAGAGAAGGGAAAATTGCTGACTATAGAGAGAAAATAGGACAGAGTAAGGCAGATAAATGGAGACTATTGAGATGTTTAGTCAATTAAGAAAGCCATTAATTTTATGTGAGGATATTTGAGGAACAGTTAGTCAGACTGTGCAAAAACTGTGAATAAGGATTTGCTCCATACACAGAACCAGATTCTAAGCAAGTGAGGTACAAGATACCAGTTTGATCAAAATAAGTCTTTACTGAGAGAGTATTATGTAAGACAGCCAGAAGACAAAGACCTGTGGTATTGAGAACAAACAAATCAAAAGCTATACTTCAAGTGAGCAGGATCTTTAAAGATGGTCAAGATCAGAGGTAAGTCTGTCAAGTACACCTTTGACATTAGGGAGACACCTTGTTTAGAGGCAAGAATCCCCAGTTACTCGGTGGCAGGACCACATTACCCCTCTTGATAAGAAGACAGAGATAGTATTCTAGCTGGTGTCGACATTAAGGTGACACCTTTATCTGAGGCCAGACACCCCAGTTACTAACCAGATATGTACCATAGCTCTGTATGATCAAGACAACTATTAAGACCAGATGATTACTGCCATCTCATCACATGGGAAGCTTTCACTTCATTGATGAAAATCCCAGTTTCTCAATGAGCAGTTAACAAAGTTGATAACCCTTTTATGAATTTTGTTTTTATTTACCAGCTCTTAAAACCTTGTTAATGAAGCTTGAGTCCGTTTGAGAACAATACACCAGATCCAAGGTGATTCAGACTAAAGCACAAAATACCTCATTTTGGACTCACCATTGACTAAGTAGGTATGCTGTACTGACTAGATCAGAAGACAGTTACAGTGTATGAAGATTAATCTTGAATTCAGATTTTGATCTCAGTGGGACTAACAGCTGAAATTCCAACAAGAAATTAGATGAACAGCCTTAAAGAGTAAAGCATCCAACATTTTCTTTTATACACCTAATCAACCTGATTCTCTTATGATGTCAGCAAAATGTCGTTCGGAGTATGTTCAAATTAGGTCAAAGATCAAGACACCTATTATAAATCATCTCCCCCTGAGACCTTGACCCCAACACAGACTTAGCCAAGACAACCCTCAACGCACTTCAAAAAGAACACCATGATGAATATGATAAGCATAATAACACATGACATGGTATTCAGAAATCAAATTTTCAATCATGGAATTCTGTAAATACCTAGTTCTCTGCGCATAGTGCTAAATTTTTCAGTATCCAGTGGCTTAGTAAAGATATCTGCAATTTGTGAGTTAGTGCCAACATGGATCAACTCAAAAGTCTTCCTTGCTACTTCATCTCGAATAAAATGATGCCTGATTTCAATGTGTTTAGTTCGAGAATGAAGTACAGGATTCTTTGCAATGTTTATTGCACTAGTATTGTCACAAAAGATAGAAGTACAACCTAGCTCAACCGAGTAGTCCAGAAGTTGGTGTTTTATCCATATAACCTGTGTGCCACAGCTCCCTGCTGCCACATATTCAGCTTCAGCAGTAGAGAGAGCCACAGAGTGTTGCTTCTTGGATCCCCAAGAGACTAAGCACCCTCCTAGAAATTCGCAGTGACCACTAGTGCTCTTCCTGTCCAATTTACATCCTGCATAATCTGCATCAGTGTATGCAATGAGATCTAAGTTACATGATGCAGGATACCAGAGACCTAGATCATGAGTGGCAGATAAGTATCTAAAGATTCTCTTTACAGCTGCCAGATGCAATTCAGTAGGTCTAGCCTGGTATCTGGCACACATCCCTACACTAAATTGAATGTCGGGCCTGGATGCAGTTAAGTAGAGGAGTGAACCGATCATACCTCTATATAGTTTAGCATCCACCTCTTTACCTTTTTCGTCTGAATCCAGTGAGGAGCTGGTACCCATGGGTGTTGAGATTGTCTTGAGGTTGGTCATTCCAAACCTTTTCAGCATCTCCAGAGTATACTTGGTTTGATTTATGAAACAACCATCCTCCATTTGTTTGACCTGCAGCCCAAGAAAATATTTTAGTTCGCCAACTAGACTCATTTCAAATTCTTGGGACATAGACTCAGAAAAGTCTTTACATAATTTTGAGTTGTTAGATCCGAAAATGATATCATCAACATATACCTGGACCACAATTAACTCCTTTCCGAGACTTTTGGTGAAGAGGGTTTGGTCAACCTTACCTCGAGTGTAGCCCTTGCTCACAAGGAACTCAGAAAGTCTCTCATACCAGGCTCGGGGAGCCTGCTTCAATCCATAGAGGGCTTTATTCAACCTAAAAACCATGTTAGGCTGAACAGAGAAATTAAACCCAGGAGGTTGTTCAACATATACCTCTTCCTTCAATAACCCATTTAAGAATGCGCTTTTGACATCCATTTGCTGTAGCCGAATGTTTCTAGAGCATGCAAATGCAAACAGAATTCTTATAGCTTCCATCCTAGCTACTGGTGCATAGGATTCATCAAAATCCACACCAAATTCCTGACTGTAGCCTTGAGCTACAAGTCTTGCTTTGTTTCTAGAGATAGCACCATTTTCATCAATCTTATTTTTGAAAACCCATTTAGTGCCAATGACATGAGTGTTTTCAGGTCTAGGAACTAGTTTCCATACATTATTTTTCTCAAATTGATTTAATTCCTCACCCATGGAGGATACCCAAGAATCATGCTTTAAAGCCTCTTCCACAGTCTTGGGTTCTACCTGAGATGTCAAAGCAGCTAAGTCCTGTTCTTGGACAGTTCTAAAGTGAGACCTTGTCCTAGTGGGATCATGCAAATTACCTATGACATTTTCACTAGGATGATCTTTGTGAAATATTACCTCACCTGAGGGTTCACCTACCTCAGTTGCTCCTTCTTGTTGTAAGTTTTCTGGTTGAGCAGTTTGCTGCATCTCTCTTCTTCAATTTTCTCCAAGAAATCTCCCTCATCAGGTGACTCCCTGTCATCATTTGTCTTTTGTCAGATAGAACATTCTCATCAAACACCACATGAGGTGTTTCTTCAACAGTTTGCTCATCTTTATTGAAGACTCTGTAAGCCCTAGAGGTTTCTGAATATCCGAGAAAAATTCCAGGAGAGCTTCTTGCTTCAAACTTATCCAAACCATTCTTACCATTATTGTGGATGAAGCATTTGGAACCAAAGATTTTAAAGTAAGAAATGTTTGGCAGCTTACCCTTGAGGAGTTCATAAGGAGTTTTCTTATGAGTAGGTCTTACCAAGGCTCGATTTAAAATGTAGCATGCTGTATTTGCAGCTTCTGCCCAAAATCTCCTTGGAAGTCCACTCTCAATCAGCATAGTCCTGGCCATTTCAATTATTGACCTGTTTCTTCTCTCAACAATTCCATTCTGCTCCGGTGTCCTGGGAGAAGAAAATCTGTGAGTCACTCCCTCTCTTGAGTAAAATTCAGAGAATGACGAGTTTTCAAACTCTCCTCCATGGTCAGACTGAATTGTAATGATATTATGTTCACCTTGCAGTTTGATTTTATTAAAAAGTTCTTCAAAGTGAGCAAAAGCATCATTTTTATTTGCTAAACAGAACAACCAAGAAAATCTAGTGAAGTCATCAACTATGACTAGACCATATCTCTTACCTGACAGGCTTTGTATTCGAGTAGGACCAAAGAGATCCATGTGCAAGTGCTGTAGTGGTTTAGATGAGAGACCCTCAGTTCTCAACTTAAAAACTGCACGAGTCTGTTTACCTTGAGCACAAGCATCACAGAGCTTGGACCCTAACTGGAATTTTAATTTGGGCAAACCTCTGACTAGGTTATAATTAGACAGTTTATTTAAAGTAGACACACTAGCGTGGCCTAGACGCCTATGCCAGTCAAAAGCAACCTGTTCAGAATTAGCAGACAGACACAAGTTTGTTTCAGAATTATCATCTAGATCAACGATGTACACATTATTTACTCTATGACCTTTGAACATGATGTTATCAGAATTCAGCTCAAAAACAGTGCACGAGTTGTGGTCAAAGAGTACCTTGTGTCCTTTGTCACAAAGTTGACTAATACTTACCAGTTGTGCTGAAGTCCTTCTACAAGATACACATCTTCAATGGAGTTAGTGGAGGACTTACCAACCGTGCCAATTCCAATTATTCTTCCTCTGTTATTTCCTCCGAATTTGACCAAGCCCCCAGACTTCATTTTTAGTTTGCTGAATTTGGACCGGTCTCCTGTCATGTGCCTGCTACAGCCGCTGTCAAGATACCACTTGTTATGCTCAGCTGCCAGGCTGACCTGCAAAAATTCAGACAGAGTAATGTGGGACCCAATTCAAATTGGGTCCAAAACCAGTTTTCAGATTATGCAGAAAGCACTTGGGAATCCACATTTGTTTTATAGTTCTCTTCAGTGGATTTATGTGTGTTGATTCTTCCCTTTTGTTATTTCTTGGTGGGTGTTGAATAAGCTTATTCCTATTGAACTATGTTGTTTCTGAACAAAGACATTGTTGGTTGGCCTCTTAGAAGATGTGCGTGTGTGTTGAGCATAATTCATGTAAGCATTTTTATTCCAATAAAATTTGTGCTGAAACTGGTGATCGTTGCCATGCTCTACTTGATAATTAGCATGATGAGCTTTCTTAACAAAACTTTTGCTCTTTTTGTGGCCTCTATAGGACTGGTCCTGTGAGACCTTTGTTCCACGCCTGCTGTACATGAGCAGTGCTTGTCTCAGGATTTCCTGACTTAGACTGCTGACCAGTGGAGTGAATGAATTTACTGGTCGAAGACTTCATTGTAGAGACAGATTTGGAACTGGATGGTGTTTCCAGTTTCTCTTTGCCTTTGGCGGGGCAGAACGTGATAGTCTTAAATTCAAAGGGTTTTTTACTAGTAGGATTGTATCCTAATCCCTCCCTATTGAAGTTTACCCTCGACCCCAGAAGGACATTCAGGTTGTTTCTCCCCTCTGTAAACTTCTCAAGCACTTTTTCTTTGTCCTCAATCTCCTTCTGAAATTCATTGCATTGGTCCTGGAGTTCCTGATTAACTTTTCTAACTGCCTCATATTTTTCAGCCATCAGTCTAATCTCTCCTTTAGACTCTTCAGCTTTACACTTCAGCTCATCCATTCTAGCTAGACTCTCCTCTCTTTCCATTCTCAACCTCTCAATCTCACCTTTAACCTGGTCTAGCTCAATGACCATCTCCTTGGTTTTCATGCTATCAGTGACAATAGAAGAGTGTTCTTCAGACAGAGAATGAAACTTACGTCTAAGCATTCTGTGCTCCTTGTTTAAACAATTATATTTACTTAACAGGTCGCCATAGGCGTCCTCCCAATCATCCAAGGTAAAATTCTCAAATAAGTTTGTTACCTCTTTCTCATGGTCGGCCATGAGGCAGGTCTTCTCTTCATTTTCACTGGACGAAGTGGCTTCTGGGTCCTCCTCCTCATCGCTCCATGTGCACAGCATGGCCTTCTTCTTCTTGTGCACCATCTTCTTCTGGTGTCCTGGAGCCTTAGCTTGTAGCTCTGGACATTCACTTTTCATGTGACCGGGTTTCTGACAATGATAGCAAGTGATCTTCTTAGCAGACCGGTTCTTCTCAAATCTCGCTCAGGAGACTTCATTGCAGCATTAAATTTCTTCCTCCTGTAGAATTTTCCTTTAGTTCTCAGGAACTTTCTGAATTGCCTGGTGAGCATAGCTCGCTCGTCCTTGTCCAGGTCTGAGAATCCATCAGAGCCTTCGTTGCTATCATCACTGCTACTGCTACTGCTGTTGTTCTTCTTAGCATGTCGTGAGACCTTCAGAGCAACATTCTTTCCCTTTCTGTCATGCCCATCGTTTCCATGTTTGAAATTCATTTCATGGGTCATGAGGATCCAATCAGCTGGGTCACTGTCATGATGGATAAATCTCTTGATTCCTCTATTACAGTCACCTTGGTTTCCCAGACGGGAGTTAGAGACCTAAGGATCTTCCTGACTATGTCTTCTTGTTGAATATCCTTTCCAAGGCCTTCAGACTGTTGATGATCACAGATAATCTGGCATACATTTCTGTGATCAGCTCCTCTGGCTTCATCTTAAATAACTCATATTGAGTTGTAAGTATGTTGATCTTGGTAGCCTTCACCTGAGATGTCCCCTCATGAATTAACTGCAAATCATCCCACATGTTCTTTGCAGTCTTGCACGCTGAGATCCTCGAATACTCTTCCGGGTGGACGGCGCACTGTATGATGTTAAGAGCTGTCCAATTCAGTGCGGAGAGTTTGACCTGATCTTCTGTCCACATATCTTCATTCGGTGGAAGGGTGTATGGACCATCTGTAATCACTTTCCATAGCTTGTGGCTTTGGGCCCTGATAAAGACTTCCATCCTGTTCTTCCAGAAGAAGTAATTATTACCATCAAAGAAGGGGGGACGGGTGATAGACTGCCCATCAGCTATGAAACTGCGAGGACCAGTGGATCCGTTTCCCTGACCGTTGGACCACATTCTGGGAAAAACATGCTCTGATACCAACTGATAAGTACAATATGAAGTGATCTAGAAGGGAAGGGGATGAATAGATCACTGATTTTCGTAGAATTAAAAAATACTGCAGAGTATATTGCTAAACGCAAATAACTCAAGCTCTGACTATCGAAAATGATGCAGTGCAGTTAATAGCTCAAGCAAATAGAAGGCATACCACAATAATACCACAATCGATCACACAAGGACTCAGAGGATTTTAAGGTGGTTCGGTCCTTCAGACCTACATCCACCCCACACTCAAACCGAGTGTGGCTTCACTAAAGGCTGGGCAACACAGCTTGCCAGACAACTGCTGATACACAGCTTCCCAGGAGAACAACCTCTCCTCTTCCTCCTACCCGGAGGGAACCTCTAGCGACCAGCAGTCACTAGAACCCAGAGACTCACGTCTCTCTTCCTCTTTACCAAGAGGGAACCCCACTAGTAGCAGCCCTGCTACTAGTGAACCAGAGGTCGAAGACCCCTCTTCCTCCCAACCCGGAGGGAACCTACAAGCAGCTCACCTGCTGCTTGCAAACCGGAGAATGAATCTCCCTTCTCCTGATCTTACAGGAGGACCCCGACCTCAATCCAGAGGATCGGAAACACAAACAAGGACAGTAGAAGAAAGATAAGAACAATAAACGAAAAATACGAACGAAGGAAATCAAATGCCAAAAAATGGAAACAATGTAGCTCAACACTGAGCAATAGACTTCGGATTTGATTCGCAAGTCAGAACAACTCTTCTGATCACTCTTCTGCTCTCTCTCTCTTTTTCCCTCTGCTATTCTTTCTTCTTTCTTTTCTTTTCCTGGATCGAAGGGCTCTCATTTTCTTGTTTTTCTTCTATGCCTCTCTTCTTCGATCACCTTCATCTGAGGACGAAGGATTCTATTTATAGCATCAACAGCAGATGGTTAGGGCACAAAACGCGTGTGCCTCCCACGCTCGATCCAGAAGTCTTCCTGTCACGTGCTTTATCAATTGGTTCCTCTTGTCTCGGATCACGTGCAGCCCTGGAGTGTGGAATGTTCTTCCTCGGACCTGTAATGAGATTAAGTCCATTAATACGCTGCATGGCTATTAAAACCAAAACTGCATGAGGTATAGTAACAACACACGACGTGACTATTTCTCGAGATGACATAAGAACGACACGAGATACTCTGTAACAGGTCAGATACACAGAAGATAATGACACGAGGTGAGGTTATAAGCAAGAGAGACACGAGGTCACGAATGCAAAAACAACACGAGGACAATACGGGCTAACGACAGAAACCGACATGAAGACTAAAGCGAGAGACCAACACGAGGACAGAATATAACGAAACGACTCGAGGTGAAAACAACACGAAGTGAAGTTTGACACGAAGTAAAAAGCAATGACACGAAGTATGGTGGTGACAAACACACACTATATAGAAAACGACACGAAGTGGCAATAAGGAGAACGACATGAAAACAACATGGACTAGCAACCGAAACCGACACGAAGTCAAACAGTACAACACGAGGTGTTGTAACCAAGAAGAAGTGCCAATCAACACGAAGACAGTATGCAAAGAAACGACTCGAAGTGAGATGAGAACAGAATGAAACAAAGAAGACGACACGGAGTGCATAAAACCAACACGAAGACGTGGACTATAGTAACCGTCACGAAGTGTGGTTACTAAGTAGGAACGACACGAGGTCTACAGAAAAACTACTCGAAGTTCATCAGAACTTTTAGAGCAGCTTCAGGAACACGACACGAAGTCATGAGAAGAGAAAACAATCACAAAGTGAAACGAACACTTGAACTCAGACTGACTTAGAGACTCAGCGAAAGGACTCGAAGACAGGAATACAAAGGATGACATGGAAACAACACAGTAAACAAATACTGCATGAGGTGAAAGACAACACTCAATCAGACAACAACATGGCTAGCTCAACACGAGGTGAAAACGCGAAGCAAGAACTACATGAGGTTTGAGGAAAACAGCACGAAGACAGAACATGAACGAACACACGAAGTGTTACCTCTTAGCAGCTATTTCATATAAGACCATGGATAACTCAAGTGCAAGATATCTGATTAAAAATAACAAGAACAATTAACATAGTGTTGCTCATCATCAAAACACTTAGGGAAGACACACAAACCAACAGAAAGATCTGAAGCCCACGACGATAGTAAGCGGTTTGGATTGGGCCGCTCAGTAACTGAACGGTCCCCGATTTTGCCTGTGAAGCCCTTTCGGGTTTTCGCCACAGTTGGGTTTATAGCCATTTTTACACTTGTCCCGATATGGGAGCAAGTCTGGCGGGGTATCTCTATTTTTAACCCCATTTTCTTTTCTTTCTTTTTTTTTTGATATGTATAGGGTGGCAGGTCGAAGTGCGACATTCGACCCTTGGTTGACAGTAGATGGCTGTCGGCCAGAGCGTCAGACCTTGCGCCGGGCAGAACAGTTCATTCGTTAGCAAGGGCTGGAATGCTAACGCAAAAGAGTGATCTCTCCGCCGATTCGGGCGTAAGGCCGGTAATGGCAACAGCGTGCTGTATTCTTTCGGGAGCTTGGTCAGGGCGGAGTGCCACTAGACCGAGGAAAGGGTAGTTTGGTTAAGGCGAGGTGCCATTAACAAAGAAAAAGGTAGCTCGATTAGGGCGGAGTGCCACTAAACCAAGGAAAATGTAGCTCGGTTAGGACGGAGTGCCACTAAACCAAGGAAAAGGTAGCTCGGTTAGGGCGGAGTGCCACTAAACAAAGAAAAATGTAGCTCAGTTAGGGCGGAGTGCCACTAAGCCAAGGGAAATGTAGCTCGGTTAGGGCAGAGTGCCACTAAACCAAGGAAAGGGTAGCTCGGTTAGGGCGGAATGCCATTAACCAAGGAGAGAGTAGCTTGATTAGAGCGGAATGCCGTTAACTAAGGAGAGGTAGCTCGATTAGGGCGGAGTGCCACTAAACCAAGGGAAATGTAGCTCGATTAGGGTGGAATGCCGCTGACCGAGGAGAAAGTAGCTCGATTAGGGCGGAGTGCCACTAAACCAAGAAAAGGTAGCTTGGTTAGGGCGGAGTGCCACTAAACCAAGGAGAAGGTAGCTCGATTAGGGCGGGGTGCCACTAAACCAAGGGAAAGGTAGCTCGATTAGGGCGGAATGCCGCTGACCGAGGAGAAAGTAGCTCGATTAGGGCGGAGTGCCACAAAACCAAGAAGAAGGTAGCTCGGTTAGGGCAGAGTGCCACTAAACCAAGAAAAAGGTATTCCGACCGATCACTCAGGGAATGCTGGCTGCGCTGCATGATACAGCTTAATATGCTTTCCGTTGAGGGGAGAGAACTGCATAACCCCTTCGTGGTCTACCAAGACGTAGGCACCCCCTTCATATACTTGACGGACGATATACGGCCCGACCCAGTTTTCGACCAGCTTCCCTTTGGGGTTGGAGGCCATCTGATGAGGGCATCCCTTGCCCCTCCACATTTTCTCCGGACTCGGATTGTTCGTCGGCAAGCGCCATTATGTTCCTCAAGTGTTTGTGAGTCGAGTCATGTGTTTTTCTTATTTTTATTTGAGTCTAAATCATGTAATTTTCCCTTTATTTGAGTCATGTACCTAGGTTAGAGGGTTCTCTACCAATGTCCTAAGTCATTGTGTTGTTTAGATAGGATATTGGGCCCATCTCATTGGGCTAGGCCCATGGACACCCCCCTTCCCTTCGGTTATTAGTCATTGTGTCTTTTGTTAGGGTCCTTTGTGAAAAAGTCATGTGCCTATAAATAGGTCACCCCACTCCTCATATGTAACAACTTATGCATGAATATTGAATTCCAGATATACTCCAAATCCCTCTAGCCTTCTCTCTCAATATCTCTCTCTCTCATTATCTCTCTCTCTCTCTCTCTCTCTCTCTCTCTCTCTCCCTCCCTCCCTCCACCCCAATTTTCGGAATTTTCTCTCTCCTCCCCATTTACCTCTCATTAACTCCCCTCCCCTCATTCAATCACCTTCCCAACCACCCCATCTCCCACCTACCCCATTTAAACCTCTCCCCTTCCCCATAACCCTCTTTATTCCACCCCCTAGTCCCAAGAGAGCTCCACCTAATCCCCACTCCACCTTCCAACCCCCAACTACCCATTTCCCTTCCCCAAACCTCACTCCACCTTCTCAAGACACCTCTTCCCATCCCCAAGACCACCATTGATCACTCCCCATCAAAGAAAATTCAAACTCACATTCCCTCCACCCACTTGTGCCTCCCTCACAGCCCAAATTCGTAGCTCCTCTCTCACCCTCTGAAAACACCCCATTCCAGACCCCATTCTCCCTCTCCCACACCTTAGAACACCCCCTCCTAGGCCCCCTCACAACTAGGGGTCACTCCCACACCAATTCACCCCCATTTCCACTTCCATTTACCCCATTTCTCCCACCACCTTCCACCTACAGTTCGCAGGTTGCAGGTGGCAGAAGTCCAGCGACTTGCAGATAGTGTCACATCGTCATCCTGAGGCTTCTAACGGCCCTTTATACATCGTTGGAATCGTCTTTGAGTCCTCTTTCCAACAGAGGTGGTCCCGCATCCATCCGAGCTCGGAGCTGTGCGGTGGAGCAGATCTTGTGCGACTGTGCAATCTGCCCCAGGCTGAAGATGAGAGAGCAATTGGAAGTTTTACCACGACCAACCTAGCAAGAATAAGAGCTTGGTTTCTTCATCAAAATTCTTCTTCTCTGAATCCTCTTTCATCCCCAGAAAGCGGAGCTCCATTTGGCATTCGAATCTGGGAGATATCATTTTTCTCCCCCGAAGTATACGTTCTGTCCTCCCACAGTCAGCAGCGACCCTTCACCGGTGATCTAAGGCTACCGGCCAACCTTGGTATCAGTTGGCTTTCCCGTTAATTTTTCTGCGTAGAAGACTCGACATCCGAACCAACGGCTTTGACGGCGCTCGATTTGGAGTTAGGGAGCGGTCGTGGCATTGCTGTCAATCTGCTGCTGGGAAACTGTTCCTGTCCGAACCAGAGATAGAGCTCCTGTTCAACTGTTGACCTCGGTCAGCTCGTGAGGGATCGGAGCGCCAATTTTGGAGGGCTGAAACTATTACCAGTTAGCTGTCACCTCCAAGAAGAAGGACCTCATTCGGCCTCCAAAGCTTCCAGTTACCATTTTCTTCGTCGGGGTGTGTCATCTGCCCCCTGTGGGTCTAGGTTTGACCTGCCCCTGCTCATCCGGCTACCTCGTTCTTCTCCGACCTCCGATTGGGGCCCTGTCGATTCCTGCTCGAAGCTACTCCGACGAAGATCACGTCACCGCTAGGCTCGTCACATTTGGAGTTCAGAAGCGTCCGTGGTACCCTCTGCAACCTGCTGTACCAGTTCTGCACCAGCCAGAGGAAGAAGCTGCTGACCTGTTCCAGTCACTGGCCCGACCAGCCCTGAGTTCCAGAGCTCCTGCCAAAATTTAGACATCATCCTCAATCTGTTAGCAAGCTTTTGGCGCAAGTCTCATCAGATTCTAAGCTCGGTGGAATTATTGGCAGCATCGACATCGACCCTCTGTCCAGAAATACAGAAGCTAGGCAGAATCGGCGAAGCTCGGGAAATCAGTTCTCTTTGCATATCTCCCCACCCCGCTGGGCCGGCTGAAGGCCCCTCCCTGCGTGGAGGTAGTTTTGGATGTATTAAGCATAATCCCCACCCCAATATCCCACCCCTTGCATGGGGTGTAGTTCATGTAATTATTAAGTCGCAGGTTTGAAGCTTCAATCGACGCGGCGTGCGGGTACATACCCTCGCCTCCCCGCTCGCCCCCGTCTCCGGCCGGAGTCGGCGTCTTCATGCCGGCTAGGTGAGCCTCGGTCCCTCTCTTACTGGTTTAATCACTTGCTTAGCTTAGTATTTGATGGGGACATCGCTTACCCCTTCACATGCCTCCGAGGGTCCTGCTGCTCGCCATTTTGCTCGCCATGATTTGTGGAGTCTAGCTATATAATTTTCCACATATTCTTGAGTCATAATCATGTAATTTTACCTTTTATTGAGTCTATTACCTAAGTTAGTTAGTCATTTACCTAAGTCCAAGTTTCATTAACTAGCTTAGTAGGTTATTGGGCCTGTTCATTGGGCCTGGCCCATGGGCGCCCCCCTCTCCCCACCCCTTGGTCTTCTGTCTTTAGTCCTTTTCACAGGGACTTTTTGTAAAAAGGGGATTTCCTATATATAGGACCCCAACCCCCCCTCTTTGGGGATAATGAAGAATTATTGAAAGATTGCATCCACTTGAGTCTAACCCTCTCTCCCTCTAGCTCTCTCTCTCTCTCTCTAGTTCTCTCCCTCTCTCCTAGGGGCGAACCCCCTCTCTCTCCTCCCTCCTTCTCTCTCTAAAATTCGAAATTCCCCTCTCTCCTCACCCCTTGCCACCTCACTTGCCACCTAGGCAAGTCTCTTCACCTCCCAAGACCCCCATTACTTCACCATTAATCACTCCACCTCCCCAAGCACCCTTTCACCTTCCCAAGGCATCCCTCCCCCTTCCCCAAGCAACCTTCCACCTCCCAAGGGCCCTTTCCCCTCCCCAAGGAGCCCCTTCACCTCCCTAGGTCGTCCACCCCCTTCCCCTCCCTCCTAGGGTCGACCCCCTCAACCCCTCTCCACCCTCCCATTGCCTTGGCCGACCCCTCCACCCCCCCCCTTTTGTCAACTTCAGTTCTGTCTGCAGGCTGATCTGCAGACCAGCCTCGAGTTGCAGCGACTACCACGACAACATCTTGAAGCTTCTGGGGGCGTGGCCTACCTTTCTGGAAAGGCCTCCCTATCCTCTTCGCAGGCGAGGTGGAATCACCCCATTCTGAGTTCGTGGCCGTCCGGGAAGGCTGTTCTACCCCGACTGCGCAGAGCTCCATCAGCAGAGCCCCTGAACCCTGTTCAAAGCTACACCACGGCCGACGGTGAGAGATTCAAGTTGTGAGTTCTTCTACAAATATCTTCCTCCACCAGTCCTCTTACTGGATCAAGAAGCGGAAGTGCGTTCGCCATCCGGAGGTCAGAGTTTTGGTCTTTCTCCCTCGACTGGTCGGGTCTGCCTCCCACAGTGGGCAGTGACCTGCCTCCACTCATTGGCATCCCCCAGTCCACCCCGACATCAGACGGCTTCTCCGTCAGTTTAGCAGCGCAGAGGGATTGTCCACGGTTCCAAGAACTCCGGCGGCTCGAGATTTGGCATCCGGGAGCGGCCGGGACAACGTCTGCAATCCACTGTTCGTTTCTGGTAGCCGCTGTGGCCAGAGTCTGCAACCCGGTTCGTTGCTGCACCACGACTAACCGTGGAGGAATCAGGCTGAACTCTCTTCTTCAAAATTCTTCCTCCATCTGTCCACGACCAGAAGCAAGAAACGGAATGACATTCGGCATCCAGGATCCAGAGTTACAAATTTTATCCCTCCATCGCGCGGATCTGCCTCCTGCAGTCTGCAGCGACCAGTGCCTACTCTTCAGGGCACACCGACCGTCCACGGCCTTGGATCGCAGCCCCATCAACTCCAGCTGAAAGCTACCTCGACCACGGAGACGACGACGCTGGTTTCGTGCCATTCGGAGTTCGGGAGAGCTCACAACAGCGTCTGCAACCTGCTGCTACAGAACAGGTCCGGCCAGAGACCACATCTGCCGACTCGGTTCAGTCGCTGGTGTCGCCAGTCCCTGGCTCCAGAGGCCGCCCAAAAATTCAGACAACACCGGCTTCAAGTCAGGAATCATTGCGAGGTGGTTTCGCTCAATTCGGAGTCCGGACGAGCCCGGGACAGAGCCAACAACAGCACCCTATCCAGCAGTCCAGATTGCAGCTGAACCCACATTGATTTCCTTTTTAACCACTTCGGTCCGTCCTCCCATCCCCGCCTGGCCGGCTTACCGCCCCACCCTGCGTGGTGGTAGTGTTTGTCTGTAATTAACCAATTCCCACCCCCGAGATCACCCTCCTGCGCGAGGTGTAGTAATTGTACTCTTGAACAGGTTTTGAAGCTTCACCGGCGCAGTGTGCGGGGAGCACACTTCCCCGCTCGCCCTCGTCTCCGACCGGGATCGGCGTCTTCACGCCGATCAGGTGAGCTCCTGGCCACTCTTCGCTGCTGGTTATTACCATTGCTAGCTTAGTATCGCTCTTAGTTGTCCGTCGGAGGTGAGACGAGCGCTCGATCTATAATTCAATCCAATCAAGTGTTCACCGCGGAGCGAGTTGAGAGAGAGCCATTGCATCCCACGCCCTCGGCGTGCCGGCCGCCCTTGAAATCGGGCATCCCTGGCCCATTGGGATCTATCCCTATCCGTCCGACCCTTGGAGCCCCGAGGTCCAACCTCGGACCCTCACCACCATCGCCGGTCCTTCTACGGATCCGAGTGTGCTTCCGCGAGCGAAACCGCATGTGCGACGTTGCCGACTCATAGTGCTGCTTGCTATCCTAGGTCCAAGGGAGTCGCGACACATCAAATTGATATCTTTGTCCTCCGCTGCATATTGTCTCACATCAATTGGTATCAGAGCAAGTTCTAGACTTGTCTCTACTAAGTCTTGTCCTAGGGCAGTTGCATTCATCACCCGATCATCATGCATACCGCTCGTTGGCCAAATGGTCCGATTGACCCCCTCCACATGGACTACATTGTAGATGAGGACCTTCATTTTGATGGAGATCCTCATGCCTATCTTAGGTGGGAGAATACCATGGAAAGGGACTTTGAAAGAACTTGGGTATATGGATCCGAGAGAGTCCGCAGGGCCAAGGCACGACTTCGGGGTCTAGCTAAGAAAATGTGGGAACACAAAGAGAGATTCAGAAGGGTTTGGGGGCAAGAGCCCATTCACTCATGGGAAGAGATGAAGAGTGAGCTTAGGAAGATCTACGCTCCCCGACCGTCCCACTCCTACCGTGAGGACCATAACCCGAGGAGCACTCCCACTCCCCCTTTCCTCCCAGTCAACCCAAGGCCTCCACTAGGACCCAAACCCCACCACCCAAAAGACCCCAAGACTCATTAGAAGAACTAAGGATTGAGATTAAGAATATCTTCACCTCCCTTAGGGTCCAAACTCACCACCCCAAATAATTCCAACTTGCACCACCCCATCGCCAAAAGGCCTTCCCACTCCCCTGGAGAGCAAGACCCCCACACCACAAAGGAATGAGATTGAAGTTGAGGAATATGAGGCCTCCCCCGATTGGGAAGAAGAGTATGAATCACAATATCATGGGTTAGGCCAAGAAGTTCCCATCCCAAGTGGAGGAAGCATCATGGCTCACTCCACCCTCACCATTCCAACCCGTGTGGTCCCCATGTCCACTCCACCTAGGCCCATGATGGCCACCACCACCCCACCCAAAACTCTCCCACAAACCCACACTCCACAAACTTCCTTGGTCCCCAAAACCACCCCTCCATCTTCCCCTAAAAGAGACACACCCCCTAAAACCAACCAACCCAATCCTCCTCAACCCATCCATCTTCCACTACCAATCCCTATCCAACCCCAACCTAGGCCTCCACTTCTCCCCTTACCGATCCCAAACCAAGTTCCCCTTTACCTCCCACCTCGGGGGTACCACACACCTATCCTCACCACCACACCCTCACGGGACCATCTCACCTCCTTGATAGAGGAACCCATGATTCCCATACCCGACCCCATAAAGGTGAACACACCAACCCCCGCCATAGAGATCGCCCATGTCCAGGAAGAAGAAGGAACTTCACATGGTGGTCTTCACCTTACACCACCCTCCTTTAATAGGGACCGAGCTTATCTTAGGAGAACCCCTTTCACGTTGGCTAAAGGAGAACCCATTTGGAGATCTCATGGTCCATGCTTACCCACCCATGGAGCAAAACCTTCCTATAGTACCCTTATCCACCTATCACACCACAATCCAATCATCCTATCAGGTGGAAACATTAGGGGATTTTCTTGAGGGTCTAACTTGGCAAATGAAGCTAACTGGCATGTTGACCACTGTAGCCGACCAACCTAGGAGTCTTAACCTCCTACATCTATGTGTCGGGTCCATCTCTTCCATTTACACTGTGGGTTGCTACACTAGCGACCTTCTTTTATCCCTCCCCATTCCCGAAGAGCCCGATGCTATCCGCGAATTGGAGTTACTTATTTCGGGTAGGATACCAAGCCCTCCAATCATGACCAACCAACCCTCCTCGAACTTCGGTTCAATTACTACATTTGAGGAGGAGGACTCACCATCATTTGGAGACCTTGAGGTGAAAGAACACCTCACCCTTGGTAACACATTCCATGACCCCTTTGATCCCACCCTATGGAAGACAATGAACCCATGGGACCTGACCGCCCTACCCACCACCCACTCCCTCCTACCCTCACCCACCATGCTAGAACCAACACACCTCGTCCTAGACCCAGCCCACACCAAGGGAACCATGACCATGGGCAGTATACACCTAGGGAACAAGGTAGTGCCCCACCCCATGATGCATACCTACTATGATCCCTTCGACCCTTACAAATGGGAGCTTAAAGGTCACCCCATACCCACACACATGGTCATCATCTCTAGGAGAAGAAAGCACCCATCTTGGCATGTCACATCATTCGACAAGGGTCATGAGTCCAGCCCTCCCATGCATGTCACGCACAGTTTAGGCTCAATGCATAACTGGCCTACATTTGGTTGTGCTGGCCCACCCACATTCTTCATAGCCCTTACACTTGAATGGAGCACACATGGATGTCCGGGTCCCCCGGTAATTCTCACAGCCATACACGATAGATCCACCTATGGTTTCCCAGGCCCCCCTGAGTCCACAAGATGCCTCATCACATCCATGAATGATAGGTCTATGTACGGTTGCCCCGGTCCCCCTCTGCATACCACATACTTCCCACCCCCACCGCACCATCACTCAAAGCATTCTCATTCAAGCAAGCATCCAAATATGGGTAGTGACGATCATAATGAGCGGGCTATAACTCAAGGGTGGCACTTTGAAATCCAAGGAGGTAACCTCGCGATGGTGGCATTGGAACGACTCTATCTTAGGGCCACCTCCAAATCGAGGGCACGAGGACTTGGACCTTTCATGTTCCAAGTGGCTTTGGCAAACCTGGCTTATGGATTAGATTTACTAATGGGCTATGGGATATACCCCAATTATCATGCGGCTGATCCGGCACCCTACATGGGCACCGCGGTGAATCCCAGTGAGTACTTTGAGCCTATAACTTCCTTTAAGAGGGACACCCCGGAGTGCTTCCACCAAACAGCCTTGAGAGCCCGACGTGTACACAGAGGGGCAATACTATGCAAGCAGGGTTCCAACGCCAGCACGAGGGTGTGTCCGGGCCGCCTTGAGAGGATGAAGAGCCGTCCCCTGGTCGCAGGTGCAGGTTGATTTTGGAGATTGCAGGTCGCCCTGAGCTGCTCCCCCGGTGGGCCCTTACTCGACGGAGTCGAGTTCTCCGCACCCTGGGAGTATGATGGGACATCGCTTACTCCTTCACATACCTCCGAGGGTCCTGCTACTCGCCATTTTGCTCGCCATGATTTGTGGAGTCTAGCTATATAATTTTCCACATTTTCTTGAGTCATAATCATGTAATTTTGCCTTTTATTGAGTCTATTACCTAAGTTAGTTAGTCATTTACCTAAGTCCAAGTTTCATTAACTAGCTTAGTAGGTTATTGGGCCTGTTCATTGGGCCTGGCCCATGGGCGCCCCCCTCTCCCCACCCTTGGTCTTCTGTCTTTAGTCCTTTTCACAGGGACTTTTTGTAAAAAGGGGATTTCCTATATAAGGACCCCAACCCCCCACTTTGGGGATAATGAAGAATTATTGAAAGATTGCATCCACTTGAGTCTAACCCTCTCTCCCTCTAGTTCTCTCTCTCTCTCTCTAGTTCTCTCCCTCTCTCCTAGGGGCGAACCCCCTCTCTCTCCTCCCTCCTTCTCTCTCTAAAATTCGAAATTCCCCTCTCTCCTCACCCCTTGCCACCTCACTTGCCACCTAGGCAAGTCTCTTCACCTCCCAAGACCCCCATTACTTCACCATTAATCACTCCACCTCCCCAAGCACCCTTTCACCTTCCCAAGGCATCCCTCCCCCTTCCCCAAGCAACCTCCACCTCCCAAGGGCCCTTTCCCCTCCCCAAGGAGCCCCTTCACCTCCCTAGGTCGTCCACCCCCTTCCCCTCCCTCCTAGGGTCGACCCCCTCAACCCCTCTCCACCCTCCCATTGCCTTGGCCGACCCCTCCACCCCCCCCCTTTTGTCAACTTCAGTTCTGTCTGCAGGCTGATCTGCAGACCAGCCTCGAGTTGCAGCGACTACCACGACAACATCTTGAAGCTTCTGGGGGCGTGGCCTACCTTTCTGGAAAGGCCTCCCTATCCTCTTCGCAGGCGAGGTGGAATCACCCCATTCTGAGTTCGTGGCCGTCCGGGAAGGCTGTTCTACCCCGACTGCGCAGAGCTCCATCAGCAGAGCCCCTGAACCCTGTTCAAAGCTACACCACGGCCGACGGTGAGAGATTCAAGTTGTGAGTTCTTCTAAAAATATCTTCCTCCACCAGTCCTCTTACTGGATCAAGAAGCGGAAGTGCGTTCGCCATCCGGAGGTCAGAGTTTTGGTCTTTCTCCCTCGACTGGTCGGGTCTGCCTCCCACAGTGGGCAGTGACCTGCCTCCACTCATTGGCATCCCCCAGTCCACCCCGACATCAGACGGCTTCCCCGTTAGTTTGGCAGCGCAGAGGGATTGTCCACGGTTCCAGCAACTCTGGCGGCTCGAGATTTGGCATCCGGGAGCGGCCGGGACAACGTCTGCAATCCACTGTTCGTTTCTGGTAGCCGCTGTGGCCAGAGTCTGCAACCCGGTTCGTTGCTGCACCACGACTAACCGTGGAGGAATCAGGCTGAACTCTCTTCTTCAAAATTCTTCCTCCATCTGTCCACGACCAGAAGCAAGAAACGGAACGACATTCGGCGTCCAGGATCCAGAGTTACAAATTTTATCCCTCCGTCGCGCGGATCTGCCTCCTGCAGTCTGCAGCGACCAGTGCCTACTCTTCAGGGCACACCGACCGTCCACGGCCTTGGATCGCAGCCCCATTGACTCCAGCTGAAAGCTACCTCGACCACGGAGACGACGACGCTGGTTTCGTGCCATTCGGAGTTCGGGAGAGCTCACAACAGCGTCTGCAACCTGCTGCTACAGAACAGGTCCGGCCAGAGACCACATCTGCCGACTCGGTTCAGTCGCTGGTGTCGCCAGTCCCTGGCTCCAGAGGCCGCCCAAAAATTCAGACAACACCGGCTTCAAGTCAGGAATCATTGCGAGGTGGTTTCGCTCAATTCGGAGTCCGGACGAGCCCGGGACAGAGCCAACAACAGCACCCTATCCAGCAGTCCAGATTGCAGCTGAACCCACATTGATTTCCTTTTTAACCACTTCGGTCCATCCTCCCATCCCCGCCTGGCTGGCTTACCGCCCCACCCTGCGTGGTGGTAGTGTTTGTCTGTAATTAACCAATTCCCACCCCCGAGATCACCCTCCTGCGCGAGGTGTAGTAATTGTACTCTTGAACATGTTTTGAAGCTTCACCGGCGCAGTGTGCGGGGAGCACACTTCCCCGCTCGCCCTCGTCTCCGACCGGGATCGGCGTCTTCACGCCGATCAGGTGAGCTCCTGGCCACTCTTCGCTGCTGGTTATTACCATTGCTAGCTTAGTATCGCTCTTAGTTGTCCGTCGGAGGTGAGACGAGCGCTCGATCTATAATTCAATCCAATCAAGTGTTCACCGCGGAGCGAGTTGAGAGAGAGCCATTGCATCCCATGCCCTCGGGGTGCCGGCCGCCCTTGAAATCGGGCATCCCTGGCCCATTGGGATCTATCCCTATCCGGCCCACCCTTGGAGCCCCGAGGTCCAACCTCGGACCCTCACCACCATCGCCGGTCCTTCTACGGATCCGAGTGTGCTTCCGCGAGCGAAACCGCATGTGCGACGTTGCCGACTCATAGTGCTGCTTGCTATCCTAGGTCCAAGGGAGTCGCGACACATCAAATTGATATCTTTGTCCTCCGCTGCATATTGTCTCACATCAGTATTATTGCTATTGCTTCGTCGGACGGAGAGTGAGAGTTCGGCCCAAATTGCTAGTACATTGAGTGACCACCGTGGGCGAGTTGTGAGAGCATCCACTTAACCCACACCCTTGGTGTGTTGGCCGCCCATGATTTGGGCATCCTAGGCCCATTTGGGGTTCTCCCCAAGCTAGCCAACCATTGGAGCCTCAAGGTCCCGCCTCGGACCCTCTCCAACATCGCCTAGTCGCCATCGGGCACTAGTGTGCGCCATACGGGTGAGCTCGCTAGTGTGAGTCCGCTGCTCAAACTTGAATGCTTGCAAATAGGTCCAAGGGTGGTGTCACATCAAGTGGTATCAGGGCAAGTTCACAACTTGTCTCTATCAAGTTGTTCCTAGGGCATGTCTATGCATTTAGAGTCTTCAAGTGCATCACTCTTATCCCCTAGTATGGCCACCTCATATCAACCTTACAAATTGGCCCACTCCATAAGTCCAAGCCACCAAGAGATGCCTACCACTAACACCCATAACTTCCCTGGCCATGTCAACTACTTCATGAAAGCCTTGACCTATGCCAGTGAGCGGCTTGATAACATATCGGACCGACTCAACCAACTTAGAGAAAATAGGCCCGCCCCAAAGACAGACAATAGAATGGTCCCTTTCCCACTTCCCACCTTTGATGGAACCTCTCCTAGAGAATATTTAGATTGAGAAGCTACAATGGACCAATACTTCACTTGGTATCATATATCCGAGGATGAAAAGGCATTGGTTGCCAAAATGCAACTTACCAAACGGGCAGAAACTTATTGGATGCAAATTGTCGGGCTAAAGATACTTAGAAGGGAAACTCCCATCACCACTTGGAAGGACATGAAGGAGCAACTTAGAGCAAAATATATGTCCCCTTCCTACTCGGGTTACCAAAACTCGAGGAGCACTCTCACTCCTCCAAACCCACCCGTCCAAACCCTTACCACTAGAACCCAAGTCTCCAAGGCCTCCACCTCCCCACCTAATCCCATGAGGGCCCCCACACCCCAACCAAACCCCCCTTCACTAACCTACACTAGTCAAGCCTCTTTAGCCCCCACTTCCACCCCAAATGATCCCAAGGGCAAGAGACCCCTAACCGACCCAATTCCCTCCATGGTGACCACCACTCATCCAACCCTCATCATTAAAAACCATGTGGACACCGTGTCCACCCCTCCACCAAGGCCCATAATGGCCACCATCCCCAAACCCAAAACCCCTCACCCAACTCACCTCCCGCTTCCTACACCAATCTTTCCCCAACCTAGGCCTCCTCTACTTCCCCTTCCGATCCAAGTCCACCCTTGCCCACCACCCCAAGTGCACCATGCTCTAGCTATCACCAATTCTCCCGCATTAGACCTACCCAACCTGTCACGCCCCGAGCGCGGAAGATACCCGGAGATGCGCGACGTGTCTATATCAATCATGTCAATCAGAGTGGTCATGTATTCGACACAAAGACAGAGATGTGCAAAATAGCAAGATAACACAATCCTTTATTTCATAATGGATAGACTATTACAAATCCAATACTCTGTTAAATAAAAAGGAAAAGAATACATAGTTGACTCAAGAAACTATAGAAAAGACTAGACGACACTTGTAGAAGCTCTATCACTTTCACTCTTGACCATTCCCATCCGATTGACTTCCATCGTCGTCGGACTTACCTGAAAAGTAAAAAGGGACAAACGGAATGAGCGAACGCTCAGTAGGAAATTATATCTCAAGTACTAGCAAGTGGTTTAAGTAATTACATTTTCATGGATGCAATAAAGCTATGCATGCTCGCATGAAACGACAAGATAGAGAGAATGTAATATCAAAGAAATAAGATGAACTTTCATGAACAAGATACAAGTTATTCAAGATATTCAAGCAAGTACCATTATCGAGTCATGTCAAGAACTTTGGCTATCATGTATCAAGCAAGTAAATTACCCTTTTTCGGGCCACGCATTTCATTTCATGTCAAGTACGATTCAAGTACAAGATGTGTGTGGAATGTCCAATCAAGCAAGTCAAGTACTCGGTATAATGCCAGATACCTTATCATTTTAACTCCCATGGGCACAAGTACTTTCGGGTGCTCCTCCCAGGACCAGATCGGGCCCTATATGCGCAGGCATTTATCATGTGTTTTGACATCCACTCTTGTTTATATAGCCAATATAGAATTTCAATAATCAAGCTTGTAGACACGTATGACAACTTTGATAGAATAGAGTCCAAAATATGACAAAGGACATAGAATGGCGATAATAACGGTATAATCACGATGTCGATAAAACTAGGTAGAATATGGTTCCCTTAACTTAGGTACCATGACAAATCAATATGGACATTCTTTATATAGAATTGAGGTCCACATGAATATTAGATCAAGCAAGATACCCTCATTCTTATCATAGAATTGGGGTTTACAAGAATGACACGATATGGCATGATATCATCATCCCATCAAGAATTTCTTATGATATACTCTTTGTATAATCATAAGGGCCGGTATACCATGTTTCTTTAGATTGACATGGCAAGATCGTGTAATGGGTTTTTAGGGTACAACCAGCTCAGTCGGCCTTGAGGGAATCCAAGGCTACGAGGAGTCTTACGGAGGTCTCTATGACTAACTCGCTAGTCCAAAGGAACGGAATGTCCAATGGAGAGCTTGTATGTCAATGAGAGTTGAGTGTGATCGATAAATCAACATGAAACATGGGACTATACTCACGGAGTGGAGAATAGTGCCGATATATATATATATATGTATAATATATAAACCATCGGTTAGCAAATCAGAGGAAAAATCAGTTTACAGTAAAATAACGACTTAGGTCAAGTCGTGTATTGAATAATTAACGCCTAACAGAAGGGCGTTTACATATATTGCCAATTTGCGGAATTTCCATTTATTTCATTAATTTATCAAAAACACGCCTTTCCTGGGGGCGTTTCTTCAAAGTGGACGACTGCAGGGGCAGGCGTCTCATCATTTACATATTCGACAGGATATAATTATTCTCAGAAATTTATCAAAAACGCGCCCTGGGAAGGGGCGTTACTTTTTAATTCCATTTTACAGAATATGTGAGTTTCAGGATTTTAACAGATACACGCCCTAGTAAGGGGCGTTTATTTTTAATTCACGCCCTATGATGGGGCGTTTACATAGGGAAAACGACTTTGTCCAAGTCGTGAATTTCAAGATTTTAACATATACACGCCCTAGTAAGGGGCGTTACTTTTAAAGTCACGCCCTATGATAAGGCGTTAATACGTGGAAAAACGACCTTGTACAGGCCGTGAATACAAGAAATTGCAGGACATTAGATTTGGAGACAGGATCATGCATTAATAATCAAGGTTTCATATATGATCCGTTCTTAACATGCTTAAGTCATGATCTCGTAAAATTAACGCCTGTGTACAGGACGTTTCTTAATAAATTGACGACCGCTGTTATGGTCGTTTATTTTAAAATAGCGCCCTATTCCAGGGCGTCTCTTTCAAACAATTCAGAAAACACACCGAAACCATATGTATATAGACCGTATGCATGCCATGCTTATATAATATCTTTCACTAATTTTATTTGGGCTACAGTATCTTGAGAAAACCTACCTTAATAATGGATTTGAAGATGACCGTGAGGGGTTTGACTAGCAGAGGATGATGCTCGGTTAGGCTCCTGAAGACCACGGCTATTGGTTGATGGAAGAAGACGATGGCTTTGATTGTAGAAGAAGAACTGCAGTTATCCTATAAGAAAATAAAGAAACTGTATCAGTTTCTTTGTGATCTGAACATCATACGAAGGTAAATAATTTTTACCCGGATGAAGAACTATGCTTCTTCAAAACGTAGGGGCTTCTTAACCTGTAACAGAAGAAGATGAAGAACTGTTAGTTCTTCATGTAACAGACGTAGGGATTTTAAGGAAAATAAGAAGGAATGCTCCTCTTACGTACCTCTGCAGACGAACGAATCAAATAGGTTTAGGGTTTAAATGAACGAGAGTTTTTATAGGATTTTGGGTGTCCTAGTAGGGTTGGTGATTGTGTGGAAGTAATACTTCTATGATAGAGTCATTACCACGTTTGAACTCTTTCTAACGCTTATCACTTACCCTGGATAAGTTCTGGGTTCGAACGGCTCACGAATGGAATTAACGCCTTAGGTCAGGGCGTGTATTCTTGAATTAACGCCTTGCATAAGGGCGTTTCTTAAAAAGCGCCTTGAAAAAGGGCGTTTCGTGTTTTAAAACACGCCCAAGATAGAGGCGTTTCTTTTACTTGCCTATTTGGTCGTGAGAGTTGACGACCGCACGTGTGGGCGTCCTTTCTTTAGTCACGCCTTTGATAGAGGCGTTTCTTTTTGAATTAACGCCCTAATAAGAGGCGTTATTTTTAATTTGTCTTATTTCGTCCAATTAACCCTATTCCTTTTATATATTTTACTTCTGTAATATATATGTTTTAATTCATTTCAATTATTCATTTATTAGGGTTGCTACACCCTCCCCCACTTAAAAAGAATTTGGTCCCCAAATTCAATATATATATAATTATACGCGGAGAGTGTAGGACATATACCTCTTAGAATAACTCGGGAAATCGTTTCTTCATAGATTCCTCGGTCTCCCATGTCGCTTCGCGTTCAGGATTCTTATTCCATTGCACCTTGATCATGGGAATAACCTTATTCCTTAGAGCTCGTATTTCTCGATCTAATATCTTCAAGGGCCTTTGTTCATATGTGAGATCTTTCTGGATCACCAGATCTCCATGCTCAATAATATGTGACGGATCGTGCACATACTTCTTCAACATAGATATGTGAAATACATTGTGTACCTCGGACAACTGAGGAGGCAACGCGATGCGATAAGCAACCTCGCCAACTCTTTCGAGTACCTCAAATGGTCCGATGAATCTTGGCGTAAGCTTGCCCTTAACACCAAATCTTCGTATGCCACGTCCAGGGGATATTTTAAGAAATACATGATCTCCAACCTGGAATTCAAGATCTCTTCTCCTGGTATCAGCATAAGCCTTTTGCCTTGTCTGAGCAACTTGTAATCTTTCTCTGATTACTAGTATCTTCTCGGTTGTATCCCTTACCATGTCTGGACCTAATAGTTGTTTTTCTCCAACTTCGTTCCAACATATGGGAGATCGGCAACTCCTTCCGTATAAGGCTTCGAAAGGTGCCATTTGGATACTAGCTTGGTAGCTATTATTATATGCAAATTCAACTAAAGGTAAGTGGTCATGCCAGCTTCCTCCAAAGTCAATAATGCATGCTCTCAGCATATCTTCAACAACTTGATTAGTTCGCTCGGTCTGACCATCCGTTTGTGGGTGAAAAGCAGTACTAAAGTTGAGCCTTGTCCCCAACGAATGTTGTAATCCCTTCCAAAAATGAGAAGTAAAACGGGGATCCCTATCAGACACGATTGAGACAGGAATTCCATGTATCCTGACTATTTCTTTAATGTATAGTGCAGCTAGTACATCAATCGACCATCGGCTTTTGATTGGCAAGAAATGTGCCGATTTAGTCAATCGATCAATGATAACCCAGATTCCATCATGTCCTCCTTTAGATTTAGACAAACCCATGATGAAGTCCATACCAATATCCTCCCATTTCCACTTAGGAATATCTAGAGGATGTAGTTTTCCCGCAGGCTTTTGGTGTTCCGCCTTGACCTGTTGGCATGTGAGACAGCGTGATACATAGTCCGCTATTTCTCTTTTCATATTGGGCCACCAAAAGTTCCTCTTTACATCTTGGTACATTTTAGTTGATCCAGGATGAATAGTGTATCTTGATCTGTGAGCTTCATCTAAGATCTTCTTCTTTAATTCCGGACAATCGGGTATACAAATTCTATCTTTGAACGATAACCTTCCATCAGAAGTTAGTTGAAAATCAGATTGTCCTTCTAATCTGCCTTTGATTTCTACTAACATGGATCATCATCCTGAAGTGTTTGTATTTCAGATAACAAATCTGACTGTATGCTTACATGGGATAGTGTGACAAATTTGGATTCCATGTCCAAGCTTATATTGAGCTCAGAGAATTGTTCAAGTAACCTCCATTCTTGTATCATACAATTTGCTATCTTGCTCTCGGCTTTCGACTAAGGGCATCAGCAACATAATTACCCTTTCCGGGATGGTATTGTATACTGAAGTCGAAGTCCTTGAGATATTCTAGCCAACGTCTTTGTCTCATGTTCAGCTCCTTTTGCGAAAATAGATATTTGAGACTTTTGTGATCGGAGTATACAGTAAACTGTACCCCATAGAGATAGTGTCTCCATATCTTTAGGGCAAATACTACCGCGGCCAATTCCAAGTCATGGACGGGGTAATTCTCCTCATGCTTCTTCAGTTGACGAGAAGAGTATGCTATGACCTTCCCATGTTGCATTAGAACGCATCCGAGGCCAATGCCAGAAGCATCAGTGTAGACCTCGAATTCCTCTCCTTCAATTGGTAGGGCTAAGACCGGAGCTGTGGTGAGATGATCCTTGAGAGTTTGGAAACTGCTTTCACATTCCTCACTCCATTCATATCGGATCTCCTTACGAGTTAATCTTGTAAGTGGTACGGCGATCTTAGAGAAATCTTTGATAATCGCCGATAATAGCCTGCAAGACCTAAGAAACTTCTGATCTCGCTTGCATTAGTGGGTCTCTCCCAGTTTCTCACAGCTTCAACTTTTGACGGATCCACAGATAAACCGTCCTTGGATATGACATGTCCGAGAAAAGCCACTTCTTCAAGCCAGAACTCGCATTTGCTGAGTTTAGCATATAATTGATTTGTCCTCAAGACTTGCAATGCAATCCTCAAATGCTCTTCATGTTCTTCCTTAGTCTTAGAATATATCAATATATCATCGATGAAGACTACTATGAATTGATCCAAGTAAGGCCTGAATATGCTATTCATTAACTGCATAAAGGCAGCAGGGGCATTTGTTAGTCCAAAAGGCATAACAACAAATTCGTAATGGCCATACCTGCTTCTGAATGCGGTCTTGTGAATGTCATCATCCTTGATCCTTAGTTGATGATATCCCGACCGGAGATCAATCTTGGAGAAATATTTGGATCCTGAAATCTGATCAAACAATTCATCGATTCTCGGCAGTGGATACTTGTTCTTGATAGTAAGATGATTCAACTGTCGATAGTCAATACACAATCTCATGGATCCATCCTTCTTCTTTACAAATAAGACTGGTGCTCCCCACGGGGAAGTACTTGGTCTAATAAACCCTTTTCGGATTAGTTCCATCAACTGCTCCTTCAACTCCTTGAGTTCAGCAGGGGACATTCTATATGGTGCCTTTGAAACCGGACCAGCACCAGGGACTAAGTCGATGGTAAAGGCCACATCTCTTTGCGGGGGTAATCCCGGCAAATCTTCTGGAAATACGTCTGGGAATTCTCGTACTACTTGAACGTCTTCTATCTTGGTTTCCTTAGCTTCTTTAATAGTGACAAAAGCAAGGAAGGATACACATCCTTTCTTGACGAGCTTGCTTGCTCGAAGAGCCGAAATAAGAGGGGATTTGCTTCGACTCTTAGGACTAGTATAAGTCAGTTCCGGAAATTCCTTGAAAACAATCTTGCTATCACGGCAATCAACCGTTGCCTGGTATTTGGATAACCAATCTGCTCCTAGTATAACATCATATTCTTTTAGATCTAAGCAGATAAGATCAATAGGAAAATTCTTTCCTCGAACCAATACCTCACAATTTTGGTAATGATGTGTGATATCCGTCTCGTTTCCGAGAGGAGTAGACAATATTATCTTCATCCATTCTGGTTCTAGAGGTAATGGGTCAGCAAACTTCTTGGAAATAATGGAATGCGATGCACCCGTATCAAATAAGACATGTGCATATTTGGAACAAATTTTTAATGTACCTTCCACCAATCCGCCTTCTTCTTCTGGTTCGGTCTCTTGGATTGCATGAAGACGCGCGTTCCTCGTCACTGGGCGTTTACCCTCACCGTCTTGGTCATTCATTAATGGACAATCGGGAATCCGATGTTCACGACTCCCACAACGGAGACATGCTCCCAGTTTCCTCCAACATTCTTCTGTTTTGTGACCAGCCTTGTCACAATGCTTGCATACTACGTTTGAAGGGGTAGTGGTGATAGAGAAAGGCTTGGATTTCTTGAACTTCTGATCTTGAGAGGAAGAACCTCCATTATTGGGCCTCTTCTTAAAGTTGGGTTTAAAAGAACCCGAACTTGTGACTTGCTCCTTTTTGTCTTTCCCACGGATCCTATCAGATAGTTCCGTGGCATCTTCAAGCAACTGAGCTCGGCGCACTATTTCAGTATAAACTTGAATATCCATAGGCGCCAGTTGAGTAATGTAGTGGGGCCTAAGCCCATTAAGAAATCTACGGGCTTTCATCTTTTCCGTGCCAATTAAATGCTTAGCATATCTAGACAGTCTAGAGAACTGTGCTTCATAATCAGCCACCGATAAAGATCTTTGCTTTAATGCGGCAAATTCGGCGGCCTTCTTTTCCTGGACCCTATCAGAGAAATATTTGGCGTTGAAATATTCAACGAATTCTCCCCATGTAACTTGAGTTGGGTCAATTGTAGCTTCAATCGACTCCCACCAGCATCTAGCATCCTTTTCTAACTGGAAAGTAGCTAATAAGACTTTGTCCTGATCCGTGCATTGCATGACACGGAATATACGTTCAATCTCCCGAACCCAATGCTCGGCATCGTCTGGATCGGTCGATCCCATGAACTTCGGGGGATTCATATTCTTGAATGCTTGGTGTAAGCTTCCAGCTCGTGGAGCACCACCTTGTGCTACCTGTTGTAGCACTTGGGTCATCCCTTGAAGGGTACGCTGCATGTTGCGCCATTGAGCACGTTCGGCAGCCATTATCCTACAATTACAATAGCTATGTTAGTATTATATCACTATGATCTTATAAAGGACTCATTGATCATTTAACCCTTGGTTCTACCCACTCTCACTTGGTTAAAGGTTTTGAAACCTATCCTTGGACTTGGGTTTCCTAGGAATTGAATACCTTAGGCTCTGATACCACAAAGACTGTCACGCCCCGAGCGCGGAAGATACCCGGAGATGCGCGACGTGTCTATATCAATCATGTCAATCAGAGTGGTCATGTATTCGACACAAAGACAGAGATGCGCAAAATAGCAAGATAACCCAATCCTTTATTTCATAATGGATAGACTATTACAAATCCAATACTCTGTTAAATAAAAAGGAAAAGAATACATAGTTGACTCAAGAAACTATAGAAAAGACTAGACGACACTTGTAGAAGCTCTATCACTTTCACTCTTGACCATTCCCATCCGATTGACTTCCATCGTCGTCGGACTTACCTGAAAAGTAAAAAGGGACAAACGGAATGAGCGAACGCTCAGTAGGAAATTATATCTCAAGTACTAGCAAGTGGTTTAAGTAATTACATTTTCATGGATGCAATAAAGCTATGCATGCTCGCATGAAACGACAAGATAGAGAGAATGTAATATCAAAGAAATAAGATGAACTTTCATGAACAAGATACAAGTTATTCAAGATATTCAAGCAAGTACCATTATCGAGTCATGTCAAGAACTTTGGCTATCATGTATCAAGCAAGTAAATTACCCTTTTTCGGGCCACGCATTTCATTTCATGTCAAGTACGAGTCAAGTACAAGATGTGTGTGGAATGTCCAATCAAGCAAGTCAAGTACTCGGTATAATGCCAGATACCTTATCATTTTAACTCCCATGGGCACAAGTACTTTCGGGTGCTCCTCCCAGGACCAGATCGGGCCCTATATGCGCAGGCATTTATCATGTGTTTTGACATCCACTCTTGTTTATATAGCCAATATAGAATTTCAATAATCAAGCTTGTAGACACGTATGACAACTTTGATAGAATAGAGTCCAAAATATGACAAAGGACATAGAATGGCGATAATAACGGTATAATCACGATGTCGATAAAACTAGGTAGAATATGGTTCCCTTAACTTAGGTACCATGACAAATCAATATGGACATTCTTTATATAGAATTGAGGTCCACATGAATATTAGATCAAGCAAGATACCCTCATTCTTATCATAGAATTGGGGTTTACAAGAATGACACGATATGGCATGATATCATCATCCCATCAAGAATTTCTTATGATATACTCTTTGTATAATCATAAGGGCCGGTATACCATGTTTCTTTAGATTGACATGGCAAGGATCGTGTAATGGGTTTTTAGGGTACAACCAGCTCAGTCGGCCTTGAGGGAATCCAAGGCTACGAGGAGTCTTACGGAGGTCTCTATGACTAACTCGCTAGTCCAAAGGAACGGAATGTCCAATGGAGAGCTTGTATGTCAATGAGAGTTGAGTGTGGTCGGTAAATCAACATGAAACATGGGACTATACTCACGGAGTGGAGAATAGTGCCGATATATATATATATATGTATAATATATAAACCATCGGTTAGCAAATCAGAGGAAAAATCAGTTTACAGTAAAATAACGACTTAGGTCAAGTCGTGTATTGAATAATTAACGCCTAACAGAAGGGCGTTTACATATATTGCCAATTTGCGGAATTTCCATTTATTTCATTAATTTATCAAAAACACGCCTTTCCTGGGGGCGTTTCTTCAAAGTGGACGACTGCAGGGGCAGGCGTCTCATCATTTACATATTCGACAGGATATAATTATTCTCAGAAATTTATCAAAAACGCGCCCTGGGAAGGGGCGTTACTTTTTAATTCCATTTTACAGAATATGTGAGTTTCAGGATTTTAACAGATACACGCCCTAGTAAGGGGCGTTTATTTTTAATTCACGCCCTATGATGGGGCGTTTACATAGGGAAAACGACTTTGTCCAAGTCGTGAATTTCAAGATTTTAACATATACACGCCCTAGTAAGGGGCGTTACTTTTAAAGTCACGCCCTATGATAAGGCGTTAATACGTGGAAAAACGACCTTGTACAGGCCGTGAATACAAGAAATTGCAGGACATTAGATTTGGAGACAGGATCATGCATTAATAATCAAGGTTTCATATATGATCCGTTCTTAACATGCTTAAGTCATGATCTCGTAAAATTAACGCCTGTGTACAGGACGTTTCTTAATAAATTGACGACCGCTGTTATGGTCGTTTATTTTAAAATAGCGCCCTATTCCAGGGCGTCTCTTTCAAACAATTCAGAAAACACACCGAAACCATATGTATATAGACCGTATGCATGCCATGCTTATATAATATCTTTCACTAATTTTATTTGGGCTATAGTATCTTGAGAAAACCTACCTTAATAATGGATTTGAAGATGACCGTGAGGGGTTTGACTAGCAGAGGATGATGCTCGGTTAGGCTCCTGAAGACCACGGCTATTGGTTGATGGAAGAAGACGATAGCTTTGATTGTAGAAGAAGAACTGCAGTTATCCTATAAGAAAATAAAGAAACTGTATCAGTTTCTTTGTGATCTGAACATCATACGAAGGTAAATAATTTTTACCCGGATGAAGAACTATGCTTCTTCAAAACGTAGGGGCTTCTTAACCTGTAACAGAAGAAGATGAAGAACTGTTAGTTCTTCATGTAATAGACGTAGGGATTTTAAGGAAAATAAGAAGGAATGCTCCTCTTACGTACCTCTGCAGATGAACGAATCAAATAGGTTTAGGGTTTAAATGAACGAGAGTTTTTATAGGATTTTGGGTGTCCTAGTAGGGTTGGTGATTGTGTGGAAGTAATACTTCTATGATAGAGTCATTACCACGTTTGAACTCTTTCTAACGCTTATCACTTACCCTGGATAAGTTCTGGGTTCGAACGGCTCACGAATGGAATTAACGCCTTAGGTCAGGGCGTGTATTCTTGAATTAACGCCTTGCATAAGGGCGTTTCTTAAAAAGCGCCTTGAAAAAGGGCGTTTCGTGTTTTTAAAACACGCCCAAGATAGAGGCGTTTCTTTTACTTGCCTATTTGGTCGTGAGAGTTGACGACCGCACGTGTGGGCGTCCTTTCTTTAGTCACGCCTTTGATAGAGGCGTTTCTTTTTGAATTAACGCCCTAATAAGAGGCGTTATTTTTAATTTGTCTTATTTCGTCCAATTAACCCTATTCCTTTTATATATTTTACTTCTGTAATATATATGTTTTAATTCATTTCAATTATTCATTTATTAGGGTTGCTACACAACCAATTAACACTAGGAATTGAAACCTCTACAACCCTCCACATGGGAGTAGATGCTAGTCCGGAACCCATTCCCACCCATAAGGAAGCCCAAAATCACACCAATGGTAAGGAAAAGCCTCAACCCTTTACCACTTCAAATAGCCCGGATCCTCAAGAGTCACCCACCTTCACCATGAATGAGCATATACTCCAATGGCTCAAGCAAGGACCCACCCTTCCTAGCTCACCCCCACCTCTCTCACCTTTGGGATATCCATCCCAAATTGTTCCCCTCCACTCCTATCACACCACAATCCAATCCTACTATGAGGTAGAAGATTGGGATGATCTCCTCAAAGGTCTAAAGTGGCAATCAGACTTGACTTCTTTATTGGCCCTAGGAGCGGACCAACCCAAGAGGCTTAACATCATCCATCCATGCATTGGGTCTATCTCCTCGGTTTGCACTATTGGTTGCTACACTAGTGACATCCTTTTCCTTCTCCCCATAGTGGAAGAGCCCATCCTGGTCCACTCCCCTACCATTGTGATTCCTAAAACCTTGACCAACCAGCCCACCCCATACACCGGCCCAACCATTCCACTAGAAGAAGACGACTCATCACCTTTTGAGGACCTTGAGGACATGGAGCCCCTTGGTAACCCACTTTATGATCCCTATGATCCATTCCAATGGGAGTCAAGGAACCCAAGTAACCCAACCACCTTAACTACCACCTACCTTTCCCTACCCCAACCCACCATGTTTGATCCAATCCACCCCATCCCAGACCCGGGTTACACCATGGGAACCATGACTTTGGGTGGTATACACCTAGGGATCAAGGAAGTGCCCCATCTCATGATATCCACCTTTCTAGACCCCTTCGACCTATTCCAATGGAAGTCCAAAGGCCCACACATAGGAGACATCTTTGTCACAAGAGTGCATAAGTTTTGGCATACAACACCACTTGACATGATTCATAAGTCAGGTACATTCATTTACATCACCCACATGTCAAGTAGGAAGCATAAGTGGACCGTATTTGGATGTATTGGCCCACCCTCATTCATCATGAGTCTTAAGTATGAGAGGAGCATACATGGATGTCCGGGTCCCCCGACATTTGTCATACCCATGCATAAAAGGTTCATCTATGGATGTCCCGGTCCCCTTGAGTCTGTCACAATCTTCATAGCATCAAAGCATGATCGATCTACATGTGGCTGCCCCGGACCACCTTTGCATACCAAACATTGCCCACTCACATCGCATCATCAAGCATGGCATATGCATCCAAGCACATGTCAAGCAACAAGCGGTGATATTCACAACAAGCGAGCAAAAACTCATGAGCGCCACTTGGAATTCCAAGTTGGTAACTTGACGATGATGACTTTGGAGTGGCTTTACCCCAGGGTCACCTCCAAATTGAGGGCACGAGGACTTGGACCTTGCCAAGTTCCGAGTGGCTTTGGCAACACGGCTTATGGGTTGAACTTTCAAAAAGGGTTTTGGGATTCTCCCCATTTCTCATGTGGCGGATCTAGCACCTTATAAGGGCACCGCGGTGGATCCTAGTGAGTGCCTCCAGCTTACACCTACCCTTGTGAGAGACACCCTCGGAGTGCCACCACAAATAGCCTGAGAGCCCGACGTGAGCACACAGCGGCAATACTAGGCAAGCAAGATCCCATCGCCAGCATGAGGGTATGACCGAGTCACTTTGTCGAGCTGAAGCGCCGTTCCCCGACTATGGTCGCGGGTTGAGTATGGAGATCGTGGATCGCCCAGAGCCGCAGTTCGATATACTACTTCCCTGGTGGACCCATACTCGACAGGGTCGAGTTTTCCCCATCCCGGGGGTATGATGAGGGCATCCCTTGCCCCTCCACATTTTCTCCGGACTCGGATTGTTCGTCGGCAAGCGCCATTATGTTCCTCAAGTGTTTGTGAGTCGAGTCATGTGTTTTTCTTATTTTTATTTGAGTCTTAATCATGTAATTTTCCCTTTATTTGAGTCATGTACCTAGGTTAGTAGGTTATCTACCAATGTCCTAAGTCATTGTGTTGTTTAGATAGGCTATTGGGCCCATCTCATTGGGCTAGGCCCATGGACACCCCCCTTCCCTTCGGTTATTAGTCATTGTGTCTTTTGTGAAAAAGTCATGTGCCTATAAATAGGCCACCCCACTCCTCATATGTAACAACTTATGCATGAATATTGAATTCCAGATATACTCCAAATCCATCTAGCCTTCTCTCTCAATATCTCTCTCTCTCATTATCTCTCTCTCTCTCTCTCTCTCTCTCTCCCTCCACCCCAATTTTTGGAATTTTCTCTCTCCTCCCCATTTACCTCTCATTAACTCCCCTCCCCTCATTCAATCACCTTCCCAATCACCCCATCTCCCACCTACCCCATTTAAACCTCTACCCTTCCCCATAACCCTCTTTATTCCACCCCCTAGTCCCAAGAGAGCTCCACCCAATCCCCACTCCACCTTCCAACCCCCAACTACCCATTTCCCTTCCCCAAACCTCACTCCACCTTCCCAAGACACCTCTTCCCATCCTCAAGACCACCATTGATCACTCCCCATCAAAGAAAATTCAAACTCACATTCCCTCCACCCACTTGTGCCTCCCTCACAGCCTAAATTCGTAGCTCCTCTCTCACCCTCTGAAAACACCTCATTCCAGACCCCATTCTCCCTCTCCCACACCTTAGAACACCCCCTCCTAGGCCCCCTCACAACTAGGGGTCACTCCCACACCAATTCACCCCCATTTCCACTTCCATTTACCCCATTTCTCCCACCACCTTCCACCTACAGTTCGCAGGTTGCAGGTGGCAGAAGTCCAGCGACTTGCAGAAGGTGTCACATCATCATCCTGAGGCTTCTGAAGGCACTTCATACATCGTTGGAATCGTCTTTGAGTTCTCTTTCCAACAGAGGTGGTCCCGCATCCATCCGAGCTCGGAGCTGTGCGGTGGAGCAGATCTTGTGCGACTGTGCAATCTGCCCCAGGCTGAAGACCAGAGAGCAATTGGAAGTTTCACCACGACCAACCTAGCAAGAATCAGAGCTCGGTTTCTTCATCAAAATTCTTCTTCTCTGAATCATCTTTCATCCCCAGAAAGCGGAGCTCCATTTGGCATTCGAATCTGGGAGATATCATTTTTCTCCCCCGAAGTATACGTTCTGCCCTCCCACAGTCAGCAGCGACCCTTCACCGGTGATCTGAGGCTACCGGCCAACCTTTGTATCAGTTGGCTTCCCCATTAATTTTTCTGCGTAGAAGACTCGACAGCTGAACCAACGGCTTTGACGGCGCTCGATTTGGAGTTCGGGAGCAGTCGTGGCATTGCTGTCAATCTGCTGCTGGGAAACTGTTCCTGTCCGAACCAGAGACAGAGCTCCTGTTCAACTATTGACCTCGGCCAGATCGTGAGGGATCGGAGCGCCAATTTTGGAGGGCTGAAACTATTACCAGTTAGCTGTCACCTCCAAGAAGAAGGACCTCATTCGGCCTCCAAAGCTTCCAGTTACCATTTTCTTCGTCGGGGTGTGTTGTCTGCCCCCTGTGGGTCCAGGTTTGACCTGCCCCTGCTCATCCGGCTACCTCGTTCTTCTCCGACCTCCGATTGGGGCCCCGTCGATTCCTGCTCGAAGCTACTCCGACGACGATCACGTCACCGCCAGGCTTGTCACATTTGGAGTTCAGAAGCATCTGTGGTACCCTCTGCAACCTGCTGTACCAGTTCTGCACCAGCCAGAGGAAGAAGCTGCTGACCTGTTCCAGTCGCTGGCCCGACCAGCCCTGAGTTCCAGAGCTCCTGCTAAAATTCAGAGATCATCCTCAATCCGTTAGCAAGCTTTTGGCGCAAGTCTCATCAGATTCTAAGCTCGGTGGAATTATTGGCAGCATCGACATCGACCCTCTGTCCAGAAATACAGAAGCTAGGTAGAATCGGCGAAGCTCGGGAAGTCGGTTCTCTTTGCATATCTCCCCACCCCGCTTGACCGGCTGAAGGCCCCTCCCTGCGTGGAGGTAGTTTTGGATGTATTAAGCATAATCCCCACCCCAATATCCCACCCCTTGCATGGGGTGTAGTTCATGTAATTATTAAGTCGCAGGTTTGAAGCTTCAATCGACGCGGAGTGCGGGTACATACCCTTGCCTCCCCGCTCGCCCCCGTCTCCGGCCGGAGTCGGCGTCTTCACGCCGGCTAGGTGAGCCTCGGTCCCTCTCTTACTGGTTTAATCACTTGCTTAGCTTAGTATTATTGCTATTGCTTCGTCGGACGGAGAGTGAGAGTTCGGCCCAAATTGCTAGTACATTGAGTGACCACCGCGGGCGAGTTGTGAGAGCATCCACTTAACCCACACCCTTGGTGTGTTGGCCGCCCATGATTTGGGCATCCTAGGCCCATTTTGGGTTCTCCCCAAGCTAGCCAACCATTGGAGCCTCAAGGTCCCGCCTCGGACCCTCTCTAACATCGCCTAGTCGCCATCGGGCACTAGTGTGCGCCATACGAGTGAGCTCGCTAGTGTGAGTCCGCTGCTCAAACTTGAATGCTTGTAAATAGGTCCAAGGGTGGTGTCACATCACCATCACTTCTTTTCTTTTGACCATTACCAGGTCTCCTTTCTTGAATTCTGGACCCTTGACTAGCTTGTCAAAAGCACGGGCCATGCGAGCTTGGTAGAGCTGGATGTTTTGCTGCGCCCGGAGGCATTTTCCTTCGAGCTCAATGAGCTCTTCCAATCTTCTTTCTGCATTGGTCTGCTCACCATTGACTAGTCCGTGCTGGATGGCAACACGCAATGAAGGAACTTCAAGTTCAATTGGCACCACAGCTTCTGACCCGTAGACAAGGGAGAAGGGGGAACAGCTGGTTGGGGTCTTGTAGACAGTACGATAGGCCCAAAGTGCTTCGCACATCCTTTCTTCCCAATCTTTTTTATTAGACTTGATAGTCTTTGCCAGCAATGTGCATAGGGTCTTGTTAAAGGCTTCTGCAAGTCCATTGGCTTGAGGGTTGTAGGGGGAGGATGTCCTCCAGTCGATTTTGTATTTGTCGGCCAGCCGATAAATCTTCTGATTTCTAAAATGGCTGCCATTATCATAGATGATTCGGCTGGGGATCACTAACCAGAATATTACATTTTGTCGGAAGAATCTCGCAACTAGCTCTCCCGTCACATCTCTTAGTGCTACTGCTTCCGCCCATCTAGAGAAGTAGTCTGTAGCTGCTAAGATGTATCTGCACCCTGATGAAGATGCTGGCAGCGGCCCTACCACATCCATGCCCCACTGAGCAAACGGCCAGCTTGGTAGGGTGGGATGCAGTGCCACTGGAGGTCTCCTTGCCACATTAGCATGTTCTTGACACTTCTGACAAGCCTTGGTAAACCTGCAGCAATCGTCAAATATAGTGGGCCAGTAGTAACCCAGTTTCTTTATCTCAATTTTCATTTTTGGGCCAGCCTGGTGTGCTCCAGTTGATCCTGCATGGACTTCTTGCATCACCTGTCCTGCTTCTGCTGAAGACAAGCAACGGAGTAGGACTTTCCTTCGGGCATCTGCCATAATTCGGAACAAGGTCCCGCTTCTCATCTCGTAAGAATCATTGATCCTTAGGAGCTTCATTCTCCGTTCCTTTTCTTTTGGAAGTTGCTGGTGTTGAAACCAACGCAGGAGATGCTCTCGCCAATCGGGCTGCTGAACCCCGTCGATGACTGCTACTTCCATCTCTTGTTCGTCGGTCAGGACCTCTGTCACGTTGGGGACCTGTCGGCGGTTGATCACTGTTATATTCAGGCTTGTGTCTGGCGGGACAGCCAATGAACTGGCCAGCTTAGCGAGGGCATCTGCCTGAGCATTCCGACCTCGATTGATGTGCTTAATGTTGATGAAGTAAAATTTTGACATCAGGCGAGTTGCCAACTGGTGATAGGGGAGGAGCTCTTGCTTTCGCACATCGAACTCTCCTTCCAGCTGTTTTATAACTAGCATGGAGTCTCCGAATGCTTCTAGCATCTGAATTCCCATGGACAGAGCAATTTGCAACCCGATTATCAGGGCTTCATATTCTGCTTCATTTTTTGTGCATTGCTTGTTTATGGAACAGGATGTATGCACCACTTCTCCTTCTGAGGATTTCAGGACTATGCCTGCTCCTACTCTGACCCTGGCTGACCCGGTGGCAGAGGTGTCAATTCTGGAAGCGCCATTAAAGTATAGTTGCCATAAGGAGGGCTGTACTTGCACGGCTTCTAGGGTTTCATCTTCAGGAAGCTCCGGCTCCAACGGGCAATCCCCGGGCACTAGGTGCTCAGCGAAGAAGTCTGCAATAGCTTGGCCCTTGACGGCCTTGCGCGACACGTAAGAGATATCAAACTCCATAAGGATTACCGCCCATTTGCCCAGGCGGCCTTTGAGGGCCGGTTGAGACATAATGTACTTCAGGGGATCCTCTTTGGATACCAGGCTGATTTCATGCGACAACATATAGTGTCAGAGCTTTTTAACTGCGAAGACCAGCGACAGACAGATCTTCTCAATATAAGTATATTTCTCTTTAGTTCTGACCAGTCTCCGACTGAGGTAATAGAGGGCTTGTTCTTTGCCTTCTTCATTATTCTGGGCCAGCATTGCCCCCAGAGAATTATGTGTAGCTGCTATATATAGTATCAATGGTCATCCTTTCACTGGTGCGCCCAACACTGGAGGAGTTTTCAGGTAGTCTTTTAGCTTGTCGAAGGCTGCCTGGCAATCTTCATCCCAATAAAAGGGGACATCTTTCATCATCAACTTGTGAAAAGGCTGGCATCGCCTTGACAAATTGGAAATGAAACCCCGGATATAAGCCAAACGGCCCTGTAGTGATCTCAGCTCGGAGATGTTCCTTGGCGGAGGTAACCCCTGAATCGCCTTGATCTTTGCGGGGTCTATCTCGATTCCCCGATATCGTACGATGAAGCCTAAGAATTTCCCGCTCGACACTCCGAACACACATTTCATAGGGTTCATTTTTAGCTCATGCTGCCTCAGCCTCTGAAAAACAATCCGGAGGTCTTGCAGATGATCTTCTTTTCTTCTGGTTTTGACCACCAGGTCATCTATGTAGCACTCGACCTTGTGGTAGAGCAGTTCATCAAAGATTTTGGTCATTGCGCGCTGATAGGTTGCGCCAGCATTCTTTAATCCGAACGGCATTCTCTTGTAATGATAAATGCCTTTAGGAGTTCGGAAAGCAGTATGGACCCGGTCATGCTCCGCAATCCAAATCTGATTGTAGCCGGAAGACCCATCCATGAATGACAGGGCTTCATGGCCGGTTGTGGCATCAATCATGACCTCGATTATTGGTACCGTGAAGTCATCTTTAGGGCAGGCTTTATTTAGATCCCGAAAGTCGACACATATCCGGATCTGTCCATTCTTCTTTTTCACGGGGATGATATTTGATGCGGGACGGATGACTCGACCGGGCTAGAACGTACGACGGACACAAGTGCGGCCAGCACTAGCACGTTAAGGCAAGCCAGGCGGCTAGCCACTATGGTATTCTCCGGGTGGAGACGCCTCTCAACAGCGCTCTCTCTTTAGCCCAGTGATCGTCCCTTGCGAGGGAAAACGTGGGGATCATGGCGATTAAGAAACCACCGTCGCCTAGGGTGCTAATTCGCGCTCGATGCTCAATTGGAGCTATGGAACGGGCGCTCACAACTCACAAACGCGGTGTATTTTGAACTGGCTAACGGCCCTAATCTCACAAACGCAGCAATAGATAATATACTAAATCAGCAAGTGAGAAAGGAATTGAAGCGCGTACCTCCACGCCTAGGCGTGGGGAAGAATTCCCGGCCGAATCCGAACAACCCCAATACACACGATTGTTACAATTACAATTCCAGAACTTAATACCCACTCCACGCAGAGAGGTATAGGGTTACAATGACCAAATATGGGGTTGCTGGAACCCGGGTTGACGGGCCACACTCGCAGGAGGCGAGGAACGCGCGCCGGAGCCGCTCGGATATGCCGACGGAAAGCCGACCCGGTTCTGCCCGCGATGGTCACCCTGCGCAGCGAGTTTGCGGAGGCTGGTACGGCTAGATCCGAAGCCCGATCGGAGCGCCGTTTGTTGGAGAATGACGGTGACTGGACGTAGTTTCTTCACTCCAGAGGGCGCATTCAGATCCTTTCAGATCTGGGTGCAGCAATGATTTCTTTCAGCATCTGATTTGGTGTTCATAGAACTGCACAGATAGACAAATAAATGGTGGAAAAAGGGTTACCGATGTCGAAATGGAACTCCGTCTGTGGGAGGTTGTTGGTGACGTCCATAGGAACAAATCCTCTGAAGACCTCTCTCTCAGATATTGGCTGGATGAGGCAGGACAGATGTGGGAAGTCGCCTCTGGATCTGAACTGAGTCTGTTCAGATCTTCTTGCGCGACCTCACGAGAATTAACGCCACGGACAGCACAGACCTTGAAATGCAACGAAACCAGAGTCCACGTGAAGATGACTTGCAATACTTTAATTGACCTTCAGACACCAGCTCCTGATCACATCGTGGTTGGGCTGCATAACTCGAAACACAGTCAACCTAAGATCTGGACTGCACTCTGGGACAGATCTGCGCGCCGCCACGAGAAAAATCACCGCCAGTGCTCCCGAACTCCAAACGGCATCAAACCAGCACTGAAATCTTGCAATCTTATAGTAGTATCAAGGATAAATCGGAGAGAACAAGATGATAAGAGGGGGATGGGAAGAGAAGGTCGAGTCCACGACCAGATTTCTGGGAAAACCACACCAAGGGAAAGGACAAGAGAAAGAGGGAGAATCACTCTCTTAACAATTTTCTTTCAACAAAATTTCATTCTATTGTGCACAAACACTATACATGCCCTTTTATAGACAATGCAAGGGGTAGGGGGAGGGGAAATTCGTGGGTTACATGGAGAGGGAGGGTTGGGTGCGCATGGTTCATGACAAGGGGACTTGGTGAAAGGGAAAGGAGGGGCAAGGGGACATGGGTGTTCACCAAACTTTGAATTTCTTGTAAAAAGGAGGGAGGTGGCAGCCATTTGAATATGACCAGCAGCCTTTCTAGCCTCCCATGTGGTAAATGGAAGAAGAAAATTCAAAGTTGCTAGCCTAATACAACAAGGAAGGGGGCGCCCCCCTTCTTGGGCCTTGAATGGGCCAAGTTTGGCCTTGGTCTTCCTTAAGCCTATTAAGCCAATATGGAACTAATATGGCTTAAGGCCATTCTATTCTAGATAGCCCAAGAATGAAGGAAGCCCAATTGGGCCTTTCATGGCTAATGGATCCATCATAATGGTCCAAGGCCATTCCTTCTTAAGACATTCTAAGGGGCTTTAACCAAAATGGCCATTTAAGGGCCTTACAAGCAGCCCAATATGAAAACCCACATATAATGTGACATTACAAGCCCAATTTAATGCTAAAAAGGGTCCAATTTGAAGCCAAAGTGTCCCCAATTTGAAGGGAAGTCGATGTAGTCAACTTGGTGCTCCGCGTATGGCACCGTCGGTTCGCCGACGTGTCACGTGATCGCCCTGGTGTCCGCACCAATTCTCCCCGGGTGGGAGGAACTCGACCCCGTCGAGTAAGTGTCCCGAAGCTTGCATTCTCCGCATGTGATCAAGGTGTTGGTCATCGTGGGGCATCCTTGCCAATGCACTAGGACGTGTGGATATGCGCCATTCCTTGTAGTGATCACCTGCTCATCTAGTATACAATCTATACGCATGCGTTGAGGCTGGAAGAGGTGGACTCTCGGGTGGTGTATCACTCACAATAGAAGGAGAAAGCCCAAAGCTCACTTAGGGATCACCGCGGGTTCCAATCTGCTACCAGATCTGAAACATGGAACGTCGAACTGTCACCATAGTCACCCGGTAGTTCAATATCGTACGCTTTCAGACCCACTTGTTTCATAACCCGGAAAGGGTGGGAATCATGGACTTAGAGTGGCTTTCGGTCTCCGGGAGGAAACCAATCAGGTATGACCCTGACTTAGACGTACTCTCCCTTTGAATCCACGAATATGTAGCATGCATCGGCTACCTCCTTATATGTGCTTGACTGGCCTTTTATTGACACGACTTAATGCAAACCATATGAAAGAAAACAAACCATAGAAACAAACACACACACTTGAACTTAGACAAACCTATGGTGATGTAGACCATGCATATGCAATGGTGGACCAGGGCACCCGAATATGTGCCATGCATACACTAGATGTACTCGATGCTTGACGGAATGGACGATTCCTAGACACCCTAAGATGTACCAATCATGCATTGGCGACCTATGGGATTTGGGTGGGGAAGGACTAGGAGATCCAAAACTACCCTCGTCATTACCCCTAGACGTAGGTACGGCTTGCCAACTAGACCGAGGGGTAGGGATGGGATGGTGAACTCCTTGGAAGAAGTGGAGTGAATATGATAGCTCGGGAGGTTCACTAGTGAAAGGGTCAAAAGGGTCAAAGAATTTATGACCCCATGAAGTGGGTTCCCCCATGACTCGGTCCCAATTGTGAAATTCTTGAGGGTGTAGGTAGTCACCTTCATCCGTTATGGTAACTGGGACAATGGTCATGTGAAGAAAATAAACTTCCTCCCTCGGGCAAAAGGAAATGAAGTCGGACTCGGCCGGCATCGGGAGGAGTAGAAGAATCTCCGTGGTGACACACCCCACGGTGCACACGGAGGTAATGGATCCTAAGGCCGGATGGGTGAAGCTAAGACTAGCGGGTTGGTCAAAGCCTCGGGTCAAAAGATGCGTCAACTCCCATTGTGAATCTAATCCCATAATAAGGTCATCCAAAGTATCGACATGGTGACTAGACCGAAAAGTTGTGTGGTAGGAGTTGATGGACACCAAAGGTAGGGTAGGGTCCATAGACGGGTAAGGGAGTGGGACCAAGCCATCCTTGAGCCAACTAAGAAGCGGCTCGGCTATGTATAATGTACCCGTTAGAAATACCGGTGGCTCGGGATGAGGTGGCTCCAAGCGTGAATCCGAAGGTGGAGTGGGCCGCTGGCGCTGGGTGGCTGGACACACGGGGTCCATAAGGGTGATCTTACCGGGTAGGTATGGTGGGCATAAGGTGCAAGTCCTCTTGTCCCAGTCAAGATTGGCCCTTCTCTCTCCTAACCACTTTTGCCCTAAAATGATGCATGAACCAGCAAGTGTGCCGATCCTGCACCATGCGCCATCGGTGTAGAGAACAGAGCCGATCCTCTTATAGAACTCAACACAAGCAAAATCACCATCACGGACAATCTCGCCTGTCTTGGAGAGAGACTCCACGATGTCAAGAGAAACCCAATTATCCGACTCCCTATCGGTGAAATGGAGTTCCGTTGTGGACCCGTTGGGTAGAGCGGCTTTCATAATGAGAGGGGCAAAACCAAAGGCTCGGTCCATGAGGACATTCATTTTGGCCACAAAAGTTGACCACTCGGACGTATGGTCTTGGGGATCGGCCATGGGTAGTGGACATGGACATGCATACACACGGTGACAAGACACTAGACCGGCTATGCATGTTTGGAATGCATGCACACTAAGGACCCTAGACGTAAACCAAGACTCGGTACGTGGCGGAGATAACCGATCAGAAGATCACTCGCACAAGTGTGCGGCCTTCCCGATAGGCGTAGCCTAACGTTCGGACAACACCTTTGAGATACCGAGTAAAGGGATGCAAATGCAACCTAGACTGACTTAGACAATGACTTAAATGACACTCTTTTTTTTTCTTTTTTGACACCCTAGACTCAAACTCGCTCTGATACCAAATTGATGCGGGACGGATGACTCGACCGGGCTAGAACGTACGACGGACACAAGTGCGGCCAGCACTAGCACGTTAAGGCAAGCCAGGCGGCTAGCCACTGTGGTATTCTCCGGGTGGAGACGCCTCTCAACAGCGCTCTCTCTTTAGCCCAGTGATCGTCCCTTGCGAGGGAAAACGTGGGGATCATGGCGATTAAGAAACCACCGTCACCTAGGGTGCTAATTCGCGCTCGATGCTCAATTGGAGCTATGGAACGGGCGCTCACAACTCACAAACGCGGTGTATTTTGAACTGGCTAACGGCCCTAATCTCACAAACGTAGCAATAGATAATATACTAAATCAGCAAGTGAGAAAGGAATTGAAGCGCGTACCTCCACGCCTAGGCGTGGGGAAGAATTCCCGGCCGAATCCGAACAACCCCAATACACACGATTGTTACAATTACAATTCCAGAACTTAATACCCACTCCACGCAGGGAGGTATAGGGTTACAATGGCCAAATATGGGGTTGCTGGAACCCGGGTTGACGGGCCACACTCGCAGGAGGCGAGGAACGCGCGCCGGAGCCGCTCGGATATGCCGACGGAAAGCCGACCCGGTTCTGCCCGCGCTGGTCACCCTGCGCAGTGAGTTTGCGGAGGCTGGTACTGCTAGATCCGAAGCCCGATCGGAGCACCGTTTGTTGGAGAATGACGGTGACTGGACGTAGTTTCTTCACTCCAGAGGGCGCATTCAGATCCTTTCAGATCTGGGTGCAGCAATGATTTCTTTCAGCGTCTGATTTGGTGTTCACAGAACTGCACAGACAGACAAATAAATGGTGGAAAAAGGGTTGCCGATGTCGAAATGGAACTCCGCATGTGGGAGGTTGTTGGTGACGTCCATAGGAACAAATCCTCTGAAGACCTCTCTCTCAGATATTGGCTGGATGAGGCAGGACAGATGTGGGAAGTCGCCTCTGGATCTGGACTGAGTCTGTTCAGATCTTCTTGCGCGACCTCACGAGAATTAACGCCACGAACAGCACAGACCTTGAAATGCAACGAAACCAGAGTCCACGTGAATATGACTTGCAATACTTTAATTGATCTTCAGACACCAGCTCCTGATCACATCGTGGTTGGGCTGCATAACTCGAAACACAGTCAACCTCAGATCTGGACTGCACTATGGGACAGATCTGCGCGCCACCACGAGAAAAATCACCGCCGGTGCTCCCGAACTCCAAACGGCATCAAACCAGCGCTGAAATCTTGCAATCTTGTAGTAGTATCAAGGATAAATCGGAGAGAACAAGATGATAAGAGGGGTATGGGAAGAGAAGGTCGAGTCCACGACCAGATTTCTTGGAAAACCACACCAAGGGAAAGGACAAGAGAAAGAGGGAGAATCACTCTCTTAACAATTTTCTTTCAACAAAATTTCATTCTATTGTGCACAAACATTATACATGCCCTTTTATAGACAATGCAAGGGGTAGGGGGAGGGGAAATTCGTGGGTTACATGGAGAGGGAGGGTTGGGTGCGCATGGTTCATGACAAGGGGACTTGGTGAAAGGGAAAGGAGGGGCAAGGGGACATGGGTGTTCACCAAACTTTGAATTTCTTGTAAAAAGGAGGGAGGTGGCAGCCATTTGAATATGACCAGCAGCCTTTCTAGCCTCCCATGTGGTAAATGGAAGAAGAAAATTCAAAGTTGCTAGCCTAATACAACAAGGAAGGGGGCGCCCCCCTTCTTGGGCCTTGAATGGGCCAAGTTTGGCCTTGGTCTTCCTTAAGCCTATTAAGCCAATATGGAACCAATATGGCTTAAGGCCATTCTATTCTAGATAGCCCAAGAATGAAGGAAGCCCAATTGGGCCTTTCATGGCTAATGGATCCATCATAATGGTCCAAGGCCATTCCTTCTTAAGACATTCTAAGGGGCTTTAACCAAAATGGCCATTTAAGGGCCTTACAAGCAGCCCAATATGAAAACCCACATATAATGTGACATTACAAGCCCAATTTAATGCTAAAAAAGGTCCAATTTGAAGCCAAAGTGTCCCCAATTTGAAGGGAAGTCGATGTAGTCAATTTGGTGCTCCGCGTATGGCACCGTCGGTTCGCCGACGTGTCACGTGATCGCCCTGGTGTCCGCACCAATATTCGCTAGCCATGTAGTGTATTGGTTTTTTTCAACAAATCCCACGTCAATGAGCTTGTCGACTTCAGCACAAATTTGGGTGATGAGCTCTGGCCTCATGCGCCGCGGTGGTTGCTTCACCGGCTCGGCTTCAGGGTTGATTGCCAGCTCATGTTGTGAGACAGCGGAGCTTAGACCTGGCATCTCTTTATAAGTCCAGGCGAAGCAATCCCGATATTCTAGCAGTAGTTGAATGTACAACTCCCGTTCTTCTGGGGACAGTTGGGCACTGAGGAAGGTAGGCCTAGGGTCCTCCTCATTTCCCAAGTCGACTTCTATCAGTTCATCGACTGTGGCTTGGCCTCCGTCTTCTATTTCCGGAGGTGCCGGTTGGAGGTCAACGAAGTCTGGAATACCATCTTGAGGGTCGAGTACTTCGACTTCCTCGTCAGACACCGCCAGAGCTTCCTGAGGTTTCTTGATCTCTTGTGCCAGCGGCTGAGTGGATTGTTCTATTAGCAGATCCATCGCCGTCGCAGCTTCCAAGGATGAGAGAGCAGCCTTGGTGTTTACAGATGAGATTGCAGCCATGACGGGCTGGTAACTGTTCACTGCCATGCCCGGACAGCATGCTGATTTTGCAGCAGAAGTTGAGGAAGTTTCGCCTTCTGGGACAGTAGTATCTTCCGCAGAAGTGGCTTTTTCTTCCCTGGTAGCTGGCTCCCCTTGCTTGGAGTTGACCAAGGCCTTCCTGATTGGCAGAAAGGATGTTGAAGTTGTCATTAGTAGGACCCTTGTAGAGGGAGAGACTCCTACTTCTTGAATGTCTTCGGCTTCGCTGCTGCTAGCCGTATCAAATTCGGCTTGAAAGGCCGCTTCTTCAGGATGAACTTGCTCCCAGCATCGGCAAGGGGCCGAGGTTTCTACTTCTTGATTTCAGGACTGAGCCAGTTCAAGATATTCGGCTTCCGCCGGATACTCATCAAAGGTTGCCCCCAGAGGGTTGTCTTCAGTGGGATAGAAGGCGGAGATAGTATCCACCTCGTACCGCCCACTGTAATAATATTCTTCCAGGGTGAAGCCCAACCCTGGATGTTGAGAGACACGTCTCATTTCCTTATCCAGATTTGCAGGATACCACATCTTCTGGAAAGCTTCCTTGCATTTTTGAGACTGATCGGGAGGGATGTGTTGCTTTTGAAACATCCTGGCCGTTCGATTAGTTGTAAATGCCAGGCCCTGAACAGGAACCCGCGGGTTGGCAAGATCTTCAGGGAGGCTGTAGTCTGTGTCTTCCCGAGTGGGATGCTCCTCAGCTGTATAGAATAAGCTGTTGGGCCCATCTTCCTGTGTCACCTCCCAAGTTTTGAAACGTTCGACAGTGGGGTTGCTGAGGTCGGAGACTGGCTTGGTGAGGCCGGCCGGGACTCCGATGCGGTCGTACTGTCGATCGACCTGCACTTCCTTAGCCTTGGGGTATAATTCTGGGGGTGTTACCCTGCTGACATCTCCAGAAGCTGTGATGTGGGAGACCACCTTCGGCTTGACATATCCACGCGGCGGTGGTGGATACCAACCGTCACCCGATCTATTCTTCGACGCCCCTGCGGGGGCCTCAGCTTCAGAAACCTTCCTGGGAGGCCCCGTATATAGGTTGGCATCCGCCAAGTGACATTCAAACACCTCGAATGGGTGGATATCAGCAAATATCCTCTCCTCCTTCCCCTGGAGGCTGTATTTGATGCATTGGTGGAGCGTGGAGGGCACCACCATATTTTCATGCAGCCATGGGCGGCCGAGCAGTGCTTTGTAGGAGGTGCGAGAGTCAATGACATGAAACTATACTGTTGTAGTGAAATCTGCTAGGGTCAGCGTGAACTCTGCCACTCCCATAGATACTTCACATTTTTGGTTGAAGCCAGTGATACGCATATCCCCGACTTTCTCGAGATGCACATTAAAGTTGTACCTCTCGTATATTCTGTATGGCAGGATGTTGACTGCGGCACCAGGATCGACCAGGATCCGGTTCAGCTCTCTTCCATTCAGATGCCCTTTCATATATAGCGGCATGTTGTGGCTGGCAGTAGGTAGTAGCATGTCTTCTGGAGAGAAGGTCATACTGGCTTCTGGCATAGCCTCAGCTATGCAGGCTTCAAAATGAGCAGGCATCTGTAGAGCAGTGATGATCGCCTGTCGAGTTTCTTCACTCAAAGAGAGAATTTCCCAGATCGTAAATCGAGCGGGGAGCTTCTTGAGCAACTTCATTATTCGGCTCCCAGCCCAGACATTGGAGAGCTTCATCTCTTCAGCCCATCTGGGCTTGGGGAGGTTTTGATTTGTGGGTCCAGATGAACCTGCTTCATCTTCCTCGGACCCGGCACCCTCTTGGCTGACACCGGCTATCGGGTCTTCTTTATTAGTTGCCGTAGGGCAAGCTCCATCTGCATTCACATCCTCAGTAGATTGCACTGGCTGCGGGTGAATGGCCCCGGATGTAGGGTTAGCATCTTGGCAGGGCCGCTTCCCTTTTGACATCTTCATAAATTCAAGGAATGAAGGGACTGCCTTGCCCCCACTCTTGTTGTATAGGCCCGACGGAGGAGGGATTTGGACTCCCTTAACCTCCGGCGGAGGTGTCTTGTAGGGTTGCTCCCCTCTGAACATAATGTTGTGATTGGGTGGTGGCTGGCGCCCCCATTTTCGGCTCGACCGAGTGGCATGCACAGCAGTTGCGGCCTCGGCTTTGCCTCCCCCAGCATGGGGTGTGAAGCAAATTTCTTCTTCTTCCTCTTCTCCGGGTAGGTTGAGGAGTGCTGACAGGGTATTGCAGGAGACAACCTGTGTTTTATTGGCCCCAGCGGCCTTTCTTTTCTTCTTCTTTTGCTTTTTCTTCTTTTTGGTTTCTGCTGGTGCCTGCCCCCAGAACAGGCTGCCCTCTCCAGGAGATGCTGCTTCAGCTTCCTCCACCTGTTTGAGTGAGAGTTGTTCCAATTCTTGCCATGGGACGTGGTCCCGTACCAGCAGAGGTTTCAATTCGGGCTGCACATATTCATCTAGCCCTTCAATCAGGTGCTGCAGTCGAAGGACTCCAGGATTGGTTTCCTTGATTATTGGCAGCGGAGTTTGTCTCCTCCTTTTAGGTGTATGTATTCTGGCAGCTGTAGGTGGTGTGACCCATACGGGTGCTACCACTGGCGGAGCAGGCCGGGGTGTAATGCCACGGATATGTGCCCCCTCTTTTGGGCGGGGTGCCCTCTTCTTCTTATGCTTCACAGGGATCTGCTGCCACCCCTGCTGTTCTTTCACGGGCTCCAGGAAATAGATTTCGTAGGTGCTCCGTGTGCTTGCTTCAGAGATCTCCTCAGGTAATGCCTGGTAGAGGGAGATCATGTTGACTGCTGCCTTCCTGAAAGGGGCTTCATGTGGCTGAGGAGGGTCCACTTTGTACTCTCCCAGCTCTATCTCATTCTTCTTCACCATCCCTTCGATGACGTCTTTGAAAACATAACAGTCTTCGATTGGATGTCCCAACATCTGATAGTAGGGGCAGAATCTTGGACTGTCTTTTCTTTTCAGGTCCTCCGGCCTCCTTGGCTCGGGCAGAGTGACCATGTTGTATTCTGTTACCCAGTCGAACAAGACTCGGGTCTTGTCTTTTGGAAAGGAATAAGCTTTCTTCATTTTGTCCCTCAGCGAAGGACCTTCTTTATCATCTAGAGCTTTTGCAGGTTGTGGGGGAGCCGCTTTCTTGCCTTTCTTCTTCTGTTGTTCGAACGCCTTGATATCAAGCGCATTCGCTTCTTTAGGTGTGGGGCGTCGTTCCGCGGCCTTGCCTTTCTGGGCTGTGCTGACAGTTGACGCCGGGACAGGCTTGGCTAGAAAAGCCTCCACCTCAGCCACCACATTATTCAGCCGGTCGAACGACCGTATTTCCATACCAATCATCTTTTCCAGGACCTCCCTCCTGAGATTTTGTTTGCATATTTGCACAGCGTCCTCCTGATGCGGGGGCCGCTTGCACCTCATTCCGAGGTTCCTCCACCTCTTGATGTAATCAAGGGCTGTCTCATCTGCCCTTTGTTTTGTTGAGTAGAGTTCGGCCACTGTGACCTCCCTCTCTGTGACATGGAATCTTTCTCTAAATTTTCTCTGCATATCCGACCAATCACTGATTGACCCGGCCGAGAGGCTAGAATACCATTCAAATGCGAGCCCCGTCAGCGAGGACCCGAAGAACTTCAGCAGATATGACTCGTCGGTGGCCAGATCACCCATAACGGTCATATAATATGCAATATGCTCTTTAGGGGACCCCTTCCCGTTGAATTTGTCAAATTTGGGCGGCTTGTTGACCCCTGGGGGGAGTCGTTTAGCCGCATGGTGTTGCGGGTAGGGCACCCGATAGGCATCGAATGCGACGTAGTCGCCTTCACTTTTTTCTGCGAGCTTCAACTCGATCATCCTTTCCACCATCATCCGGTTCACGGCCGTGGGGTCGACTGGCTCCGGATAGAAGTGCGCTGGCTGAAGGTATGGGGTGACCAGGGTTGTTGCCTGTGGAGGATGCAGCAGCGGGGGTGTCGGATGCACCTGGGGGAGCACCGGAGGTAGCAGCGGCTGAGGCTGTGGCGGCCGCTGTTGTGCTGTCGCCATGCTTGGCTCTGATGGCTGGGACAGTGTATAGAGTGGTGGAGGGTCGTCACGACGAACCGCTCCCCGGGCGGATTCACCCTGGACTTCGGGTGGTTTAGAAGCTGATGAATGCTCAGTCTTTTCCATCAGCTGTTTCTTCAGAGAGTCTATCTCCCGTTGATATTTTTGCAGCAACATCAGAACTGATGGATCTATAGTGGTCGGGATACCTTCTGTCGTTTCCCCGGACGTACCCTCAGGTAGGATGTCGAGGAGGACGTCGTCTTCTTCTTCCGTCGTCACCACATTAGCGGTCAAGACGGGGGCCTTATCATCCCAGCGGGGATAGACCTGGGGTTGTTTCCCTCTCATGATCATCAGAAGCTCTCTTGCTGCTTCTATTCTGCGGGTAGTTGGCCCGGGCCGTACGGCCAATTGAGCCAGTTCTTGGGGGTCTTTGGGAAGCTCCCCATATCGGCTGGATATACCAGCCATGTTGCAAGTAAAGACCTGCATCCTTCTCCTCTGTCGATGGACCCTCCTTCTGGCTTGTTGCGGAAAGGTCAGCTTCTCGAACACAGAAACTCTTCTTTTGTCTTCCCGCTCGTGGAAGGCTTCATCGGCTTCGATCTCGAAACCGTCATCATACCCATTGTCGTCGACTGATGACACCATCATTCTACCTTCCATATCTTCTTCATCCGCCACTGACAGGACGTAGTCTTCATCAATGGCGACTGTTTGCATTAGTCGCTGCTGACCCAGCGAGGGGTTACCCAGCCCTCGAAAGTAGTTCCTGATCAGACATGTTACCTCCTCCTGACCCCGCTCTTGATAGAGTACGGGGGATAGTTGTTGACCTCTAGCAGGAGGGATATAGGCTAGTATAGCTCTGTCGGCCGGATGTTGGAATCTTTGTCCCGTGACTGGGACATTGGCTTGGCGGGCAGCAGCCCGGAAACTTCTGCGGCGCGGAGGATCTGCAACCACCTCTTCTTCTTTCTTCGAGGGCAAGCCCCTTTCTCTTCTCACTTCTGCCTCGTCGTTCATAGGACGGCGGCGGGTGGGTGTTAGATGGTGGGCAGGTCGAGTCCGCTTGGGAACCCACACCTGCTTGAACTTCTTCGGCCTGAGTGCCGAGCTTCCTTGGCCATAGGGGCCAATTTCTTCTCTTTCTGCCCTCCTTCCAGCGAGAGCTTGATAGGTATTGCAGATAGGGATGTTGGGGATGACTCGGTCCGGGGTCACCCGGGCCGTGCGTCCGTCGAGGAAGACGCGCAAGCCGCCGACCATCATAGACTTCCCGGACTGAGATAGAGTCCCGGTGATTACAGCAGCATTTTTGCGGGCCTGGTGACGCTGGCATCCTCCTGGGTGTTCGTTGACGACATTGGGGTGGGTCCCACGTATGACGTGGTGCACCAAACAGCTAGCGATCGGGGCCGGGCTTTCAAGCAAGTCTTCGCAGCAGGGAACCTTCAGAGGCTCCATCTTCTCTGCGACTTCCTTGGCAGGTTCTGGGGCTTCGACCTCTAGGATATCGACGAAGGCTAACCCCAAAAAGTTGGGGAAGCCTACAGCGGCAGGGAAGCTGCCGAATTCCATGGGTACCGCCAGGTACCCTTGCGCGTGTCCAACAACGATCGAATGATCGAAATCGACGCCAGTTATCCCGTGGATCGTCATTGATCTGCCTGCAAAGACAAACAGGGAAATAATCAGTAGCCTTTGAGAGGGCTTCGAAGCCCGAATATCTCAGCAAAGAGATGAAAGGTGACACTGGTCCCATCGGGCGTGCCAGACTGTTTGTGACGGGTTTTTTCATCCGACCATCTTGTCGTTTTTTTATTTTTATTTAGCGTATACATGTGTGTATGTACATATATACGCGTCTTATTTCACGCATCGATCAACCAATTAACTAACCGGTAATTAACTGACTGATTGACGATGCGGGCGTGCCAGTCACATGAGTGACGATCTTATAGTGCGCTCATTCTGACCCGTGTCAGGCGAATGTGAGGTTCGGTCGGGACCAGCAATCCGCCATACCATAAAGGCTATGGCGTTAATTACATCCCCCACGAGGAGGGAACACCATTGATTAATTGCCGAGATAGCGGGCTGTCAAGCCAGAATGAAGGATACCGAGCGTGCGAGTGATCATGCAAGATGCTATGATTGACTACAAACGATTTATTAGGGTGGACCCTGGTACATGGCGGAGGACTTAGGCTCGAAGGCCACCTTCACGCGTAACAAGGCCTCCAATCAGGCGTAACCTGACCTTCTGGCCATGTTATTTGATATACCAAGGGTGCACCCGCTTGAGCATGCCTTAATGCGACATGAATGCATGATGATGATGATAAGTAAGATGACAGAATTATGAAGATGAATATGATTCAGTCACATATTTATTAAGCCCCGCCAACGAGGGGAAGGATGGCACAAGCATGATGATAAGGGTAGAGCGAAGACAGACGTAGTGGTGAAAACATGATAGCAAGAAGGTTTCGACTCGAAAGGCCCTCTCCTTATTCAATTTATTCCTAATTAGGGTTGATTGACTTCGCCCTCGGGAAGGCGGGGGTCGCTCGGGGCGAGCCAGGGATTAAAGAGTACAACGATTAGAAACAGCGCCTGAAAGCGTAGGTGTAGGACTTAAAACGGCATCGAAACCGTAGGTAAATAAAGATGGGTTTAAAACGGCGCGGCCCTGATGGGGGCGCGCCGGGGAGGAGCGCGCCGGGGAAAGCGCGCCGTTTTAGAGTGCTCCGCTTAGGCCGCGCTGTAAACGAATGGCGCCAGTTTAACATAAAATCAAGAATTTGTTCATTTTTTCTTGGGTTTATTGAAATACTTTGGAAAACTTTGAGAATTTATTTGAGCTATTATTTCACAGGGTCGACCCCGGGGCATCCGGGAGTCGAGTCACGGGCCCGCGCGAGGTTTGTACTCGAGCGCGGTGATCATTCCGAGTTGTACTCGTTCGAGCCGAAATTTCGGCAGCATCTCACCATCCCAGACGATTTATCGGGGAGATGCGGGGAGTACTCACATAGTGGTGCAACCCCTAAGAGCTAGGTGGCACAACGACGGCCGGCAAAAACCCGTACGGAGAGGAAAAACCCCGAGGTCAAACCTGCTAGGGGCACCAAATCCGTGGGTAACAGCGAGCGAATGAAGCAACTCAATAAGGGAACGAAGACCCCGAGGGCTGGCCTACGAGGGGCACGCAACCCGAGTCACCACAACACTCAGATCGGGATGACCGATATGGGAGGGAAACCCCGAGGGCAAGCCTACGAGGAGCACGCGACCCACGGCCACCACGAGGCCCGTTAAGGACCGTGGATTTGGATCTGTCGGGACATGGCCCTGTTGCTGTGCATTCAATAGCATGCTGGGATATTCATCATTGATGGACGAACCTTCCGCCAGCCGAATGACTAACGTGGAATATCGGGGGAATGTCCCCCTCCCCGGATGCTGGAATGATGCTACAAAGCACATTCCCGTTAAAATGCGCACGAAACGAAAGAATAGTGCGAGAACGGCAAAGTCCATAAGCTAAATAGATCGATGCTGTGCGATTGGCATAGAGGTGCCGGGGAAGGGATGTACATATGTCGCATTCGGGCAAGCCGGCAAGAATAGAGAAGGATGACAGAGGCGATCCTCCCTTCCCCCCCCCCTGACTTATGAAGAGAGGCACAGGAGGAGGCGAGGGATAGGTTCCCTCGACAGAGATAGACGGAGATACGCACATAAGTGCGTCTCCAATCAAAGAACCCGTGGCCTATGCGATGCAGAGCCCCGTAGTCGCGTTAGAATCAGAAGAAGAAAAACCTCGGGGAGGGGGGAAGAAGGTTTCATATGGCCCGAGAGCTTATCCAGCGCCGGAGAAAACCCATTGCACGGGAAATAGAAACACTGGGAAATCATTGAACATATATTCGAAGGGGGATTGGGGAAGGCATTTATGAGATAGAAGATATTAGCCGCAAATGGCATTTCATTCATCCCGTAAAAAAATAGGTATATATACAGAGCATATAGATTCTGGCGCCGTCGTTGTCGATCGGTCGCCGTTTACATTAATGAAGAAACGATTACAGCCAAAGTGAAAAGGGCAAAGGAAAATGGTGAGATAAGGGGAGGCCAGGCTCATATTGTCGTCCCTCCCCTCCTTCACTTACATTGTGCCAGAGGAAGAAACCCAAAAGAAGAACAGAGGGATTGACCGGAAGAAACACGGAGACCCACCTAAACTGTTTCTTCCGAATGGAATATCAGATCCCTAGCTTCTCTTCTCCGGCTCCGGAGATATTCCGAGTAGCAGACGAGGAAGACGGCGGCGAAGGCCCTCGTAGAAAACCCTACTTCTCCCCCAAGCACCTCTCTCGGACGAACAGAACCCCCTCCGATTGGCTCTCTTCTTTCCTTTTCTTTCTTCTCCTCTTCTTTTTTTTCTTCCCTCTTCGGATCTGGATGGCCACTTTTCCTTCTCTTTTTTTTCTCTCCGATCTGCCCTCTTCTTCTTTGGATGGATAAGGTAGGCTACATATATAGCCCTTTTGTTAATTCGGCGCCCTAGGAAGGGGGCGCGCCGGATTTGGTGGCGCCGGGAAGACGTCCCGATCGGTTTTTGCGCGCCGGTTTGACGGCACCGGGGAACGCCTCCCCTATTGTAATTGGCACGCCGGTTTGACGGCGCCGGGGAACGCATCCCCTATTGTAATTGGCGCGCCGATTTGACGGCGCCGTTTTAACTTGTTTGCTCGGTGTGCCGGTCCGGTGGGTCCGGAGATGATTCCGGAAGCTCCCGTTGACTATTCCTCTCGCCCTGGTCCTTGAAAAACCTTGACGTGGAGTCGAGGAAGCTCTCGACACGACGAACGGCCTTGATCAGACTTCCGTGTGTGTCTGGTCTGAGCACACGGATGTCCTGGTGGTACGGCCTTCGGCACTGTGATTTGTGCTCCTGATTGAGACGGATTCATGCTCAAAGCTTCTTTGCAGGATGGTGTTGCATCCTAGATACTTCCGCCTTGAACGGCGATCAATTGGCCACTAAAGGGCCCATTATGACAAGGAGCCGAACCCATGTCGGGTAATCGGGACCCTCTACTGACAGAGCCCTCGGCCCCCTGTTGTGGACGGCCGAGGACGTTCTTCCTCCTTAGGAGAGCCATTGGGTAGACCGTCGTCCTTGGTCGGGCGACGGATGTAGGGTAGCGGCATGACGAGGTTGATGCCGGATCATTGGGCAGGCTTGATCGCGCTGCACGTTGGTTGTGGGTTCATTTCGACTCTCCTGAGGTAAAATCCTCGATGCTCATTTCAAGGCGACTTGGGGCCCCGTCAGCTTGAAGGCTCTTTGATAAGGTGGTCTTCATCGACTTCTATGATTCAGTGGGCCGTATCATTCGTCTTTGCGGCTTGGTTGCCGAAGGATCATATTTTGAGTGCCAACATGCGTGGACGCCTTGAACTCCCTGCGTCGACGCTATCTATTCATCCTTTGACTCTGAATGATTGAGTCTGACAGTTTGGCAATCTTTTAATCAGTTCTAATATTAAGCAATAAAAACAGACCTCTTCCCTCATAAGAACTTTAATTGCTTAAAGACTGACTTAATTGTTTAATTTTTATAATCTTTAGAGTTGAAAGACTACAATCAGTAAATAAGGATGCTGAGAATTGATAAAGCTCTCAACCCTCATCTTATTTCATATCAGACAAAGTTAGTTATATCTGAAATCTGAAAACTCATCTGAAATCATGTTAGAGAAACTAAGTATGTGTATTTGTTGAGTACGGACTGAATAGATCTAGAGGGGGGGTGAATAGATCTTTCCCCCTTTTTCGATTTAATATCTATTGACTAAATGAGTTGCAGGTGATTGACGAATTACAGAACTAATGTTGATATCAATGAAGAAAACAAACACATAGAGAAGCACGCACACACATAAGCAAACCACAAGATAGGATTTTTAAGGTGGTTCAGTCTCTTCCCGAGACTTACATCCACCCCTTGCTTAACTCAAGCAAGGCTTCACTTATGAGAACCTCTGATCTCAATCCAAAACACAAGACACCGCTGTCACACAGCTTGTTCCTGCTGACACACAGCTTGTACCAGCTGACACACAGCTTGAATCCGCTGCCTCACAGCTTGACACTTGGTGTAAGGATAAATAGAAATGATGAGAAGGTGGGATGATGCAACAGGACTGAATATAGACTTTTGTAACAAAGTAAAGAATTCAGCCTGGGACTTAATCACATAAATAACAAGAGTAGACTCCCTGTAGAACTTCCAATCGGATGCCCTCAGTTGCTTTGCTGCTGGAGGTCGCACAGCTTCAAGCCCAGTCTTCCTTCTGCAGCAATGAGAATGCCTTTAGTCTTCTGCAGATTTCTGGTTGATGGAGAGCCACTTCGTCCTGTGATGTAGGTGTGTTTCTTAGCTTCTGTTCTATGCTCTCTCTGTGTGCTTCTTAGCTTTTGTTCTATGCTCTCTCTGTGTGCTTGCTTCCGCGATCAGTTGCCTTCTGCTTTTTATGCAGATACTTTTTCAAGCCTGAAGCTCTTCCCGCTCAAATTCCAGATCGAGTGTCAATCTGCTAGAAAGCAGGAAGAAGGTTAAATCCGATCACTACAATAAGTTTGATCGCTTCTAAGCAATATTCTCTCCTTGATTCCCGTGCGGAATCTCATCATTTGAACTACCCAACAACCTGCAACAACAATCTGCAGGTTTTAAGGAACCAAAACAGAATTCGGTTAGAGTTCGGTTCTGGACGCTATAACACCCGTGGTCGACCATGACACTGTCCCTGGTCGACAACGAGCAGTGTCCTGATGGCGGTTTCATTCTGGCTGACACTCGCGTCCCGTGGTCGACCACAGCCTTGTCGCTGGTCGACAAGGGGCAAATTCCAGATGGCCGTCAGTTCTGTCTGATGCTCTGTCTGTTCTGTGGTCGACCAGAAGTGGGGCTTTGGTCGACAGCCAAGGCACATGCAGAAGACGGATGACTTGAAGTGTTTCTGGCTGGGTTCGTTGGTCGACCATAACCACTTCCCTGGTCGACAAGCGGCCTTTGACACTTCTTCTGATTTGTTGATTCCACTTGGAATTCAGTGGACCTGAAATTACTTAACATATCAGAAGTAACTTGAACTATCAGATTTATATTGAGTTAATCAAAAACATTGTTTGTCATCATCAAATAGTCATGAGTCCATTACTTTGAAGGAACAATCAAACCACTTGTATTTGTTATGAAACAAGATAGAACTTGATTAATCAAACATATCCTATTGTCATCATCAAAACCAAGGGATGCACAACATTCTCCCCCTTTTTGATGATGACAACCATGAGTCATTGTGACAAACAACAGATTATAAAATTCATTTGATATTGCATTCAAGGCTATCATAGCACAGATTTCATTCAGACAATTCGTTTGATGTGCCTTTCAAAAACTATAGCACTAATTACATGAGTGACTCAAAAAGGATAAAGATACTAAGGACACGTAGACAAAGTAAACTTGACATCTAGACACACATCTAGACACACAACTAGACACACAATGACACATAAAGTCCTATCTCCCCCTTTGTCAACAGCAAAAAGAAGATCATTTAAACAATCCCTCTGAGGAGGATGAGGAAGTCTCTGGCTTCACGTTCTCTTCCATGCGATCCAGCTTGTCAACAATGTGGGCATAAGAGAGCCTGAGCTTCTAGATCTCGGAGATAGTAGCATTGTGATACTGTTCATTCTGCTTGGTTGTGAACTCTATGCGGTTTCCCATTTCTTCTGACACTTGACCTAAGGTGCCAACTAGTCTGTTGAACCGAGAACTAGCATGGTCAGTGTGTTCCTTTTGCTTGATGAACCTGGCCTCCATCTGTTGTTCCAGCCTTTGGACTTTCTGCTCCAGGCGCCCGGTGGCAGCATTCATATTCTCTTGAAAGGAATGGAATTGGGTGGTGAGAGAGGACAACTGAGATGCTATCTGGAGAAGCACTCCGTGAGACTCAGTGTTGGAGGTGAAGGATGGTGGTGGAGCAGAAGTAGATGGAGTGGAGGTAGGTGGAACTTGGGTAGGTGGAACAGAATGAGATGGAGCTTGGGTAGGTGGAACAGAAGTGGATTGAGCATGAGTGGCAGCAGTGCCTGGATGCCAGGGCACTATAGAAAGGGAAGATGGAGGATGGGCAGTAGTGGTGGTAGTAGGGGTAGCTTGAGGCACCACAGGTGGAGGTGTGACAGTAGGGCTAACCTGTATAGGTGTATGTGGTGGAGAAGAGGGTGGCAATGAAGCCTTGGATTTGCCCTTGGATGGTAGAGTGCGCTGAATTTGGTCTCCTACCTTCTTAAACCCCAAAAATGTGGTCACAAAGTGAAAGTTGTAGACGTGCCATTTGGGAATTACAATGCGCGGAGCGTGAGGAAATGGTATTTTTGCTGCTTCCAGAATGGCAGATATGTGGGTAGCAAATGGAAGAGAATTCTGGGGATAATGTAGGATGTTTTGGAAGGTGTTTAGGATGAGCGTTATGAGGCGAATGGGTTGACAAGTGATGAGGCCATGGAGCAAAAATAGATGGAGGCGACTTACTTGATCTCTGGCGCCTCCTCTTGGTTGGATAATGGTGGTAAGAATGTGATGAAGCAATCTATGAAAAGGAGGGAAGGTGTTGGCATTCAGATACTTAGGGAGAACCTCAGGAGCTGGCTGGCCAGTGACGACGGTGTATGCAGCTCGGAAGTCAAAATCCTCAGGATTGAAGACGGCGCCATGTCTGGGAATCTTCAACGCTTTGTGGAGCAGTTTGACGTCGAGGCGGACGACGATGCCTTGAACTACGGTGTAGACCTGACCATCCACTATTTGCAAGTTGTGGTAGAATTCGTGCACAAGCTGAGGCGAATACTGAGTATGTGCCGAGACAAACGCTGTCCACTCTTGGGCTTCAAAAATTGGCAGTAGTTCTGGGAACATCTCCATCAGCTTCTCATCAGAGAAATCAACAATCCTTGGTGGCAGAACGGTCCGTGGCTTGATAACTCCTGAAACTGGATGGACGATGGGTTCTTCTGAAGCTGGTGCCTTCCTGCCTGAGTCAGCCACCTCGGCCGTGGTCGACTTTTGAGGGGCCGATGGCAGACCTTGCGCGGCCCTCGGCTTGGAACGCTTGGACCGCTTCGAGGATTCGGCAGGGGCCTTCTCTCTTGTTCTCTTGGTAGACCGCGGAGCGTGCTTTGGAGACATGGTGGAGGGATGCGAGAGAGAGGCGAGAGAGAACTGGAGAGGAAGAATTCGAAAGAAGTACAAGTCGGCGGATGAGAGAAAATTAGGGACCCAGCCGTGGCAATTTATAGGGTAGGGCAGTAAGGCTGGGTCTTAAAAAACTAGGATAGTGAACCATCGCGATGCAGAAAACGAGCGGTCAGGATTTAATCAGCATAACTCAAAATTTTGGAAGATATTAAAGTGTACTCCCTTTCTTTAATAGAACACTTATGGAACCTTTCCACCCTTATGCAAAGACCACCTTGTGACCAAATAGAGTGGGTATTGTGGTTCAATGAATTTGAAAGTATTGCACCAATAAATTGACTCCCCATATCCAATTTCTTTCACATGGCTCCTTGAACTTATAATATATTTCAAGAGATAATTTGACTAACTATGCTAGCTGAACAGTGTTTTGTACTTTTATTTGCATGCTATGCTTTAGGTCAACCATTTTCTCTGCCTTTGTGATAACTTTTTGAATCATTTGAGAGCTGTGGTCAGGTTTATCACATGCTTTTCTACACGAGGAGACACGCTTGTTACACGTCAGAAACCCCGGCTACTTAGCATGCCTAACCATTCCACTAATAACTGGGACACACCTTTTATCCGTGAGGATATACGTTTATCAGACGCCAATATCCCCAGTTACTCAGTATGCCCAATCAATATTTTTGAAAGCAGCAGAGTTAGATTGGATCTTCATGACACACTTGTCTCCCATCTATTGTTCAGCCAAATTTTTTGCTTTGAGATGGAGAACAGTAGTTTCTCAGAACTCAATCCATTGCTCTACCAAGAAGGCAGAATTATGGCGTATTCCATGTACATACATGTTATAATTGAGTTTATTTTTACTGTCCAACACAGACACAGGTAGAGAAACAGTCTCATTACTAAAAATCATAAGTCCTCAAAATCTTGTGACAGAGTCATAGTTATGGTTTGAATTTATTGCAGTAGTACAGTTCAAATTCTCATTACTACACTCAACCTCTACTCTTAATGATTACCTTGGTGATTTTATTGAAAGATATGGTTAGGTTTTTCAATGTTTTATCAAGGAATGAGTTTACACTTTTTCTCCCCCTCAATTTGTGAGTCCTTGCTGAAGATAAAAAAATGTTGGCCATGAAGAGATATAGAGACACAAGGGATGGGAAGTATGGATAAGGATGAATGAGTGAAGAATCTGAGCACAAAAGTTCACTTAGTTCAGAGGATTTCCTAGCAGAGCCAGCAGCCTTTTTAGATCCATTTTCCCTTGTTCAGATCCTCTGTCGACCATAGAGTTGCCTTTGGTCGACCTCTGTGCTGTCACAGAAGCTGCCTGATGAGTAGTCACCTGTGGTCTGCTTTCTGACAATTCTGTTGTCGACCATGGGACCGCCTGTGGTCGACAGCTGCGAAGTCACAGAACCAACTATTTCCTGTCCTGATGCCTTGGTCGACCAGCGCCTTGTCTGTGGTCGACCACAAGAGATAATCCGTAGTAGAACTAGGATTCTGCAGAACTTGCTGAAGTAGCAACCGACACTAGACCTCCAAACTCAAAACTTGACCAGTACTAGAGACCTAGTTGACATAACTTAGTACAGAAATGACAGAATCTATACAGTGAACACATGAATATGATTATTTCAAGAATTTTCAGGAGAAATTCTACAAATTCCTAACTCCCTTCTTAGAGTTGAAAATCTGTCATTGTTAAGGGGTTTTGTGAAAATGTCTGCCAGTTGTTTTTCAGTTTCTACAAAATGAAGCATGAAATTTCCTTTGGAGACCTCATCTCTTAGAAAGTGATGACGGATCTCAATGTGTTTTGTCCTAGAGTGTTGAATGGGGTTTTTAGACAAATTAATAGCACTAGTGTTGTCACAGAAAATAGGTGCACATCCAAGATCTACATTGTAGTCTTGGAGTTGATGTTTTATCCACATAACCTGTGTACCACAGCTCCCTACTGCGACATACTCAGCCTCAGCAGTGGAGAGTGCCACAGAATGCTGCTTTTTAGAAGCCCGTGATATTAAACATCCACCTAATATTTGACAATAACCACTAGTACTCTTCCTATCAATTTTGCAACCAGCATAATCAGCATCTGAATATGAAATCAAATCTAGTTTGCAGAATGTAGGATACCATAAACCCAATTCTTGGGTGCCGGCAAGGTATCGAAGGATACGCTTGACAGCCCCTAAATGTGATTCTCTAGGGCTAGACTGATATCTAGCACACATGCATACACTAAACTGAATATCTGGCCTTGAAGCAGTTAAATATAGCAGGGACCCGATCATACCTCTGTATTTCTTGGCATCTACCATGTTACCTTTTACATCAGCTTCCAATGTTGCATTTGTACCCATGGGTGACTCGATTGGTTTGCAGCTTTCCATGCCAAACTTCTTCAACATCTCCTTTATGTACTTGGATTGATTTATGAAGTATCCTTCTCTACATTGTACGATCTGCAATCCAAGAAAAAACTGTAAATCACCCATTAAACTCATTTCAAACTCATTGGTCATTAAGTTTGAAAATTCAGTACATAAAGAAGCTTCAGTAGACCCAAACATAATATCATCCACAGAGATTTGTACAACTAGTATATGCTTACCTTGGGTCTTGGAAAACAATGTTTGATCAATTTTACCTCTTATGTATCCCTTCTTGGTGAGGAAGGAGCTCAACCTTTCATACCAGGCCCGAGGAGCCTGCTTTAATCCATATAAAGCTTTATGCAATTTGAAAACATGATTAGCAAGTTCATCATTTTCAAATCCAGGGGGTTGTTCCACATAGACTTCTTCTTTTATTATTCCATTTAGAAATGCACTTTTTACATCCATTTGTTGTAGTTTGATTCCATGAGATGCTGCAAAGGCTAACAATATCCTGATGGCTTCTAATCTAGCAACTGGAGCATATGATTCTTCAAAATCAACCCCAAATTCCTGGTTGTACCCTTTAGCCACCAGCCGAGCCTTGTTTCTCATTACAACCCCTTCTTCACTTAGCTTGTTTTTATAGACCCACTTGGTTCCAATAACGGGGTGAGATGAAGGTCTAGGGACAAGACTCCACACCTAATTTCTTTCAAATTGGTTTAGTTCTTCATGCATAGCATTTATCCATGAGTCATCTTTTAATGCTTCCTCTACTGATTTGGGCTCTATTTGGGACACAAGTGCAAGCTGATCTAGTTCATTGATTTCTTTTAACTGAGATCTAGTCTTCCTAGGATCATGAATTCCACCAATGATGTTTTCTATGGGATGATCTCTAAGAAGTCTTAAGTTCTCAAGATTGTTACCTGAGATGCCTTCTCCTTCGGGTGGAGCATTAGTAATACCTTGATCTCTTTCCTGAGATTGTTCTTCTTCATTTGGTTCTTCGTTGTCTTCTAGAAATTCCCTATCTTCTTCTTCCTTGCTGACCTGCTCATTTTTGCCAAGATCATTAATTTCATCAAATGTAATATGAGGGGATTCTTCAACAATTTGATCTTTGGTGTTAAAAACTCTATAGGCTCTTGATCGGTCGGAATAGCCCAAGAATATTCCTAGATCACTCTTCGGTTCAAATTTGTCCAAGGCCCTTTTATCATTGTTATGAATAAAGCATTTTGACCCGAAAATTCTAAAATGAGCTAGGGATGGTTTCTTACCTTTGAACATTTCATATGGTGTATTTTCACTAGCCGGTCTTACCATTGCTCGGTTTATAATGTAGCATGCTGTGTTGACTGCCTCTGCCCAAAATCTCCTTGGAAGTTTAGCTTCAACCAGCATGGTTCTAGCCATCTCGACAAGAGTGCGATTCCTTCTCTCCACAACTCCATTTTGTTCTGGAGTCCTTGGTGAGGAAAATCTGTGGGTTATGCCCTTGTTTCTGCAGAATAAGTCAAAGTCAGAATTTTCAAACTCCCCCCCATGGTCAGATATGATTGTACACACTTTGGACTTGCCATCCTGCTTCATTCTTTTGTAGAATTCCTGAAACTCAGAAAAAGCATCACTTTTATGAGATAGAAATATTACCCATGTGAATCTAGAGAAATCATCAACTAGTACATAACCGTATCTCTTACCACTAAGACTAGCAGTTCTTGTTGGGCCAAAAAGGTCCATGTGCACAAGTTCTAGTGGTCTAGAAGATTGACTTTCAGTTCTACCTTTGAATGATTTTCTTGTTTGCTTACCTTGGGTACATGATTCACATACTTTGACATTTTGAGCAAACGAAATTTCAGGCATACCAAGAACCATTTTATTCTTCACAAGTTTATGCAACACCCTATAGCTAACATGCCCTAGCCTTCGGTGCCACAGCCAGGTCAGGTCCTCTTTCTTGGCGGTTAGGCACAGGTTGGAGTGGGCTGGATCATCCAAGTCTATTATGTAGACATTGTTTACTCTCTGGCCCATAAACTTGACTGTATCTGAATTTGGTTCAATAATCTTGCAGATCTTGGAGTCAAATATTACTTTATGGCCTTTGTCGCAAAGCTGACTGATGCTCAGCAAGTTATATTCCAGTCCATCTACCAGCAGTACATTTTCAATACTGTTTGAGGAGTTCTTACCTATTTTACCTGTCCCGATGATCTTACCTTTGTTATTTCCTCCAAAGGTCACATAACCTCCATCTTTTGAGCTTAGTTGGGAGAACTTGGTCTTGTCTCCCGTCATGTGTCTTGAGCAACCACTATCTAAGTACCACTTATTGTGCATGGCTGCCAGACATTCCTGCATCATGAATTACACAGAAATTTTTGGACCCCAATGGTACCCGGGTCCAAGATAACTTGTAAAATTGTGAAATTGCTGTAACAATCCTTTGGGAACCCAGATTTTCTTAGAGCAGTTTAATTTTTCGTCTCTGAACTTGTTCAGATTGGGTGGCTTTTGTTCTAATGTTTCTTTAGTCTGAATCCACCTTTTTGATTTCCAATTTTCATTTTGTTTCACCTGAGAAAATCTGTGGTTTCTGTTTGCGTGTCTGGTCATGGTCGACATCTGGTGTGTCTGTGGTCGACCATTGCTTTTCCAGAAGCCAGCGCTTGTTCTGGCAGTTCCTCTGGTCGACATCTGGTATGTCTGTGGTCGACCACTGCTTCTCCAGACGCCAGCGCCTGTTCTGGCAGATCCTCTGGTCGACATAGGAGGGGTCGGTTGTCGACCAGCCTGTCTCCAGACACCTTGTTTTCCAGATTTATGTCCTTTAACTTGATTTAGTACTTGGTTTGTTTGGTTATTTCTGTGAATTTGAGTTTCTTGTCTATTATTTTTAAGCTTATGTTGATTGACTGTTTTCTCTTTAATGTTTCTCTCTTCCTTGGTGACATTATTCCTTTTGGAGGAGCATTCAGCTACATCCTCTTGTTTGTCTTGATATAGATTGATTAGGGGCCCTTTTCCTTTTGAGTCAGCAATCCCAGTTACGGTTTTTATTTGGAATTCCTTTTTAGCCGTAGGATTGTATCCTAACCCTTCTTTTTGAAAGTTTACTTTTATTCCCAAGACAGCATTTAAGTTTTCTTGACCTTTAGTCATTTTTTCCAAGGTTTCCTGTTTGTTTTTCAGTTCACTCTGAATTCTTTCTATTTCTTCTAGAAGTTGACAGTTTTCCTCCTTGAGTGAGTTGTTTCTTTCTTGAGTTACCTTAGTTTGCTGTTCACTTTCTTGAGTCTTTAATTTTACCTCATCAATTGTGTTTTTCAGTGACTCATTTTCTTCTAACAGCCATTTGACATTTTCTTCATCTGTCTCGTATTGTTTCAGCTTATTTTTCAAGGTGGTGATTTCTAATTCTAGTTCAGTTCTGTTGGCAAATGGGTTGCTGTCATTATTGACCTGATTAAGCTTTTTCTTCAAACTCTTATTTTCCTTTCTAATTCTTTCATATGCATCAAGTAAGTCTGAGTAGACTTCTTCCCAATCTGAGCTAGAAAAATCTTGAAACGGAGGGATTACCTCAAGATCATCGCTATCTCCTTTGGCCATCAAACAGATGTTTCCTTCTTCTTCCTCGGAAGTTGTTTCCTCCTTACTGCTTTCCTCCTCCTTGCTCCATGTGCTTATCATTGCTTTTAGTTGCTTGCCTTTCCACTTGAAGCTTGATTTCTTAGGAGTCTCTGGACATTCAGCCTTTATGTGTCCTAGTTTCCTGCAGTTGTAGCAGACAAGTTTGTTAGATGAAGTTTTATTTTTATCAAACTTAAACTGAGATGACTTTCTTACCATGCCCTTAGGATTCCTGAATCCCTTACCTTCCTTCCGCAGAAACCTTTTGAATTTTCTTGTTAACATGGCTAGCTCACCAGTTTCCTCACCTGTGCTAGATGAGTTATCAGTGTCAGATAGTTCAGAGGTGCCTATTTTAGTTTTTAGGGCGAGCTGGTTCTTTTTCTTGCCCTCATCTTCTTTTCTTTTCAGATTGACCTCATAGGCCATTAGGGATCCCACTAGTTCATCCACAGTCATAGTGGTGAGGTTCTTTGAGTCCTCAATTACTGTGGCCTTGGTATGCCACATAGGAGTGAGGGATCTTAGGATCTTCCTCACTAATTCCTGTTCCTTGTAGGTTTTCCCTAGACTCTTTAAACTATTCGTTAATTGCACTAGTCTAGCATACATTTCAGAAATATTTTCGTCAGTTTTCATTCTAAACATTTCATATTCTGAAACTAGCATATTTGCTTTTGACTCCCTTACCTCTGAAGTACCTTCATAGATTACTACTAGTCGATCCCAAATTTCCTTGGCCGTTGCACATTGTGAAACTCGTGAGAACTCCGTGGGGTGTAGTGCGCATTGCATTACGTTCATGGCTCCCCAGTTGATGGTTGATTTTCTGACCTGTTCTCTGGTCCAGGTATCCTCATCTTCGGGCAGCTCGTAGGGTCCTCGGCTTACTACTCTCCACATCTCATGATCTTGTGCTCTCAAGAACACCTGCATACGATTTTTCCAATATGAGAAATCATTTCCATCGAAATATGGTGGTCTAGTTACTGAGTGTCCCTCAGCCATTAGACTTCTAGAGTTCAGTCCGGCAGGCCTCTCCTGGTTGTTAGACCACATTTTTGGAGAGTCTGGCTCTGATACCACGTGTTGAGTACGGACTGAATAGATCTAGAGGGGGGGTGAATAGATCTTTCCCGCTTTTTCGATTTAATATCTATTGACTAAATGAGTTGCAGGTGATTGACGAATTACAGAACTAATGTTGATATCAATGAAGAAAACAAACACATAGAGAAGCACGCACACACATAAGTAAACCACAAGATAGGATTTTTAAGGTGGTTCAGTCTCTTCCCGAGACTTACATCCACCCCTTGCTTAACTCAAGCAAGGCTTCACTTATGAGAACCTCTGATCTCAATCCAAAACACAAGACACCGCTGTCACACAGCTTGTTCCTGCTGACACACAGCTTGTACCAGCTGACACACAGCTTGAATCCGCTGCCTCACAGCTTGACACTTGGTGTAAGGATAAATAGAAATGATGAGAAGGTGGGATGATGCAACAGGACTGAATATAGACTTTTGTAACAAAGTAAAGAATTCAGCCTGGGACTTAATCACATAAATAACAAGAGTAGACTCCCTGTAGAACTTCCAATCGGATGCCCTCAGTTGCTTTGCTGCTGGAGGTCGCACAGCTTCAAGCCCAGTCTTCCTTCTGCAGCAATGAGAATGCCTTTAGTCTTCTGCAGATTTCTGGTTGATGGAGAGCCACTTCGTCCTGTGATGTAGGTGTGTTTCTTAGCTTCTATTCTATGCTCTCTCTGTGTGCTTCTTAGCTTCTGTTCTATGCTCTCTCTGTGTGCTTGCTTCCGCGATCAGTTGCCTTCTGCTTTTTATGCAGATACTTTTTCAAGCCTGAAGCTCTTCCCGCTCAAATTCCAGATCGAGCGTCAATCTGCTAGAAAGCAGGAAGAAGGTTAAATCCGATCACTACAATAAGTTTGACCGCTTCTAAGCAATATTCTCTCCTTGATTCCCGTGCGGAATCTCATCATTTGAACTACCCAACAACCTGCAACAACAATCTGCAGGTTTTAAGGAACCAAAACAGAATTCGGTTAGAGTTCGGTTCTGGACGCTATAACACCCGTGGTCGACCATGACACTGTCCCTGGTCGACAACGAGCAGTGTCCTGATGGCGGTTTCATTCTGGCTGACACTCGCGTCCCGTGGTCGACCACAGCCTTGTCGCTGGTCGACAAGGGGCAAATTCCAGATGGCCGTCAGTTCTGTCTGATGCTCTGTCTGTTCTGTGGTCGACCAGAAGTGGGGCTTTGGTCGACAGCCAAGGCACATGCAGAAGACGGATGACTTGAAGTGTTTCTGGCTGGGTTCGTTGGTCGACCATAACCACTTCCCTGGTCGACAAGCGGCCTTTGACACTTCTTCTGATTTGTTGATTCCACTTGGAATTCAGTGGACCTGAAATTACTTAACATATCAGAAGTAACTTGAACTATCAGATTTATATTGAGTTAATCAAAAACATGGTTTGTCATCATCAAATAGTCATGAGTCCATTACTTTGAAGGAACAATCAAACAACTTGTATTTGTTATGAAACAAGATAGAACTTGATTAATCAAACATATCCTATTGTCATCATCAAAACCAAGGGATGCACAACAGTATTGTCCTTAAACAAGTCATTCTGAAATAAATAAAGGACAGTTAAGAAAGATATTGAAAATAAATTGAAAAATAGCATTGGCAGAGCAATGACTGGTAAATCACTGAGAAATCGAGTGATCCATCAAAGAAGTGGAAAACACTCATGTCATGAAGTGTATCAACTTTCTCTGTATAAAATGATCAAAATAGTAGGGTGGTTTCATTGAGTACCCGGGGGTAACTGGCATCTGATAAACACGTACCCTCAAGTAAAAAGATATAAATCACTTATATTGAGTTTGATCATAGCAGAATGGTCCATCATGTTGAGTATCTAGGGGTATTGGCGTCTGATAAACATACACCCTTAAGCAAAAAGATAAATGGCACCTGACTGCCCAAAATGAACTCATAGTGAAAATATTGTTCCTTCAATGATTTTTCATGGATGTCAATTGTTTAATTTCAATACATGACCTGGTTTCTCTTAACACATTTTACTGAGTCTATGAAAGTAAGATATTCTGAAACTGAATCTCTCATGTAAATATAACTCTGGTTTATTATTTTATCATGCACACCTACCTTATCCAATGAATGTAGTGCATGAACTCTCATTTTTATAACCTTTAAACCAGAACCTCACTTTCTAAGCAGTTTCTAAATTCATATGATTGAAGGTTCTGTGCTTTAGCTGCTTAATTTCTGAACTACTTGCTAAGAATGTCAGTCAGCAGACTCTTCTTGTTCCTTCCCTTGTATTTTTTCCCTCTTTGTTGATGGCAAAGGGGCAGAATATATTATCTATTTGATGAATTCATTCCAGGAAGTATATGCATCATGTCTATGGCAAAGGGGGAGAATTTGTGAGCAGAGAGTTGTGTTCATGTCTCAGCATGTCATTCATAGCATTTCATAGCATCCGCATGACAATCTGAATAACAATTCATATCTTTCATCAAAAATGCATCTGCATAATAGGATGTTGCTACTCTATATAATAGGGTGTTACCATAATCAAAAAGAAGGAGATTGTTGTGACTCCTCTGTGTTGATGATGTTGACAATGTGATGTGACACAACCTCGGACTTAGGCAAGCAATCACAAATAGCATTCAAATGGGCCTTAATGGGCCACTGCTCTCCCGCCGCACTCTATACCCGGAGTGACTTGGCGATGCCAAGTGTGAAGTATGGGAATGGGCCCTTGCTGGTAGAGGGCCAGCAAGGCCAAGGTTTGACTCCCAAGGGTTGGATGCCCAATTCAATTGGGGCCGACAAAGTGCGCAAAGGCACCGGTTCACACTACCCCACGGCGACCACTCTAAGTCATGGACTTGAGGATCGGGCGCTCCCTCACAAATTCAGCGGCGCATGAAGTAAATATTGAAAGAGCAACACTAATGAGCTAGGATGAGACACTTACTCGACCGGTTTGAGAAACCGGTCCCAGTCGGAGACGAGGGCGAGCGGGGAGGCGGTGGCTCCCCACACGCCGCGGCGGTGTCGCTTGACCTGCCCAAAGAAGTACAAGACTACACCTCACGCAGGAGGGGGATCTTGGGGTGGGGGTTAAAGTGTTACAACCAAAACTACCACCACGTAGGGTGGGGCCTTCAGCCGGCCAAGCGGGGAGGGGAGAAAAGCTCTCAATCACTAAGTGGCGTCCGGCGCGATATGAGCCTTGTTCTGGCCTGCAGGATAGGGTGATGATGTTGTGGTCGCCACGGACTCGTCCGGACTCCAAATTGAGCGAGACCACCTCCTAAAGCTTCCTGACTTGAAGAGGTTGACTCCAGAATTTTTGGGATGCTCAGTGGGTCGGAGGTAGCAGTACCAGCAGCTGGGAGGAGACCTCTCTGTCTGGCCGCAGGCTCTGCCTGGACTGGAACAGCAGGTTGCAGAGATCACCGTTCGTACTCCCGAGCTCCAAACAGCACGAAACTAGCGGCGACGTCTTCGTGGTCGAAGTAGATTTTAGCAGGAGGTGACGGGGCTGCAATCAGAGGTCTAGAGCGGTCGGTGTACCCTGAAGAGTGGGAACTGGTCGGAGCAGACTGCAGAAGATAGGACTGGAGAGCTCGGGGGAGAAAATTTGTAACTCCTTCCTCCGGCAGCTGAACGAGGTTCTGTTTCTTGATCTTGTAAGAGGACTGGAAGGGGGAGAACTTTGATGAAGGGGCTTCTGCCTGAATCCGCTGGGGTACGTCGTGGCACAATGATCTTTCCGGTTCTGGTCCAGGATGAAGACCTCTCTGCGCAATCGTGGGAAAACGGCTCCTACGGCTGGCCCCGACCTCAGAACGAGTTGGTTACACCTCGCCTGTGAAGAAGACAAAGGGGCCTTTCCAGTGATGTAGGCCACGCCCCCAGAAGCTCTAAGATGAAGACGTGGACGATGCTACAACTTGGTGCTGATCTGCAGGCCTGCACTGCAACAACCTGAAATTGAAAGGAGAGGGAGAGGGGCTTCTTTTGGTGGAGGGTTGATGTAGGGCGGCCTAATGGTGAAGGGGGGTTCTTGTGGGGTGATGGAGGGGGCTAATGGTGATGGGGAGTGAGGAGGAAGAGGGCTGGGGTCGCAGGTTGTAGTTAGGGTAGGGTGAGGAGATGGTGTGAGAGGTGGAGTGGAGAATAGAGGAGGGGGGCGGACCTAGCTATGGGGGAGAGAGGGGGGGTGGCCAAAAGAAGTGGAGGGAGATGGATTTCAAATTTGAAATGGTCTTGGGAGTGGGGGATTGTGTGGGAAATAGGGGAGATTGTGTGGGAATGGGTGGGATTGTGTTGGAAAGTGGGAGATGCCTCCTTGGGACAACGGGAGTGGAGTAATGGTAACTTGGGGAAGTGGAGGGGTATTGAATGAGGTGGGTAGCTAGTGGAGGTGGTTGGGGAGGGGAGGAGAGAGAAGAAAATTCGAAATTGGGGTTGGAGGAGAGAGAAAGAGGGGTGAAATAGAGAGATTAAGAGGGGAATAGGTGGGGAATCTCTCCCCTAGGGTCTCTCACCCAAAAACTAGAGGAATCACTCCAATTTGAACTCAAGTGGCAATTTTAACTCATTCATTCATTAACTTCAAATGAGGGGGAGTGGGGTCCTATTTATAGGCAACCCACTCTTTACAATAAGTCCCTGACAAAATAAGCAACTACAAATAACCAAGGGGGGGGTGGGGGCGCCAATGGGCCTAGCCCAACGAATTGGGCCCAATAGCCTCATTAGACAGCATGATGATACAAAAACATAGGAAATTAAGTGCTAGACCTAGGGAAATGACTCCAATAAAATGAAAATACATCAAAATGACACAAAGGAAAACTACAAAATGGATAAGGGGCCTTAATAGAGTTAGGCCCAAACTCAACCAGCTCCTGAATGTGAAGAAGTGGACCCGAGCCAAAGGGAATCGTGGGTGATGCCTCCATCAAATCCCATGGGCCGCGAAGAGCTCGACTCCGTCGAGTAAGGATCCATCCGGCTAAGATACCGCTCGAGGAGGTCCGGATCCAATCGCTGGAGGTCCTCCCGACTCACCCATGAGTCTTCCGACGGAGGCCGATCCTTCCACCTGACGAGATAGCGCTCATATACCTTGCTCCGGGTGGTAGTGACCTGCTCATCCAATATTCGTTCAATGCGATCGCGCTGAGCTCTCTTGGCTAGTGGACTCTCTTCACGGGTGGGTACTCTCTCAAAGGAAGAAGTAGGCTCAATCTCCTCACTAGGTCCCACCGTGGGGCCCTTGTATGGCACTAAGTCGGCGACATTGAATGTAGGACTTACCCCATAATCCTCAGGGAGATCTAACTCATAAGCATTTGCACCAATGCGTCTCAAGACCTGGAAGGGCCCAGTCCCACGTGGCCTCAACTTGGAGTTGGCTCCTGGGGAGAGCCTCTCCGTCCTTACCATCACAAAGTCACCCACTTGGAACTCTAAGTGACGACGGTGAGAGTCGGCCAACTTTTTATAAGCCTCATTTTTCATGCTAATGTGCTTGCAAATTTCCTCATGCAATTGCCTAATATGTTGTGCAAAAGACTCGGCAGAAATGGACACTCTAGCATGCTGGGGAAGGGGAATGAGGTCGGATGGCTTTCTTGGTTTGTACCCATGCACGGCTTCAAATGGACTCATCCCTATTGACTTATTGATGGAATTGTTGTATGTAAACTCAGCCTGTGGTAAGATGAGATCCCAATTTCCTGGCCGATCCTCAACAAGACTCCTAAGGAGGTTCCCTAGACTCCGGTTGACCACTTCAGTTTGGCCATCCGTTTGGGGGTGGTAGGTAGTGGAGAATTTGAGGAGGGTACCCATCATGTGCCAAAGAGTCTTCCAAAAATAGCTAGTGAATTTGACATCCCTATCGGAGACTATGGTCTTGGGCAGCCCATAGAGGCGGACTACCTCATCAAAGAATAATCGGGCTACATGGGAGGCATCGGATGTTTTGGAGCATGGGATGAAGTGGGCCATTTTGGAAGATCTATCAACTACCACATAGATGGAGTCATGCTTCCTAGAGGTCTTGGGTAAGCCTAGCACAAAGTCCATGCTCAAATCTTGCCATGGTCGGTCGGGAATGGGAAGTGGGGTGTATAGGCCGGTGTTTTGCTTCACCTGCTTGGCCGAAGCACACGTGCGACATTGACCCACTATTTTACCTACATCTCTCTTGAGGCTCGGCCAATAAAATTGACCCTCAACTAAGGCAATGGTTTTGTGGACCCCAAAATGACCGGCTAACCCTCCGGCATGTAATTCCCAAACCAAGAAATTTCGAAGAGAGGTCCGGGGAATGCAAAGCCTTGGCCCCTTGAAGAGGAACCCATCCTCTAAAATAAATCCCTCATGCTCCTTGCTAGAATGAGTGGTCAAGTTGGCATAGATTTGCCCAAAGTCGGGGCAACCAGGGTACTCGTCCTTGACCTTATCAAAACCAATCACTTCCACTTGGATAGTGGATAACAATGACATCTTCCTACTAAGGGCATCCGTGGCCTTATTCTCACTCCCGGCCTTGTGTTTGATGACAAAGGTGTAGGATTGGATGAACTCAACCCATCGGGCATGTCGGGCATTCAACTTTTGTTGGGAATTGAGGTATTTGAGGGCCTCATGGTCGGAAAAGATGACAAACTCTTTGGGAAGTAAGTAATGTCTCCGGTGTCGGAGGGATTGGACCACGGCATAGAACTCCTTGTCATAGGTGGAGTATCTAGTCCTAGCATCACATAACTTCTCACTAAAGTAGGCGACCGGGTGTCCCTCTTGACTAAGAATCCCTCCTATCCCTGTCCCGGATGCATCACAAGTGACCTCAAAAACTTTGGAGAAATCGGGAAGGCATAGGACCGGGGCTTGGGTCAACTTTTCCTTAAGCTCAAGGAAGGCTTTAGAGGTGGCTTTGGTCCAAACAAAGGTTCCCTTCTTGAGACAATCAGTTATTGGGCCGGTGATAGTGCTAAACCCTCGAATGAATTTCCTATAGAATGTGGCCAACCCATGGAAACTCCTAACCTCATGAAGGGTGTGGGGCTCCGGCCAATCAAGAATAGCTTGGACCTTGTCGGGGTCCATGGAGACTCCTTTGGTTGACACCACAAATCCTAGGAAGGTGATGGAAGTGGTCATGAAATGACACTTTCCTAGGTTGGCAAATAGGCTTTCTTGCCGGAGGACGGTGCAAACTTTCCTAAGGTGGTCAAGGTGGGCCTCATGGGTTTGGCTATAGATGAGAATATCATCAAAGTATACAACTAGAAAATTCCCAATGAAAGGCCTAAGTACCTCCGTCATAAGACGCATGAAAGTACTTGGGGCATTAGAAAGTCCAAATGGCATGACTAACCACTCAAAGAGACCATCCTTGGTCTTGAAGGCCATTTTCCACTCATCCCCGGGCCTTACCCTAACTTGGTGGTAGCCACTCTTGAGATCTATCTTAGAAAAGATGGTGGCTCCGGCTAGCATATCCAACATGTCATCAAGCCTAGGGATGGGGAACCTATACTTGACGGTAATCTTGTTAATGGCCCGGCTATCCACACACATCCACCATGATCCATCTTTCTTGGGGGTAAGGAGGGCCGGGACGGCACATGGACTCTTACTAATGCGGATGAAGCCCTTCCTAATGAGTTCCTCTATTTACCTCCTAAGTTCGGCATGTTCCGTGGGATTGAGGCGATAATGAGGAAGGTTTGGAAGGGTGGCTCCCGGTACTAGATCGATTGCGTGTTGCACATCACGCATGGGAGGGAGTTGGTCCGGGAGCTCTTCCGGGAACACATCATGGAATTCTTCCAAAAGTTGTTGGATTTCTATGGGATGGGGCTTAGAAGGGGTAGGTTCCCCTAAGCATATGACTGCCGCACACAATGGCACCCCTTGAGCAATTTCCTCTTCAAGCTCTTTCCTAGTGATGAGATGAAGACCTTTGGTCAACCCCGTGGTTCTACTTTATTTTGGGGTTTGGATAAGGGCTTGGGTTGGAGGGGTGGAGTTCCCCGAGACTTGTGGAGTGGTGGGGTGTGATCCTTGAGGGAGAGGGTCCTTCTTGGGCATGGGTCGAGGTGGGGAGGGGTTAAGACGGATAGTCTTACCCTCATGCTCAAAGGTGCATATGTTGCTTCTCCCTAAAATGGTGGCATCCACATCATAGAGCCAAGGTCTTCCTAAAAGGATGCTACCCACTTCCATGGGTATGACGTCACACCATATTTGGCCATGGTAGGAAGAGAAAGTGAGAGGCACTAGGCATTGGGTGTTGACCGGGATGGAGTTGTTGTTGATCCATGAGACCCGGTATGGACTTGGGTGGAGAGTGAGAGTAAGCCCAAGGAGCTTGACGGTGTCGGGTGACACGGCATTAACACAACTACCACTATCCAAGATCACTTTCCTCACATGATTCTCTATCTTGATAAAGGTGTGGAAAATTGAGGTCCGACGCCAATCCTCTTCTTGAGGTTGGGTGAGGATGCACCTAATGACTCCTAGATGGGAGTTGTTTGAAGGAGTGGAGTGATCTAGACCCGACTCTAGATATTGGGCTTCATACTCCTCTTCCCAATCTAGTGAGGCTTCATGTTCCTCAACGTCATTTTCTTGTTCCTTTTGGGGTTGAACTTCTTCCTCAATAAGAAAACTAGATAACCCCTTAGATGGACATTGTCCCGCAAAATGACCAAACCCTTGACACCTATAGCATTGTGGGCGCCCTCTTGCCGGGGTGGCTCCTACACTTGGTCCTTTGGGGTTGTCATCCTTCCATGGGAGAGGATGACTAGGAGCGGGCTTGTTTGGAGTGATGGGTGGGGGAGAATTGTAGGACCTTAAAGGGGCATTCCCACTTGGGCTAGGAGCTCTCATGAGAGTGGGTGGAATGGGACGTGGTCCCAAGTTTTTGGGATCGGTTGGTCGGGGAGTGATAAATCGGGAACTTCTAGAAAACCTTTCCACATCTCTAGCTACTTGGTAAGCTAGCTCAAGGTTGTCAACGTCTCTCATGAATAGTTCCCTCTTGATGTGGCTTTGAAGCCCATTCCTAAAGCGGGATAAGGTGACGTCCGGATCCTCATGGACTCCACACTTTAAAAGATAGGAGTCAAATTTTTCAATGTACTCTACCACGGTCTTCCCTTCTTAGGTGAGGCTTTGCCATTCATCTAGGAGTATTTGGTGATAGGTTCGGGGGAGGTATTTGTTCCTAAGTTGGTTTTTCATATCCGCCCAAGTGTCAATAGGCTCTTCCCGCCTAACCCGTCTTAGACCCTCTTGGTTTAGCCAATAAGTTTTGGCCAACTTAGTGAGATGCATCTTAGCCAATCTAACTCTCCTTTGGTCGGACATGGGGTACCATTCAAAGTATTGGTCCATGGCGGTCTCCCATTCTAGGTAAACACTAGGTTCATGTGAACCATCAAAATTTGGGGCCTCTACCTTGATCATCCTTAAAAGGGGGTCATCCGGATCATCCCGTGGACGCCGGTCATGGTTTTGATGGGGGCGAGGCCTCTCATAATCATAATAATGGTCATGGTCCATATCCTCCCTATAAAATTCAGCATGTGGGTGATGGGCTCTTGGGCCGTTGTTCCTTGGGTGGAACTCATCCCTATGAGGCTCTACATGTGGAGGGTGGACTCTTGGGCCTTGGTTCCTTTGGGGAAAACCATTCCTATGGAACTCACCATGTGGTGGAGGGGCTCTTGGCTCATTGATCCTTGGGTGAGGATCTTCTCTATGAGGCTCATCATGCGGAGGGGGAATTCTAGGCTCATTGTTCCTTGGGCGGAACTCTTGGTCTTCTAACCGAGCAATTCGGTTGGTAATGGACTCTAGTTGGGCAAGGATGGTTGTGAGGGCAGCATCTACCCTATCCATGTGGCCTTGGGGTCCCTCCCTAGGAACATCTTGGTTGAGTTGGTGAGGATTGGGATCCATTGGTGGAGCCGAAGACGATGAACCGGGTTGATAGCTAGCACCACTACGGGTGGACATGCAAGACAAAGGGCCAAAGTGGTTGGACACACTATGCAAAGGTCCTAGGACTTAGACTTGATAGAGACAAGTTAAGGACTTGCTCTGATACCACTTGATGTGACACAACCTCGGACTTAGGCAAGCAATCACAAATAGCATTCAAATGGGCCTTAATGGGCCACCGCTCTCCCGCCGCACTCTATACCCGGAGTGACTTGGCGATGCCAAGTGTGAAGTATGGGAATGGGCCCTTGCTGGTAGAGGGCCAGCAAGGCCAAGGTTTGACTTCAAAGGGTTGGATACCCAATTCAATTGGGGCCGACAAAGTGCGCAAAGGCACCGGTTCACACTACCCCACGGCGACCACTCTAAGTCATGGACTTGAGGATCGGGCGCTCCCTCACAAATTCAGTAGCGCATGAAGTAAATATTGAAAGAGCAACACTAATGAGCTAGGATGAGACACTTACTCGACCGGTTTGAGGAAACCGGTCTCGGTCGGAGACGACGGCGAGCGGTGAGGCGGTGGCTCCCCACACGCCGTTGTGGTGTCGCTTGACCTGCCCAAAGAAGTACAAGACTACACCTCATGCAGGAGGGGGATCTTGGGGTGGGGGTTAAAGTGTTACAATCAAAACTACCACCACGTAGGGTGGGGCCTTTAGCCGGCCAAGCGGGGAGGGGAGAAAAGCTCTCAATCACTAAGTGGCGTCCGGCGCGATATGAGCCTTGTTCTGGCCTACAGGATAGGGTGATGATGTTGTGGTCGCCACGGACTCTTCTAGACTCCAAATTGAGCGAGACCACCTCCTAAAGCTTCCTGACTTGAAGAGGTTGACTCCAGAATTTTTGAGGATGCTCAGTGGGTCGGAGGTAGCAGCACCAGCAGCTGGGAGGAGACCGCTCTGTCTGGCTGCAGGATCTGCCTGGACTGGAACAGCAGGTTACAGAGATCACCTTTCGCACTCCCGAGCTCCTAACAGCACGAAACTAGCGGCGACGTCTTCGTGGTCTAAGTACCTTTCAGCAGGAGGCAACGGGGCTGCAATCAGAGGTCGAGAGCAGTCGGTGTACCCTAAAGAGTGGGCACTGGTTGGAGCAGACTGCAGAAGATAGGACTGGAGAGCTCGGGGGAGAAAATTTGTAACTCCTTCCTCCAGTGGCCGAACGATGTTCTGTTTCTTGATCTTGGAAGAGGACTGGCAAGGGGAGAACTTTGATAAAGGGGCTTCAGCCTGAATCTGCTGGGGTACGTCGTGGCACAATGATCTTTCCGGTTCTGGTCTAGGATGAAGACCTCTCTGCGCAATCGTGGGAGAACGGCTCCTACGGTTGGCCCCGACCTCAGAACGAGTTGGTTCCACCTCGCCTACGAAGAAGACAGAGGGGCCTTTCCAGTGATGTCGGCCACGCCCCCAGAAGCTCCAAGATGAAGACGTGGACGATGCTGTAACTCGATGCTGATCTGCAGGCCTGCACTGCAACAACCTAAAACTGAAAGGAGAGGCAGAGGGGCTTCTTTTGGTGGAGGGTTGATGTAGGGCGGCCTAATGGTGAAGGGGGGTTCTTGTGGGGTGATGGAGGGGGCTAATGTTGATGGGGAGTGAGGAGGAAGAGGGCTGGGGTCGCAGGTTACAGTTAGGGTAGGGTGAGGAGATGGTGTGAGAGGTGGAGTGGAGAATAGAGGAGGGGGGCGGACCTAGCTATGGGGGAGAGAGGGGGGGGTCGCCAAAAGAAGTGGAGGGAGATGGATTTCAAATTTGAAATGGTCTTGGGAGTGGGGGATTGTGTGGGAACTAGGGGAGATTGTGTGGGAATGGGTGGGATTGTGTTGGAAAGTGGGAGATGCCTCCTTGGGACAATGGGAGTGGAGTAATGGTAACTTGGGGAAGTGGAGGGGTATTGAATGATGTGGGTAGCTAGTGGAGGTGGTTGGGGAGGGGAGGAGAGAGAAGAAAATTCGAAATTGGGGTTGGAGGAGAGAGAAAGAGGGGTGAAATAGAGAGATTAAGAGGGGAATAGGTGGGGAATCTCTCCCCTAGGGTCTCTCACCCAAAAACTAGAGGAATCACTCCAATTTGAACTCAAATGGCAATTTTAACTCATTCATTCATTAACTTCAAATGAGGGGGAGTGGGGTCCTATTTATAGGCAACTCACTCTTTACAATAAGTCCCTAACAAAATAAGCAACTACAAATAACCAAGGGGGGGGTGGGGGCGCCAATGGGCCTAGCCCAACGAATTGGGCCCAATTGCCTCATTAGACAGCATGATGATACAAAAACATAGGAAAGTAAGTGCTAGACCTAGGGAAATGACTCCAATAAAATGAAAATACATCAAAATGACACAAAGGAAAACTACAAAATGGATAAGGGGCCTTAATAGAGTGAGGCCCAAACTCAACCAGCTCCTGAATGTGAAGAAGTGGACCCGAGCCAAAGGGAATCGTGGGTGATGCCTCCATCACAATGTGTTTTACTTCATTGGCAACAGCTTGTTTTGATTGATTGGCAACTTTTCTTATTTTGATGAAATTGTTTTTATCAGGTTGTCTGTCTATATAATGCAGTCAGAGTCTATACTGTCGTGCACACACCCACAGGTCTACATTGCATTGCAGCATGAACATAGAGTCCATACATTTCATTGTGTAGTCTGGACAGTTGTGGGTCGACCCCCTTGTTCACATGGGTCGACTCCTCAGATTAGCATAGCCTATACACTGCATAACATAGTCTATACACTACACGTTCAAGTTCATAGTATATACATTGCTGCATTGCCTGCACGAGGAAGTCTGTACATTGCTGTTGGCTTGCACACTCACTCAAGTCCACACATCGTGAAGTATGCACATTGTGGCTTGCTCATTCACTCACTCAGCCATGTCAAGTCCATACATTGGGCTACTGTGCAAGTTCATACATTGGCCTTCAGGCTTGCAAGTCTATACATTGCCTGTCGATTGCAATGTCTGTATAGAGTTCAGAGAGTTCAAAGTGTTCATAGTCTACACATTCATTCACTGTTCATGTTGCATCAAGTTCAAAGTCCATACATTGGACTGTAGCATGCACGAAGCTAAGTCTGTACATTTGCATTAGCTTTCCAAGTCTGTACATTGGCCTCCATGCCTCAAGTCTATACATCGGAATGTTTGGCCAAGTCTGTACATCCTTCTGTTGATAGCTCAAGTCTATACATTGGACTATTTGGCCAAGTCTGTAAATCGTTGCTTGCCAAAGTCTGTACATTGGCATCTGTTCCTACGTTGCAATTCCAAGTCTGCACATTGGGTTCTTTATCTACGTTCAGCTTTGAAAGTCTATATATTGGTTTTCATTTCTAGTCCGTACAGACTTTGGTTTGTGCAAGTCTATACAACCGACTTTTCAGCTTGTGACCAAGTCTGTACAGCCAGAGTGACTGTTAAGTCTATACATTAGCAGCCTTGATTTGATCAAGTCTGTACATACTTTCTTTTGGCAAGTCCATACATTGAATGTCTATACATTGGTTCGCCATGCATCATTCATTAAGTCTGTACAGCCCCTTCGCTTGGCAAAGTCTGTACATTGTGGATGTCTATACACTCGATTGCCTTGCCTTGGTCAAGCATGTACAGAGTTTCTTCAGCTAAGTATATATATTGCTTCACGACGTGAACACTATCCATGCCTTGTTCAAGTCTTCACATGATGAAGTCTATACACTTTACTCCTTCACACTTCAGGAAGTCTGTACATCCTTCAATGCATTGCATGCATCGTTCATGAAGTCTGTACATCGTGTGAAGTTTGGTGAACTCTATACAGCGCCCATTTCTCTTAGAGTCTCATGCATATGTGAAGTCTGTACATTGCATTTGCATTCACAACATCTTCACACTTGAAGTCCATACATCGTCAGTTGTCTGTCAAGTCTTCATATTGCTTAAGTCTGTACAGCGGCTGCTTCACATATGAAGTATGTACATCGCATAGCTTCACATAGATGAAGTCTATACATTGGGCAGAGTATGTACATTGCATTTGAGTTCACAAGTCCATACAGTGAAGTCTATACAATGCAGTTCATCTTATAACTCTGTACATAGTTCTTCACTTAACCTAATAATCTGATACTCTGTCTGATAGGGATCTGCTACTGAGATTGCTGACATGGCTCGTGATCCCAGGAGGACGAGGTGATCAGATACTGCCACATGGATGAAAGCACCTCGGATCTGGCGAATTCCTTGGGCGGGAAAACGTGGAAGCCACGCGCCCTTATCCAATCTGCTGCTGTATATATAGAAGTCTTCATCTTCTGTTGAAGGCTGATCGAAGTGTGGAAAGTCTATACAGAGAGACAAATCTGAGACAGCAGAGAGCCATCGAGATCCAAAGAGAAGAAAAGGAGAGAAGAAAAAAGTGAGAAGAAATGAGTTGAGAGAGTGATATGAGAGCTTGTGAATCAGCGTCTTGGTCCAGATACCAGAGCTGATATTGCTCACTTTGAGCTACAGTCGTTTTGATGTTCTTCCATTCGATAGTGTTTTTCTTGCTTTTCAATCTTGTTATTTTTCCTTTGAAAACTCTTGTTCGATCAAGCTGTTAGTCAGCGGTGTCAAGCTGTGAGGCAGCGGTGTGCAGAGGTGATACCTCTGGTCGGCTAAGCTGTAGTGCCCAGCAGAGCAAGCTGTGAAGCTCAGCTATTGCAGAGGGTGTTCCTCTGGTCGGGATAAGCTGTAAGCCCCAGCCGTTGTTGGCAAGCTGTAGTGCCCAGCAGATTGAAGCTGTGTATCAGCAGTAATCCACATTCGAGTTGAATGTGGGGTGGATATAGGTCGGATTGACCGAACCACCTAAAAGTCTTTGTGCCTCTCGTGTGTTTGCTTGTCTGTTTAGCAGATCTTGTTTCCATCATTCGGTGCTTTGACTGTGGTTGTCCAGTGTTCTTTTAATTCCACATTTGAATCTAGGCATAAATTTTTAATTAGCCTGTTGATCTATTCACCCCCCTCTAGATCCACATTCTGTGGTGAAAGAGCCCTCCATCTAACTCCAACATTGGGTGCATCCGAACCACCTAAAAAATTATCGTCTCCTGTGGTTTGATATTTGTGTGGTTGCTTGCACTCGAGCTGTTTGTGTGTGTTTGTGTGGAATTATTTTAAATTGGTGGTTCATGCCTTATCTAGTAATTTTAGCAAGCCGGCAATCAATTCACCCCCTCTTGCTTGCCAATTCAGTGGGACAACAATTGGTATCAGAGCCTCGGCTCTTTTCTTTTGAACCCCACAGTTCATAGAGTGATCCTTTGAAATGGCAAACAAAGAGATGATGCCCGAAGGGCATTCAATCCATCGACCGCCGTTCTTTGACGGGACGAACTACAGTTATTGGAAAAATCGAATGACTATATTTCTTCGTGCTCAAAGTCATGAGATCTGGATCGTTGTCAACAAGGGTCCACATGCTCTACCTCCTGATGAAGGGAAATGGTCTGATGAACACATTAAACATGCTACTGTTAACTTTAATGCTTTGAATATTATCCAATGCGCCATTCATCCTAACGAGTATGCTCGTGTCTTTATGTGTAACATTGCTAAAGAAATGTGGGACAAATTGAAGCTGATATATGAAGGGACGTCAGAAGTGAAAGAAACAAAGACCAATTTGTTGATAAGAGACTATGTGATGTGACACACTAATGGGAATGCAGCAAATAGACGTGGATCCTCGGACCCATTCCGCAAACACAATCATAAAATAGTGAAGTTCTAGATAGGGGCCGAATCGCCATCGCACACACACGAACCCGGGTGACTCGGTGATGCCGAGTGGAGGTGATGGATCAAGACCCTAGCTAGTAGAGTGCCAGCAGGGCTAGGGTTTCCCTCCCAAGGGTACGAGGCCCACACTTAAGGGGCTGGCCGGGTGCCAATTGGGGCACTAGGTCCCTCTCTCTCACAGCCCACGGTGACTGCTCGTATGTGGAACACACGGGGTCGGGCGCTCTCTCTCTTGCTCAACGGAGCAACTCCACGGATACTAGATGAACAAATACTAATAATGGAGCAAAGGTCAAAGCTTACCCTGGTTGGTTTAAAGAAACCAACCCCGTTCGGAGACGAGGGCGAGCGGGAAAGTGTGGGTTCCCCGCACACTGCGTCGGTGTAGCTTCCCCTGTTTAGATTATACAAGCACTACTCCCCACGCAGGGGGGGTGGACTAGGGGAGGGGGAATTGAGTTACACACCAAACACTACCTCCGCAAAGGGAGGGGCGCTAAGCCGGCCAGGCGGGGAGGGGAGATTGTCTTGGTTCGCGCCGACGGAGTACCCTGCAGAATCTGTCCAGGTCTGGAACAGCAGGACAGTAAGTCGGTGTAGTCGCTGCTGTGCACTCCTCCAAACTCCGAATTCGACGAGGCTGGTGCCGGAACGTATCTGACGGACCCAGTCACGACTGTGAATTTTTATGGGTGGTCCCGAAGTTGTCGCTGGTGGGGGCGGGCTCTGGAACAGGGTCCCTGCGCTCAGATTCGGACTGCTCCCAGGGTGTAGCAGCAGACGGATGTAGCCACCACGCCCGATCCCGAAGTCCAATCATAGCGGGACCAAGACGAGCACGACCGTGGATGAGTCTTCTTCGAGCAGCAAGAAAGAACGGCACCGGCGGAGGTCGGGGCCAAGAGCAGTAGTCCGAGAAGTGGGATGGTGTTGGGGTAGATCCTGACTGACCTGAACAGTGTCCTGGTGGTAAATAAATCGGTATAATTAGATCTGAGCTCCAAACGTGCCCCCGCTGGCTGCGTTTGACGGAGGACTGGTGGAGCTTCACCCCGGTCAAGTGACATGCCAAGGAGAGCACCGGTGTGGTCGTAGGAGCTTCTGCAAGTCGCTTCTGGTTGCAGGCCAGACTGGTTCTGCGCAGTAGGTGAAGGACGTCTCTCCTGGGCAGCTCCGACCTCAGATTGAGGCGAGACCACCTCGCCTGCGAAGAAGACCAGAAGAGCTTTCCGTAAATGTAGGCCACGCCCCCATGGGATCCGGGATGTGGTCAAGGGCGGCGCTGCAACAGGCTGTCGATCTGCAGGGATGCACCTGCACACAGATTTGATGAGAGAATGGTTGAGGGGGGTGGTATCTTTGGTGGAGAGGAAGGGGATATGGGTGTTTTGGTGGTGGAGAAGGGTTGGGAGGTGGGAAGGGAAGGTGGGTGGAGGGTGGCAGGGGCCGAGCTAGCAGGGAGAGAGGGGGGGTGCGCAATTGGCCTTGGAGGAGGTGGTGGGGAGATGGGGGCGCAAATGACTTGGGGGAATGGGGAGGGCTCCTCTTTGATTTGAGTGGAGGGTTAATAGAAGAGTTTAATGGTGGCTTAGGAAATGGGAAGGGTTTGCCTTGGGGAGGGGAAGGGGTGCTTGGAAGAAGGGATTCTCCCTTGGGAAGATGAATGGTTGTATGGGGAAGGGGAAGGGTTGCTTGGGAAGTGGTGGGAATGAAGAGGAATTAATGATCTTGGGAAGGTGAAGGGGTGGGGGGGGCTGATGTGGAGGATGGGGTGGCAAGGAGAGGAGAGAGGGAGAGGTTCAAAATTTGGAGAGAGTTGGGGAGAGAGAGAGAGGGGTTCGCCTCCTTTAGAGAGAGAGAGATAGAGAGAGAACTAGAGAGAGAGAGAGAAGGGAGGCAATTCTTGTGGCTAAATTTTCATTCAACATTCATTAATCCTCACAAGTGGGGTTGGGGTCCTATTTATAGGGATCCCAACATTTACAAAAAGTCCCTGAGATAAGTGCTAATAGCAAATAACCAAAAGAGAAAGGGAAGGGGGAGGGCGCCCCTGGGCCAGGCCCACCTAATTGGGCCCATAAGACACTCTAATCCATCATGATGACACAAACGTAGGTAAATAACATGAGAACCTGGGGACTTGACTCAAAACAAAAGGTAAATTACATCAAAATAAAAGGAGAAAATACACCAAGATGACCAACATAGCAAGCCCAAGTGTCGAAGTGGACCCGTCCAGTCGTGGAGCCGCATCCTACCCGTCTCCGGGAAAGAGAGAGGTGTCGAGCCAGAGGGAATCATGGGTGATGTCCCCATCAACTGCCCCGGGCTGTGAAGAGCTCGACTCTGTCGAGAAAGGGTCCACTCGGCTGCGATAACGCTCCAGGAGGTCGGGGTCTAGCTACTGAAGATCCTCCCTGCTCACCCATGAGTCATCCAAAGGGGGCCGGCCCTTCCACCTGACCAAGTATCGCTCGTATGCTTTGCTCCGGGTGATCTTGACCTGTTCATCCAGTATCCGCTCTACTTGCTCACGTTGGCCTCTCTGGGCTGGTGGAGCTTTCTCACGGGTGGTGGCTCTCTCAAGGGGTGGAACAAGCTCGATTTCCTCACTAGGTGTCACCGTGGGACCCCTGTATGGCACCAAGTCAGCCACATTGAATGTGGGACTTACTCCGTACTCCTCGGGAAGGTCCAACACGTAAGCATTCGTGCCGATCCGCCTCAGAACCTGGAAGGGACCTGATCCACGCGACCTCAGTTTGGAGACAATCCCAGGGAATAGTCTCTCGGTTCTCACCATCACATAGTCACCTACACGAAATTCCTGGTGGCGTCGGTGGGAATTGGCCGATTTATTATACACCTCATTACTTTTGTTGATGTGTTTGTGAATTTCCTCATGCAATTCTTTCATGTGTTGGGAAAAAGACTCAGCACTAATAGACACTCTAGCATGTGTAGGCAAAGGAATGAGATCTGTAGGCTTTCTAGGCTTGTACCCATGCACGGCTTCAAATGGGCTCATCCCTATTGACCTATTTACTGAGTTGTTGTATGCAAACTCTGCCTGGGGTAGAATAAGATCCCAATTCCCTGGGCGATCCTCGACAAGACACCGAAGGAGATTCCCGAGACTCCGATTGACGACCTTGGTCTGGCCATCTGTTTGAGGGTGATAGGCCGTGGAAAATTTGAGAAAGGTCCCCATTAGGTTCCAGAGGGTCTTCCATAAATAGATGGTAAACTTAACATCCCTATCAGAAATGATGGTCTTGGGTAGGCCATGGAGGCGAACTACCTCATCGAAGAATAGGCGGGCCACATGGGAGGCATCAGAGGTTTTGGAACAGGGGTTGAAATGAGCCATTTTGGAAAACCTGTCCACTATGATGAAGATTGAATCGTGCTTCTTCTGGGTTCGAGGGAGGCCCAAGACAAAGTCCATGCTTAAATCCTGCCATGGACGATCAGGGACAGGGAGTGGGGTGTATAGGCTAGTGTTCTGTTTTACATGCTTGGCTGAGGCACATATGCTACACTGTCCCACAATTTTGGCTACATCCCTTTTGAGGCTTAGCCAGTAGAACTGTCCCTCAACCATAGCAATGGTCTTATGTACCCCAAAATGTCCAGCCAGGCCTCCAGCATGTAACTCCCTGACTAAGAAATCTCGCAGTGAGGTTCTAGGTATGCAAAGTTTATGGCCTTTGAAGAGGAATCCGTCCTCTAGGATGAAACCTTGGTGTTCCTGAGGTGATTGGGTGGTCAGGGTCGTATGGATAGGCCCAAAATCCAGGCAATCAGGGTACTCATCCTTGATTCTTTCAAACCCTATGACTTCCACCTGAATGGTAGCCAACAAGGAGACCCACCTATTGAGTGCATCTGCGGCACGATTCTCACTCCCAGCCTTATGCTTGATCACAAAAGTGTAGGACTGGATGTATTCGACCCAGCGGGCATGTCGGGCATTCAGTTCTTGTTGGGAGTTGAGATATTTCAGGGCCTCGTGGTCAGAAAAGATGACAAACTCTTTGGGCAAGAGATAATGTCTCCAATGCCGGAGGGATTGAACCACGACATAAAATTCTTTGTCATAGGTGGAGTATTTCATCCTGGCATCACACAATTTTTCACTAAAGTAGGCCACCGGGGGTCCCTCTTGGCTGAGGATCCCGCCAATCCCTACCCCGGAGGCATCACAAGTCACCTCAAAGACTTTGGAAAAGTCGGGGAGGCATAATACCGGGGCTTGGGTCATCCTTTCCTTAAGCTCTTGGAAGGCCCTAGAAGCAGACTTGGTCCACACAAAAGTCCCATTTTTAAGGAAATCTATGATGGGGGCTGTGACCATGCTGAACCTGCGGATAAATCTCCGATAGAAGGTGGTCAACCCATGAAAACTCCGGACATCATGGAGAGTGCGGGGTTCTGGCCAGTCAAGGATAGCATGGACCTTTTCGGGGTCCATGGACACTCCCTCGGTGGAGACCACATATCCAAGGAAAGTAATGGATTTGGTCATGAAATGACATTTTCCCAAGTTGGCAAAGAGACTCTCTTTCCTAAGGGTAGTGCAGATTTGCCTAAGATGGCTGAGGTGGGCTTCCTTGGACTGGCTATAGATAAGGATATCATCAAAATAGACCACAAGGAAGACTCCAATGTAAGGCTTAAGTACCTCCGTCATAAGGCGCATAAAGGTGCTCGGGGCATTTGATAGCCCAAAAGGCATCACTAGCCACTCATAGAGTCCATATTTGGTTTTAAAGGCTGTTTTCCATTCATCTTCTGGCCTTATCCTAACCTGATGGTAGCCACTTTTAAGATCTATTTTGAAAAAAATGGTGGCTCCGGCTAGCATGTCGAGCATATCGTCAAGCCTAGGTATGGGGAACCTATATTTGACGGTAATTTTGTTGATGGCCCTACTATCGACACACATTCGCCATGTCCCATCCTTCTTGGGTGTGAGAAGGGCCGGGACAGCACAAGGACTTTTGCTTAGGCGGAGAAAGCCTTTCCTAATAAGTTCCTCCACTTGCCTCCTCAATTCAGCATGCTCCGTGGGGTTGAGGCGATAGTGGGGAAGGTTTGGGAGGGTGGATCCTGGGACGGGATCAATAGCATGTTGAAAATCCCTCATGGGTGGCAGTTGATCAGGGAGCTCATCGTGGAACACATCCTTAAATTCTTCCAAGAGAGGGTGTATTTCCATGGGGTGGGGGTTGGAGGGAGTTGACTCTTCAAGGCATATGACTACCGCACACAAGGGTCTTCCTAGAGCAACATCTTCCTCCAGTTCTTTTCTCGTGATGAGATGCAGGTCTTTGACTATTCCGTTTGGCTTTTCTTGGGTAGGTTCTTGGAAGGCTGGTTGGGTTGGTGGGAGTGGGAGCCCTGGGTTTTGAGGTGACTTTGGTTGTGGTGAAGGGAGAATCCCCTTGGAGGGAGGTTCCTTCCGTGGTGGGGAAGGGTTGAGGCAGATGGTCTTCCCCTCATGTTCAAAGGTGCTTGTGTTTGGCTTTCCTTGGATGGTTGCATTGACGTCATTAATCCAAGGCCTCCCTAGAAGGATGATCCCTACTTCCATGGGTATAATGTCACACCAAACCTGTTCTTGATAAGATGAGAAGGTGATGGGTACAAGGCAACAAGTGTTGACCGAGATGGATGATTGTCAATCCAAGAGACCCAGTATGGCTTGGGGTGGGGTGTGGTAGTAAGCCCAAGAAGCTTAACGGTGTCAAGAGACACGGCGTTGACACAACTCCCATTGTCTAGGATCACATTCCTAACATGGCTCCCCATCTTGAGGTAGGTGTGAAAAATGGAGGTCCTACGCCAATCCTCCTCTTGTGGCTTGGTGAGGGTGCACCTAATCACACCTATGTGGGAGTCGGCGGGAGGAGGGTCGTGGTCTAAGCCTATTTCATAGAGTTGTTCCTCATACTCCTCTTCCCAACCTAAGAAAGACTCATACTCCTCAATCTCACTCTCATGCTCTCCTTGGAACGGGGTAGGTCCCCCTTCAATGATAAGGCTGGACAATCCTTTGGATGGACATTGGGTGGAGATGTGGCCATAACCCTGACACCAAAAGCACTTTACCGAACTACTCCCTGGGGTTGTTCCTTTGGGGGGTTCCTCTCTTCGGGGAGGAGGGTTGGGTGGAGTAGCCCTTGTAGGGGTGGGATTGGTTGGTTGATGGTAAGTCCGAGTAGGAGTTCCCCCACTGGGGATAGGGGTCTTCAATAGGGGAGGAAGGTTGGGTCGGGGACCCGGAGTCCTGACATCGGCCGTTCTAGGGGAGGCAAACCTAGGATTCCTAGAAAATCTCTCCACATCGCGGGCTATTTGATAGGCTATTTCAAGGCTATGCACTTCCCTCATGAAAAGATCCCGTTTGATGTGGGGTAGAAGACCGTTTCTAAATCGGGATAGAGTGACGGCCGGTTCCTCGACGACTCCACACTTTAGGAGATAGGTGTCAAATTTTTCAATGTGCTCCTCCACAGTTTTTCCTTCCTGGGTAAGACTTTGCCACTCATTGAGGAGTAGTTGACTATAGGAATTGGGAAGGTATTTTCTCCTAAGTTGGGTCTTCATGTCAAGTCAATTGTCAATGGGCTCTTCCCGCCAAATCCTCCTTTGGATTTCTACCTTTAACCAATAGGTTTTGGCTAGTTTGAGAAGGTGCATCTTAGCCAACCTAACTTTCCATTCTTCGGTCATTGGGTACCAATCAAAGTATTGGTCCATGCCATGTTCCCACTCTTCATAGGCGCTTGGGTTATGGGACCCATCAAAGTTCGGAGCCTCTACCTTTATCATCCTTAAGAGGAAATCGTCTGGGTCCTCTCGGGGTCGCCTCTCATTGCGCCGAAGTTGTAGGGGCCTCTCATGCTCATGGTAAAAGTCATTCTCTAGGTCTTACCTACCAAGTTCAGCTCGTGGAGGGGGAGCCCTTTGGGCATGGTTCCTAGGGGGGCCCTAGCTTCCTCGAGTCTATCCAGACGGATGGAAAAACCATCTAACCGATCCATGATGGTATTAAGGACAGCCTCAACTCGATCCATCGGAGCTTGGGGTGCCTCCCTAGGGATGTCTTGGTGGCCTTGGGAATTGGGATTCATAGGGGGAGCCGAGGATGAGGGGTCGGTCCGATACAAGGCACCACTACGGGTAGACATGCACAATGAGGAGATGACCGACACACGGGTGAAGATAATGCAATGGCCTTAGGACCTAGGCTTGTAGAAACAAGTCTAAAACCTGGCTCTGATACCACTTGATGTGACACACTAAGGGGAATGCAGCAAACAGACGTGGATCCTCGGACCTATTCCGCAAACACAATCATAAAATAGTGAGGTTCTAGATAGGGGCCGAATCACCGTCGCACACACACGAACCCGGGTGACTCGGTGATGCCGAGTGGAGGTGATGGATCAAGACCCTAGCTAGTAGAGTGCCAGCAGGGCTAGGGTTGCCCTCCCAAGGGTACGAGGCCCACACTTAAGGGGCTGGCCGAGTGCCAATTGGGGCACTAGGTCCCTCTCTCTCACAGCCCACGGTGACCGCTCGTAAGTGGAACACACGGGGTCGGGCGGTCTCCCTCTTGCTCAACGGAGCAACTCCACAGATATTAGATGAATAAATACTAATAATGGAGCAAAGGTCTGAGCTTACCCTGGTTGGTTTGAAGAAACCAACACCGTTCGGAGACGAGGGCGAGCGGGGAAGTGTGGGTTCCCCGCACACTGCGTCGATGTAGCTTCCCCTGTTTAGATTATACAAGCACTACTCCCCACGCAGGGGGGGTGGACTAGGGGAGGGGTAATTGAGTTACACACCAAACACTACCTCCGCACAGGGAGGGGTGCTAAGCCGGCCAGGCGGGGAGGGGAGATTGGCTTGGTTCGCGCCGACGGAGTACCCTGCCGAATCTGTCCAGGTCTGGAACAGCAGGACAGTATGTCGGTGTAGTCACCTCTGTGCACTCCTATGAACTCATAATTCGACGAGGCTGGCGCCGGAACATCTCTGATGGAACCAGGCACGACTGTGAATTTTTGTGGGTGGTTCCGAAGTTGTCGCTGGCGGGGGTGGGCTCTGGAACAGGGTCCCTGCGCTCAGACTCGGACTGCTCCCAGGGTGTAGCAGCAGACAGATGTAGCCACCATGCCCGATCCTGAAGTCCAAACATGGCGGGACCAAGACGAGCACGACCGTGGACGAGTCTTCTTCGAGCAGCAAGAAATAACGGCACTGGCGGAGGTCGGGGACCAGAGCAATAGTCCGAGAAGTGGGATGGTGTCGGGGTAAATCCTGACTGACCTGAACAGCGTCCCGGTGGTAAATAAATCGGTATAATTAGATCCAAGCTCCAAACGTGTCCCCGCTGGCTGCGTTGGATGGAGGACCGGTGGAGCTTCACCCCGGTCAAGTGGCTTGCCAAGGGGAGCAACGGTGTGGTCGCAGGACCTTCTGCAAGTCGCTTCTGGTTGCAGGCTAGACTGGTTCTGCGCAGTTGGTGAAGGACGGCTCTGTTGGGCAGCTCCGACCTCGGATTGAGGCGAGACCACCTTGCCTACGAAGACAACCGGAAGAGGTTTCCGTCAATGTAGGCCACGCCCCCAAGGGCTCCGGGATGTGGTCGAGGGTGGCGCTGCAACAGGCTGTCGATTTGCAGGGATGCACCTGCACACAGATTTGATGAGAGAATGGTTGAGGGGGGTGGTTTCTTTGTTGGAGGGGAAGGGGATATGGGTGTTTTGGTGGTGGAGAAGGGTTGGGAGGTGGGAAGGGAAGGTGGGTGGAGGGTGGCAGGGGCGTAGCTAGCAGGGAGAGAGGGTGGGTGCGCAATTGGCCTTGGAGGAGGTGGTGGGGAGATGGGGGCGCAAATGACTTGGGGGAATGGGGAGGGCTCCTCTTTGATTTGAGTGGAGGGTTAATAGAAGAGTTTAATGGTGGCTTAGGGAATGGGAAGGGGTTGCCTTGGGGAGGGGAAGGGGTGCTTGGGAGAAGGGATTCTCCCTTGGGAAGATGAATGGTTGTATGGGGAAGGGGAAGGGTTGCTTGGGAAGTGGTGGGAATGAAGATGAGTTAATGATCTTGGGAAGGTGAAGGGGTGGGGGGGGCTGATGTGGAGGATGGGGTGGCAAGGAGAGGAGAGAGGGAGAGGTTCGAAATTTGGAGAGAGTTGGGGAGAGAGAGAGAGGGGTTCGCCTCCTTTAGAGAGAGAGAGATAGAGAGAGAACTAGAGAGAGAGAGAAAAGTGAGGCAATTCTTGTGGCTAAATTTTCATTCAACATTCATTAATCCTCACAAGTGGGGTTGGGGTCCTATTTATAGGGATCCCAACATTTACAAAAAGTCCCTGAGATAAGTGCTAATAGCAAATAACCAAAAGAGAAAGGGAAGGGGGAGGGCGCCCCTGGGCCAGGCCCACCTAATTGGGCCCATAAGACACTCTAATCCATCATGATGACACAAACGTAGGTAAATAACATGAGAACCTGGGGACTTGACTCAAAACAAAAGGTAAATTACATCAAAATAAAAGGAGAAAATACACCAAGATGACCAACATAGCAAGCCCAAGTGTCGAAGTGGACCCGTCCAGTCGTGGAGCCGCATCCTACCCGTCTCCGGGAAAGAGAGAGGTGTCGAGCCAGAGGGAATCATGGGTGATGTCCCCATCAACTGCCCCGGGCTGTGAAGAGCTCGACTCTGTCGAGAAAGGGTCCACTCGGCTGCGATAACGCTCCAGGAGGTCGGGGTCTAGCTACTGAAGATCCTCCCTGCTCACCCATGAGTCATCCAAAGGGGGCCGGCCCTTCCACCTGACCAAGTATCGCTCGTATGCTTTGCTCCGGGTGATCTTGACCTGTTCATCCAGTATCCGCTCTACTTGCTCACGTTGGCCTCTCTGGGCTGGTGGAGCTTTCTCATGGGTGGTGGCTCTCTCAAGGGGTGGAACATGCTCTATTTCCTCACTAGGTGTCACCGTGGGACCCCTGTATGGCACCAAGTCAGCCACATTGAATGTGGGACTTACTCCGTACTCATCGGGAAGGTCCAACACGTAAGCATTCGTGCCGATCCGCCTCAGAACCTGGAAGGGACCTGATCCACGCGACCTCAGTTTGGAGACATTCCCAGGGAATAGTCTCTCGGTTCTCACCATCACATAGTCACCTACACGAAATTCCTGGTGGCGTCGGTGGGAATTGGCCGATTTATTATACACCTTATTGCTTTTGTTGATGTGTTTGCGGATTTCCTCATGCAATTCTTTCATGTGTTGGGAAAAAGACTCAGCAATAATAGACACTCTAGCATGTGTAGGCAAAGGAATGAGATCTGTAGGCTTTCTAGGCTTGTACCCATGAACGGCTTCAAATGGGCTCATCCCTATTGACCTATTTACTGAGTTGTTGTATGCAAACTCTGCCTGGGGTAGAATAAGATCCCAATTCCCTGGGCGATCCTCGACAAGACACCGAAGGAGATTCCCGAGACTCCGATTGACGACCTTGGTCTGGCCATCTGTTTGAGGGTGATAGGCCGTGGAAAATTTGAGAAAGGTCCCCATTAGGTTCCAGAGGGTCTTCCAGAAATAGCTGGTAAACTTAACATCCATATCAGAAATAATGGTCTTGGGTAGGCCATGCAAGCGAACTACCTCATCGAAGAATAGGCGGGCCACATGGGAGGCATCAGAGGTTTTGGAACAGGGGATGAAATGAGCCATTTTGGAAAACCTGTTCACTATGATGAAGATTGAATCATGCTTCTTCTTGGTTCTAGGGAGGCCCAAGACAAAGTCCATGCTTAAATCCTGCCATGGACGATCAGGGATAGGGAGTGGGGTGTTTAGGCTAGTGTTCTGTTTTACATGCTTGGCTGAGGCACATATGCGACACTGTCCCACAATTTTGGCTACATCCCTTTTGAGGCTTAGCCAGTAGAACTGTCCCTCAACCATAGCAATGGTCTTATGTACCCCAAAATGTCCAGCCAGGCCTCCAGCATGTAACTCCCTGACTATGAAATCTCGCAGTGAGGTTCTAGGTATGCAAAGTTTATGGCCTTTGAAGAGGAATCCATCCTCTAGGATGAAACCTTGGTGTTCCTGAGGTGATTGGGTGGTCAGGGTGGTATGGATAGGCCCAAAATCCGGGCAATCAGGGTACTCATCCTTGATTCTTTCAAACCCTATGACTTCCACCTGAATGGTAGCCAACAAGGAGACCCTCCTATTGAGTGCATCTGCGGCACGATTCTCACTCCCAGCCTTATGCTTGATCACAAAAGTGTAGGACTGGATGTATTCGACCCAGCGGGCATGTCGGGCATTCAGTTTCTGTTGGGAGTTGAGATATTTCAGGGCCTCGTGGTCAGAAAAGATGACGAACTCTTTGGGCAAGAGATAATGTCTCCAATGCCGGAGGGATTGAACCACGACATAAAATTCTTTGTCATAGGTGGAGTATTTCATCCTGGCATCACACAATTTTTCACTAAAGTAGGCCACCGGGCGTCCCTCTTGGCTGAGGATCCCGCCAAACCCTACCCCGGAGGCATCACAAGTCACCTCAAAGACTTTGGAAAAGTCGGGGAGGCATAATACCGGGGCTTGGGTCATCCTTTCCTTAAGCTCTTGGAAGGCCCTAGAAGCAGACTTGGTCCACACAAAAGTCCCCTTTTTAAGGCAATCTATGATGGGGGCTGTGACCATGCTGAACCCGCGGATAAATCTCCGATAGAAGGTGGCCAACCCATGGAAACTCCGGACTTCATGGAGAGTGCGGGGTTCTGGCCAGTCAAGGATAGCTTGGACCTTTTCGGGGTCCATGGACACTCCCTCGGTGGAGACCACATATCCAAGGAAAGTAATGGATTTGGTCATGAAATGACATTTTCCCAAGTTGGCAAAGAGACTCTCTTTCCTAAGGGTAGTGTAGATTTGCCTAAGATGGCTGAGGTGGGCTTCCTTGGACTGGCTATAGATAAGGATATCGTCAAAATAGACCACAAGGAAGACTCCAATGTAAGGCTTAAGTACCTCCGTCATAAGGCGCATAAAGGTGCTCGGGGCATTTGATAGCCCAAAAGGCATCACTAGCCACTCATAGAGTCCATATTTGGTTTTAAAGGATGTTTTCCATTCATCTTCTGGCCTTATCCTTACCTGATGGTAGCCACTTTTAAGATCTATTTTGAAAAAAATGGTGGCTCCGGCTAGCATGTCGAGCATATCGTCAAGCCTAGGTATGGGGAACCTATATTTGACGGTAATTTTGTTGATGGCCCTACTATCGACACACATTCGCCATGTCCCATCCTTCTTGGGTGTGAGAAGGGCCGGGACAGCATAAGGACTTTTGCTTAGGCGGAGGAAGCCTTTCCTAATAAGTTCCTCCACTTGCCTCCTCAATTCAGCATGCTCCGTGGGGTTGAGGCGATAGTGGGGAAGGTTTGGGAGGGTGGATCCTGGGACGAGATCAATAGCATGTTGAAAATCCCTCATGGGTGGCAGTTGATCAGGGAGCTCATCGGGGAACACATCCTTAAATTCTTCCAAGAGAGGGTGTATTTCCACGGGGTGGGGGTTGGAGGGAGTTGACTCTTCAAGGCATATGACTACCGCACACAAGGGTCTTCCTAGAGCAACATCTTCCTCCAGTTCTTTTCTCGTGATGAGATGCAGGTCTTTGACTATTCCGTTTGGCTTTTCTTGGGTAGGTTCTTGGAAGGCTGGTTGGGTTGGTGGGAGTGGGAGCCCTGGGTTTTGAGGTGACTTTGGTTGTGGTGAAGGGAGAATCCCCTTGGAGGGAGGTTCCTTCCGTGGTGGGGAAGGGTTGAGGCGGATGGTCTTCCCCTCATGTTCAAAGGTGCATGTGTTTGGCTTTCCTAGGATGGTTGCATTGACGTCATAAATTCAAGTCCTCCCTAGAAGGATGATCCCCACTTCCATGGGTATAATGTCACACCAAACCTGTTCTTGATAAGATGAGAAGGTGATGGGTACAAGGCAACAAGTGTTGACCGAGATGGAGTGATTGTTAATCCAAGAGACCCAGTATGGCTTGGGGTGGGGTGTGGTAGTAAGCCCAAGAAGCTTAACGGTGTCAGGAGACACGGCGTTGACACAACTCCCATTGTCTAGGATCACATTCCTAACATGGCTCCCCATCTTGAGGTAGGTGTGAAAAATGGAGGTCCTACGCCAATCCTCCTCTTGTGGCTTGGTGAGGGTGCACCTAATCACACCTAAGTGGGAGTCGGCGGGAGGAGGGTCGTGGTCTAAGCCTATTTCATAGAGTTGTTCCTCATACTCCTCTTCCCAACCTAAGAAAGCCTCATACTCCTCAATCTCACTCTCATGCTCTCCTTGGAACGGGGTAGGTCCCCCTTCAATGATAAGGCTGGACAATCCTTTGGATGGACATTGGGTGGAGATGTGGCCATAACCCTGACACCGAAAGCACTTTACCGAACTACTCCCTGGGGTTTTTCCTTTGGGGGGTTCCTCTCTTCGGGGAGGAGGGTTGGGTGGAGTAGCCCTTGTAGGGGTGGGATTGGTTGGTTGATGGTAAGTCCGAGTAGGAGTTCCCCCACTGGGGATAGGGGTCTTCAATAGGGGAGGAAGGTTGGGTCGGGGACCCGGAGTCCTGACATCGGCCGTTCTAGGGGAGGCAAACCTAGGATTCCTAGAAAATCTCTCCACATCGCGGGCTATTTGATAGGCTATTTCAAGGCTATGCACTTCCCTCATGAAAAGCTCCCGTTTGATGTGGGGTAGAAGACCGTTTCTAAATCGGGATAGAGTGACGGCCGGTTCCTCGACGACTCCGCACTTTAGGAGATAGGAGTCGAATTTTTTAATGTGTTTTTCCTTCCTGGGTAAGACTTTGCCACTCATTGAGGAGTAGTTGACTATAGGAATTGGGAAGGTATTTGCTCCTAAGTTGGGTCTTCATGTCAAGCCAATTGTCAATGGGCTCTTCCCGCCAAATCCTCCTTTGGATTTCTACCTTTAACCAATAGGTTTTGGCTAGTTTGAGAAGGTGCATCTTAGCCAACCTAACTTTCCTTTCCTCGGTCATTGGGTACCAATCAAAGTATTGGTCCATGCCATGTTCCCACTCTTCATAGGCGCTTGGGTTATGGGACCCATCAAAGTTCGGAGCCTCTACCTTTATCATCCTTAAGAGGAAATCGTCTGGGTCCTCTCGGGGTCGCCTCTCATTGCGCCGAAGTTGTAGGGGCCTCTCATGCTCATGGTAAAAGTCATTCTCTAGGTCTTACCTATCAAGTTCAGTTAGTGGAGGGGGAGCCCTTTGGGCATGGTTCCTAGGGGGGCCCTAGCTTCCTCGAGTCTATCCAGACGAATGGAAAAACCATCTAACCGATCCATGATGGTATTAAGGACAGCCTCAACTCGATCCATCGGAGCTTGGGGTGCCTCCCTAGGGATGTCTTGGTGGCCTTGGGAATTGGGATTCATAGGGGGAGCCGAGGATGAGGGGTCGGTTCGATACAAGGCACCACTACAGGTAGACATGCACAATGAGGAGATGACCGACACACCGGTGAAGATAATGCAATGGCCTTAGAACCTAGGCTTGTAGAGACAAGTCTAAAACCTGGCTCTGATACCACTTGATGTGACACACTAAGGGGAATACAGCAAACAGATGTGGATCCTCGGACCTATACTGCAAACACAATCATAAAATAGTGAGGTTCTAGATAGGGGCCGAATCGCCGTCGCACACACACGAACCCGGGTGACTCGGTGATGCCGAGTGGAGGTGATGGATCAAGACCCTAGCTAGTAGAGTGCCAGCAGGGCTAGGGTTGCCCTCCCAAGGGTACGAGGCCCACACTTAAGGGGCTGGCCGAGTGCCAATTGGGGCACTAGGTCCCTCTCTCCCACAGCCTACGACCGGTCGTAAGTGGAACACACGGGGTCGGGTGCTCTCCCTCTTGCTCAACGGAGCAACTCCACGGATATTAGATGAATAAATACTAATAATGGAGCAAAGGTCAGAGCTTACCCTGGTTGGTTTGAAGAAACCAACCCCGTTCGGAGACGAGGGCGAGCGGGGAAGTGTGGGTTCCCCGCACACTGCGTCAGTGTAGCTTCCCCTGTTTAGATTATACAAGCACTACTCCCCACGCAAGGGGGGTGGACTAGCGGAAGGGTAATTGAGTTACACACCAAACACTACCTCCGCACAGGGAGGGGTGCTAAGCAGACCAGGCGGGGAGGGGAGATTGGCTTGGTTCGCGCCGACGGAGTACCCTGCCGAATCTGTCCAGGTCTGGAACAGCAAGACAGTAAGTCGGTGTAGTCACCTCTGTGCACTCCTATGAACTCATAATTTGACGAGGCTGGCGCCGGAACATCTCTGATGGAACCAGGCACGACTGTGAGTTTTTGTGGGCGGTCCCGAAGTTGTCGCTGGCGGGGGCGGGCTCTGGAACAGGGTCCCTGCGCTCAGACTCGGACTGCTCCCAGGGTGTAGCAGCAGACGGATGTAGCCACCATTCCCGATCCTGAAGTCCAAACGTGGCGGGACCAAGACGAGCACGACCGTGGACAAGTCTTCTTCGAGCATCAAGAAATAACGGCACCGGCGGAGGTCGGGGCCGAGAGCAGTAGTCCAAGAAGTGGGATGGTGTCGGGGTAGATCCTGACTGACCTGAACAGCGTCCCGGTGGTAAATAAATCGGTATAATTAGATCCAAGCTCCAAACGTGGCCCCGCTGGCTGCGTTGGATGGAGGACCGGTGGAGCTTCACCCCGGTCAAGTGGCTTGCCAAGGGGAGCACCGGTGTGGTCGCAGGAGTTTCTGCAAGTCGCTTCTGGTTGCAGGCCAGAACGGTTCTGCGCAGTTGGTGAAGGACGGCTCTCCTGGGCAGCTTCGACCTCAGATTGAGGTGAGACCACCTCGCCTGAGAAGACAACCGGAAGAGCTTTCCGTCAATGTAGGCCACTCCCCCAAGGGCTCTGGGATGTTGTCGAGGGGGGCGCTGCAACAGGCTTTCGATTTGCAGGGATGCACCTGCACACAGATTTGATGAGAGAATGGTTGAGGGGGGTGGTTTCTTTGGTGGAGGGGAAGGGGATATGGGTGTTTTGGTGGTGGAGAAGGGTTGGGAGGTGGGAAGGGAAGGTGGGTGGAGGGTGGCAGGGGCGGAGCTAGCAGGGAGAGAGGGTGGGTGCGCAATTGGCCTTGGAGGAGGTGGTGGGGAGATGGGGGCGCAAATGACTTAGGGGAATGGGGAGGGCTCCTCTTTGATTTGAGTGGAGGGTTAATAGAAGAGTTTAATGGTGGCTTAGGGAATGGGAAGGGGTTGCCTTGGGGAGGGGAAGGGGTGCTTGGGAGAAGGGATTCTCCCTTGGGAAGATGAATGGTTGTATGGGGAAGGGGAAGGGTTGCTTGGGAAGTGGTGGGAATGAAGAGGAGTTAATGATCTTGGGAAGGTGAAGGGGTGGGGGGCTGAGGTGGAGGATGGGGTGGCAAAGAGAGCAGAAGGAGAGGTTCGAAATTTGGAGAGAGAGGGGGAGAGAGAGAGAGGGGTTCGCCCCCTTTAGAGAGAGAGAGAGATAGAGGGAGAACTAGAGAGAGAGAGAGAAGGGAGGCAATTCTTGTGGCTAAATTTTCATTCAACATTCATTAGTCCTCACAAGTGGGGTTGGGGTCCTATTTATAGGGATACCAACATTTACAAAAAGTCCCTAAGATAAGTGCTAATAGCAAATAACCAAAAGAGATGGGGAAGGGGGAGGGCACCCCTGGGCCAGGCCCACCTAATTGGGCCCATAAGACACTCTAATCCATCATGATGACACAAACGTAGGTAAATAATATGACAACCTAGGGACTTGACTCAAAACAAAAGGTAAATTACATCAAAATAAAAGGAGAAAATACACCAAGATGACCAACATAGCAAGCCCAAGTGTCGAAGTGGACCCGTCCAGTCGTGGAGCCGCATCCTACCCGTCTCCGGGAGGGAGAGAGGTGTCGAGCCAGAGGGAATCATGGGTGATGTCCCCATCACTATGAGCTATTCCAGATGAAGCCGGAGGAGACCATATCAGAAATGTTCGCAAGACTTGTTGAAATCACAAATGGGCTGAAGGCACTAGGGAAAGATTACTCCAACTCAGAATTGGTTCGCAAGGTGGTGAGATCCTTATCACCGGCGTGGCACACTAAAGCCACGGTGATTGAAGATTCAAAGGACTTGTCAGTTTTGACTTTGGATGAGTTGATTGGGTCACTTATGACCTACGAGATCAATGTCAAGAGAACTGAAGAAGAAGGCAAAAAGAAAAAGATGATTCCACTAAAGGTGAATCCAGAACACACCAGTTCAAGTGATGAGGATTCCACAGAAGATACTGATGGTGAGGAAGACGTTGCAATGCTGACCAGAAAGGTGAGAAGATTTCTGAGAGCAAGAAAGAAGTTTCCAGGAAAATTTAAGAAACCATTCAAGAAACAGCCCAAGTGGAAGAGAGAAGGAAGTAAGCTTAAGGATGTGATATGCTATGAATGCAAAAAACCTGGCCACAGGTGTGGCGAACGTCCAGAGCTGAAAAAGAAATTTAAGAAGGACAAAGAGAAGAAGCCCAAGGCGATGGTCACTACTTGGAGCGACGACGAAGAGGACGAAGATGATGAGGATGATGTGGAGCTGGAGGAGCTAATGAAGAGCATGTGTCTAATGGCACATGAGGAAGGCTCAGAGGAGGTAAATTCTGACTCATAAACTCTTACTCCAGAATAGTGGGAGTCTGAATATGTTGCTCTTTATGCTAAATTCAAGAAAATAAGATCTGAGAATAAACAGCTCAAAAAGAAAATGGAACTTATGATGCATGCCGATGGGTCAAATGACAAAATTATTGAATTAACAAAAACTTGTGCTAATATGAAAACTATAATTGAAGCCATGCTTGAGAAGATTAAAAGTCACGAAGAAACTGAACTGCATCTCAAGAGTGAGTTAGAAAACATAAAAAATATCCAACTCCTCAATCTTGAGAATGAAGGCCATAGTGAGGAGAAAGATGCTAGAATTCACACTCTTGAAAAAGAAAATGAGAAAGTGAGGAATGACAACAAAATATTAAGAGACCAAATCTCAGTGTGTCATGAGATATTAGATCAATCCAATCAAAAGATTCTGACCCTAGATCAAGAGATTGACAAGTTAAAAGATGCCTTGGCCAGATTTGTCAAAGGGAAAGATAACCTTGAAAATGTTCTTGGAACTAGAGTTAATTTTCAGAAAGGGGAATCGGTTATGAACCAATCAAAAAGAAACCATTTGAAAATAAGATGATGACATCTTTTGTGTCCTTTGTGCCTGCCACAGGTGGTAAATCTTCCTCGCATGAGAAAATGAAATATAGTTCGGCTAAACATCAACAAGAATCTTCAGACTCAAGGAAAAGAAATTCAAGAAGAAACATAGTTTTTTGTCACTATTGTGGTCGCATTGGTCATGTCATGTCATATTGCCGTACATTAAGTCAAGATGATGAGTTTTTTGCTCGAAAGTCAAGAAATGCTTTTATGAATAACAAATCTCACAAGCATGGACCCAACTTAGCTTGGGTACCAAAAGTTGTTCCTTGAGCGTATGTCTTGTTGTAGGGATGTCTCAAGTCCAAAGATTCACATTGGTTTCTAGACAGCGGCTGTTCGAGGCACATGACCGGAGACAAGAAGATATTTGCTGAGTTCAAAGAGAAAGAAGGAGGTCTTGTTGCATTTGGAGGAAGCGACAAAGGTAAGACCGTTGGTATTGGCAAGGTAAGTGTAAATAACTCCATTACCATCGACAATGTTCTGTTAGTTGATGGACTCAATCACAATCTTCTAAGCATTAGTCAGTTATGTGATAAGGGACACAAAGTCATTTTTGAATGTTCATACTGCACAATTGTAGATAGTCACACAAACGAAATAAAATTTCTAGGCCTTAGGAAAAATAATGTATATACAATTGACTTGAATGAGATTCCATGCAATCACTTGTGTTTAGTTGCTAACGATGCCGACGGTTTTTGGATTTGGCATCGGAGGTTAGGACATGCTAGCAGTAGTGTTATTTCAAAACTGTGCAGAAATGATCTTGTCATAGGTCTTCCCAAAATAAAATTAGATATAAATAAGATTTGTGAAGCATGTGCCAAAGGGAAACAGACTAAAGCTTCATTTAAGTCCAAAAACATCATTTCCACCACTCGCCCCTCGAAGTTATTGCATTTTGATCTATTCGGTCCAACTCAGACTCATAGTTTAGGGGGTAAGTGTTATGGTTTTGTCATTGTTGATGATTTTTCACGGTTCACATGGGTTCTATTTCTGAGTAATAAAAGTGATGTTTTGCAGGAATTCCAAGCCTTTTGCAAGAGAGTTCAAAACAAGAAAGGATATATGATTATTGGTTTGCGAAGTGATCATGGGCGTGAATTTGACAATGCTAATTTTGATGAATTTTGTAGGAGTGAAGGATGCACTAATAATGTTTCTGCACCAAGGACGCCGGAACAAAACGGCATGGTTGAATGGAAGAACTGCACACTAATAGATATGGCGAGAACTATGTTGAGTGAGCGGAATCTTCCTCGATGTTTTTGGGCTGAAGCGGTGAATACGGCATGTCACATTATCAACCGTGCAATAATAAGGCCGTTTGTAAGTAAAACACCCTATGAACTCTACAAAGGTAAGAAACCAAACATCTCATACTTTAAGACCATTTGGAGTACTTGTTACATATTGAATAATGGTAAGGACGATCTAGAAAAAATTGATGCAAAGAGTGATGTTGGAATTTTCTTAGGCTACTCTAACAATTCACGGGCTTATCGAGTTTTTAATAAAAGAACCTTAGTGATAGAAGAGAGTCCACATGTGATTGTTGATGAGAGTATTTCCAAGAATTCCACTTCATCTGATGAAGAATCAGATTTTTTGTAGGACAAAACTCAAGGGGACACAAATCAAGGAAAACAAGAAGATCCATCCACTTCTGGAACCAAAACTGATAAGAACCATGAAGCTGAGGAAAATAGCACAGAACAATTGAAGGATGCATCTCCAACTCACCCAGATCTGCCTCTCTCGTGGAAATATCTTAAGGACCATCCAGCAGAAAAAATTCTGGGTAAGGTAGATGAAGGTATAAAAACTCGCTCATCATTAAAACTCTTGCTCACTTTTAATGCCTTTGCACACACGTCACAAATTGAACCCAAATGTGTTGATGATGCATTAAAAGATGATTTTTGGGAATGGCAATGCACGAGGAACTACACCAATTCCAACGGAATGAAGTGTGGAAACTAGTGCCCCATCCTGATAACCACAACGTGATCGGAACGAAATGGGTTTTCCGAAACAAATTAAATGATCAAGGTGTGGTTGTTAGGAACAAGGCCTGTCTTGTGGCCAAGAAATATTGCCAAGAGCTCAGAATCGATTTTATTGAATCATTCGCACCGGTTGCTAGCCTTGAAGCCGTGTGTATTATCTTGTCATTTGCATGCTCTAAAAATTTTAAACTATATCAAATGGATGTAAAGAGCGCATTTCTAAACGGCTTTATTAAGTAAGAGGTTTTCGTTGAGCAACCTCCGAGATTTGAGGATTTAAAAAACCCGTACCATGTGTTCAAACTAGAAAAAGCCTTGTACGGTCTAAAACAAGCCCCAAGGGCTTGGTATGAACGTCTAAGTTCCTTCTTGATTGAACATGGTTTTAAAAGAGGTTCTGTTGATCAGACTTTATTTTCTAAGCATTCTAAAAATGATTTGCTTCTGGTTCAAGTTTATGTGGATGATATCATTTTTGGGTCTATTAATAAGAAACTGTGCAAGGAGTTTTCTTAGTTGATGCAGGCTGAATTTGAAATGAGTCTGATGGGCGAGCTAAATTTTTTATTGGGGTTGCAAATTCAACAAAGGGGGGATGGAATTTTCATCAATCAAAAGAAATACCTGCTGGAGCTTCTAAAAAAGTATGACTTTGATGGTGCGAAACCTTATGCCCCACCGATGTCAACTAGTATAAAGCTGGAGAAGGATTGCAAAGGTAAACAGGTTGAGCAAAAGCTATTCAGAGGTATGATCGGCTCACTCTTATATTTGACAGCAAGTAGGCCTGATATACACTTTACAGTTTTTCTGTGTGCTAGGCATCAAGCTAGTCCTTGTGAGTCTCATTTGAGTGCCGTTGAAAGAATTTTTCGTTATCTCGCTGGTACTCCTGATCTAGGAGTATGGTTTACTCGTAGATGTGATTTTGAACTTGTGGCTTTCACCGATGCCGACTATGCTGGGTGCCTTCTTGATCATAAAAGTACAAGTGGCACATGCCAATTTCTCGGAGGTTGCCTAGTCTCTTAGGCCTCCAAGAAACAAAATTCCGTAGCCGAATACATGGCTGCCGACAGTTGTGGTGCACAGGTCCTTTGGATCAAACACCAGCTAGTCGATTATGATGTGTTTCTGAAATGTGTTCCCATCATGTGTGATAATAAAAGTGCAATTGATCTGTCTAAAAATCCAACTCATCACTCTAGGTCTAAACATATAGATATCCGGCATCATTTTTTGAGGGACCATGTAAATAAAAAGGATTTTGAGCTGAAATACATTGAATCTGATAAACAATTAGCGGACATTTTCACAAAACCTCTTAGCAAAGAGAAATTCACTTCCCTAAGAAGAGAACTAGGAATATGCAGAGTGGAGATCACTTAGATAAACTTGCATTTATTTTTGCAATTATTCAATCCATGAATTACTCATTTTGTCTTGTCTTAACAGCTCATATGTCCATATCCAACTGCAGTCATCTCGTCGCGTTGAGCCTTCACAAAAACTCTTCCTGCCATGCTACTCATAAAGTACATTTTTGAGTCTAATCACTGCTCACATTAACTTCTCATGCATATGCAGAATTGTGTGCTGCACATTTATACATAAAACTTTTATTGCTATTATTGCCTGAATGTATCTCGCTTGACATTATAAGAAGTTGAATAATCCGTTTTGTTCCTTGTTGGGCCTGTTTAGAATTTTTTTTTGACTGAAATAAGGTGCAGCTTCAATTAGACTGATGGTCTGGTACATTCCCTGTTAGACGAAATTTGAAAGTCTCAAAAACAAATATCCCAGATTTTGCTGTAGTAGTTCTCATTAGGACCTATTTTTTTGTTGCACCTAAGCCAACATGTTTTTTTTGGTACCTACTCTGTTATTTTACACTCACTAGGTCCAGTGGGTTATCTCTTACCCATATGCTCTTTTTTGGAACACATGTTTCTGGGATGCCCAATGGGTCGTCCCTTACGGTCGAACCCTCAATTTTTCTTTTGTCACCGCACCAAAAGCAACCCGGTCAAACACCCATTTTGAACCTTCTTTTTTGACCGAAGCATTTTTTTTAAAAAGGGGCATCTCCTCCCTAAAGCCAGCCGCAAGCCCTTGTACAACACGAGACCTTCTCCTTTGCACTTTTCTACACATCATCGCACTGGCGGACACCCCGGTGGCTACCACCAACCCCTCCTCTCTGGGCATCAAAGTCTCCCCTTCCAGCTCCCCACAAAGGTGCCAAGGAACCCTGACTGGTGGAGGGAAGCTTTCGTCCAAGGTTGGCTGCTCACCTACATCTCAAGGAGAGAAAGACGAGGCTCCTGCGGTTCAAGTATAGGCTCTTCAAATGGCTCCGCGGTCAAAGGCGATGGCTAAGCGTCCAAGGCGTCAGGCTGCTGCAAGGGTCTCCTCGTATGCTGTTGATCCACTCTCTTCAAGCTCCGAGGATGAAGCTCCCCAGGCAAACCCTATAAAGTTTGAACAGAAATCAGAGTTGCGGTCCAAGAAAATTCATGATGAGGTATTGCAAGGCTCGAAATTTCATAGCCTCTATCCTCGTCCAATGATGCGTCCCAAGGCAGTGGATCTTCAAGATGTTACCAATTTGGTCCCTGAACTATTTGATTTGGTAAACACAAAAAAAATGGATATCGTTTATGTCTGAGCATCGGCCAGTTTATCCCTCGCTTGTTCTGCAATTCTATCAAGATATGGTGATAAAGAACAACAAGCTCTACACTGCAGTAAACAACAAATCTATCATGGTTTCTTCAGGGCTATTCAGTACAATTTTTGGTTTTCCAAGTTATCACACCACCAACATAACAAATACAAAATTGTATACAGTGTCTGTGTACAAGATTATGATGGGCCTTGATGATTCAGTCGACTTAGATACAGATGATATTCCAAAAAATTTAAATGCAAATGTTTTTCCTCCTGCACAGCGCATTCTTCATCATCTCTTCACCACCATCATCTATCCCAGGGGACGCAGTAGGAACAAAGTCAACAAAGTTCATAAATTTTTGTTCCACTGCATTTACAATGGTCTTATTGCTGATTTTTACAGTCTCATGTTGGACTTAATGCTCCTTTGTCATAAAGAAAAGAGACGCGGTCTTCCGTATGCTTCACAATTAACAGTTGTTTTTAAGCATCTTCGTATCAACTTGGATAAAGAAATCTATGAAGAGTTATTAGACAAGGATGTCTATACTGCCCAAAGTCTTTGCAACAACATGGGCTATAAGAAAAATGGCGATGGTCAGTTAGTTCGAAATCTGAACAAAGTCAAAGAAAAACAAGTGGAATCTGAGGAAAGTGGTGCCAATGATGAAGAAGATGAGCATGTTGCCTCAAATGATGATCAGCCATCTCCTAATTCCTCTCCAACCAGTCAAAGCAGTTCTGGACAAGAGCCTATTGGATCTCGTCTCGATCAAATTGAACAAAAGGTTGATCAGCTGACTGAGGATGTGAGTGGACTGAAGCTGCATCACGAGTTGTTCCTGCACCAATTTGAATCCATATCGAAGACTCTTGATGCCCAAACCCAAATGCTTCAGCGAATTTGGGACTCTGTTTCAGGACCAACCGACAAGTCTAGCTAGGGGTATATCTTCTATCAGTTCTTAGTGTGAAGCTGACCATTTTGATTAACCCTTCCTAGCAGCCTCCTTGCTTACTTATTTTATGTTTTTAGCTGCATCAATGAATGCTCGTATGCCCATCTTAGAATCTTTCTCCTTGGTCATCTTCTTTATCTCTACCTTTTGCTTCTTTATCTCTACCGTCTGCTTAGTCTATCTTTATGATCCTACTCTGCACATCTCCTTTTTGCTCATGACAAAAAGGATGAGAACTGAATGCAATTTGCTGATAGCCTTTTGTGAAAATGTCCTGCTATGTTTTGATGTTCATGTTTTCATATGTTCATAGGGTGGTATGTGAAATGTTCATGTGTTTTTGAAAACTGGATTGCTCAAGCTTTTACCATGTTCCTTGTCGATGGTTGAATAATGAAAATGCCGTTCAAGATATCTACTTGGCATGGCTCTAAATAACTCATTCCTTTAAAAATGATCTTTAAAAATGATCTTGGCTCTTATATATGCGTGGTTGTGATTAAGGTAGAAATCTTCTCAGTTTTATATTTCACAATCCTTCCTTAATAAGCAAATTGCATTAGGTTTTATCATCATCAAAAAGGGGGAGATTGTTGTGCCCTCCTTGGTTTTGATGATGACAAAGCTCCTTGAGTTTAAATAAAACATCACGTGTGTTCATGCACTTCACTTGCTTTTGAATATTCTCCATTTTCATAGTGATCATTCATCTTTGGTAAAATTGAACTCATGAGATGCCAAATCTCCTTATCTTATCCTTAATTGCCTAACCATATGATAGACTGATCATTCCGGCAGCAACTGACCTTACTTCCATTGTGAGACTCAGCAAGTTGCAAGAAATAAGAAGAGACTAAGTGAGAAGTAAAGGAAATAGTATGAAGGGTCTCCATGAAAGGTGAGAAAGAATGAACAATACAAATCAAACATGGTAAGAAACGCATCTAGAATTACCTTGGCATATAGTGATAAAAGTTCTCTTGAATTGGTTCAAAGATCATAGTACTTTCCTGTCTAACCTCAAGTGGGTCGACCCCCCTGGCAGATGGGTCGACCCCTGTAACAACAGAAGCTACGTTTGTGCTGCTGGTATAGATGGGACGACCCATCTGACAAGTGGGTCGACCCCTGTACATATACATCATCTGTTCTGGCCCCTGTTTCACAGGTGGGACGTCCCATCTGCCAAGGGGGTCAACCCCTGTAACTTACAGATTCTGGAAACAGAATCTGTTTGCTACATGGTTTGACCCACTTGGTAGATGGGTCGACCCCCTTGTTGGTTTGCTTATTTTCTCCAAATTTCACAATTGAATTTCTTCTAATAATTTGTGGGGAAAACCTCACGTGCTAACCACTTAGTTAGCAATGGGTTTAACCAGTTAACATACGGGTTAGCCTATTAAGGCTTCCTAACACAATATGAGTGCAACTAATCCATTAATATTTGTTAATCGTAGGAAGAAGCTCGGATGAGTCATCTGCCATGTCACCTTCGAAGGGCCAATCAATGAAGAGATTCCTATTCTCTTTCCTCCAGATCAGAGCCCCCTCGTCCAAGATATAAATGCCCAATGATTAGGGCGTTAATAGAACACACGACCTGGAGAGAAACGCTGCCGCACAAGCTTGGGCGAGTTTTCATCCGAAGGAATAGGGCGGACGTACCAGTTGGAGAAAAGGCGTCTTCCCTGGAGAAAAGGTCGTGATTCCTAGATAGTTCCATCCTTCAACAAGTCCGGGAACCCTTTAGACTACTGTGATCATCATCCAAGCTTCATCCTCTTCAGCGGTTTTGCCAGCAGCCATCCCAAATCTGCAGGATCATCTCACGCCAATACATGGATCAGAAAGGGGGAGCTAGTCCATAGTTGTTTTGACTTAAATTTGATCCTTCAATGTATTTTTGATTTCATTTACTGCAGAACTCAGATATTCATGTGTGTGTGTGGTCGGAGATCTTATCTCCGAGTGATGGATGCGTTCATGCTTGGACGTGTGTGTGTGGATTGAGGTCATCGACCCCGTGTGTGTGTGTGAGTGCTACGGTTGTGTAGCTCATATATAGTGGAATCCTCTCGAGTTGAGAGGGGTGGACGTAGGATCGCACTTGGGTGCATCCGAACCACGTAAAAAATTATTGTCTCATGTGGTTTGATATTTGTGTGGTTGCTTGCACTCGAGCTATTTGTGTGTGTTTGTGTGGAATTATTTTAAATTGTTGGTTCGTGCCTTATCTAGTAATTTTAGCTAGCCGACAATCAATTCACCCCCTCTTGCTTGCCAATTCAGTGGGACAACAGCAATCATCAACATCAAGAATGATGTAATCATGAAGGACCAATGTGTTTGAACCACCTGCAAAACAAGATATCATGATGTTAGCTTGTTTATTATCAAGATGCCATTAAACATAAACACATAAGATTTTCACTCTAGAGTAAACACAAAACACACGATATATTGGAATCATTAAAACCATTGTCAAAGATAACGAGGGGGGTGCACTGAACCCAACATAATATCTCATTCTTGATCGTATCTTGTTACTTTGGCTTTATTCGCATGTTTTATCGTATTTGCATAATTTATCTTATTCTTTAGAGCTAAAAATGATAAATACTTAAACTTGCCTTCATGTCGATACGAAGATACCTATTGCGCAAGTGTGCTCATTACCCTACTTTCCAATCTTTTTCAAGAAATTCTAGTGGGACAGGTTCTTATTACTCAAGCAGTGAATCTGAGAGCGATTAAATGACATGATCAAGAGAAGCATTAATGAAATTAATGTCTAGTCAAAGTCATGATGTAATTTTTATTTTCTTGAGTCTAGTATGGAGAATTAAAGAATTTGTGTACTTTGGGAAGTATTTTATGAATGAATAAAGTTAAAGGTTTTAGTAAATTACATTGTGCAATTACTCTTATGTGATTGTCTTGCGCTCTGATTATATTTCTTGCTCGAGGCGTACTAGCCGACTGTTCACATTCCCGATTGTTTCCACTGCATAATCTCGGGGCATGACAGTGAAAGTGGTATCAGAGCACTAGGACTAGAAGTCCTAGGGAAAAGTCATGTCATAGGTTAAGTCCAAGGTTTAAGGACCCACAACTTTAAAACTAGGAAGAAACTTCCCAACCTATGAGAGGAATTGGGTAGAACCCGAGATGAGGTAGAAATTAGAATTATTTCTAAGGATTAACGTCAGTTATTCCATTAGAATTAATGAAATCATTACTCTTCTCAGATACCTCGCTCTCATAATGGCAACACTAGCAGGCCTCCGAAAAGGTATAACTTGTCTTATTAAAGATTTTTCTCATTTAAATCTTGATATTGACAGAGAAGGAGAAGGAGGTATGATTGCCAACATAAGGTCTCAACCTATATTGATCAAGGACATAGTCCAATTACAGGAAAATGACCTCACATTGATGGAGAATAAGGATAATATTGATCAGAGACCGGAATTTTCTATCTCAAATGATGGAAGACTATTATTCAAGGATAGAATTTGTGTGTCGAATCATGATGATACTAAGAAATTAATCATGTGAGAAGCTAATAGATCAAGGTATGCTATTCACCCTGGTGCTACCAAGATGTATCAAGATTTGAAAAGAAGCTTTTGGTGGCCCAACATTAAAAGAGAAGTAGCCAACTTTGTAGCTCGCTGTCTTACTTATCAATAAGTAAAGGCAGAACATTTAAGACATGCTGGTAAATTACAACCCTTAATATTCCCGAGTGAAAGTGGGAAAGTATAGGGATGGATTTTATCATGGGTTTACTTAAGACAAGAGGAGGATATGATGGTATATGGGTGATCATAGACCGATTGACTAAATCTGCACATTTTCTAAAAATCAAAAGTCGATGGTCTATGGATGTACTAGCAGCATTATACATGAAAGAGATTGTTAAATTACATGGTGTCCCTGTCACCATCATATCTGACCGAGATCCTTGATTCACATCACAATTCTGGAAGGGTCTACAACATTCTTTAGGGACCTGACTTAACTTTAGCACTGCATTCCATTCACAAACTGATGGTTAAACTGAAAGGACAAATCAAGTAGTGGAAGATATGCTCAGGACTTGTTCTATTGATTTTGGAGGAAGTTTGCACGATCACTTGCCTCTAGTGGAGTTTTCAGATAATAATAGCTACCAAGTTAGTATGCAAATGGCACCATTCGAGGCTCTATATGGTGGAAGCTATCGTTCACCTATTTACTGGAACGAAGTAGGAGATAAGCAATTTCTTGGTCCTGACATCATTAGGGATACTACCGAAAAGATAAAGCTTATTTGACAAAGACTTCAGATGGCCAGGATAGACAGAAGTCATAAGCCGATAATCGAAGGCGCGACCTGGAATTTTAAGTAGGAGACCATGTGTTCCTTAAAGTTTCTCCAGGATGAGGTATTCGAAGGTTTGGAATCAAAGGCAAGCTTACTCCAAGATTCATTGGCCCCTTTGAGATTCTCAAAAGGGTTGGTGAAGTCACATATCGTATAGCTTTGCCCCCTCAACTAGCAGAACTTCATGATGCATTTCATGTCTCAATGCTCAAGAAGTATGTTCTTGATCCTTTCCATGTCATCACTTACGACAATCTGGAGATTAAAAAGGATTTAACATATGAGCAAAAGACAATCAAGATCATTGAACGAGAAGTACGTCAACTTCGAAATAAAACTATTCCTATGGTCAAGATCAAGTGGACTAAATCTGAAGAAACATGGGAAACTGAAGAAGCCATGCGCAAAAGATTTCCAGAACTATTTGAATGTAAGTACACTCTCCATAAATCCATGCATTAAATTGGGGGACAAATTCTTTTTAAGTGGGGGAGGGTGTAACGCCCGAGAATTTTCTAAGAATTGTTTAAAATTAAAATATAATTATTAAGTATTTAATTGAATTACAAATAAATTAAAATCTAATTATTAAAGGCCTTACATTGAACCAAGAGGTTTAGGCCCATATAATACACCCAATAGGCTCAAAAAGGATTGTTTGAACCTTAGCCCATATTCTAGAACCTTAAAATAGGAGTAGTCACTGAATTAGAGGAGATAATTGCTCCTTGGTAGGTAAATAAAGGGGTAATATCAAAAGAGTTTGATGAATTTCAAATTTGGCGCCAAATAGTGAAAAAGGTTTATCGCTAGACCGCTAAGTCACTGCAACTCCGTGAATGGAAAATAACGTGGAAAGGTGGGATTTTTGGCATCCAAATCACATAGTGTCACGCCCCGAGCGCGGAAGATACCCGGAGACGCGTGACGAGTTTATATCAATCATGTCAATCAGAGTGGTCGTGTATTCGACACAAAGACAGAGATGCGCAAAATAGTAAGATAACCCAATCCTTTATTTCATAATGGATAGGCTATTACAAATCCAATACTCTGTTAATAAAAAGAGAAAAGAATACATAGTTGACTCAAGAAAACTATAGAAAAAGACTAGATGACACTTGAGCAGCTCTATCACTTTCACTCTTGACCATTCCCATCCGATTGACTTCCATCGTCGTCAGAATTACCTGAAAAGTACAAAGGGACAAACGGAATGAGCGAACGCTCAGTAGGAAATTATATCTCAAGTACTAGCAAGGGGTTTAAGTAATTACATCTTTCATGAATGCAATAAAGCTATGCATGCTCGCATAAACGACAAGATAGAGAGTATGTAATATCAAGGAAATAAGATGAACTAATCATGAACTTTCAACAAGATAACAAGTGTATTCAAGATATTCAAGCAAGTACGTTTAACAAGTCATGTCAAGAACTTTGGCTATCATGTATCAAGTAAGTAATTTACCCTTTTTCGGGCCACGCATTTCATGTCAAGTCAAGTACGATTCAAGTACAAGATGTGTATGGAATGTCCAATCAAGCAAGTCAAGTACTCGGTATAATACCAGATACCTTATCATTTTAACTCCCATGGGCACAAGTACTTTCGGGTGCTCCTCCCAAGACCAGATCGGGCCCTATATGCGCAGGCATTTATCATGTGTTTTGACATCCACTCTTGTTTATATAGCGAATATAGAATTTCAATCATCAAGCTTGTAGACACGTATGACAACTTTGACAGAATAGAGTCCAAAAATATGACAAGGACATAGAATGACGATAATAACGGTATAATCACGATATTGATAAAACTAGGTAGAAAATGGTTCCCTTAACTTAGGTACCATGACAAATCAGTATGGACATTCTTTATATAGAATTGAGGTCCACATGAACAGTATATCAAAGCAAGATACCCTCATTCTTATCATAGAATTGAGGTTTACAAGAACGACATGATATGGCATGATATCATCATCCCATTAAGAATTTTCTTATGATATATTCTTTGTATAAACATAAGGGCCGGTATACCATGTTTCTTTAGATTGACATGGCAAAGATCGTGTAATGGGTTTTTAGGGTACAACTAGCTCAGTCGGCCTTGAGGGAATCCAAGGCTACGAGGAGTCTTACGGAGGTCTCTATGACTAACTCGCTAGTCCAAAGGAACGGAATGTCCAATGGAGAGCTTGTATGTCAATGAGAGTTGAGTGTGATCGATAAATCAACATGAAACGTGGGACTATACTCACGGAGTGGAGAATAGTGCCGATATATATATTATATAACATATGAAAGCATCGGTTAATAGAGACAGTGAAAAATCAGTTTTACAGTAAAATAACGACTTAGGTCAAGTCGTTTCTCAAGTAATTAACGCCTAACAGAAGGGCGTTTACATATTTTCCGTTTTGTAGAATTTTCAATAATTCAGTAATTTAACTAAAACGCGCCCTGGTCTGGGGCGTTTCTTCAAGAGTTGACGACTTCACAAGAAGGTGTCTTATTATTTACATTTTTAACAGAATATAAATAATTTTCACGATTTGTCTAAAACACGCCCTTGTAAGGGGCGTTAATGTTTTAATTCTATTTTACAGGATATATATTTCAGGATTTTAACAGAGAAACGCCCTAGGAAGGGGCGTTAGCTTTCAGATTCACACCCTGTTCTGGGCGTTAACATATGAAAAATGACTTTGTCCAAGTCGTGAATTCAAGAAATTTACAATATTCCAGGAAATAAAAATTTCAAGTGACAGGAGACATGGTCATGACAAGAAAATTAGTAGAAATTTACAGGTGGAGTCATGCAAGATATTAGAATCGATATTTCATATTTATCGAATTTTAAACAGGATCAATTATTAATTTCATGCGGTTGTTCATGAAATTAACGCCTATATGTAAGGCGTATAATTTTGAATTAACGACCTTGTGAGGGTCGTATCTTGTAAAATAGCACCCTTGACAGGGGCGTTTCTTTTAAAATATACCAGCAACGTCCGAGAAACTAAAATAAAACTAATACATGATATGCATGATGCTTCTTGTATATATATATTTAGTTTGGGCTACAAGACTTGAGAAGATCCTACCTTATGATCTGGATGAAGGAGACGAAAGGGTTTGAAGCTTCAACTGCAACTTAATAGAAGAAGAACAATCGTTCTTCCGTCAACCTGGAGAGGAAACGAAGGAAGATTAATAATCTTCACAGACATACCGGAAGCTAGGACAAATAACGAAGAATCATAACCTCGTTCTTTACACAAGCACCTGATCTTTAACCTGCATTAAAGGAGAAGAAGAATAATCAATATTCTTCATGCGGCTGTAAACAGAAGGGCAAAAGAAACTAAGAAGAACGTATGTTCTTCACTTACCGTGTAGCAGTAGATCGATCAAATGGTTTAGGGTTGGATCGATCGGGTATATTTATAGGATTTTGGAGTCCTAACAAAGGTAGTGTTTGATTGAGGGTAATATATCCCTAATAGAGTCCTTACTCTAATAGACACTTACTAGATTAGGTTAATCTTTCCCTGGATAAGCTCTGGGTCGAACGGGTCACGAACGGAATTAACGCCTTGGGTCAGGGCGTCGATTCTTTAATTAACGACCTAGTTCAGGTCGTTTCTTAAGAAACGTCTTGTATAAGGGCGTTCCTTATTTTTAAAACACGCCAAGATATGGGCGTTTCTTTTACTTGCCTATTTGGTCGCGTGAGAGTTGACGACCGCACGTGTGGTCGTCCTTTCTTTAGTCACGCCGTTTGTAGAGGCGTGTCTTTTTAAATTAACGCCTTACTCAAAGGCGTTATTTGTAATTTGTTTTATTTTTGTCTAATTAACCCTATTCTTATTATCCGTATTACTTCTGTAATATATATGTTTTTAATTTTATTTCAATATTCATTTATCAGGGTTGCTACACCCTCCCCCAGTTAAAAAGAATTTGGTCCCCAAATTCAATGTATATATAATTATACACATGGAGAGTGTAGAACATATACCTCTTAGAATAACTCGGGAAATCGTTTCTTCATAGATCCCTCGGTCTCCCATGTCGCTTCGTGTTCAGGATTCTTATTCCATTGTACCTTGAGCATGGGAATAACCCTATTCCTTAGAGCTCGTATTTCTCGATCCAAGATCTTCATAGGCTTCTGTTCATAGGTGAGATCTTTCTGGATCACCAGATCTCCATGTTCAATAATATGGGATGGATCGTGCACATACTTCTTCAACATAGATATGTGAAACACATTATGCACGTCGGACAATTGAGGAGGTAACGCGATGCGATAAGCAACCTCGCCAACTCTTTCAAGTACCTCAAATGGTCCGATGAATCTTTGCGTAAGCTTGCCCTTAACACCAAATCTTCGTATGCCACGTCCAGGCGATATCTTGAGAAATACATGATCTCCGATTTGGAATTCAAGATCTCTCCTTCTTGTATCAGCATAAGCCTTTTGTCTCGTCTGAGCAACTTGCAATCTTTCTCTGATTACTTGTATCTTCTCAGTTGTATCCCTTACCATGTCTGGACCTAATAGTTGTTTTTCTCCAACTTCGTTCCAGCATAAGGGTGATCGGCAACTCCTTCCATATAAAGCTTCGAAAGGTGCCATTTGGATACTAGCTTGGTAGCTGTTGTTATATGCAAATTCAATTAATGGCAGGTGATCATGCCAGCTTCCTCCAAAGTCAATGATGCAGGCTCTAAGCATATCTTCAACAACATGATTAGCTCTCTCGGTCTGACCATCCGTTTGTGGGTGAAAAGCAGTACTAAAGTTGAGCCTTGTTCCCAACGAATGCTGTAATCCCTTCCAGAAATGAGAAGTGAAACGGGGATCTCTATCAGACACGATTGAGACAGGAATTCCATGTATCCTGACTATTTCCTTGATGTATAGTGCAGCTAGCACATCAATTGACCATCGGCTTTTTTATTGGCAAGAAATGTGCCGATTTAGTTAATCGGTCAATGATAACCCAGATTCCATCATGTCCTCCTTTAGATTTTGACAAACCCATGATGAAGTCCATACCAATATCCTCCCACTTCCACTTAGGAATATCTAGAGGATGTAGTTTTCCAGCAGGCTTTTGGTGTTCCGCCTTGACCTGTTGGCACATGAGACAGCGTGCTACATAGTCCGCTATTTCTCTTTTCATATTGGGCCACCAAAAGTTCCTCTTTACATCTTGGTACATTTTAGTTGATCCAGGATGAATAGTGTACCTTGATCGGTGAGCTTCATCTAAGATCTTCTTCTTTAATTCCGGACAATCGGGTATACAAGTTCTACCTTTGAACAACAATCTTCCATCAGAAGTTAGTTGAAAATCAGATTGTCCTTCTAATCTGCCTTTGATTTCCACTAATACAGGATCATCACCCTGAAGTGCTTGTATCTCAGATAATAGATCTGACTGTATGCTTATATGAGATAATGTAACAAATTTGGATTCCGTGTCCAAGCTTATATTGAGCTCGGAGAATTGTTCAAGTAACCTCCATTCTTGTATCATACAATTGGCTATCATTGCTCTTGGCTTTCGACTAAGGGCATCAGCAACATAATTACCCTTTCCGGGATGGTATTGTATATTGAAGTCGAAGTCCTTGAGATATTCTAGCCAGCGTCTTTGTCTCATGTTTAGCTCCTTTTGTGAAATAGATATTTGAGACTCTTGTGATCGGAGTATACAGTAAACTGCACTCCATATAAGTAGTGTCTTCATATCTTTAGGGCAAATACCACCGCGGCCAGTTCTAAGTCATGGACGGGGTAATTCTCCTCATGCTTCTTCAGTTGACGTGAAGAGTATGCTATGACCTTTCCTTGTTGCATTAGGACACATCCGAGGCCAATGCCAGAAGCATCTGTGTAGACATCGAATTTCTCTCCTTCTATCGGTAGAGCTAAGACCGGAGCTGTAGTGAGATGATCTTTGAGAGTTTGAAAACTTCTTTCACATTCCTCACTCCATTCATATCGGATCTCCTTGCGAGTTAACCTTGTAAGGGGCACAGCGATCTTAGAGAAAACTTTGATGAATCGCCGATAATAGCCTGCAAGACCTAAGAAACTTCTGATCTCGCTTGCATTAGTGGGTCTTTCCCAGTTTCTTACAGCTTCAACCTTTGACGGATCTACTCACTTCTTCAAGCCAGAACTCGCATTTGCTGAGTTTAGCATATAATTGATTTATCCTCAAGACTTGCAATGCTATCCTCAAATGCTCTTCATGTTCTTCCTTAGTCTTAGAATATATCAATATATCATCAATGAAGACCCCTATGAATTGATCCAAGTAAGGCCTGAATATGCTATTCATTAACTGCATAAAGGCAGCAGGGGCATTTGTTAGTCTAAAAGGCATAACAACAAATTCATAATGGCCATACCTACTTCTGAATGCGGTCTTGTGAATGTCATCATCCTTGATTCTTAATTGATGATATCCCGACCTGAGATCAATCTTGGAAAAGTATTTGGATCCTGAAATCTGATCAAATAATTCATCGATTCTCGGCAGTGGATACTTGTTCTCGATAGTAAGATGATTCAACTGTCGATAGTCGATACACAATCTCATGGATCCATCCTTCTTCTTTACAAATAAGACTGGTGCTCCCCACCGGGAAGTACTTGGTCTAATAAACCCTTTTCGGATTAGTTCCATCAACTGCTCCTTCAACTCCTTGAGTTCAGCAGGGGACATTCTATATGGTGCCTTTGAAACAGGACCAGCACCAGGGACTAAGTCAATGGTGAAGGCCACTTCTCTTTGAGGGGGTAATCCCGACAAATCTTCCGGAAATACGTCTGGAAATTCTTGCACTACCTGAATGTCTTCTATCTTGGTTTCCTTAGCTTCTTTAACAGTGACAAAAGCAAGGAAGGATACACATCCCTTCCTGACGAGCTTGCTTGCTCGAAGAGCCGAAATAAGAGGGGATTTGCTTCGACTCTTAGGACTAGTATAAGTCAGTTCTGGAAATTCTTTGAAAACAATCTTGCTATTACGGCAATCAACCGTTGCCTGGTACTTAGATAACCAATCTGTTCCTAGTATAACATCATATTCTTTTAGATCTAAGCAGATAAGATCAATAGGAAAATTCTTTCCTCGAACCAACACCTCACAGTTTTGGTAATGATGCGTGATATCCGTCTCGTTTCCGAGAGGAGTAGACAACACTATTTTCATCCATTCCGGTTCTAGAGGTAATGGGTCAGCAAACTTCTTAGAAATAATAGAATGCGATGCACCCGTATCAAATAAGACATGTGCATATTTGGAACAAATTTTCAATGTACCTTCCACTAATCCGCCTTCTTCTTCAGGTTCGGTCTCCTGTATTGCATGAAGACGAGCATTCTTTGTCACCGGGCGTTTACCATCGCCGGCTTGGTCGTTCATTAATGGACACTCGGGAATCCGATGCTCACGGCTTCCACAACGGAGACAAGCTCCTAATTTCCTCCAGCATTCTTCTGTCTTGTGACCAGCCTTGTCACAATGCTTGCATACTGTATTAGAAGGGATAGTTGTGATAGAGAAAGGCTTAGTCTTTTTAAACTTATGGTCTTGAGAGGAAGAACCTCCATTATTGGGCCTCTTCTTAAAGTTGGGTTTGAAGGAACCCGAACCCGTGACTTGTTCCTTCTTGTCTTTCCCTCGGGTCCTATCAGATAGTTCCGTGGCATCTTCAAGTAGTTGGGCTCGGCGCACTATTTCAGAATAAACTTGGATGTCCATAGGCGCCAGTTGAGTAATATAGTGGGGCCTAAGCCCATTAAGAAATCTACGGGCTTTCATCTTCTCCGTGCTAATAAGATGCTTAGCATATCTAGACAAAACTGGAGAACTGAGCTTCATAATCTGCTAATGATAGGGATCGTTGCTTTAATGCAGCGAATTCGGCAGCCTTCTTTTCTTGGACTCGGTCCGAGAAATATTTAGCATTGAAGTATTCCACAAATTCTTCCCATGTTACTTGAGTCGGATCTATGGTTGCTTCAATAGACTCCCACCAGCATCTAGCATCTTTCTCTAATTGAAATGTAGCTAATAGAACTTTGTCCTGATCTGTGCATTGCATGACACGGAATATGCGTTCGGTTTCCCGAACCCAATGCTCGGCATCGTCCGGATCGGTCGATCCCATAAACTTCGGGGGATTCATGTTCTTAAATGCTTGGTGTAAGCTTCCAGCTCGTGGAGCACCACCTTGTGCTACCTGTTGTAGCACTTGGGTCATCCCTTGGAGGGTACGCTGCATGTTGCGCCATTGAGCACATTCGACAGCCATTATCCTACAATTACAATAACTATATTAGTACGTGATCATATTTAAAGACTCGTATACTATGTTAAATCTAACCCTTGGTTCTACCCAATCTCACTGGTTTAAAGGTTCAACTTATCCTTGGACTTGGGTTTTTCCTAGGAATTGAATACCTTAGGCTCTGATACCACAAAAACTGTCACGCCCCGAGCGCGGAAGATACCCGGAGACGCGTGACGAGTTTATATCAATCATGTCAATCAGAGTGGTCGTGTATTCGACACAAAGACAGAGATGCGCAAAATAGCAAGATAACCCAATCCTTTATTTCATAATGGATAGACTATTACAAATCCAATACTCTGTTAATAAAAAGAGGAAAAGAATACATAGTTGACTCAAGAAAACTATAGAAAAAGACTAGATGACACTTAAGCAGCTCTATCACTTTCACTCTTGACCATTCCCATCCGATTGACTTCCATCGTCGTCGGACTTACCTGAAAAGTACAAAGGGACAAACGGAATGAGCGAACACTCAGTAGAAAATTATATCTCAAGTACTAGCAAGGGGTTTAAGTAATTACATCTTTCATGAATGCAATAAAGCTATGCATGCTCGCATAAACGACAAGATAGAGAGTATGTAATATCAAGGAAATAAGATGAACTAATCATGAACTTTCAACAAGATAACAAGTGTATTCAAGATATTCAAGCAAGTACGTTTAACAAGTCATGTCAAGAACTTTGGCTATCATGTATCAAGCAAGTAATTTACCCTTTTTCGGGCCACGCATTTCATGTCAAGTGAAGTACGATTCAAGTACAAGATGTGTGTGGAATGTCCAATCAAGCAAGTCAAGTACTCGGTATAATGCCAGATACCTTATCATTTTAACTCCCATGAGCACAAGTACTTTCGGGTGCTCCTCCCAGGACCAGATCGGGCCCTATATGCGCAGACATTTATCATGTGTTTTGACATCCACTCTTGTTTATATAGCCAATATAGAATTTCAATCATCATGCTTGTAGACACGTATGACAACTTTGACAGAATAGAGTCCAAAAATATGACAAGAACATAGAATGGCGATAATAACGGTATAATCACGATATTGATAAAACTAGGTAGAAAATAGTTCCCTTAACTTAGGTACCATGACAAATCAGTATGGACATTCTTTATATAGAATTGAGGTCCACATGAACAGTATATCAAAGCAAGATACCCTCATTCTTATCATAGAATTGAGGTTTACAAGAACGACATGATATGGCATGATATCATCATCCCATTAAGAATTTTCTTATGATATAGTCTTTGTATAAACATAAGGGCCGGTATACCATGTTTCTTTAGATTGACATGGCAAAGATCGTGTAATGGGTTTTTAGGGTACAACCAGCTCAGTCGGCCTTGAGGGAATCCAAGGCTACGAGGAGTCTTACGGAGGTCTCTATGACTAACTCGCTAGTCCAAAGGAACAGAATGTCCAATGGAGAGCTTGTATGTCAATGAGAGTTGAGTGTGATCCATAAATCAACATGAAACGTGGGACTATACTCACGGAGTGGAGAATAGTGCCGATATATATATTATATAACATATGAAAGCATCGGTTAACAGAGACAGTGAAAAATCAGTTTTACAGTAAAATAACGACTTAGGTCAAGTCGTTTCTCAAGTAATTAACGCCTAACAGAAGGGCGTTTACATATTTTCCGTTTTGCAGAATTTTCAATAATTCAGTAATTTAACTAAAACGCGCCCTGGTCTGGGGCGTTTCTTCAAGAGTTGACGACTTCACAAGAAGGCGTCTTATTATTTACATTTTTAACAGAATAAAAATAATTTTCACGATTTGTCTAAAACACGCCCTTGTAAGGGGCGTTAATGTTTTAATTCTATTTTACAGGATATATATTTCAGGATTTTAACAGAGAAACACCCTAGGAAGGGGCGTTAGCTTTCAGATTCACGCCCTGTTCTGGGGCGTTAACATATGAAAAATGACTTTGTCCAAGTAGTGAATTCAAGAAATTTACAATATTCCAGGAAATAAAAATTTCAAGTGGCAGGAGACATGGTCATGACAAGAAAATTAGTAGGAATTTACAGGTGGAGTCATGCAAGATATTAGAATCGATATTTCATATTTATCGAATTTTAAATAGGATCAATTATTAATTTCATGCGGTTGTTCATGAAATTAACGCCTATATGTAAGGCGTATAATTTTGAATTAACGACCTTGTGAGGGTCGTATCTTGTAAAATAGCGCCCTTGACAGGGGCGTTTCTTTTAAAATATACCAGCAACGTCCGAGAAACTAAAATAAAACTAATACATGATATGCATGATGCTTCTTGTATATATATATTTAGTTTGGGCTACAAGACTTGAGAAGATCCTACCTTATGATCTAGATGAAGGAGACGAAAGGGTTTGAAGCTTCAACTGCAACTTAATAGAAGAAGAACAATCGTTCTTCCGTCAACCTGGAGAGGAAACGAAGGAAGATTAATAATCTTCACAGACATACCGGAAGCTAGGACAAATAACGAAGAATTATAACCTCGTTCTTTACACAAGCACCTGATCCTTAACCTGCATTAAAGGAGAAGAAGAATAATCAATATTCTTCATGCGGCTGTAAATAGAAGGGCAAAAGAAACTAAGAAGAACGTATGTTCTTCACTTACCGTGTAGCAGTAGATCGATCAAATGGTTTAGGGTTGGATCGATCGGGTATATTTATAGGATTTTGGAGTCCTAACAAAGGTAGTGTTTGATTGAGGGTAATATATCCCTAATAGAGTCCTTACTCTAATAGACACTTACTAGATTAGGTTAATCTTTCCCTGGATAAGCTCTGGGTCGAACGGGTCACGAACGGAATTAACGCCTTGGGTCAGGGCGTCGATTCTTTAATTAACGACCTAGTTCAGGTCGTTTCTTAAGAAACGTCTTGTATAAGGGCGTTCCTTATTTTTAAAACACGCCCAAGATATGGGCGTTTCTTTTACTTGCCTATTTGGTCGCGTGAGAGTTGACGACCGCACGTGTGGTCATCCTTTCTTTAGTCACGCCGTTTGTAGAGGCGTGTCTTTTTAAATTAACGCCTTACTCAGAGGCGTTATTTGTAATTTGTTTTATTTTTATCTAATTAACCCTATTCTTATTATCCGTATTACTTCTGTAATATATATGTTTTTAATTTTATTTCAATATTCATTTATCAGGGTTGCTACACATAGGATCGACTCTATCTACTAATTAGATAAGTCTAAAAGGATAGTAGATCGAATTGAAAGCCTAGTTAGGACTCTAAGTTCATTCTAATCCACAAAACCCTAGCTAACCCTATAAATAGATCCCAGATTTGACGTGTGCGACCCTTACTTTTGGCACGGGTGGAACTAAGGTAAGGAGGATGAATTAGAGGTAAGTTTCTTCTAGGAGTTTGTTTATTATAGTTAGAACTAACCACCCTCTAAATTTCATTTTAGGAGATCAAGTGTACAAGAAGTTAGAGTGTAGTGCCCGAAAATTTACATAAATAATTTCTGGATTATTTTAAGAATTTTCTGGAATTTACTAGGAATTGTAAAACTTAAATTGATTATAAGGCCCAAGTATGTTGAAAATTTAATCCAGCTTTGATAAATAAAACCCAAAAAGGTTAAGGACCAAGCCCATTAAGTTTGGCCCATATTCTAGAAGGATATTTAGCTTATTCACGAATTTTAAGGATAAATACTCATTTATAAGATAATTATGTGGATAAAACAATTAAAGAGTTTGTATTAAGTTGAATTCTGCGCACAGTGGATGTAGCGGTCTATCGTGCGACCGCCACAGTCATGTAACACACCAATACATGACCGTTACACCCTGTCAGTTCCGTGAATGGAAGAATAAGCAAAAAGATTAGATTTTTGCTAGTTTATCTCCTTGGGATCGAGATGGGAGGACTAGTAAACATGTTAAGGACTCTCGGAAGTCGATCTAAGCTTGAACAAGGACTCTAGAATCAATCTAATCCATAAAACACTAGCTAGAACCTATAAATAGACCCTAGTTTTGACCTGCGCGACCCTTACATTGGCTCACGTGAAATCAAGGTAAGACGACATTATCTCAGGTAAGTTCTTAAGAACTTTTTGTTCCTTATACATAGGACTAATCTTCCTCAAAATTTCATGCTAGGAGATCAACTACACAAGAAGTTTGAAGCTTCTAAAGTTCTTGGTTCGACCATAGCAACCCAAGAATCTGGGCAAAAGTCTACTGAAGATCAGGAGATTTGAACACCTAAACGAGGTAATTAGAGTTCGGTTCTTTAGAACTTTTTGTTCCCAATAGTTTCACCTTATTACCTTCAAAATTTCACTTCCTTAGGTCAACAGATTGAGTAATTAGAGCGACGTGAAGTTGCTAAAAAATCACAGGAAGGGAAGAACTAGGGCGTGTCTTGCAGTCCCAAATTGGATGTTGAAAGCCCAGGAAAAAGGTAGGTTATCTCATGAACATCAAGAATATCCTGATAGGGATAAAAACCCTCTGGTTTTGATTGATTCCATACATTATAGACTTTGAATTTCATGTTTTAGTAAGTCTATACATACATGCATGTCCCTAGCCTAAATTAAGATAAAAGATATTCTCTTGTTCATTTTACTGCAATCTATGCATCTAGATGGACTATTCTTTATTTTATCATGACTAGTGTAGTTAGGTCTTTCAAAGCATGACATGTTTCAAAGCATAGTCTTTTATTTTTTTTATCCTATCAACAGGACTCTAACGGCCTATAGTTAAACCGTCAGATGGACGTAACGGCCTTACAATAAGCCGTCACACTCCCTGTTATACTTAAGCTTCACTGTTAACTCTGGCGGACCATAATCGGAGCGTTACAACACTCTAACGGTCCCATGATAAACCGTCACAGAACTGTGACGCGCCCATGTTCGACCGTCAGAATAAATGTGTTCTGTCAACCCGAGATAGAGTTAAAAATAGTCAAGTTTACTTATGAATAAGCCTAGTTATCTAAGGTTTGATCTAATTTTTATAGATTTGAGGTTATAAATTGATTCATGTATGTTTAAAGCACCTTGAGTTATTTTAAAGTACATGTTAATTTCAAGGCTAAAACCCTATAGTTTTGTATAAAAACATGATTTTTGCTAATGTATTGACGGAGTTTTATCATCGTTCCACATTGTTACACATTCTTTCTATATAGTCAATGTCTCTCAGTACATGACATATATTCCGGTATATGACCATTAGTTTACACTTTTGCACTATAGGAACATATTCTTGGACTTGAGGACCTCTCTATTAGATATTCCTTCCAATGGACTAGGAAATCTGATTTCAAGGCCTCTGTAATTCTCCACGAGTCTGGGATTCCCACTAGGACGCCGAGTTGGTTGTACCTTTAAAGCCCAATTGTTTGAAAGCATTATCGATGATTTCTAGTTTTTGACTAGGTAACAGCCTAATACTAGACCGTCAGGCTCATCTAAGGGTCCAATATATAACCGTCACATTCACTGAGTCCAACTATTCTTTCTGGATTCAATCTATTTTAACGGCCCAATTATAGACCGTCACGTTCATGTAACGGCCCATTAATTGACCGTCACGGTTCTTGAGTGATTTAACCAGAGGTTTGACCCAAGGGTTGATATTCCAAAGTTCTAGATGGATTATTAATAGTCTAGGTCTTGTCATATTGTTCAAGATACTTAATCTTAAATTATGAAAGTTAAGAAACGTACCGTTATGCTGCCGATTTATTTTCATGGCATAACCTAGTTTTAATATGTTCATTGAAATTCTTTAAATCAAATAGAAGCATTCTTATGATAGATTACTTTATCCTGAACCTATCATTGAAATTGTACATTCTTGGCCATATTGTTTATATGCGTAGAAGTAGCTTGATTTATACTTGAAGATGCGGACCGAGCACTGATTGTGTTCAAGGGCTCTATACTAGTCCCCTCGACTGATTGTCAAAAATATACTATTATAAATCATGGGATATGATGCTACTGGCATCGCATTACGCTGGGAGTACTTTCTCGATAGATAAGTGAAGATCCACGGCATCGTGAAGTGAAAATCCAAGACACGTACATGACTTTCTAGCTTGTTACATGTTATTCCACGAAAATTCACAAAGTAGTTATGTTGGCACCGGCTTATTTTCTTGAATTAATCGAGGATTAAGCGTAAAGAAATACCCCCTAAATAGAATAAAATGGCACATCACCAAAGTTGCTCTACCAGTCAAGTTAAGCTCAAAAATCAAGACACTTCACCGGGTCAAGCAGCACAACATAACAACCGGGTATCTGCCCTGAGCAAATGGCACTATGCGAGCCAGTTTCTCGACAACCGGGTCGATTTCGGGATTCGGGACAACCTTCCGTACCTTACGGCACTCTGTGAAGATTCGGGGTTTACCCCCGGACACCCTGCATACGGTGTCACACCACCGGTGCCTCAACAACCGGGTTAACCCGGGACTCAGAACAGCTTGTCGCATCATACGGCTCTTCGCCAAGGAGGGAGGGTCACCCCGACCACCAGACAAATGGCATCATCATGTCGATGTCCCAGTTAGCGGGCCAAACCAAGGGTCCTAACTAGCTAGCCGTGACCCGTGGCAACATCAACGATCGATCGGGTCCACCCTTGATCACTCAGTTTGCGGGTTTGCCCGCGTTCAACATAGCTACCCTAGCCGACCCGGGGGCACCCTAACTACAAGCGATGCCACGTGGAGCCCAACAATGAGGCCGGGGTCTACCCTCGAGTCACCTCCCTCCAACCCTCTAAAGTCAAAGGAAGACCCGTCAAGGCTAACCGTAAGCTTCAGGAGCTCACAGCACCCATATACGGCCCGCACACGCATGTCGGGAACTTCCCGGAGCACCTGGTAGGCGCGTATGCTCCAGGCACTCTATAGCAAGTCCGAGCCCAATTCGGGACTCCCAGCAGCCCATCGCGTCATGCACCACCATCATGCGCCCTCACACGTGGATCGACCGGAAGAAAAATTCATGTTTATAAACCCAGTCAAACCCCAATCTAACCCTCAATCAACCCCAGTCAAACCCACAGTCAAACCCATGGTAAACCCTCGGTCAAACCGCGTAAACCCCTCTAGGGAGGGGTTTAGGCGGACCAGCCTCACCCCCAAGGCTGGTCTGCCTAAACCCCCATTAAACAAAAAATAAGGCTTTTTTAATTAAAAAAGGCACCCAAGCCAGTCTACCCAAACCCCCCATGGGGGAGGGGGTTTAGGCGGACCAGCCTGACCCCTCAGGCTGGTCCGCCTAAACCCCATCCAAAATAAAAAAAATGATTTTTTAAACAAAAAAAACCCCTCCGTGACTGGTTTAGGCGGACCAGACCAGCCCCTTGGGCTGGTCCGCCTAAACCCTCCCTCCCCCACTCCGTAACACTCTCCCAGGGCTTACCCGAACCAACTTTGCCCCCAAACCTAGTCCGCCTAAACCCCCCCTGGGGGAGAGGTTTAGGCGGACGAACTTTGCCCCCTAACCTAGTCCACCTAAACCCCCATGACCCTTCATCTTCCCCTATAAAATCCCCCCTAGAACATGAACGGGAAGGCAACAAGGAATGAAATGAAGGATGTAATGTAACACCCTCCGACCTAACTACCGCGCCCTCGGACTCCCGAGGCCTTCGGCAAGGGTCGGGGACGCGAGGAACTAAGTGCGCACGTGGTTGGCTTGTCGATCAGCTTATACACGCCGAGGGTATGTCATACGTACTTCCCTCACGCGACGTCTAGCCATCTCACACAAGCTCATGCCCGTCGTACGAAAGGCACTATGGCAATGGCGAATACACCCGCATCCCGGGTCTGCCCACGTATGACAACCCACGGTGGCTACGCATACGCCATGATGCCGCACCTACTTTCGACACAGAACCGCATGCCCACCGCCCGCTCTGAGCTAGCCGCCGATCGCTCGGACTGATGACTCGAGTTATCGGACCCTTGCCCGGGAATAATATTCCCGGGGCCGGCCTCAACTCCCCAGGATGACGACATTCGCCTTCTGGGGCCCGGACCCGACCACTCACCTTGAGCCGCGTCCAACCTCCGTCAGGCGCCAGCCCACGATCGCCCCTACCACCTAGGCAGTCAGGCTTGTCTCGATCTCCTCATGGGGAGCCTCTGTAAAACACGCGGATATCCGCTTTATCCCGCATTGACCCGGGGACCGATCCACGTGTCGAAATTGTCCCGTGGCTTGCGCCCATTGTACTTCGGCCTCTTCGGCCCCTTTGTAAAGCACATGTGGCTCTCATATAGTATGAAACCAGTTGAACACATGCCCCTGTACTCGGGTCTCAGCCTCTTCACGGCGCCCGCCTCCTTCAGTCATGACGGTGCCTCCGGCACCCTACTCCAGTCACATCGGGCCCCGAGCACGACCATCGAGGTCTCCCGACGCCCGCCTCCTTTAGTCACAACGGTGCCCCCGACACCCGACTATCAAAAACTTCAGTCACAACGGTGCCTCCGGCACCCGAATCTAGTCACATCGGGCCCCGAGCACGACCATCGAGGTCTCCTGGTGCCCCCAACACCCGACTATCAACAACTTCAGTCACAACAGTGCCTCCGGCACCCGACTCTAGTCACATCGGGCCCCGAGCACGACCATCGAGGTCTCCAGGTGCCCGCCTCCTTCAGTCACAACGGTGCCCCCGGCACCCGACTGTCAACAACTCCAGTCACAATGGTGGCTCCGACACCTGACTCCAGTCACATCGGGCCTCGAGCACGACCATTGAGGTCTCCCGACGCCCTCCTCCTTCAGTCACAACGGTGCCCTCGGCACCCGACTGCTAACTACTCCAGTCACATCGGGGCCCACGGCACCCCACCACTCAACAACTCCAGTCACAACGGTGCCCCCAGCACCCGACTGCCAACTACTCCAGTAACAACGGTGCCTACGGCACCCCTACTGTCCCGACCTCGACACTGTCTTCTGACGGGAAGACATTGTGACGCCCCTCGGGCGGCATCCTGCTGAATCACAGGTCCTCTAATGGACACTACGTACAGATACGAAACTACCCACATAATAATGCAATGACCCGGGGACCGTCATGAATGACAAAATTGTCCCGTGACTTGCAAGCAATTGTAATCGGGCTCTCATGCCCCCATATAAATGCCTTTCATGGCATATAAGTCATGTAATCTAGTCAGGGAGCGGATTCCCCTCCTCGCTAGAACCAGTCTCTCTGCCCCCAGTTATCCCTGTTGTGTGGTGTTGCCCTGTCGTTGTTGCATGGACTAAGCCCTCCCGACATCGCTGCTCCCAGGGTCCCTGACTCTCTCTTTAGCATAAGAAACAAAGGTATTTCGATTCAATCCGATGTAAAATAAACATTGGTTGCTTACGACCGGTGGGGAAAGACGTCCAGTACATGAATCCCCATAATCGCCTGCACACTCACACCCATGGAACCCCGTTTATCCACGTGTCGCCCGATCTCTCGAGCCACGGGCCGCGTCCTGGCGACGCTTCCCCGGTCAATCCTTGGTTCCGTAGGTGATTGTCGAGAAATCGACTGGCACGCCCGCATTCCACCCAGCCATCCCTGTCCCAATCTCCCAGAATGATGAACCATATGCCATCCCTTCCAGTGCGTTCCTATCATTCTCTCTGCCTTCTTCTCAATACCCCCGGAATCCCCGTGTGCCCAGTCAACCTATCTCGGCCTTTGTTAAAAGGCGAGTCTACATCCCCGCCGCCAGGACAAAACGATAAGTGACCCCCCGCGGTCGCAAACAACTTGATACTAAGTGAAGAGTACATTCTTGATTGTTACATGACTTTCTAGTACATTCTTGTTCATGAAAGGCCATATCATATTCTTACTAAATCATACTTGCTCAAACTATCTTACATGATCATCTTGTTACTTTGGTTTAATCGCATGATTGATCGCATTCGCATGATTTTACCTTATTTCTTTAGAGCTAAAATGCTAATTACTTTAACAATGCCTTCACGTTGATGCGAAGATACCTACTGGGCAAGTGTGCTCACTACCTATTTTCCAATCTTTTCAGGAGATGGAACTGATACGAATTTTGATTCGAGTTATACAAGTAGCGGGTCCGAGAGCGAATGAAAGTCATATCAAAATGGGAGTGAAGACTTAGGAAAGTCAATATTGTTTAGATCGAGTATTTGTAATTTCCTTTTTCCTTGAGTCTGATAGATTAGTAAAGATTGAAAAGTCATTGTATTTGGATATTTTGATTATTAATGAAATAGAGTTGGAGTTTGATTAAATTATTGTGCAATTGCATTCTTATGTGTGATTGTCTCACGCTCTGATCGTTCTTGCTTGCAAGAGGCTTACCATGCCGGCTGTCCGCGTTCCTCGAGCTAGTCTTCCGCTGTAATAAAAGGCTCGGGGCATGACAGTTAAGTTGGTATCAGAGCCTAAGTCTCAAGACTTAGGAAAAAGAGTCATGTCATAGGTTATGTCCAAGGTTTAAGGACCTCTACCTATGAACTAAGGAAGAAATTTCCTCAACTATGCGAGAATTGGGTAGAGCCCGGGAAAGGATAGTTAATGAGCTTCACGATCTAGCTCTTTCTAATTCCATGAGAATTAACAATTTGTTATTTCTCTCAAGTACCTCATTATTACAATGGCACATCGTGTAGATTGGGGTGGCATGCAACAAACGGTTGCTGGCCTTACTCAGGCGTTACAAACTATGGCCAAGGCAGGCGCAGGGGCAAGGGCTGGTGACTTGTATCACAATTTTCGGAGCTTAAATCCTCCGTGGTTTTACGGTTCTTCCAATCCGGATGAGGATAGATGAGATGAATCACACCTTTGATGTCATCCAAAGTACTGATCAAGAAAGAGTGTGTCTTGCAACCTTTCCACTCAATAAAGATGCACACACATGGTGGAAATCATTACCTACATCTCCGGCAGATGCACCTCATACATGGGACGGTTTTCTCACTCTATTTCGTGCTAAGTACTTTTCTGAACATGTTAAAGAAAGAAAGGCTATAGAGTTTGCCTCTCTTCGTCAGGGAATGATGACAGTCGCGGAGTATGAACTTCAATTCTCCATGCTAGCACCTTATGCACCACATTTAATCAGTATTTATTTATTGAAGGCCAATCGGTTTATGGATGGGTTACGACCCGATTTCATTCAGCAGCTCGGGACCCAAAACATCAGTACCTATGCGGAGATGGTTCAGCGGGCATATTTATGTGAAAGCACCTTAGAGAAGGTCGAGAAATTGAAAGGTAAAGGAGAAGAGTCTAGCCGATGATCTGATCGGCATTATAAGAAGGAGAAATTCAGTATCACGGAGCCCTACAAAAGCCGTGATAGTAAGAAAAGATCCAGGAGCGAGAACGGTGGTAGTTCTCAGAAGCACAAGAAAGCCAAAGAGGAGAAGGAGCAAGTCATGGCGGCTTGCACATTTTGCGAGAAGTTCAGCCATTCGATTGAAGAATGTTGGAAGCGCCTTGGTGCGTGTCTACGTTGTGGAAGCAGGGAGCATCGTATGCCAGATTGCCACCTTATGAAGGATCAATCATCTGGTGGAGGACGTAAAAGGCAAGCTCGCCTCAATGTTGTTCTAGAAGAAGAAGAAGCACCCAAGGATGGTGGACTTATGGAAGGTACTCTTCAAATTTATTCATGTCCTGCATTTGTGCTATTTGATACTGGTGCTTCTCATTCTTTTATCTCCACTACTTTTACAAAAACATTACCAATTGCATCAGTTCCCTTACCTTCAGATCTTGCTATTACTACACCTGTAGGATCTGGAACAAAACTTACCGAGTATTATCCTGATAGTGAGGTAATAGTGGAAGATCACAATCTCCTAACAAATCTAGTATGCCTTGACATGAAAGGTTATGATGCCATTTTAGGGGTAGATTGTCTTATAGATCACGATGTGGATATTAACTGTCGAAATAGGATTATATCCTTTCAAAAACCCGATTTTCCAAGATTTTCTTTCCTTGGCATCAAGTATAAGAAACATCCCACTATCATATCATCTCTTTACTCTTGCAAACTTCTCTCACGAGAATGTGAAGCTTTTCTTGCTTCTATCATTATTACCGAGTCCAAGGAAATCATCATAGCAGACATCCCTATTGTAAATATGTTTCTAGATGTGTTCCCATCCGAATTACCCAATTTACCACCTGAGAGGGAAGTAAACTTCACCATCGAACTCATTCCAGGAGCAGCACCTATTTCTATAGCCCCTTACAGGATGTCCCCCATGGAACTAAAGGAACTAAAAAGACAGTTGTAGGAACTACTAGACAAGGGTTTCATCAGACCTAGCACATCCCCCTGGGATGCGCTAGTTCTTTTTTTCAAGAAAAAGGATGGCTCTCTTAGGCTGTGTATATACTACCAGCGACTGAATCAACTCACAATCAAAAATAAGTATCCATTACCGCGTATTGATGAGCTCTTCGATATGCTTTCAGGAGTAGAGTATTTCTCCAAGATAGACCTCAGGTCAGGTTATCATCAGCTTAGAATTAAAAAAGAAGACATTTATAAATTAGCTTTTCGAAGTCGTTATGGCCACTATGAATTCGTGGTAATGCCGTTCGGGTTAACAAATGCCCCACCAGTATTTATGCAACTTACGAACAATATTTTCCAGCCATATCTGGACCAGTTAATCGTTGTCTTCATTAATGACATCCTGATATATTCAAGATAAAAGAGGAGCATGAAGAACATCTGAGGATAGCTTTGCAAACACTTAGAGAACATAAACTCTATGCCAAGCTAACAAGTGTGAATTTTGGCTCAAGGAAGTTTCATTCCTATGTCACATTATTTCAAAAGAAGGTATCGCTATGGATCCTTCTAAAGTAGAAGCTGTCAGAAACTGGAGCTGGCCAACGACTGTATCAGAAGTAAGGAGCTTTCTGGGTCTAGCTGGTTATTATAGGAGGTTCATTAAGGACTTCTCAAAAATTACTGTTCCTTTAACTAGACTTATAAGAAAGGATAATCCTTTTATCTGGTCAAAGGAATGTGAAAAGAGTTTACAAACTCTTAAGAACCATCTTACTACAACTCCTATTCTATCACTACTAGTGGAAGGTGGTGGATTTGAAGTATATACGGATGCATCTGGCATTGGCTTAGGGTGCGTCCTCATGCAGAATGAAAAGGTAATATGTTATTCTTCAAGACAGTTGAAACGTCACGAGGAAAATTATCCTGTTCATGATTTGGAATTGGCTGCTGTCATTTTCGCCTCAAAAATTTGGCATCATTATCTCTACGGAGAGAAATTCACGGTCTACTCAGACCATAAAAGTTTGAAATACTTATTCTCTCAAAAGGAGTTAAATATGAGGCAAAGGAGATTGTTAGAATATCTCAAATACTTCGATTTTGCTATTCAATATCATCATGGCAAGGCTAATGCCATAGCAGATGCACTTAGCAGAAAACTAATGGGAAAACAATCAAGTCTCATGATCAGTATGACTAATCTTATTCTTTAATTTACTCAGTTGAACTTATATATTGACATAAAGGAAGAGGATTTTTTCATAGTTAATATTCAAGCTCAACTTACACTAATAGAAGATCTGGTCAAGCTGCAAAATGTTTATCCCGTAATACTGGAGATTAAAGCCAACATAGAACAAAGGCCATATTTCTCTATTTCTAATGACGGAGGATTACTGTTTAAGGGCCGAGTGTGTGTACCAGATCATGAGGATACGAAGAAACTGATCCTAGAGGAAGCACATAAATCCAACTACACCATTCATCCAGGTGGTACAAAAATGTATCAAGATCTCAAAAGAAATTTCTGGTGGCCCAATATGAAGAGAGAAATAGCTGACTTCGTGTCCCGTTGTCTCACTTGTTAACAAGTAAAGGCAGAGCATTTTAGACCCGCAGGTAAACTACACCCCTTAGATATTCCAGCATGGAAGTGGGAGAGTATATGAATGGATTTTATTATGGGTTTACCAAAGACAAGAGGAGGACACGACTGTATATGGGTGATCATAGACCGATTGACTAAATCTGCACATTTCATAATAATCAAAAGTCGATGGTCTGTGGACATTCTAGCCGCCTTATACATAAAAGAAGTTGTCAAACTACATGGTGTCCCTGTCACTATCATATCTAATAGAGATCCTAGATTCACATCACAATTCTGGAAGGGTCTACAACATTCACTAGGGATAAGACTGAACTTTAGCACGGCATTCCATCCACAAACTGATGGTCAGACTGAAAGAAAAAATCAAGTGATGGAAGATATGCTCAGGGCTTGTGCTATTGACTTCAGAGGAAGTTAGCATGATCACTTGCCTCTAGTAGAATTTGCATATAACAACAGTTATCAGGCCAGCATACAGATGGCACCTTTTAAAGCTTTATATGGAAAAGCTGTAGATCACTGATATGTTGGAATGAAATAGAGGAAAAGCAAATTCTAGGCCCCGACATTATCAGGGATTCTTCATAGAAAATCAAGCTCATTCAAGAAGGATTGCAGATTACACAAGAAGGCGCGACTTGGAGTTTCAAGTAGGAGATCATGTATATCTGAAGGTTTCTTCGGGTATTGGTATTCGAAGATTTGGCATCAAAGGCAAGCTAACTCTAAGATTCATTGGCCCATTTGAAATTCTCGAAAGGGTCGGTGAAGTGGCTTATAGATTAGCTTTACCTCCACAATTAGCAGGAGTTCATGATGTATTTCACGTCTCTATGCTGAAAAAGTATGTCTATGATCCTTGCCATGTTATCACTTATGATAATTTGGAGATTCAGAAGGATATGATGTACGAGCAAACACCAATAAAGATTCTGGAACGGAAAGTGCGTCAACTAAGGAATAAAGCTATTCCTATGGTCAAAATTCAATGGAAGAAATCATGGCCATGCGAAGCAACTTGGGAAACAGAAGAATCTATACGAAAAAGATTCTTAGAAATATTCGACTGTAAGTACACTCTCCATATAATCTATGTTTTTGTATTTGGGGACCAAATTCTTCTAAGTGGGGGATGGTGTAGTGTCCCAAAATTTATATAAATAATTTCTGGATTATTTAAAAAAAATTCAGAATTTACTAGGAATTGTAAAACTTAAATTGATTATAAGGCCCAAGTATGTGAAAATTTAATCCAACTTTGATAAATAAAACCCAAAAAGGCTAAGGACCAAGCCCATTAAGTTTGGCCCATATTCTAGAAGGATATTTAGCTTATTCATGAATTTTAAGGATAAATACTCATTTATTAGATAATTATGTGAATAAAATAATTAAAAAGTTTTAATTAAGTTGAATTCTGTGCACAGTGGATGTAGCGGTCTATCGTGCGACCGCCACAGTCATGTAATGTGCCAATACACGACCGTTATACGCTGTCAGTTCCGTGAATGGAAGAATAAGCAAAAAGATTACATTTGTGCTAGTTTATCTCCTTGGGATCGAGATGGGAGGACTAGTAAACATGTAAGGACTCTCAGAAGTTGATCTAAACTTTAACAAGGACTCTAGAATCAATCTAATCCACAAAACCCTAGCTAGAACCTATAAATAGACCCTAGTTTTGACCAGCGTGACCCTTACATTGGCTCACGTGAAATCAAGGTAAGACGACATTATCTCAGGTAAGTTCTTAAGAACTTTTTGTTCCTTATACATAGGACTAATATTCCTCAAAATTTCATGCTAGGAGATCAACTACACAAGAAGTTTGAAGCTTCCAAAGTTGCTGGTTCGACCATAGCAACCCGGGAATCTAAGCGGAAGTCTACTGAAGATCAGGAGATTAGAACATTTGAACGAAGTAATTAGAGTTCGGTTCTTTAGAACTTTTTGTTCCCAATAGTTTCACCTTCTTACCCTCAAAATTTCACGTCCTTAGGTCAGTAGATTGAGGAATTAGAGCGACGTGAAGTTGCTGAAAAATCATAGGAAGGGAAGAACTAGGGCGTGTCTTGCAGTCCCAAATTGGAAGTTGAAAGCCCGGGAAAAAGGTAGGTTATCTCATGAACGGAAAGAATATCATGATAGGGATAAAAGCCCTCTGATTTTGATTGATTCCATGCATTATAGACTTTGAATTTCATATTTTAGTAAGTCTATACATACATGCATGTCCCTAGCGTAAATTAGGATAAAAGATATTCTCTTGTTCATTTCACTGCAACCTATGCATCTAGATAGACTATTCTTCATTTTATCATGACTATAGTAGTCAGGTCTTTCAAAGCATGACATGTTTCAAAGCATAGTCTTTTAAATTTTTTTTATCCTGTCAACAGGATTCTAACGGCCTATAGTTAGACCGTCAGATGGACGTAATAGCCTTACGATAAGCTGTCACACTCCCTGTTATACTTAAGCTTCTCTGTTAACTATGACGGACCATAATCGGAGTGTTACAAGACTCTAACGGTCTCACGATAAACCGTCACAGAACTGTGACGCGCCTATGTTTGACCGTTAGAATAACTATGTTCTGTCAACCCGAGACAGAGTTACAAATAGTCAAGTTTACTTATGAATAAGCCTAGTTATATAAGTTTTGACCTATTTTTCATAACTTTGAGGTTATAAAATTGTTCATGTATGTTTAAAGCACCTTGAGTTATTTTAAAGTACATGTTAATTTCATGGCTAAAACCCTTTAGTTTTGTATTAAAACATGATTTTTACTGATATATTGATAGAGTTTTATCATGGTTCCACATTGTTACACATTCTTTCTATAGAGTCAATTTCTCTAAGTACATGGCATATATTCCGGTATATGACCATTAGTTTACACTTTTGCACTATCGAAACATATTCTTGGACTTGAGGACCTCTTTATTGGATATTCCTTCCAATGGATTAGGAAATCTGGTTTTAAGGACTCCGTAATTCTCCGCGAGCTTAGGATTCCCACTAGGACGCCGAGTTGGTTGTACCTTTAAAGCCCAATTTGTTAGAAAGCACTATCGATGATTTCAGATTTTTGACTAGGTAACGGCCTAATACCAGACCGTCAGGCTCATCTAACGGTCCAGTATATAACCATCACATTCACTGAGTCCAACTATTCTTTCTGGATTCAATCTATTGTAACGGCCCAATTATAGACTGTCACGTTCATGTAACGGCCCATTAATTGACCGTCACGGTTCTTGAGTGATTTAACCGGAGGTTTGACCAAAGGGTTGATATTCCAAAGTTCTTGCATGGATTATTGATGGTCCAGGACTTGTCATATTGTTCAAGATACTTAATCTTAAATTATGAAAGTTAAGAAACGTACCGTTATGCTGCCGATTTATTTTCATGGCATAACCTAGTTTTAATATGTTCATTGAAATTATTTAAATCAAATAGAAGCATTCTTATGATAGATTACTTTATCCTGAACCTATCGTTGAAATAGTACATTCTTGGCCATATTGTTTACATGCGTGGAAGTAGCTTGATTTATACTTGAAGATGCGGACCGAGCACTGATTGTGTTTAAGGGCTCTATGCTAGTCCCCTCGACTGATTGTCGGAAACATACTATTATAAACCATGGGGTATGATGCTATTGACGTCGCATTATGTTGGGAGTACTTTTTCGATAAATAAGTAAAGATCCACGGCATCGTGAAGTGAAAATCCACGACACGTACATGACTTTCTAGCTTGTTACATGTTATTCCATAGAAATTCACGAAGTACTTGATACAAAGTGAAGAGTACATTCTTGATTGTTACATAACTTTCTAGTACATTCTTGTTCATGAAAGGCCATATCATATTCTTGCTAAATCATACTTGCTCAAACTATCTTACATGATCATCTTGTTACTTTGGTTTAATCGCATGATTGATCGCATTCGCATGATTTTATCTTATTTCTTTAGAGATAAAATACTAATTACTTTAACAATGTCTTCATGTTGATGCGAAGATACCTACTGAGAAAGTGTGCTCACTACCTATTTTCTAATCTTTTCAAGAGATGGAAGTGATACGAATTCGGATTCGAGTTATACAAGTAGTGGGTCCGAGAGCGAATGAAAGTCATATCAAAATGAGAGTGAAGACTTAGGAAAGTCATTATTGTTTAGATCGAGTCTTTGTAATTTTCTTTTTCCTTGAGTCTGATAGATTAGTAAAGATTGAAAAGTCATTGTATTTGGATATTTTGATTATTAATGAAATAGAGTTGGAGTTTGATTAAACTTTTGTGCAATTGCATTCTTATGTGTGATTGTCTTGCGCTCTGATCGTTCTTGCTTGCAAGAGACTTACCATGTCGGCTGCTCGCGTTCCTCGAGCTAGTCTTTCGCTGTAATAAAAGGCTCAGGACGTGACATAGAGACTTCCAAAGTTGCTGATCCTACATAAAAAACTCAAGAATTAGTGAGTCCGACCCCGATTGATCAAGGAATTCAAAGCCCAAAATGAGGTAATTAGATAAATGTTCTTTAGAGTTATTTGTTCCTAATAGTATCCTCTTCTTACCCTCAAAATTTCATGTCTTTAGGTCAAGAGAATCAGGAGATACAAGGGTGTGAAGTTGGTGATTTAATTTAGGATGAGCAGAGAACTAGGGGTGACTTACAGCCTTAAATTGGAAATCTAAAGTCTAGGAAAGCGATAGGTTATCTCATGAATGGCTCAAACTCTAAGTCAAGAATAAAAGCCCTCTTGTTTCATTCGATTTCATGCAATGTATCTAGAGAATTTCATGTTTTAGTGGAACTATGCATTTAGTACAATCCTCATGCATGAACCTAGCCTAAATGGAATAAAAAGGAAATTATCTTGTCAACTACACAAACCTATGCATATTGTTGGCCTATATTTGTTCTATCATGGTTATGGAAGTTTATATATGTTGATTTTCAGGCATGATATGCATTAGTATAGCATTTAGTTTTTTTATCTTTTGAACTCAGATTTGCACAGGAAGAAACGGTCTTCCTATAGACTGCCAGGAAATCTAGTGGTCATACGATAGACCGCTAGCCACCGATAGAGGGTCACCCATTAGACCATTTTTGATTACTGATTTTCTGTAATATTGTAAATCCGATACATATTGCAGATTAGCCATGATTAGTATATGTTAAGCCTAGTTAGCTAAGTTTTATTCCTGATTTGAACTTTGGTTTCATATAGTTAGTTAATTTTGTCGTTCATTGTAGTAGATTTCATGTTTCATGCACATTGGCATTATTTTAACTTATGTTAATTTATGACCAAAATCATATATTCTTATAATAAATATATGTTTAAAGATGATAGATGATTCATGATCACTGTTTTATCATGATTCTCTCTCTTCTAAGAGTCACTTCTTTAAGTGCATGGCACATATCCCGGTATGTTGTCATTAGTTACACTTTTTGCACATTAAGTACACAATCTTAGACTTGATGACCTCTCATTTAGATATTCCTTCCAACGGATTAGGAAATCTTGTTTCAAGGCCTCTGTAAGACTCCGCGAGCATGGGATTCCCTCCAGGACGCCGAGCTGGTTGTACCATTAAAACCCAATCTCTAGAATGCACTATCACTGATTTCTAGAATTCTGTATTGTAAACGGTCTTGGATTCGACCGCTAAGGCCCATTAACGATCCAGCCCATGACCGCTACTGTCTTTGAGTCCAGATCGATTTCTTTGGATTTAGCCCACTCTAAACGGTCCAGCACTAGACCGCTTACTTCATGAAATGGCCCAGTAGTAGATCGCTTGGATGCTGATTATGCCTAACCCAAGGTTTGACTTTGGGGTTGGTTTTATGGAGTTCATGAATAATCTTGGAAGTATCTGGACTCTAAACCTATGTTAATAAATTAATGATAAAAATATGAAAAATAAAGAATGTACCATTTTGCTGCCGATTTTTCTTCATGGCATAACCTAGTTATTAATTCATTCTTTGAAATCTCTTGTTCTTAATTGAAGCATTCTTATATTTTCGTTACCTTAACATGGAACTTTTGTTGAACTTGTACATTATTGGCCACATTATTGTTATAAACGTGGAAGTAGCTTGATTTATACTTGAAGATGCAGTTCGAGAACTGATTGTGTTCAAGGGCTCTATGCTAGTCCCCTCGACTGATTGTCGGAAATATGCTGTAAACCATGGGGTATGATGCTATTGGCATCGTATTACGCTGGGAGTAGTTTCTCTATAAATAAGTGAAATATGCATGGGGAATCCGCATGAATTAACGAAGTACTTGTTACTAAGTGAAGAGTACATTCTTGCCTGTTACATGACTTTCTAGTGCATAGCCTATATGGTTATGAAAAGTACTTTCTTATTACATTCTTGTTCATAGAAATGCCAAATTTACATTCTTGCTATCTACATGCTCAATCATGTTCTAATATCTCATTCTTGATCGTATCTTGTTACTTTGGCTTTATTCGCATGTTTTATCATATTTGCATGCTTTATCTTATTCTTCAGAGCTAAAAATGATAAATACTTAAACTTACCTTCATGTTGATACGAAGATACCTATTGCGCAAGTGTGCTCATTACCCTGCTTTCCAATCTTTTTCAAGAAATTCTAGTGGGACGGGTTCTGATTACTCAAGCGGTGAATCTGAGAGCGATTAAAGGACATATGATCGAGAGAAGCCTTAGTGAAATTAATGTCTGTTGTGCCCCTTGTACTTTGATGATAATGTGGTGTTTTAATGATAGCAACATGAATGAGTCACCATATTATTTTGTTAAGAACAACACATTGAGTCATCACATGAATGCATATGTCTGATCTGTTCTGTGGAGAATGCATGAGTGTGCCAGGTCATGCAGTGTTCCATACTAAGTGCATAAGTTTTTGTATAAAGTTTGTGCACTGTTTCTCAGTTAGCCACGCATACTCCGTGTAATACACTGTTGATGCATGTGGAACGCGGATTTTTATTTTTTTAAATCATTTAAATTTATTGTTATTTTTATTTTTATTTGGGGAATTCTCTTATTTGTATTTATTGATTATTAGGCGTGCCAATCACCGGGGTGACAATTTAATTGTGCGCTCGATCTGACTTTTAATCAGTCGATTGTGAAGTCCGAGTCAGGACCCGAAGTCCGTTATACCATAAAGGCTATGACGTTAATTACGCCCTTCCTAAGAAGGACAACCCTTGATTAAATGCCAAAAATAGGAGGAAGACAGCGGAAAAAAAAAATAAGACTCAAACGAGAGCGAGGGTTGGTTCATCAGTAAGGCGTTAAATAGCCCGAGTGAAGCAACGATACATCAAATGCGGAACAAACCCGACGGCATGTCCCCATTACCTTGGACTATGCCAGATGGGGATAGGAAAGCACCCATGCAGCGGTAGGGTGGGATCCGTAAAAGATCGGCTATATCTAACCCGGAATCCGGATAAGAAACGGTGCAGCATGACACACCCTGTGCAGGCGTGATGTCTTATTAATATTCCCTTTCGGAAGACCATCGGAGAACATGCAAGGGCAAAACTCCGTGGGCCAACGGGGTTAGGGCAGAATACCATAGCTATCTGATGAGGTATGTACGAATTTCGACATCATGTCCCCTTAACTTGGACTATGCCAAGAAAAGATAGGCCATCATCCACGGGAAGCCGGGACGACAACCAAAGGAGAACGGCGCTAGGCCGTGGGGGACATTGCTTGCATTCATATCATCGATTGATGTTCCTTTGGAACCCATCAGAGCACATGTAATGACATGGCTCTTTAGGTTCATAAGGCTGCAGAGAAATCCAGATCGGGACTAAGAGATGTAGGGGAGGTCCTCCCCATTACTGTATCTCCTCGGGGCATATGTGAAGGTCTCTGAACATCCTCTGGACAGATGTGTGGGGAGATTAAAAGGATTGGAGGGTGATGGTGCGAAGGTGGACCTTGGCCCGAGTTTTATTGGCCAAAGAAGGAGCCTCCGCGTGGGTTTTATTGGCCAAGGGGGGTTCTCGGTGTGACTTTTATTGGCCAAGGGGTTCTCGGCGTGGCTTTCATTGGCCAAGGGGTTCTCGGCATGGCTTTCATTTGCCAAGGGGGGGTTCTCGGCGCAGGGGTTCTCGGCGCGCTCATCACCACGCCGGGAACCTGGCGCCGGGAAGCCCCCGGGCCGGGAAGGTTGTATTGCGAAGGGGTCTTCTTGGACAGTGAACAGGATTGAGGGTTTTACCAACAGGCTGAATGGAAAAAAAAGGGGGAAACCCTCTCGGCCGCATAGCTCACGGTGTGGCAACGGCCGCGCCGAGAACCATTTACCCAACGCCTGCGCCGGGAAGGTGAAAGGGCTCAAGGCCAGAAAGGGTTTATGGCTTGATTACGATACTCTGTTCTAGAGATTTCTGGGACTTTTGGCTTGTATTGAGGCAGGATTTGGAGTGCAGAATGGGATTACATGAAGGTTTCTGCTGGAGGGATGCCAAGGGAATCGGAAGGCGAAGTCAGTAGATGAAATAAGACCCTCTCACAACGTCCTATGAATATTTTTATTTGTTTGCCGCCAGCCGTCTGAGGAGATCCAGAGATGACTATCTCTGATCACCCGGACGAGCCCAATGGCATCGAGGAAACAAACCAGCGATGGAGGAATGAACAACCCTCGACACTGGAATTCTAGGCCCTAATCATTCAAGAGTCAGAATGGAGGACCCAGGGGTCGAGGTCATCACTTATCAGAACCTAGTGGGGTTGCATTCATCTGCAGATTAAGCATATATCTCATAACCAGCAGCTCAGGGAACCGAGAGATTGATGCATCTGGTTCCTGAACGGCATAAAAGGGGGGGGGGGCCTCGAAGGAAAACTCGAATGTATGTGGGGGATCTGCCATCGAGACAGGAGGGGAGAAGGAAACAGAACCCAATAACCCACTAGATGAGGGTAGGGGCCCTATCTTCATTCCTCTTCGAAGAACAGGCTCATAGAAACGACTCTGAAACCCCAAGCGTCTAGACTATTGGACATTTAGATAAAAGATATATACATAGAAAGACAGAGGGTAGAGCTTGGGTTGCCTAATATCCGGCACGGCAACTGTGACATTTCATTTCATCTCATTGTCACCACTTACATCAACTGCAAGGCTGAAGCTGAGAAACAGGCAGAGGGGAGGAACAGAGGCAGGCAAGAAAAGAATTCTCGATCATCATATGAATAATCAAAGCACGAGGACACATACTATTACATACGGAGGAAAACAAAAGAAGAAAATAAACATGGGGGGGGGGGAGGGTGGAGCATTGACTCCACTCCCTCCCCCGAGCAGCCCACCTGGAGCTTTCTTCTTCTCTTTCTCTTCTTCTTTCTTTTCAGCGGGATCTCTCCTGGCTTTTCTATCTCTCTTCTTTTTTTCTCTTCGCTTTCTTTTCCTCTTTCTCTTTGGTTCTCTCTACCCGCTCCTTTATCTCGAGAGGAAGGGGGTTTTTATAAGCATAGCACCCCTCCTTCTCGGCAAGGCTCTCTCGGCGCACGGTTGATGAGTTCTCGGCGCGCCTTATTCGGAGGCCGTAAGCTCTCGGCGCCCCTTCCCCATATGGGTCTTGTTGGGCTCTCGGCGCCACACGGCCGGGCCCGTTTAGATCCTTTTGTCTTTTATGCTTGCTCATCAGTAAGCTTGAGCTACTAATGCCGCTTAATCTGTCCCTTCATTTGTCGGTCCCTCGAGTCCGTCACGCTAGGCGAAGGCCCATCGATTGGTGAGTTAGTATAGCTTCATCAGAATATTTCTGGGGATTTTCATCAGTCAGTGGACTGCAGTTCTTCATCAGTACTGCCATCTGAATGACGACAATATCGGACATCAGCTTGGCCGGGGAGGGCTTCAGCCGGGTGGTAGCTTTAATGACATATCTTCCGTAATCCTGATTTTGTAGGAATCTCCGGGATCTTTATCTCTCACTTAATCTTCCATTATGTCTCATCTCCCTTCTCTATTATATTTTAGGTGTCAACAAATGCCCCCCACTTGCAGGTAGCGGGAGTGCAGAATAAATGACACGGTACTTGCAGGTGTGGATATCATTCAACATCTGAGCCCCTTCTCAGTTTGCTATTATCTGGCATCTTTCATTTCTGGCTTGGAAATTTCAATTTCATTCAGTCCCTTTGGTCCGGATGCTCTTGGCACGGATTTCTGGGCTTGTAGCCTCTCGGCGCAACCACCGATAGGGGTTCTCGACGGCTCCTCTCTCGGCCTGGGGTTCTCGGCGGCACTTCTCGGTGCGCCCTTTGGCTCTCGGCCTGGGGTTCTCGGTGGCAGCTTCTCGACGCGCATTCCGGACATAGGGAGCTCTCGACCAGTGGGTTCTCGGCGCGCTTTTGACCGTGCCGAGAACCTCTTCGCTGGGGCTTCTATTTAAGGCGCCGAAAGCCTCTTTCTTCTCATTTTCTACAGCCTCTTCTCTCTCTTCAGTCTATTTTTCCTTTCTCGGCGGTGGCGGCGAGCTCCTCCCCTCCGGCCGTCCAGCCTTCTCCCATCCCATTATATTTCGCCCCGGGTAGGACGCTCTTCGGGGATTTAATCCCCTTTTGCTTCGGGATCACCCCCTCTTGGTTGGTGACTCCCTATTCTCCTTGGGCAGACCCCGAATAAGGAGAGATGCTGCCAAAATTTTCAAGGGCTTCATATTACAATCCTTATGAGACTGCCTCTTGTATTAGGCCTTTTACTTAACATTTCTTTTTCCTGACTGCAGATACTGCAATGGCTTCTGGCTCTACTGCTGCATCCTCTGGAGATGTAGGGGTCAGTTCATCAGCCCAGCCAGATATATCACGGGCCACAGTAAACTGGCTGAATGTGCACAGCCTCGACTTCGGATACGACAAAATCGCTTCCGTTGATGAATCATCCGATTATGATACCGACACGGTGTCAGCATCCCGGGTATACTCCACTGCCATGGAAACATGCTTCAGACAGGGCACTGATTATCGCCCGGATTTCTGGAAGCACAAACACTTGATGCCGTTTATCCGGACTTTCACCGTGGGTGGAATGCGGAACTACTGAATAGCTCGTACAGTTGAAGCCGCAATTTTGGTCGAGAGAGACAGCTTGAAAGATTCAGTGTATCGTGGAAAGGCTATATACCTTCCCGGGGAGAAGCGTGACTGGGATGCAGTCCTTGGCATATCAGAGCTGGAGCCGGAAAAGAAAATGCTGACCCGGGCCCAGGAGTTCACACCTGCTCGGTGGGATAATGCTAGTGGCCGAGTCAATAGGGAGAAGCCCGGCTATGGTCTCTTCCTGGTGCCAGTAAAGTGGGGGTACCACGAAGAGCCTTTTGTGCTGAATTGTTCGGCCATTTAGTTCAAGTATCATTTGGCTGCTGGTTGGTTTGGAGATACCAAGATCACTGACGCCCACCTATTTCGAGTAGGAGCAGTGGAATTTACTGAGTTTGTTCTGAAGGAATATGCCCCTCTGCTGATCAGAGCCGGGGTATATCATAGTGTCTTTGCTTCCAGATTTCGATATCCCATATCCCGAGGGTTATGCTGTGGGATGTTTGAAGTCTTCTGCCCCTTATTCAACATATTTTATACAGCAGAGGGTGAGACATCTCTTGACCTCTGGAGTCTGTCACAGCTTTCCGGACTGCCTATTGATGGTGAGCCGTATGAAGAAGTCTGCTTGGCAGATTCTGAGAAGGATAGTTCCGATGGTGAAGGCAAGTATTCCCTCGGCTTCTCATACCGGTATCTGATGAAGGCACATCGCTCCATCTGTCTGGCGTACAGTAGAGGGTCCTCCAAAGGCTATCATCCCCGAGAGAAAGGCAGCAAGCTGAGGGTACGGATAGGGCAGTGGATTCAATATTTCTTTGACGGCCCCTTGAAACATGCAGACTTCCCTTCCATGGGTCCGACGACCAGCAAGCAGATAAGGACTCCTCGCTATAAGTCAGAGCTGCCATCTTCATTGCGCCGTGCAGGCAGAGGTGGTCCCAACCCAGTAGGTGTAGACCCCATCACACATTGCGCGGCTTACTTCACATTCTGGCTGTGCACTTTCGCTCTCCCTCAAGGGCACGAGACAATCATCCGGCCAGAAGCTATATACCCGGCCTGTCAGATGGCTTGGGGAATGAGGCTGTCGCTCTGCCCGGTGGCCTTGTGTTTAATCTACAAATCTTTGGGAGATTTGTACAAGCATCGGACTCCCCGATCTTTGAGGACTGTGGGTTCTTTTCATTTTTTCAATGCCTGGGTCTGCAGTTTATTTCCTGAATTGGCTCCCAGAACTTTGCAGGCAGATACGGTATTGCCCAGAATGATTGAGTTTGCAGGTGCTGAACCTGGTCCTTTCTATGATCAGCTGTTCAAAATAAGGGGCTGACTGATAAAGGTGCTGGTGGATGCCCCTGGCAGCATTCATTTCTGGAGCTTGGCGGCAGGTTCAGCTCCTTTGATTCATTCTCAGAGAGAGTGCAAGCTGGAAGAGGTAGATACCTATGTCCATCCTGTCTCAGGGCTTAATACTGCTCGCTCTATTCTGGAGCCGGAGCTGGTCAGATGGGCCATGGCCATTCGGCCTAGTGTCTTAGTTTTCAGAAAGGGTGGTCTACTTCTTCTGGAACCATACTATCCATTCCGCTTTGGGCGGAACTTTGGTTACGACCAGCATATCCCTACATCAATCGCTCAATTTCCCCTGGATAGCCGGGCTAAGCATGGGTCCGCCATTATCGGCGATGGCCGGTTGTGGTGGGATTTCTATCATCGCCAGGATGGCGCAGTCTTCAGAGTTCCCACCGTTTCCAACCGTGTACCCCGGGTAACATCAGAATACATCAAATGGTGGAACATTCGAACCAGCTTTTACAGGAATAGTAGAGGTGCATTCTGGGACGTGGCCGAGCGTTCCTTTTTGAAACAACAGCCCGGACCAGTGTTTGACATCCCCGAGGCCCACCTGAAGAGGCTTTATTCACAGCACCAGAGGGAGGCGGAGAAATATCTGGCCCAGCGTCGGGCTTTGAAGGAAACAGATTCCGACCCGCCTGCTCCTGTCTTTGCTGCTATCAACAAGGACACTTTCATGTAGAGCTTGAAACATCTATGCCGTGTGGGGGACGCTCGTTTGGAGGCACAACAATACCCATTTCCTGTCGAAGAGCCGCTCCCGGAAGTAGTCCCTTGGAGGGGTCCGACAGATAGATTTCATCCATATAGGACGTTTGTGCGCAGGGAGGATAGGACTCAGACGTACTACAAGCAAATGTCTTGGCTGTTCATTATGCTGAATTTACATGGGTTGTTTGCGGAAAGCCCGCTAGCCGGCATCTTGAATAAGCTGTTGTTCATCTCCTTTCATTATGTCGACGGTTGGGGCATGGACCACCTTGACTTATTTTGATGCCTTGACTCACGTGGTCATAGTGATCTAGCAGCTTTAGTGGAGAAATGCCAGATATTTGGTGATGTCTGCTGGCTTATCAAGGAGGCTGCTTCCCGCTCCAAGGAGGTAGCTTATCTGTACTGGCCGCTCTCTATCTTTTATGATGGCCCAGCAGGTATGATCTTTTCTTTTCTGACTGTAGTGCTTTCTGATAAATATTTAAGCTCTGCATTCACTGACCTCATTGCTTCTCTGCCGTCTTCAACAGACAGGCCGGATATAAAGTGCCAGGGGCTATACAGAAAGATCATTGCGCAGGCTGAGAAGCCTACTTATTTTGAAGTCCCTGCAGCAGCACCGACTACCACTCCCCTGCCTCCTGGCAAGAAGAGAAAGGTTTCTGCGGTCAAGGCTGCAATCGGGAAGGCCAGGAAGGCCAAGAAGGCTCATGCTCAGCAGTCGGCTTCGGTAGCGATGGACACTGGGACCCCTCTCCCTGATATTCCCTCATTTGATGAGTTCGAATCTCAAAGGGAGGCTGCTCAGACATCTGTTCAGGGTAACATCAATAGCCTGCAGTTGCATTCTTCATCCTCTTTTGCTGGATTTCAAAGAAGTCCTTGAATCTGACCCCTCCCTTTTGCACAGCCCAAGAGCCAGTTGTGGCATCTTCTGTGGTGGAGACCAGGCTGCCTTCTCCCACGCCGGCTAGTGAGGCGGAGGGTAAGCATGCCCTTTTCTTCTTTTTCTGCATATTTTAATTACTTTTCATTGTCCCTCTCACAAGCTTCTCCCTATAGTGACGGTCGGGGAGGAGACTGAAATCACGGGAGAGGCTGGCGATATCACTCAGCCATAGGAGGGTCATAAGACCCAGACGAAACGGGGCCTCGTCCCTGTGAGGCGTATAGTTACCCGGTCTTCTTCCAGGCAGACGTTAGAAATGGCGGTCCCACCCGTGGATAGTGTAGAAATCTCTTCTAGTAGCTCCGCGATCGCTTCTGAGGCAGATGGAGAGGAAGCAGGTTTCAGCGAGAGCGAGACGGAGGGTGTTTCCAAATCAGAGGCCCCATCCGCATGCACCGCCATTGTTCCATTATTCACCCCCTCCAAGTTGCTGGTGCCATCTCCTGAGGAGGAATTACAAGAAGAGTTCACCGGCTTAGATACCGAGGCAGATATAACTCCTCCTTTTGTTGCTTCAGCAGCGGGACTTTCTCCTCCTCTGCACTCCTTTGAGGACATTGACATTATATTAGAAGTGAGTCTATTTTCTTCTCCTCATTATTTCCCATTTTTATATGTTGCTTGATGCTGTATTGATCTGTTCACAGCAATCCCCTGTTGCTAGCCTGGTGATGACTGCAGCCTTTGAAGCCACTCTGTCTGACTCCTTGGCCATTATTCCTGCTTCGACAGTAGCCTGGGCAGGCGTTCCTGAGATAATCCGCCCTGTGCCGGTGAGGGTGCAGTCCTCTACGGACTTAGCATTGTTGGACTTGAGGACTTCGGGGGAAAGCCCGGCTCTCATCAGGGTTCTGGATTTCAGAGCTGAGATGGACCCAATTAGGGGTTCCGCCTTTATACCGGCCGCAGTGCTGACCATTGCGCCTGAATCGGCAATTCCCATAACATCAATCATGGAGAGTGAACCCTTGCCTCTCCGGGCTGTGACCCCTGCAGCCTTGACATTGAAGGAACTGGCTGTTGCAGCGGGGGTGGAAGAAGGAGAGATAACCGTTACAGAAATTGGAGTATTGTCTATAACTGCCCCGGAATCTATCTCCATACTTTCGGAATTTGAGGAGGAGGTACCCTGCGAAGAGGGTGTTGAAGGTGCGGGTATTGCATTAGAGACCTAGGAAGCAACCATTCCGGCATTTACTGGAGTTACCCCCGCGAGCATCCAAACGGTGACCCTCGGGGAGATGGAGGTGGAAGGTCCCTCGGCTTCATCAGAGGTTGTGGAGAGAGCTCAGTTGGCGCCTTCGGCAGACCTCCCATCTTCTTCTTCTCAGCCAGACATAACCCTATGGGCAGACATTGACAGTGAAGTAACCTTTGAAGTGGTTCCACTTCCATTGCCTGGCTTTACTTCGCCTGAGAGTTTTGTCTGGCAACATCTGGATATGTTGCGCCAGCTAGTGGAATCCCAGCCCGGACTAACTTATCCGCAGTTGAAGGAGATAGCCGAGCGTTTCACTATCGGTTTACAGGCAATGGGTTGTCCTCTAGAAATATGGACCCAGCGGGTTCTGTTGTTTTTGAAATTTGTACGTCGCCGAGATTTCTTGGCACACATTATGTCTGACAGACTGGCGGCTTTAAAGTTGCAAAGGATGGACTGTAAATCTGAGCTAGAAAAGATGAACTTTGTTCTTCAGGAGCGACAGTGTCAACTGTAGTCTCTGGCGCAGCGGGAGCAGTTTGTACGCGGCCGAATAGCCATTTTGGAGGCTGAACTGTCTGGTCTCCGAGCTGAGCTGCCGCAGATAACAACTTCCCGGCCGCAGCTCGAGGAAGAAGTAGCTCTATTGGAGGGGCAGGTGGCATCCTTTCGGGACGAGTCTGTTCGACTGCAGGAGGAGGAAGCTCGACTTCATGAACTAGGGGCCGCCCCCTATGTGGGTTTTTTAGCCTTCGAAGATATCTTCCGGCGGCCATGAATCATTTCTTTTCTTTTTTCTTTTGTCTTCCATTGTGATACAATGTCTCTTTGGGGACCCTCTATGTACTCCCTTTTTCAATGAAAAGGACTCTTTGGCTTTATATGTATCCATCCATTTTTTTTCTTTTGCATGTGGTTTTATCACCGTGGGAAGTGGGGCAGTGGTTTTAGCAGTCCTTCATGTGAATGACTCGTACTAGGCAGGAGAGCGTCCACCCCTTCATAGAAAGGATGGGGGACTCGCTCCACCGCGTGACGGCATCCGAGGAGGTGCTTAAAACCGAATTCCGTTGGTAGCAGCAAACGTCCCTCTCGGCCATATGTGCTGCGGGGGAGACAACTTGCAGGAATATGAATAAAGAAGTTCCATCAGAGTAGACGTAAGGTCTAGACTGGGCAGAGGTTATAGTAGGCGGGACATTTAAAGGGTGTATAGTTTTCATCAGGACAGACGTAGGGTCTGAACTGGATAGGATTTCATCATTGATCGGGCGAGGTGCCGGTTGATCAACAGCTGGTTCCATCATCGATATTGGGATCATATCGATGCAAGGGAGCTTCATAGGTTTCATCAGAATAGACGAAAGGTCCAAACTGGAAGGATTTCATCATTGATCGGGCGAGGTGCCGATCGATCAATAGTTGATTTCATCATCGATATTGGGTTTATATCGACGCAAAGAAAGTGTTATAAGTTTCATCAGAATAGATGAAAGGTCTAAACCGGCAGGGTTTCATCATTGATCGGGCGAGGTGCCGGTCGATCAACTGTTGGTTTCATCATTGATATTGGGTTTATATCGATGCAAAGAGTCTCATAGGTCTCATCAGTATAGACGTAAGGTCTAAACCGAACAGAGGATTTCATCATTGATCGGGCGGGGTGCCGGTCGATCAACGGTGGGACGTATGTAAGGGTGTAGGTCTCGTCAGGACAGACGTAAGGTCTATTCCAGCAGGTTTTATGACGGGTGGGACTTTGCCAAGAAATACGTAGGTTTCATCAGGACAGACGTGAGGTCTGAGCTGGACAGGCCTTATCAGAATGGTGATGGGTTTCATTGTCGGTGGGACATTTGAAAGAGGGTATGTAGATTTCATCAGAGTGAACGTAAGGTCTGAGCTAGACAAGCCTTATCAGAATGGTGATGGGTTTCATTGTCGGTGGGACATTTGAAAGAGGGTATATAGATTTCATCAGAGTGAACGTAAGGTCTACCCCGGCAAGGTTTTATCATCGGTGGGGCATATAGCCAGATGACCGACGGAAGGCTTCATCGGTGAAGGGGAGGTGAAGGCAACGTGCCAGTTGGCATGGAACTTCTGAATTACAACATTACTGACCCAAGTGCCCTTTCGGGTTTTCACCGGAGCCAGCCCCCTCTTGCTTTTGCCCACGCGTCCTTTCAGATTTTCGCGTGGCGGGGTACCCTATTTTGCCTGCAGTGCCCTTTCGGGTTTTCACCACAGCTGGGTTTTTAGGCCATTTTTGCACTTGTCCAGAATGCCTGAACAAGTCTGGCGGGGTATCTCTATTTTCAACCCCATTTTTATATATATACTTTTTTTTTGTCGTTTTCTTTCTCTTTTCCTTTTTCATTGTCTTTTCTGGGACCAGAACTTTCATCATATAGATCATGGCGCCATATGTTTATTGTGGACACACGATCATTGATGTGGGTGTCAGCATCAATGCAAAGGGGAGTAGGGTTTCATGATCTATCCAGACGGAGGGTCTGAATAGATTCAAAGAGCAGTGTTGTGCTATGTCAGAGCGGACGGAAGGTCCACCCTGGATGGATTTGAGCGTCGATCAGGCAGCGCGCCAGCCGACTGATAGCAGGTTTCATCATTGGTATTAGGTTCATATCAATGCAATGATTTCATAGGTTTCATCGGGATAGACGTGGGTGTTGATTGTTTGTTTACCTATCTCTTCTTATCTTCTTTCTTTTTTTGTTGATTGTGAGGGTTTTGAAAAATGATATGGCGAGATGATAAATAAACTACCAAAGATCAGCTCAACCTATGCACATGTGAACATGAACCTAGGCAATCAAATCTAACTCTAGCATGGGCATGCTATCTCAATCAAATTACGCTAAGGGAAAAACAAAAACACACGCCGGGGCATGGATCAAAGATAAATAAAGACACACCGCTAGGGGTGGAACAATCAAGGGGAATAAAGAGATTTGATGAAAAAGACAGCTAGTGCCCAACACTAAGGAAAGTCGTGATCGCCACCAAAGTAAACACGAGTCAAAGACTCGAATATACCTTGGAAGTAGGTGGATGAAACACCCGCCCACGGGAGAGAAAACCAAGGAAAGCCTACAGATCAACTTGAAAATAATGGTCCAAACCCTGTGCGTCGCTTGGAAGTAACGGTCGTGCGATAGACCGCCAGAAGGAAATAACGCTCCTGCACCTGACCGTCAGATAACCTGCAGTGAAAAGATGTGAATTCTTTGAACTCCAACCCTTCCTGCCGGCTAGAAGGCTTGGGCCTCGTGCTAGTGATCCTGTAAAACCTGCCAAGGATGTAGAAAGCAAAACAACACAACCTCAATTAGCCCTCAACATAAGTATAGCATCAATCCTTAAAAAGCTTAAGAACATCAAAAGGAGAGGGGATTACCGGGGAGTTGTTGGTTTTTTAACCCCTCTGGGCGTTTTTTAAGTTTAGGAGGATATGTGTATGCTTAGCAACAGTGAAAAACGTGGAGGAAGAGGAGGGACAATGCTTTTGATTGATAAAACCAAGGGAAACTTGAGCATGCAATGATGATGATCTTGACAAGCTAAAACCCAAAATTACTCCCTTGACTTGGAAGATGGACGTGGGAAGCAGCTCCTCCTGGATGTAGATGGCTCCTGAATTTGGCAGCACTTCGTCGTGAATCAAAATCTTCCTCCCTCGTTGGGTCATGAAATCAAGGGTTCTATTTATTGACTCCCTCAAACTCTTAGGTCGAGTTGAAGATAAATCAGCCAAGAAAGGAGGATAATCCTTAGAAAATCCTTGAGGATAATATTAACAAGAGTCCAAAGAAACAAACGAAAGGTCCTGAGGATTAGAATTGAAGGAGATAATGCCAATCCAAAATCCTATCTCGTCCACGGAGTAGCAGAGAAAAGGCCTGAACTGTCAGGACTCTCTGAAGGAAGTAACGGTTGCACGATAGACCGCCACTTGGAAATAACGCTCCAAGGAATTACCGTCATTTTCAACCCTATCCAAAGGATAAGATCGACGGGAAGAAGATCTAAACAATAGGACTCTGCAAGTAAGTAACGGCCAGGGCATAGGGCGTCATAAGGAAACAACGGCTAGGGAGTAGACCGTTATTATCAAAGGACAACGAGGCCCTAAGTCTTGGGACTCTTCAAAGAGTAACGGCCTAGGCTTCATGCGTTATTATGAAATGACGCGCCTAGTCCAGACCGTTATTATCATTGATTTTCAAGAAAATAGAATGGAGGGATTGCCAAGCTTTTGAACGAAGTGCCACCAGGAACCGGGTCTAATCCAGGAATTGAGACCCAGAAAACAGGCTTCAACTGATTAAAAGGAATTCAATGAAGAATGAACAACTCGGAGCATCATATTGAATGAATAAGGAGATGACCCGACTTATTGGGTATAAAACGGGTGTCAACAGATGCCCCTCCTTAACGTCCTCTTTGCAGGGGAACGAGCGGAAGTGAAGCGAAAGTGAAATGGAACACGGAGATGAAGCAGAAATGAAGCGGAGTGGATCAAAAGAGGGCGTTAAGGTAAACGACACCCGTTCTTCACCAACAAGCGATAAGAATTTTTTGGAAAAACTTCAAAACTGATCACAAGGAAGTAGCTAACCAAAGGATGCAAGTCTGGAGGATTTAATTAACTAAGGAAAGGAAACACGGCTGGCCGCCGGAGGCAACGGAAAGGAAAGAGACTAAACTCCAGACAAGAATCTTCAGTCAACCAGATCAAGCGAGCAAATCGAAGGAAACCTTCAAATTCAGAGTGGAATAATTCTCCTTATCCAGGATTAAGAACACAGCTGTTCACCGTCAATGAGACCTCTTGAACAAATGAAGCTCATGAATGCTCAAAGAATGCGTATGATGCATGCTGGGCTAAAGAAAAACAAATCTTCAAAGCAAAATGCAAAGAAAGATAAAATAACAAGATACTCGAGAATAATATTGCTAGATTGGAGAAACCAGAGTCAAGACACTATTTGCAACCACGGCGTGCAAGATAGAACCATCATCCCTAAATTTTCCAACCTAACGGCCTATCCAACGATTATTCATGTGAACTTAGATCATCATCATTTTTGTTTAAGGGGAACATCAGATCCCAGGACACCTGAATGACCAGCCGGTTCTTGAGATAATATATCATAGATAACATATAGTAATGCATTAAGGGATAAGGGAACGAGATACAATACCTGACTTACCTACTTGACGGACGGCGAAGCGTGCCTTCTGTTCATAGTTCCTTTCATGAAAGATAGGTTAGCCAACAAGATAGTTATGATAATAGTTAAGGCATAACCATTGTCTGTGTGATAAACTCATCAAATGTTTTTATGATGGAGATACGTTTAAACATTAATTCTGACCATTCATTCATCAAGAAACTTGCAAGCATATAACGGCCTGACTCAGGAGCGTCACATGAAAATAACGGATTAAGCCTAGTCCGTCAACACCGAGTCGGTTCATATTCTTCAATAAAACAGTCCGTCACAAGCGACGGCCTTGGAGGGGGGCGTCAGGATGATGTGACGGTCTAACGATAGACCGTCGCTTCTCCTGAGTTTTTCAAAAAAACAAACCGAACGGCCGTTCGGTCTCATTTCATGCTCAAACAACCAAAACGCCAAACCAGAAAAACCCACCGGCGACCTCCATCTCCACACTCCAATGGCCGGCGACGAGGCACCGCAGCCACCACCTCAGAAGAGAGGGAGAGGAAAGAAGATGGCTATAAGGCGGTTCCACCGCCGGCTCGAACGAGAGACCACCCCGCCGCCCGTGGAGGAAGAACCGAGGGGAAGGGAGCCAAGGGAAGAGGAGGAGGTCCCCACGGTCGTGGAAGAACCAACCGAAGCCTCCTTGGGTGCAGAGGAGCCCAAGGAACCAGAGAAGAAGAAGAGGAAGGTCCTCGACCATGAGGTAGGCCCTCCGCCCTAATTTTTAAATTTTTGATTTTTATGTTTTTATTTATGAATGCATGTGGGGGATAAGGGTAGAAATGGGTCTATGAACCCACTAGGAACACTTGTAGGCCATTTGGCCAAAGTGGGAAGTCATGGGGATGCAAGGGAGAAATTCCCTACTGGCAGACTAAGTGACGGTCCCGCCAGCGACCGTCACTCCTCTGACGCTCCAAGCTAAGGCCGTCAGAGACAAGTAACGCCCCATCCCAGGGCCGTTACTTCTGCCAGGGTTCCAAACTCTTTTTAGGGTTTTCAATTTTCAAATTTTTGTTTTTCTTTTCGATATTTAATGTTTATGCAATGTCTATATGATGTGAATGGACTAATTAGTGCTCTAATATGCAATGCAGGGAAAGAGGAGATCGAGGATCTCATGGCTGCAGATTCGGGCGGTGTACCAAGCACTGCCCGACTACCAGAGAGATAGACTTGCAGAGATGGGTTTCGCCGAGATGCTCAGCATCGAGGTGATCCGGATGGATACGCCATTGCTGTACGCATTGCACGAGAGGTGGGACCCGGTTAGCAGGGCGTTCATCTTCCCGTGGGGCCACATGATCCCCACGCTAGAAGACATGGCGAGAATTACAGGCTTGAGAGTCCACGGCGCTGCAGTGACAGGATGGACGTACGGCGACTATCGGGAGATAGCACAGCAGCTACTAGGGTTGGACCTGATCAGGCCGGGCCAGTCTTCATCCCAGCTCTCGAGATCGGTGCTGCAGGAGAGTTTGGGGCTGAGAGGGGCAGTGATTGCCGTGGGAGAACTGCCCGAGGAGCATCTAAGCAGAGTGATAGACCGGGTGCGCCCTCATGTGGCGGCAGAGGCAGGAGAGGAGGGGGATCGAGTGATGAGGCGCTTCTTGATACTGTTGTTCGGGAAGCTCCTGTTCGCGACCAGAGCAGATGTCATCAGCTGCAGACTGCTGCCGCTGATAGAGGATTTAAGCAGAGTGAGGAAATACGCCTGGGGAGCAGCGGTCTTGGCCTTCCTAATCAACTCGTTGAGCACCACGGACCGACTGACGATGCTGGGAGGCTTCTCGCCCTTCCTACAGGTAAAAATGCGCTTAAGTGCTTTCTACTATGCCATGATGTATGCTATGATTGATGATTTATGTAACTGACTTGATTCCTAAATGCAGATCTGGAGCTATTTGTACCTCCCGGGCATTGGGAGAGGCGCATTACTCCATCCTGGCCTGATACCGATCGCGAGGCGATGGCCGGTGGCGAGGGATACGGGGTCGGTCTTGAGACAGACCCGGATGATCCAGGAGGACCTGGACTCCTACCCACACACATCGGTGAGCCCAGAACTTAAATGCTTTAAATGCTTTATATGCCTATATGTGCTTATGCTATGCGAATGCTAATGGATCTAAATGCCTGCAGGTGAGGTGGACCCCTTACCGCGGTGAGGGTTACACAGGACAGCCATGGGTGGAGGCGTCTCTATCGTATCGGGGACGAGACGTCTGGCTGCACTGCCTCCACATCATCGAGCCTCTGCACTACAGGCTGATCTTGCGGACTCGAGGACTACACCAGCCCGAGGTGACCTTTCCACGCCGCACCGACGACCATCCAGGCAAGTCGGCGAGAGGTATTAGTGGGAATGTGGATTGGCGTGCCCGGAAGGCGAAGTACGTCCTCGACTGGAGGCAGCGAGGCAGGGCTGTGAAAGAGCCGGCAGAGAGCGATGAGGCCTATCTGAAGGCCTTCGCTCGACACTACGGCGACCGGGTATACCGAGGTACCCGACGACCGGTATGCAATTCTAAACTAAGAAACTCTTTCTATATGATGAAATGCTGATGTGACATGCTGGCTCATGCTTTCTACATGCAGCTCGATCCTGAGGGGCGGATAGTTGAGCTAGAGGGACTACTCCACTCTACCATCCAGCAGCGGGATGAGTACCGGACTGCTTTGGAGCTCCTAGTGAGATTCTGAATGCTTATGATATGACTATGATTATACATGATGCTAATGCTTTGGCTATGACAATGCAGCGGGCAGAGGGAGCTCAACGAGCAGGACCGGATGCCCCATCGTCGTCCTCGCAGCCTGCGGGAGACAGGGCTGGGCGAGATGCTGATTTTACTCGGGCGATTGCCCGGGCCGAGGAGGCGGAGGCCACCCTCGCGGAGCGGGTAAGATACTTACATGCTTTATGATTATGCTTATGCTAATTAAATTTATATGACTAACCTATATGCAATGCAATGCAATCTACAGGCGATAGAGCTGGCAGCGGCAGTGGCGGAGGCCACCCAGGCGAGGGCAGAGGTAGAGAGGAGCCGGGCCGAGACTGATCGAGCTCGAGCAGAGACGGAGCTCGTGCGGGCAGAGATAGCCCGACTGAGAGCGGAGACCCCTCGACATGTGGACGATGTGGAGATGGGGCAACTTCGAGCAGATTTAGCATGGGCGCGGGCCGAGGTGAAGGACCTTCGCCTTGGGACCACGGATCTTGATCGCTACCGGACCGAGGCACGGGAGACGCGACGCCAGATCTTCACGCTGAAGATCAGGCTGCAGACAATGGAGCAGACGGTCCGGATGCTAGGCCGGGCACCAGAGCGGAGTTCTTCCCGGAGCGGGGCTCATAGGAGTGCTGCCCCTAGTGGCTCGGTTGGGGATTTCCTAGTTAGTTCCGCCGGCCAACAGAGAAATGAGAGGGCAGAGAGAGACAGCAGGAGGAGAGTGCTTCCATAGCACCGCCACCCAGGAAACCAGAGGATGGGGAGGATGAGGGCGGCCCGACGGATAAGCCGGCCGAATGATGTACTTTTATGCTTTTCTTACCACTTGTACATGCCCTTTTATGAAAATGAAATTTTTGTTGACTTTTTTATGTGGATGTATGAATGGATATGCACGAATGAGTGATTGAAAGTATGCGTGATGGATGTGTATGTGTGAATGAATGCTTGTGTGGAGAAGGTGTGGTGTACAGATGTGAAAGACCGCCAGGTCTAGGCAAAGGATAGACTAACTGCCTGAATTTAGTAGCAGAGGAAATGACGGTCTGGTCTTGGACCGTCATAATCAAACGACGCGCCTACCTTAGGCCGTCATTCATGAAATATCTTATTCTGATAGCCGGGCTGCAGAGGAAATAGCGGCCCATGGTAGGAGCGTTAAAAGCAAACAACGGTCCTAGACCAGACCGTTGTTCATGGCAGAACATGGTTTTAGAACTACTCGCAGAAAATGCGACGGCCTGAAGGAGACGCGTCATAACGAAACGACGGTCCTAACCTGACCGTTACATGGCGTTCAGCCCAGAAGAGAGAGACTTGAGCGATTTGAAGGATATAACGGATTAGGGTTCGTTCGTTGAAAGGCGACGGTCTGAGACCAGACCGTAAACAACCACAGAACATGTTTTAAGGAAAACCCAACCCATAGAAAAAGTGACGGCCCAGGGTAGGCGCGCCAGAGTGAAGTAACGGCCCTACGACAGACCGTCATAGTCTGGGTCGTTTCCAAAATGGATTCGGCCGTGAGAGCTTAGAGTCCGAGGTTCAGCCACTTAATCTCTTGCTAGAACTTATCCAAATTTCAGATAAAGCCTCCCAACTCCAATCTTATCCTTCCAAAGTTAATAAAAAACCCCAGCGACTTGGGAAACTTATCCAAAATCGCAGCTTGCAAAAACCTCTGTTCTAGGGTTGAAGAATTCTCCCTAACAAGCAGAAATCAAGATGAAGAGGTGCTTCGAGATGGCGGCTATGGAAGAGAAGATCTACACCGGCCCTAAGGCTGCAAGGAGGGAACATGGGGAGCTTCAACGGCTGTCCTCGATCCCCAAGCATCTAAGCTCTAATGTCCAAAGGGTGGTAAGCTTGCATGACTTCATCCAAAGTTTAGATTTTTTACTGCACTTTAATTTTCTTCATAACTTTCCTTCTTCTTTTCTTCTTCAAGCCTCTTCCTGGCCCAAGGTGTTACTCCAACCTGAAGTGGGTGGCTCCCATGGTAAAGGCACTCCCTTTAGAGGTGGTATCAATCCTCAAAGCATGGCACCTCCAACCCCTCTTGGTTCTAGGCAAAAACTTCCAGAAATTGTCTTTGGATTGGCCATGCCTTTCAGCCCTTGTGGAACTATGGCATCCACAAACTCATACCTTCATCTTCCCCTCCTTTGAAGCAACCGTTCTATTGGAGGAGGTAGAGACCTACCTAGCCCTTCCTAAGACTAAGGTGGGGGATGAGGATCGGATTTGCTATACAATAGAACCTATTGATCCGTCTTGATCTTAAGCGACTTCATTCATAACCCAAAGGACGTGCGGACCATGATCAGCCCGCGCCACATTCACTTGATCCCTATGGCACAATGGATAGTGTCTCACTGTAAAAATAAGTGGGAGAGACACGAAGCAATAGCCAAGGCGGTGGCGGTTTGCTTGTGCGGGGTCTTCCTTTTCTCCACAACCGACCACCTCTTAGATATCCAAAATCTTAGCATTATTAGTGGACTGTGGCGGGGTATGTCTATTTCTCAAGCGGTCCTCTCATACCTCTATGAAGGACTAAGCTCGGCTTGCCTTGGAGGGCCTTTGTTCGGTTCCATGATACTCGTTGAGTGTTGGATAGGAGTGAGAATCAAATTCCTTTCCAAGGAAGATATAACTTCGGTGAGCTGGATCTTCGGGAGCCACCCCCTCTTCTTCATTGGAGGGGCTTTTGGATATTCTTCTCATGTTGAATGCAGGACGGCGGATAAGAAAACGCGGGATGAATGGCGCCTCTTCTTCAATGCTTTGCCTCTTGAAAAGTTCATCATGCGACCAAGCGTTCTTCGAAGCATTCTTCTTAAAATACCGCGGCGTCAAGGCCTGGACCTCCAGCTGATTGGAAACACTACCATGGCGATCTACAACCCACACCGGTGCCATCTTCAGATCGGGTTACCTCGAATCAGCGTTTCTGCACTATCACACTACCCTCCCCTTCTACCCAGGAAGATGGGGACCGAGGAAGATGAAAGAGCGATCCGGAACGCGCTGACCATGTGGGAGATCAGCAAGGTGCGTTCGTGGCAGGCAGAAGTTGAAGAGAACGACGAAACACGCCGAGATTACGTGAAAGAATTGAGGAAGATCCACCCTCTTGCGGATTCGAAACTGAATGTATCTTGATTTTCCTTTTGTTCATGAGAGATATTTATGTTATTGACAATCAATTTTGATTTCATCAAGATCTATATTTCATTAATCTTTGCTTGAGTGAGATAAGATTGCCATAGTTAAAAGATCTTGGGTTCCATCATGTGGAATGCTAGAATGATGTGAGTAGATGGGGTTTCTGGAGGATATGACGGATGTACTCTGGGCCGTTATTTGGAAATGACGGTCTGCGATAGGCCGTCATAATGGAAGTAACAAGAGCTCAGTCTCTGAAGGATGTGACGGATGGGTCTTGAGGCGTTACTTCAAGTAACGGTGAGTCTCAGACCGTCATAGTGATGGTTTAACGAAAAGAAAAGGGGCCCATGCCAAGGGAAGTGACGGTCAAAGAGGGGCCCGTTATATGACTGTAACGGTCCGATCCTGGCGCGTTACACGCTCTGAACCTGCATAGTTGTGAGCTTCTACTTTTGGGCTTGTTCCTGTATTCTGCACACACTTAGACATGAAACAAGTTTGATCTGTTCTTAGACTCAACCCCTTGCCTTGAAGCAAGTTAGATAATGACCGTTTCTTGATATTTGGTCAAGGGGTGGAGCCTTATTAAATAGGCGAAAAACATAATGAAAATGCGATGCATGCTATGCATATGATGGTATTTTGGGGGTTTTGAAAAATCTTTAATGTTTTGGATTTTTAAAAATATTTGTTGTTTTTGGATTTTGAAAATATTTGATTGTTTTTGGATTTTTTTGGAAAATATTTGATGTTTTTGGGTTTTGAAACACCAGTGCTTCTCTAGCAACACGAGACCTCCCTTGTTTTAGCTTGAGTCTCGAGATCGGCGTGCAAATAGTGTGACAACCCCTGGCCGAGACCTGGTCATTGTGACGGTGTTTTTACCAACGCCATACCTAGGGTACTCGTCTTAGTCCTAAAAGAAAAAAAAGAACATGGGGGTAAGCTTAGGCCAGATATAGAAGTTTTTAGAACTTGATTCCCTCACCGTGCAACCTTATTAGAGATTTGGTCTGTTGTGCCGGGGCTTTTATGTCTGTCATCGAACCTTTATCCACTTAGGCATGCATGCGACCGGGCTCATAACGTCCCGCGGGGAACTGTACTGCCACTCTTGTCATGCCTAATTTCTTTTCCTTTGGAGCTTTTGAGAATTCATTCACAGACCTTGAGATGATGCTTTTGATTTCATGGTAAAGAGCACTCCTTTGCTTTTCTTTTATTTTCTTTCTTGTGGAGTCAGGTCATAACGGACTTGCCCCTATTTGAGACCTCTTCTCGTTAGGGAGTTTGGATCGGTTGTCGCCTTCTTATTCACTCCTTGCCCCTGGATTTAGCCGAAGAATGAAACGGACAGGGACTTTGACTTTCCCCCAAAGCATAGCCAAGAAAAAAAACGGTATCTTTTTAATCAAGGAACCCGACCAGGGACGTCATGTAGTGTGTGTTTGCCTTACTCAAGACTCTCTTTTGAAGATAGGGAGGCATTTCTTATTGCCGGAAAAGCACATGGTTTAGATTTTTAAGGAAAGAAACGCTTAAGATACAACCCATTCCACGGGTGAGAGAGCTCCTCACCTTCCGCGTTGATTAGACGATAGGCATTCCCTGAATAAGCTTCTTTTATTACAAACGGCCCTTCCCAGTTAGGTTGCAATTTAGACCTAGGACCTGTAGACCGAATGAATTTGCGTTTCAAAACCATTTCACCCTTGCAAAATTTTCGTTCTATTACCTTCTTTTGAAAATAACGCGAAACTCTCTTTTGATAAACAGATACGTGATCGGCCGCATTCATCCTCTTCTCATCTAGGAGTTCCAGTTGGACCAGCAATGCCTCTCGACGTTCATCGAGATTAAGTTCCTTATCGAGCTGTACTCTGAGTGAAGGGATTAAGATCTCATATGGGAGCACCGCCTCCATCCCGTAGGTTAGAGAATAGGGAGTTTGTCCCGTAGGAGTACGGACGGAGGTGCGGTAGGCCCACAGAGCTTCCACCAATCTTTCAAGCAAATCAGAAAATTTATGCGCTTCGCATGTTTTCTTAATGATTTTAAGAAGAGTTTTATTAGTGGCTTCGGCTTGACCGTTGCCTTGAGGGTAATATGGTGATGAATGATGCAATGTAATTTTGAACTTCTTACAGAGGTCTTTAAGCTCCTGGGAAACGAACTGGGGTCCGTTGTCGGTGATGATGCTGCTTGGCACTCCGAACCGCGAGATGATATTCTTCATGATAAAGCGGCACACCGTTGTAGCTTTGATCTCTGCATACGCCTCGGCTTCGGCCCATTTGGTGAAGTACTCAGTTGCTGTGAGAATGAAGGATTTCTGCTTGGTCTGAGAATTAGGATCACCGAGTGGGCCGACGACGTCGAAAGCCCACATAGAGAATGGCCAAGGAGCGGTCATAGGATGAAGAGATGAAGCTGGAGAGTGGATTTTATCAGCGTGGAGTTGGCATTTAAGGCACCTCCGGACATAGAGGGAGCAATCCTCCTCCAGAGTGGGCCAATAGTAGCCCTGCCTAAGAATCCTCTTCGCTAGAGCCTGGCCATTGACATGACCTCCACACTCGCTAGAATGTGCTGCTTCTGCTACTTTCCAAGCTTCCACATCATCTAGGCATCTCATGAGCATTTCATTAGTAGCGCGCCTGTACAGTTCTCCTGCAATGATAGTGTACCTTGCGGCGGCTCTTCTTATTGCTTTGCGTTGCTCAGCTCTTGCCCCTTCTGGGAATGCCCCTTCTTTGCAAAATAACTCGATTTCATGGTACCAAGGCAATTCTTCTTCATCCAAAATCTCCTCTAGTTCTGCCAATGATACCTCCTCGAGATCTTCCTTTTCAGCTCTCACTTCTGCAGACTTCCTAAGGTTGGTGAACCAAGGATCCTGGAGAGAGGGTGCGTCCATCCTCTGGACGACGACAGTCTCAGTACTACGACTGAGAGGGAAGGATAAGGAGGAGGCCAGAGATGCCAATGCATCCGCCAGAATGTTCAGAGAACGGGGAGTATGGATATAGATTAGCTTGCGGAATCGCTTAGCGATGAGCGTGACCAAATCTTGATAGGGCTTGAGCTTGGGGTCACGGGTACGGTAAGTGGACAGAACTTGCCGTAAGATGAGCTGAGAGTCTCCTATGATGTTTAAATAACGCGCGCCTAAGAGATAGGCGTGCTTCAAGCCGGCCAGGAGAGCCTCATACTCAGCGATGTTGTTGGTAGCAGGAAATCGAAGTTGATAAGCGAAGGGGATGGTTACTCCCTCTGGAGTAAGCAAGACAGCCCCGATCCCTTGGCCCTGTGAGTTAAGCGCACCGTCAAAGTGCAGAGACCAGAAGGGATGCTGAGAAAGGACAGAGAGATGCTCATCAGGGAAATCATCCTGAATAGAGTCGGTGTGAGGAATAGGGAGATGTGCAAGATGCTCAGCGATGGCATATCCTTTGACTGCCTTCTGAACGACAAAGGTGATATCGAATTGAGAGAGGAAGCTCTGCCAGCGAGCTAACCTACTAGAAAGAACGGGCTTTTCTAAGAGATAACGGATCGGGTCCATTCTAGAGATCAGCCTAACTGGGTGGGCGAGAAAGTAATGTTTAAGCTTCTGAACTACCCACACTAAGGCGGCACAAGTCTTCTCCATAGCGGTGTACCTGGATTCAGCTGGATTAAACAACCGAGAAAGATAGTACGCAGCCCGCTCTTTTCCTTCGTCATCCACTTGTGCTAAAACCGCCCCTAGGGAGTCCTCAATGACCGAGATGTATAGGATCAGGGGTTTCCCAGGGACAGGAGGTTGCAAAACCGGGGGATTGGATAGATATTCCTTGAGGTCCTCATAGGCCTTTTGACAATCTTGATTCCATTCGAACTTGACCCCCGCCTTGAGCAATTCATAAAACGGACGGCACCTTTGAGAATGCTGGGATATGAATCTTCTAATGAATTACAATCTACCAATCAGTCCTCGAAGTTCCGTAATGTTCTTTGGCGGAGGCATATCCATGACGGCCTGTGCTTCGTTAGGATCAATCTGGATCCCCCGTTTGCTCACTATGAAACCTAGCAGCTTCCCCGAGGAGACTCCGAATACGCACTTCTTCGGATTCATCTTTAGCTTGTACTCCCTAGCTCTCTGCAGCACTTTAGCCAAAATAGAGGGGTGTTCTTCTTTTGATATTGACTTCACCAGAATGTCATCCACGTAAGCTTCCATATAGATGTGCATCATGTCGTGGAAGATAGCCATCATCGCCCTTTGATAGGTGGCGCCTGCGTTCTTTAATCCAAAAGGCATAACTACATAGCAGTATGTGCCCCAGGGCGTGGTGAAGGAAGTTTTCTCTTGATCTTCCGGAGCGAGACGGATCTGATTATAGCCCGAGTACCCATCCATGAACGATAGAGCCTCGTACCCGGCAGTGTTATCAACAAGGACGTCTATATGAGGCAGCGAGAAATCATCTTTAGGACATGCTTTGTTAAGGTCCCTGAAATCAATGCATATGCGCACTTTCCCATCCTTCTTGAGAACAGGGACTATGTTTGCCACCCACTGAGGATATAAAACTACTCTGACGAACTTGGCCTTGTAAAGTTTGTCGACCTCTTCCTTAATCCGTAAGGCCATGTGGGGGTGAAATCTTCTCGACCTTTGTTTAACAGGTGTTGCCCCTGGTTTAAGCACGAGTCGGTGTTCCACTAAGGAGGGGTCAAGACCTGGCATGTCCTCATAAGACCAGGCGAAAGAATCGCTATACTCCCTCAGTACCTTAATTAGATCCTCTTCTACCTGTGGAGGGAGATTAGCTGAAATATTGATGGGCCTTGGATCTTCTTCTGTTCCCAAGTTGATTTCCTTTGTAGGTTCATCTACTACCATCGACGGCTGGTCGAATCTCTTCAGTCCCTTTGCATATAAGTCGGCAGTGTCCTCTACATCGCTGTCTTCATCAATTGGGTCTTTCTCATCCAGCACTTCATAGACGCCTAATCCGTCATCGCTCCACACCCCTTCTATTTCCTCTTCATCTTCAATCGCAATCGCCGTGGCGACGAATTCTGGGCACTTCAAAAGAGCATGACACCGCTAAGCTAGATCTTGCAAGAACCTATCAGGAATAGATCGGGAAGGATGCGCAAGCGAGCGCGGCTCAGGAGGGGAAGGGTTGAACGACCTAGTACAAGACCCTACTTCTTTAGACCTAACTGACTCTTCTTCTCTAGACTCGCTAGACCCTAACTCTGACCTAGGAGAGAGGAAGCTTAATGGAAGGGAAGGAGCAGGGGACTCGTGCCCCAGGGACGAGGAGGATGGAGACAGGATAGCATAATCTTCCACTGAAATCTCCGTTTCAAATTTGACATTTTTTTTTGGAGATCAGTGGAGACCACGCAGCACGACGGAGGAGGCGGGAGCTGCATAGGGAACAGCTCAGGAAAGATGCAATCGAAGAAAAGATCACAAAAGGAGGAACCCCACATCTCGTGGATTTGAGAGTTAAAAAACGGAGGGATGGGGAAAGCAGGCAGATTAATGGGGCAGCGAGGCCCATAAGCAGGAGGATTGATTGGAATCTGGAATGGATCACTGAAGGATGGATTAATCATAATCGGAGGAGGACGGGGTACAAACCCCTTCAGCTGGATCATGCACTGAAAATGAGAGGGAGATAGAGAAAGAGCAATCAGCGAGCTCCCTTCTTTCTTTGAATCATCACCAGGCCGCTTCTTCGGCCTCCACTGCATAAGCTGAACCTTCTGTGGCTTCTGGCTGCCTCTTTCACAAAATAGCCCCTGGAGGGCCCAGCTGTAGTCGATCACATCGTCATTTAGCCCCCTTGGCAATGGGGGTGGACTGGTGACTGGACAAACCGTGTCAGTTTCTGACTGGACTGGCTTCGCAGCTAACGTGCCCGGCTGTGGGGGCCCTCTGACAAAATGCTGACGGTAATCCCAGGTTAGCGGCCCAGAGTCACCCATCATTGATAATGCTGTCTCCTTGTAACCGAGACCTCGTCTGCCCATTTTTCTTCCTTTTGGTATGGGCTTGGTCATCCCTTGCAGCTGTGCACCGAGGCCTCTCCCTGGTTGATAGCCCAGTTTCAATATAATGTTCCACCCCTTTGAATCTCGAATCTGTGGCTTTGCCTTGATATTGATCGGGGTAGTGACGGGTTTAGGAGTGGTGTACGCCCAAGGAAAGTTTAGGTCTAGCACTGATAGCACGGGCCGGCTGCTTGGCCAGAGAGTAGGAAGAATCTGTTCAGAGATGGCCTTCACTGACTGTACCGTGGATAAACTTTTAACTTTGACGACCCTCCCTTGAAAAGGGAATTTAATGCATTGGTGCGCAGTCGAGGGCACGGCGCCAAGTGTGTCGATCTAGGGACGACCCAAGATAGCCTTGAACATAGGGTCGATATCAAGTACATATAATTCTACAGTCATGGAAAGAGGCCCGAGCTCAGCCTGAATAGTGACTACCCCGTGACATGCCCGCCTTGAGTTGTCGTATGCTTCTATAGTGGTGGGGGTAGGCCGTAGTAACTCCTCAGATATATTGCAGGCTCGGAGAGTGGTGAGGGGGCAGACATTAATTGAGGCCCCAGTGTCGACCAGTGTTGCTTCAATGTCGACTTTGTTCAAAGTAATTGTTATGCAGAGCGGCATTTGCCGAGCCCCCGGAGGTGCAAGCTCGGTCTCAGAGAATGTGATTGCCGGCCCTTTAGAGATAGTTGCTAGTGCCGTTGGTAGACTGTCGACTGCCATGTCTTCACTAACCATGACCTTCTGCAAAAAATCCCTTAGTGCATCTTGATGGAGAGTGGACCTCTTGATTAACTCCAGCACAGATATCTTGGTGGGTACCCGATCTAGATGATGCAGTAAATCATATTGAGTCCCCGGTAACGGTTCAGCTTCCTCTTGCTCGGCCACCGGTTGGGAAGACTGGGGATTGCTAGTAGTGGCGTAGTTCCGATGGAACATCTTCCCGCTCCTTAGAGCACAATTCGCCGCGGCATCGGGGGATAGTATGATGGGCCCTGCGGGGCGAATGAGTGGAATAGGTGGCGTGGGGGAGGCAGTTTGGTAAAGCGGGGGGTTGGTGAAGTTAATGGGGGATGCGCGGATGCTAGGTGAAGGATTGGTGGGTGGTAGGGTGGTGATGGACGTGGATGCTGGTGAAGGCAGGGTGAATGGATGGGTAAGGATAGGTGCGGGATTGGATGGTGGTGTGATGACGGTGATGGGGGTTGGCGAAGGATACGACGGGATGGTGAGCGGACTTGGTGGAGCAGGTGTGAATGGTGGGATGAGCGGAGAGGGTGTTGGTTGTGTAGGGAGGATGAAGGAAGGTTTGTGGTGGAAGGCCATGACCTGTGGTGCGGCGCCATCATCATCAAATGACCACCCGGCGTTGGAGGCCGGTGGTTGGACTACATTAACTTGTGCCGGTGCTGGCGGCTGTTGCGGAGGAGCGGGTTGATGGTTTGGCATCGGATTCTGATGGATGCCCAGATCTTGTGCTTGCTGCGGTGGCTGCTGTTGCGGCGGCTGCTGCGGCTGCGGTGCTGGATGCTGCTGCACTTGCTGCCCCTGCGGCTGCCTTCTCTTCTCTTTGATTTCCATAATGGCCCTATGCATCTCGGCCCAGTATATTCTCTGTCCTTCGTGTAAGTCGTACACGAGATCTCGGAAGTGAAAGCATCCTTCTATAGTGTGACCCGACTACCGGTGGAACATGCAATACTTAGTTTGATCAACAGCTGGGTTCCAAACAGTCCTTTCTGGAGGAAGTTGAATTGCATTTACTGCCATGAGCGCTGAGAATATGTCTGTAAGTGTCTCTGGCAATGGAGGATACTGGGCTCTTCTGGGAGGCGGGCGCTTGCTGTTGGGATTATTATTGTTGTAGCCGCCGGGTGGAGGGACGTTATGGTATTGCGGTGATGGTGGTGGTTGTTGTGGTGCGGTGAAGGTGTTTTGCGGGATGGTGAAGGTAGGCGGAGGGTTTTGTGGAGTGTTTTGAAAGTGTTGCGGAGCGGAGTTTTACGGATTGTGGGGGCTTTGGTTGTAGCGGAATGGTGCGGCTTGGTAGGGAAAAGCAACAGCTTGTACTTGCTCATTTGTCTGGACTCCTTCGGTAACCGGCCCCTGTGGTTTCTTATGGTACTTGGGCTTTTGGTTTTCGAAAAGAGAATGGATAGGGGAGTCCTTAAACTGAGTTTGTATAAATCGCGCCCAGCTATACAGTTGATGCATATTGGCTATATCGTTCATTGCCAGGATGTTCTTGAAGGTGGGCGAAGCATTTGAAATTAGCAGCTTAACTTTTTCTTCCTCTGGAATATGGCCGGGCACCCTGGCGGCCATCTGCCTCCATCTATCTGCATAAGTTGCGAATTCCTCATCCGGCTTCATTTTCTCGGCCACCAGTTCTGTGAATGAATATTCCGGGCCGACCCGATCTTGAACCCGCTGAATAAACTTGTCCTTGACCACTTTGAAGCTCTCGGCCTCTTCTAGGGGCAGAGAATAAAACCATTCCAGAGCAACGCCATCCAATGATCGGCGGAATAGGTATGCCATAAGGCGATCATCATATTGGAACTGCGCCGATTCATACAGAAAATCCCTCACATGGATGAAGGGATTGCTGTTCCCATCATACTTACGGTAGTTGGGGAGCTCAGACTGCGAAGGGAAACGGATGTTCTGGAAGCTTGGGACGGGAATATCAGCCAAGGATTGTGGGCCCACCTTCTTCTGAAGAAAATCAAGTTGTTGCTGCATGGTGGCCCACTTATTAAGCAAATCCTGCTCTCGAGAGGGAGCAGGGGCAGTGAAGGGAGTTGATTGTATCTGGTGAGCAGGAGGAATGGCGGTTGCCGAGGGCGGGAGCCCATAGGAAGGAGCAGAAGGATAACTAGTGGAATTAGGGGGGCCATAAGAAGGATACTGGGCCTGAGATAGACCCGGATTGGAGTGAAATTGGGCCACCTCGTGCTGTTGGGGCAAGAAATCGGATTGGCCCACAAGGACCTGTGGAGCCGCCAGAGCAGAGGGGTGATAACCCATCGGAAGAGAGGGGATAGGTGATTTCCCCTTATCAAAAGATTGATGGGTCGGATTGGAGGATTGACCCATCTCCATGCCAGCAAAGGTGATGGTCCGGGGCTGGACCGGGGTGAGCTCAATCGGGGTGGGCTGAACAGACGGCCCAATAATGGAAGAATTAGAGTGCCCCTGGACGGTAGCGGAGGGAGGAGGATTGGACCCTTGCATGGCCTGATAGAGGACCTGGAGTTGGGTCGGATCCAACTGGGCCATCATATGGAGGACAGAGCCCGCGGAAGGAGCGGATAAAGAAGGGATGACCTGACCACCTTCTATGGGAGTGGAGGATGAGAGAGGGGCGGTCCCCTCTCCAGCGGAGAAAGAAATAACCCTCGGGGGGTTCTCAAGGAGCCCTTGAGGAAGGGAATCCTCTCGGGAGCGAGGAGGATTGCAGGATGCCATGGTAGATTCGAAGAGGGGATTGGAATAGAATGTGAAGGAGGAAGTGACTCGAGGAGATGATTCGGACGAACGAAAACAACTCCACATGCAACGGACAACCTTGATAAATGCAAAACAACAAACACAACAAACACACAATGAGCAACCGCACCCAGGTGATTCAAACAAGATATAAGTGATAGGGAATGAAGACACTCAAAAGCCAACCAAGTTGCTTAAGATGATGCAAACAAAGTTTCTTTATGGTTTCTCCTTTGGAACTTTAGTGAATTGATTGATATGTGCTCTCTCCAAATGGGTTCCTGATAGGAGGTGGATATGGACTTGGCTTGACTTTAAGTGTGACCACTCCTTCACTTATGCAACCCTAGACACAAGGGGGGAAAGGTACAACCGGCCCGGCGTCCGTGTGGGAATCCACGGCTCGCGGGGACTTATGGAGGTCCCTGCTGTGATTTCCTAGTCGGCCCCAAGGAATATGGAGACGAGAGGTCCTCACAACAAGGTAGGAAAATGCAGTCTAATATATGAAAAGATGGATGACCCTATGTACACCGGAGTGCATGCAACGTCTAGCCTAGAATCTAGCAAACAACGGTGCACATAATGATATGAAGATATGAATGGAATTATGGCAGAAATCAAGCAGCACCCAAGCAATAAATCACAGCCAAAAACTGAGGAAATAACTGCACCTCGGATGCGTACCTGCCAGGAGAGTGACGGACGAAGGCCCCTGCGTCAGAGCCAAATAACGGTCAGAGACCAGACCGCCATAAATAATGTAACGCAGGGGTTCCAGACCGTCGTATGAGCCAGGGAACCAAAAAACAAACTGAAGTAACAGGAAAACCCGTGAAAGCTCACACCACAGAGACAAGCGACGGCCTGATGCCCCCGCGTCAGAACACTGTAACGCGCCGAGACAGGGCCGTCATATGATTCAGAAAACCAGAAAGAGGGGTGAAAATAAAGGGATCAAAAGACAACTGAACAAACAGATGATGGCAGGTTTAAACAGGAATCAGAAGCACGATTGGCACTAGTTGTCCCACCGTGATCGCCAAAAAATTATCTGTTGATTGTTTGTTTACCTATCTCTTCTTATCTTCTTTCTTTTTTTGTTGATTGTGAGGGTTTTGAAAAATGATATGGCGAGATGATAAATAAACTACCAAAGATCAGCTCAACCTATGCACATGTGAACATGAACCTAGGCAATCAAATCTAACTCTAGCATGGGCATGCTATCTCAATCAAATTACGCTAAGGGAAAAACAAAAACACACGCCGGGGCGTGGAGCAAAGATAAATAAAGACACACCGCTAGGGGTGGAACAATCAAGGGGAATAAAGAGATTTGATGAAAAAGACAGCTAGTGCCCAACACTAAGGAAAGTCGTGATCGCCACCAAAGTAAACACGAGTCAAAGACTCGAATATACCTTGGAAGTAGGTGGATGAAACACCCGCCCACGGGAGAGAAAACCAAGGAAAGCCTGCAGATCAACTTGAAAATAACGGTCCAAACCCCGTGCGTCGCTTGGAAGTAACGGTCGTGCGATAGACCGCCAGAAGGAAATAACGCTCCTGCACCTGACCGTCAAATAACTTGCAGTGAAAAGATGTGAATTCTTTGAACTCCAACCCTTCCAGCCGGCTAGAAGGCTTGGGCCTCGTGCTAGTGATCCTGTAAAACCTGCCAAGGATGTAGAAAGCAAAACAACACAACCTCAATTAGCCCTCAACATAAGTATAGCATCAATCCTTAAAAAGCTTAAGAACATCAAAAGGAGAGGGGATTACCGGGGAGTTGTTGGTTTTTTAACCCCTCTGGGCGTTTTTTAAGTTTAGGAGGATATGTGTATGCTTAGCAACAGTGAAAAACGTGGAGGAAGAGGAGGGACAATGCTTTTGATTGATAAAACCAAGGGAAACTTGAGCATGCAATGATGATGATCTTGACAAGCTAAAACCCAAAATTACTCCCTTGACTTGGAAGATGGACGTGGGAAGCAGCTCCTCCTGGATGTAGATGGCTCCTGAATTTGGCAGCGCTTCGTCGTGAATCAAAATCTTCCTCCCTCGTTGGGTCATGAAATCAAGGGTTCTATTTATAGACTCCCTCAAACTCTCAGGTCGAGTTGAAGATAAATCAGCCAAGAAAGGAGGATAATCCTTAGCAAATCCTTGAGGATAATATTAACAAGAGTCCAAAGATACAAACGAAAGGTCCTGAGGATTAGAATTGAAAGAGATAATGCCAATCCAAAACCCTATCTCGTCCACGGAGTAGCAGAGAAAAGGCCTGAACTGTCAGGACTCTCTGAAGGAAGTAACGGTTGCACGATAGACCGCCACTTGGAAATAACGCTCCAAGGAATTACCGTCATTTTCAACCCTATCCAAAGGATAAGATCGACGGGAAGAAGATCTAAACAATAGGACTCTGTAAGTAAGTAACGGCCAGGGCATAGGGCGTCATAAGGAAACAACGGCTAGGGAGTAGACCGTTATTATCAAAGGACAACGAGGCCCTAAGTCTTGGGACTCTTCAAAGAGTAACGGCCTAGGCTTCATGCGTTATTATGAAATGACGTGCCTAGTCTAGACCGTTATTATCATTGATTTTCAAGAAAATAGAATGGAGGGATTGCCAAGCTTTTGAACGGAGTGCCACCAGGAACCAGGTCTAATCCAGGAATTGAGACCCAGAAAACAGGCTTCAACTGATTAAAAGGAATTCAATGAAGAATGAACAACTCGGAGCATCATATTGAATGAATAAGGAGATGACCCGACTTATTGGGTATAAAACGGGTGTCAACAGTAGGGTCTAGCCCGGACAGGTTTCATCGCTGATCGGGCAGTGTGCCAGTCGATCGGCAGCGAGTTTCATCATCGGTATTGGGTTTATACCAATGCAAGGATTTCATAGGTTTCATCGGGATAGACGTAGGGTCTAGCCCGGACAGGCTTCATTGCTGATCGGGCAGTGTGCCAGTCGATCGGCAGCGAGTTTCATCATCGGTATTGGGTTTATACCAATGCAATGATTTCATAGGTTTCATCGGGATAGACGTAGGGTCTAGCCCAGACAGGCTTCATCGCTGATCGGGCAGTGTGCCAGTCGATCGGCAGCGAGTTTCATCATCGGTATTGGGCTTATACCAATGCAAGGATTTCATAGGTTTCATCGGGATAGACGTAGGGTCTAGCCCGGACAGGCTTCATCGTTGATCGAGCAGTGTGCCAGTCGATCGGCAGCGAGTTTCATCACGGCGGGACATAAAGAGATATGCAGATCTAGTAGGAACAGACGTAAGGTCTAAACCGGACCAGTTTCTTTGTCGATCGGGCAGCGAGCCCGTCGACCAAAGGTGGGTTTCATCATCGGTATTGGGTTTATACCAATGCAAAGGAATTCATAGGCTTCATCAGGATAGACGTAAGGTCTAAACTGAACATGTCTTATCATTGATCGGGCGGGGTGCTAGTCGATCAACGGTGAGTTTCACCATGGTGGGACTTTGGATAGGGTGAATGAGGGTCTCATCAGGATAGACGTAGGGTCTATACTGAGTGGGTTTAATCGTTGATCGGACGAGGTGCCAACCGATCGACAAGGAGTTTATGGTGGGAGATGAGGCTTTCTTTGGGGCTACCACATTACTGACCCAAGTGCCCTTTCGGGTTTTCACCGGAGCCAGCCCCCTCTTGCTTTTGCCCACGCGCCCTTTTGGGTTTTCACGTGGCGGGGTACCCGATTTTACCTGCAGTGCCCTTTCGGGTTTTCACCACAGCTGGGTTTTGGCCATTTTTGCCCTTGTCCAGAATGCCTGAACAAGCCTGGCGGGGTATCTCTATTTTTAACCCCATTTTGTCTCTTCTCTTTCTTCTTCCCTTTTTCTTTTTCATTTCTTCTCTCTCTCTCCTTTTTTTTTTTAGAGAGTGACAGGTCAGAATGTTATTATATCACGATAAGGGGTGACTTGGCTAGGGTTGAGTGCCGCTAGATCAAGGAAGGGTAGCTCGGCTAGGGCGGAATACCGTTAAACGAAGAAAAAGGTAGCTTGGCCAGGGCGGTGTGCCGCTAGACCAAGAAAAGAGGGTAGCTCGGTTAGGGCGGAGTGCCGCTAAATCAAGGAAAGAGGGTAGCTCGGTTAGGGCAGAGTGCCGCTAGACCAAGGGAGAGTAGCTCGGTTGGGGCGGAGTGCCGCTAGACCAAGGAAAGAGGGTAGCTCGGTTAGGGCGGAGTGCCGCTAAACCAAGGAATAGGGTAGCTCGGTTAGGGCGGAGTGCAGCTAAACCAAGGAAAGAGGGTAGCTCGGTTAGTGCGGAGTGCCGCTAAACCAAGGAAAGAGGGTAGCTCGGTTAGGGCGGACTGCCGCTAAACCAAGGAAAGAGGGTAGCTCGGTTAGGGTGGAGTGCCGCTAAACCAAGGAAAGAGGGTAGCTCGGTTAGGGCGGAGTACCGCTAAATCAAGGAAATAGGGTAGCTCGGTTAGGGCAGAGTGCCCCTAGACCAAGGGAGAGTAGCTCGGTTGGGGCGGAGTGCCGCTAGACCAAGGAAAGAGGGTAGCTCGGTTAGGGCGGAGTGCCGCTAAACCAAGGAAAGAGGGTAGCTCGGTTAGGGCGGAGTGCCGCTAAACCAAGGAAAGAGGGTAGCTCGGTTAGGGCGGAGTGCCGCCAAACCAAGGAAGAGTAGCTTTTGTCCGATTACTCGGGGAATGTTGGTTGTGCAGCATGATACAGCTTTAGGTGTCTACCGTTGAGTGGCGAGGATCGGATTTCCCCTCGATGGTTAACAACCATGTAGGCCCCTCCTGCGTAGACCCTCTGTATCACCTAAGGGCCCTCCCAATTAGCATTTAGCTTTCCTTTTGGGTTGGATGCCATGACTTCTTTTTTCTTGACCATGACGAGGTCACCTTTCTTAAATTCTCGTCCTTTTACGAGTTTGTTGAATGCAGTGGCCATGCGGGCCTGATACATTTGGATATTCTTCTGAGCTTGGAGGCGCTTTCCTTCCAATTCCGCCAATTCTTCTAACCTTCTTTCAGCATTGGTTTGTTCGCCACGGGCCAGGTCATATTGGACTGCCACTCTGAGTGACGGGACTTCCAACTCTAGTGGAACCACTGCCTCTGAGCCGTATACCAATGAGTATGGTGAGCACCCTATAGGTGTCTTGAAGACGGTGCGGTATGCCCACAGAGCTTCATACATTTTCTCTTCCCAGTCCTTTTTATTAGAACCAACGACCTTGGCCAGCAAGGTGCAGAGAGTCTTGTTAAAAGCTTCTGCCAATCCGTTTGCCTGCGGATTGTAAGGAGTGGAAGTCCTCCATTCGATCTTATACTTTTCGGCAAGCCGATAGACTTTCTGATTTCTGAAATGACTTCCATTGTCAGATATTATTCGGCTGGGGATCCTGAACCGAAAGATGATGTTCTGTTTGATGAATCTGGCGACCAGTTCACCAGTCACTTCTCTTAATGCTATAGCCTCCGCCCATCTGGAGAAGTAATCTGTTATGGCTAGTATGTACTTATGTCCGGCCGAGGAAGTCGGCAGTGGACCGACTACATCGGTTCCCCATTGAGCAAATGGCCAACTGGGAACTGTATGATGTAGAGTCGTAGGAGGCCTTCGAGGCACAGTAACATGCTCCTGGCATTTCTGGCATGATTTTGCAAATTTACAGCAGTCTTCAAACATGGTGGGCCAATAGTAGCCCAGCTTCTTGATTTCTATCTTCATCTTGGGACCAGCCTGGTGGGCACCTGCTGTCCCAGCATGTACTTCTTTCATCGCTTGCCAAGCTTCCTCAGTGGACAGGCAACGGAGTAGAATCTTCTTGCGCGCATCTGCCATTATTCGGAACAGAGTCCCATTTCTGAATTCATAAGAATCTTTGATTCTCAGAAGTTTCATCTTCTCTTCTCTTTTCTGCGGTAGCTGTTGGTGCAGGAACCACTGTAGCAAGTGCTGTCTCCAGTCAGATGCCTGTTCTGTGCTAACAGTAGCGACTTCTTCTTCTTCGGGGCACCCTTCTAGCATACTGGGGACTTGCCGCCGGTTCATAACAACAATGTTCAGTGTCTCATTTGGCGGGACTGCTAGTGAGCTGGCAGGCTTTGCTAGTGCATCAGCCTGGGCATTATGTCCACGGCCCACATGCCTGAGCTCAATATGATAGAATTTCGCCATGAGGCTCACAGCCTTTTGGTGATAGGGATTCAGTTCTAGCTTTCGCACTTCGAACTCCCCTTGGATTTGCTTTATCACCAACATCGAATCCCCGAATACCTGAAGCATTTGGATACCCATGCTGAGGCTGATATGGTGTCCGATTATCAGAGCTTCATATTCGGCTTCATTATTGGTGCAGGGCTTGTTTATAGAACAGGAAGTATGCACAACCTCCCCTTCCGGTGATCTCAACACAATACCGGCTCCGGCCCGCATTCTGGTCTTTCCATCGGAGTCCGCCTCTGTTCTGGATGCTCCATCAAAGAATAATTGCCACATAGCTGACTGAGCCTGGCAGGCTTCGAGCGTCTCATCATTGGGTAATTCAGTCCCTAGCATATCATTTTCTGGCACATGATGTTCTGCGAAGAAATCAGCCACGGCCTGTCCTTTTATCACCCTCTGAGGTGTATAGGTAATATCGAATTCCATCAGAATTACTACCCATTTGCCCAACCGGCCCTTCAGTACTAGCTGAGTCAATATATATTTGAGCGAATCTACTGCAGATATCAATCTGACTTCATGTGACAACATATAGTGTCGGAGCTTTATGACAGCAAAGACCAGTGCCAAGCAGGTCTTTTCTATGTAGCTATAACTTTCTTCAGTTCTAATCAGCCTCCTACTTAGGTAGTACAAGGCCTGTTCTCTACCTTCTACATTTATCTGTGCCAGCATTGCCCCCAGGGAACAGTGTGTGGCTGCAATGTACAGTATTAAAGGTCTGCGTTTAATAGGTGCCCCCAGCACTGGAGGGGTCTTGAGATATTCTTTCAGCTTCTCAAAAACTTCCTGACAGCCATCATCCCAGAGGAACGGTACATCTTTCATCATGAGCTTGTGAAAGGGGTGGCATCTTCCCGGTAGATTAGATATAAATCGTCGGATGTAGGCCAGACGCCCTTGTAGGGATCTCAACTCGTGCAGATTCCTTGGTGGAGGGAGCTCCTGGATAGCTTTAATCTTGGATGGGTCGATTTCAATGCCCCTATGATGGACAATAAACCTGAGGAATTTTCCACTAGACACGCCGAAGGCGCATTTCGTAGGGTTCATTTTGAGCTCATATTTGCGCAACCTCTGGAACACCATCCTCAGGTCTTGCAAATGGTCTTCTCTTCTGCTGGTTTTCACCACCAGATCGTCAATGTAGCACTCTACTTTCTTGAAGAGCAAATCATCAAAGATCTTTGTCATGGTTCTTTGGTAGGTAGCGCCAGCATTCTTGAGGCCGAACGGCATCCTTTTGTAGTGGAATATCCCCTTCGGGGTGCGGAATGCAGTGTGCACTCTGTCTTCTTCAGCAATCCAGATCTGGTTGTATCCGGATGACCCATCCATAAATGATAGGGCCTCATGGCCAGTACTTGCATCGATCATCACCTCAGTGATTGGCATCGGGAAATCATCTTTCGGGCAAGCCTTATTAAGGTCCCAAAAATCAACACATATTATGATCTGCCCATTCTTCTTCTTTACGGGCACTATATTGGCCAGCCATGTAGTATACTGGTTTTCTTCGACAAAGCCTACATCAATCAGCTTGTCAACCTCTTTGTTAATCTGATTTATCAGTTCAGGACACATTCTCCTGGAAGGCTGCTTTACAGGGTTAGCCTCTGGGTTTATTGCCAATCGGTGTTGGGCCACATCAGAACTCAGTCCCGGCATTTCATCATATGTCCATGCAAAGTAGTCTCGGAATTCCTTCAAAAACTGTATATACTGTTCCCTGGTAGCTGGCTCCAGCAGTGCACTGAGGAATGTCGGCCTTGGCTCATCTGCGGTTCCCAGATTTATTTCCACAAGCTCATCGACGGTGGCCTGACCTCCATCTTCGACCTCGGGTGGGGCTTCTTGCAAGTCAATGAAGCCTCCCGGGATATAATCTTCTTCAGTTTCATGATTCTCGTTTCATCGTACTGGCCATCAGCGGTTGCTGGCTCATCATACACGGCCAATATTGATGTATTCTATTCAGTGTGCCCCGAGGACGTAACTGGATCAGTAGGAAACTTAAAGACGGAGTCTTTCACCCTTAGAGGCTCTTCTGATGCAGACTCCCTTGAGAGATCATCATTCTGTAGAGCCCGGACTTCTTCCAGGATGCGCTCAAACTCCAAGCATTCCCTCAGCTCTTTGGCTGCTTGGTCTTCATCCGGGGTTCCCGTGTCAAACTTTGCTTCAGCATGGAACAGATCTTCTTTGGAAGGTAGGTCTTCCCAGCACCAATCTTTCTTTGTTTCATCAGACGCTCCCGTCCCTGGTTGATTGTCTGGGGCTTCATTGTCTGTTATGGACTGATAAATGATTTCTTCATCTTCCGAAGGGTACGGGTCGTAGCCCACCCCAGGGGAATCTTCATGCTGGTAGAAGGTAGAGATGACATCCACCTCGGCCTCATAGTATTCTTGTAAAGTATAGCCCAGTCCCGGGTGCTGTGTGATCTTCCTTAATTCTTTATTATCTCGAGGCGGATCGCATAACTCCTTGAATGCTTTCTTCTGGGCGGCAGACTGTAGCGATGGCATCTGCATCTTAGAGAACATCTGCGAAACCCGTCGGGTAGTATAGTCCAAGCCCGTAATCGGCACCATCTGGTTTGCAGCCTCTTCAGGGACCATGCAGTCTTGATCATCTTCCTTGACTGACTCCCCAGTGTAGAATATGGTAGGAGGTTCACAGAAGCGAGGGACTTTCATAGTCTTCAGTGGTAGCACCGTCTGGTATTCAAGGCTGATGATGGGTTTAAATAAACCCTGCGGCACCTCCACTTGTGTGTACTTTTCTTTCATTTCTTCATTGATATCATCCGGGTGAATGTTAGGAGGGGTGATCCGAGCAAAGTCACTGGCATAAGAGATGTGAGCTACCTCATGCTTTTTAATATAGCCCTTTGGTGGCGGTGGAGACCAATCTTCTGCCTTCGTCGCCGGCTTTTTCTGTCTAACCACAGCCTCTTTCTCTTTACCCTTTCGCGACACCTCCGTGTAGTAGGACACATCGAGCATATGGCACTCGAATACTTCGAAGGGATGCAGATCCACAAACACCCTCTCTTCTTTTCCTTCATGGCAGTATTTGATGCACTGATGTAGCGTGGATGGCACTATTTGATATTCATGCAGCCACGGTCTCCCCAGCAGGGCCTTATACGTGGTGTTGGAATCGATCACATAAAATCGTACGACGGTAGTGAGGTCGCCCAATGTGAGGTTGAAATCAGCCACCCCAAGAGGTGTTTCACATTTCTGGTTGAACCCTACAATTTTCATATCTCTGACCCTGGTAAGCTGCAGATCAAAGTAATATTTCTGATAGATGCGGTATGGGAGGATGTTCACAGCAGCCCCGGGATCTATCAGTATCCTGCTCAGCGGCTGACAGTTCAGGGAACCGTTCATATACAGCGGCCTATTATGACCGGAATTCGGGATTAGCATATCATCTTCTGTGAATGTGATCAATGGCCCATAATTCACTTCTGTTAAGAGTGCTTCATATTGTGCCGGCGACTACAAGGCATCCACAATTGCTTGGCGGGCTTCTTCACTCAGAGAGAGGATTTCCCAGATTGAGAACCTGGTAGGGATCTTCTTCAACATCTTCATGATTCGACTGCCTACCCGGACATTAGACAGTATCATTTCTTCTGCCCATCGGGGTCTTGGAGGTTCATGTGGTACCTGTGGCCTTTGCTGCCCAGTCCCAGTTTCATTCTCTTCCCCTGTTTCCCGGGAGGCTGCTTCTGTAGCAACAGCCCCTGGCTTTGCTAGAGGGTCACTTCCTTCATTTTCTTCATGCTGCTTCTGCTTCCTAACTGCAGTCTGCTGGCATTTATTGCTTTTAGCTGAAGCAGTGTGAGCCAATTGCTCATTCTCCAAACTGGACAAGAATTCCAGGAACGAAGGAGCTTCTTCTTTCTCTTGGTACAAGCTGGCAGGGGGAGGAACCTGGACACCTCGTACCTCTGGTTCTGGGATCTGGTAGGGTTGCACCCCTCTGAATATAATGTTATGATTAGCTGGTGGTGGGCGCCCCCATCTTTTCCCAGAACGTGTTGCATGGGCTAAGGTGGAGGCCTCAGCATGGTTGGCTTCTAGCGGGGCATTTGATGTTTCAGCCTCATCATCCTCCTCGGGCAAGGAAAAGAGCACTGACAGGGTGTTACATTGTACTGTCGTGACTTTCTTTCCCTTTTTGGACCTGGGCTGTCTCTTCTTCTTCTGGGGATTTGGCTTTGCCAGCTCCTGCCCCCAGAAGGGCTCAGTCTCATCTTTTCTTTGTTCTGCCTCTAGCTGCTCTTCAATTTTCAATTCTTCGAGCTGCTCCCAGAGTATACAGTCTTTTACCAGCAGGTGTTTGGACTTTTTCTGCTCATATTCATCGAGCTCATTGATATACTGCTGTAGACGCCTGGCTGCAGGACTTACTTCTTTGTGTGCGGGTAGGGGAGTTTGTCTCCTCCGGTTGTGAGTAGGGATCCGGATGACTGGCCCGGTCTCGGCTGTGCGCCATACTGGCTTTACTGGAGGCGGGTCAGGCCTTGGTGTGACACCTCGAATAATCACCCCGCTGGCGTTAGCTGCGGGAGTTTTCCTTCTATTCTTTATGGGTTTCGTCTGCCATCCCTTCTGATCCTTCAGTGGGGTGAGAAAACAAGCTTCATAGGTATGCCTGGTACATTCCTCAATGGCTTCCTTAGGCAGCTGCTGGTAAACTGAGATCATATTGGCGGCCATTCTCCAGGGCGGAGGCTCATGTGGATAAGGTGGCTTTACCTGATAATCTCCCAGCTGCAGCTCACCCTTTTTAACCATTCCTTCCATGATGTCTTTGAAGACATAACAATCCTCAATTGCGTGCCCCAGCGCACGGTGAAATGGACAGAACAGCGGATCATCTTTCTTCGCCGCATCCTCGGGTCTCTTCGGCTCAGGCAATGTTACCTTGTTGAACTTATATGCCCAGTTAAATAGTGCTGCCTTCTTCTCCTTTGGATAAGAGTAAGCCTTCTTCATCTTGTCTCTTAGAGAGACCTTGTCTTTTCTTTCTGCTGCACCCTCAGGCGGGGGAGCTTCATCTGCCCCCTTCTTCCCTTTCTGCTGCTCGAAGGTTCTGAAATCGACGGTGTTGGCCTCAGAATGTGATGGTCGTCGATCATTAGATTTACCTTTTAGCACATTGGGAACATTGGCGGTTGGACGTTTGGACAAGAACGTCTCAACCTCCGCCACTATATTGTTTAATCGGTCAAATGTTCTGACATCTGCACCGATCATCTTTTCTAGCACCTCTCTCCTGAGGCTCTGCTTGCATATCTGCACTGCATCTTCTTGATGAGGGGGTCTTCTGCATCTCATGGCTAAGTTCCTCCATCTTTTGATGTAGTCCAGTGATGTTTCATCTTGCTTTTGCCTGGTTGCATATAGCTCTGCTATTGTGATTTCTCTTTCAGTGACATGAAATCTATCGCGGAATTTTCTCTGCATATCAGGCCAATCAACCACCGATCCAGCTGGCAGGCTTGAATACCATTCAAAGGCTAACCCAGTGAGGGACGAGCCAAAGAACTTAAGCAGATAAGCTTCGTCGACTGCCAGGTCGCCCATGATTGTGGTGTAGTAAGCTATGTGCTCTCTGGGGGAGCCCTGGCCATTAAATTTCTCGAACTTAGGCGGCTTACTGACGCCTGGAGGTAGTCTCTTAGCAGCATATTGGGGAGGATATGGCACCTTGTACACATCATAGGTACTAACATCATCACCAGTCTTCTCAGACAGCTTCATCTCCACAATTCTTTCAATCATCAGCTTGTGGGCTACGGCTGGATCTATATCTTCTGGGAAGAAGTGAGCTTGTTGCTGACTATGAGGAGTTGTCATCACAGTGGCGCGCAAGGTGGGCGCGGTAGGCTGTGTCTGGGACACAGAGGGCTGAGCTACTGTTTGTTGTGGAACAGGTTGGCTCGGTGCTTTGCCCTTATCAGCCAGGAGAGGATTAGCTGGAATGGCCGTTTCTGTTGAGCTGGAAGTATGCCCCACAGGCTCGGCTTGCTTGGAGACCGGTGTAGCTTCATGTTTCTCATTGAGCTGTCTTCTGAGAGCATTGATCTCCTGCTGGTATCTTCTGAACATCATCTGGATCATGGGATCCAGGGTGGACGGGATCTGTATATCTTCTGAAGTCCCTTCAACATCATCAACGAAGGGATTATCTCCCTCTTCCGCTGTCACCACATTGACCGTCATAGTGGTGATCTTGCAGGCTTCACCATTAGTCTTCATTTTATCTTTTGCCGCTTGGCCTCTTCTTGTGACAGGCCCGGGTCTGGTTGCCAGCCTGAGTAGCTCGTCCGGTTGAGTTGGTAGCATGTCTTGCCTCCTGACAAGTCCAGCCATGTTACAGGTGAAGATCTGCATCTTTCCCTTCTGCCTGTAGACTTTTCTTTTTGCCTGGTCGGGATATTTGAGTCGGTCAAAGACCGATATTCTTTCTTCAGGTTCTTCCCCACACAGGTCTTCTTTCCCATATCCGGCCCTGCGGCCTTCCCCATAATCATTGGAATCAGAGGAGGAGACTTCAAGCATCACTTCTCGAAGGGTTTCTTCCTCTTCTTCATCCACGGTGCCCAGGGCACAGGATAATCTTTGTTGACCGAGGGCAGAATTCCCCAGGTAGTGGAAGTAGTCTTGAGCCACTTGCTTCATCTCTTCTTGATTGTGCCTTTGTGGCTCTGATTGGAGCATCAGTCCTTCCTGGCCTCTTTGCTGATGAGCCAGTCTTGCCACCTGAGCATTGAGATGCGCGGCTTTGGAATATCTAAATATATCAGCCTGTCTGGCACAGGCTCTTGGTCTTCTTGGAATGGCAGCAGCGACTGGTTCACTTGTTCTCATCTTTTCTTCTTTCTCAAATCTTCTGTCGCCATCCTGGCAGTAGTTGGGAGCAGCATCATAGTTCTTCCTTTGCCATCTTCTGCCCCCAGCCCTGGGATGGGGGACCGAGAGGTCTTGCTTCCGCTCGTATTTTCTGCCCCTCATCCTGGGGCGAACAGTGGTCAGATTTCTTTCTTCACTTTCTTTCTCATCTTTCTTACCCCAAGCCCTCGGGTAAACAGCGGCATCATCTCTTATGTCTTTTCCTTCTCTTCTTCTGCTTCCTGCCCTGAAGCGGGCAACAGCATCCTCGGTAGCTTTCCCCTCATCTCGAGTTGGGGCCCAGCTCTGAATCTTCTTTGGTCGCTAGATTTGTTTATATCTTGCTGGCTTGGGCGCTAGCGGCATCCTCTCATCAGTTTCCCAGTTGGCCCTCCTGGTGGCCAGAACTTGGAACTTGTTGTCGATCTGGACGGTCGGGACAATCCTGTCCGGTCGGACTTCTCTCGGGCGACCGTCGAGGTTCACCCTAACATCGCCCATCATCATCGTCTTCCCTGAATTGGAAAGCCGATGGTCAGCAGCAGCATACCAGCTCCTCCGGTTAGTTCTTTTCCCTTTTGGGCAGCAGCGGGGACTGTATCCCTCCTTTGAACATGGTGAACATAGCAGGCGATGGTTGTCGAGGTCGTCCTCTCTGGTAAGCTATCCTTGTTATCAGCAGTCTTCATCGGGGCACTTGCAGCAGTGCCTTGCTCGTTGTTGTTGACCTGCAGAAGGTCGGTGAAGGCGAGGCCCAGGTAGTTGGGCAGTCCGACATCGGGGGGCATCGACCCGAATGACAGCGGTACCGCCAGGTAACCCTCTCGGACATGCACATCGATCGGTTGTTGGTCGAAGCACACGGACATGAGTCCAGTAGTCATTGTAGCTTCTTGAAAATAAGGAAAGTGCACAGAATCAGAAATTTGAGGGGGCCCCGCTGGGCCTCCTATTTTGGGCGTAGAGATGAAGGGAGACAAAGTCCCACCGGGCATGCCAGACTTGTGGAACGCGGATTTTTATTTTTTTAAATTATTTAAATTTATTGTTATTTTTATTTTTATTTGGGGAATTCTCTTATTTGTATTTATTGATTATTAGGCGTGCCAGTCACCGGGGTGACAATTTAATTGTGCACTCGATCTGACTTTTAATCAGTCGATTGTGAAGTCCGAGTCGGGACCCGAAGTCCGTCATACCATAAAGGCTATGACGTTAATTACGCCCTTCCTAAGAAGGACTACCCTAGATTAAACGCCAAAAATAGGAGGAAGACAGCGGCAAAAAAAATAAGACTCAAACGAGAGCGAGGGTTCGTTCATCAGCAAGGCGTTAAATAGCCCGAGTGAAGCAACGATACATCAAATGCGGAACAAACCCGACGGCATGTCCCCATTACCTTGGACTATGCCAGATGGGGATAGGAAACCACCCATGCAGCGGCAGGGTGGGATTCGTAAAAGATCGGCTATATCTAACCCGGAATCCGGATAAGAAATGGGGCAGCATGACACACCCTGTGCAGGCGCGATGTCTTATTAATATTCCCCTTCGGAAGACCATCGGAGAACATGCAAGGGCAAAACTCCATGGGCCAACGGGGTTAGGGCGGAATACCATAGCTATCTGATGAGGTATGTACGAATTTTGACAGCATGTCCCCTTAACTTGGACTATGCCAAGAAAAGATAGGCCATCATCCACGGGAAGCCGGCAAGACAACCAAAGGAGAACGGCGCCAGGCCGTGGGGGACATTGCTTGCATTCATATCATCGATTGATGTTCCTTTGGAACCCATCAGAGCACATGTAATGACATGGCTCTTTAGGTTCATAAGGCTGCAGAGAAATCCAGTTCGGGACTAAGAGATGTAGGGGAGGTCCTCCCCATTAATGTATCTCCTCGGGGCATATGTGAAGGTCTCTGAACATCCTCTGTACAGATGTGTGGGGAGATTAAAAGGATTGGAGGGTGATGGTGCGAAGGTGGACCTTGGCCCGAGTTTTATTGGCCAAAGAAGGAGCCTCGGCGTGGGTTTTATTGGCCAAGGGGGGTTCTCGGCGTGACTTTTATTGGCCAAGGGGTTCTCGGCGTGGCTTTCATTGGCCAAGGGGTTCTCGTCATGGCTTTCATTGGCCAAGGGGTTCTCGGCGTGGCTTTCATTGGCCAAGGGGTTCTCGGCGCGCTCGTCACCGCGCCGGGAACCTTGCGCCGGGAAGCCCCCGGGCCGGGAGGGCTGTATTGCGAAGGGGTCTTCTTGGACAGTGAATAGGATTGAGGGTTTTATCAACAGGCTGAAGGGAAAAAAAGGGGGAAACCCTCTCGACCGCATAGCTCTCACCGTGGCAACGGCCGCGCCGAGAACCATTTACCCAATGCCTGCGCCGGGAAGGTGAAAGGGCTTAAGGCCAGAAAGGGTTTATGGCTTGATTACGATACTCTGTTCTAGAGATTTCTGGGACTTTTGGCTTATATTGAGGCATGATTTGGAGTGCAGAACGGGATTACATGAAGGTTTCTGCCGGAGGGATGCCAAGGGAATCAGAAGGCGAAGTCAGTAGATGAAATAAGACCCTCTCACAACGTCCTGTGAAGATTTTTATCTGTTTGCCGCCAGCCGTCTGAGGAGATCCAGAGATGACTGTCTCTGATCACCCGGACGAGCCCAATGGCATCGAGGAAACAAACTAGCGATGGAGGAATGAACAAACCTCGGCACTGGAATTCTAGGCCCTAATCATTCAAGAGTCAGAATGGAGGACCCAGGGGTCGAGGTCATCACTTATCAGAACCTCATGGGGTTGCATTCATCTGCAGATTAAGCATATATCTCATAACCAGCAGCTCAGGGAACCGAGAGATTGATGCATCTGGTTCCTGAACGGCATAAAAGGGGGGGGGCATCGAAGGAAAACTCGAATGTATGTGGGGGATCTGCCATCGAGACAGGAGGGGAGAAGGAAACAGAACCCAATAACCCACTAGATGAGGGTAGGGGCCCTATCTTCATTCCTCTTCGAAGAACAGGCTCATAGAAACGACTCTGAAACCCGGAGCGTCTAGACTATTGGACATTTAGATAAAAGATATATACATAGAAAGACAGAGGGCAGAGCTTCGGTTGCCTAATATCCGGCACGGCAACTGTGACATTTCATTTCATCTCATTGTCACCACTTACATCAACTGCAAGGCTGAAGCCGAGAAACAGGCAGAGGGGAGGAACAGAGGCAGGCAAGAAAAGAATTCTCGGTCATCATATGAATAATCAAAGCACGAGGACACATACTATTACATACGGAGGAAAAAAAAGAAGAAAATAAACATGGGGGGGGGGGGAGGGTGGAGCATTGACTCCACTCCCTCCCCCGAGCAACCCACCTGGAGCTTTCTTCTTCTCTTTCTCTTCTTCTTTCTTTTCAGCGGGATCTCTCCTGGCTTTTCTATCTCTCTTCTTTTTTTTCTCTTCGCTTTCTTTTCCTCTTTCTCTTTGGTTCTCTCTGCCCGCTCCTTTATCTCGAGAGGAAGGGGGTTTTTATAAGCATAGCACCCCTCCTTCTCGGCAAGGCTCTCTCGGCGCACGGTTGATGAGTTCCCGGCGCGCCTTATTCGGAGGCCGTAAGCTCTCGGCGCCCCTTCCCCATATGGGTCTTGTTGGGCTCTCGGCGCTACACGGCCGGGCCCGTTTAGATCCTTTTGTCTTTTATGCTTGATCATCAGTAAGCTTGAGCTCCTAATGCCGCTTAATCTGTCCCTTCATTTGTCGGTCCCTCGAGTCCGTCAGGCTAGGCGAAGGCCCATCGATTGGTGAGTTAGTATAGCTTCATCAGAATATTTCTGGGGATTTTCATCAGTCAGTGGACTGCAGTTCTTCATCAGTACTACCGTCTGAATGACGACAATACCGGACATCAGCTTGGCCGGGGAGGGCTTCAGCCGGGTGGTAGCTTTAATGACATATCTTCCGTAATCCTGATATTGTAGGAATCTCCGAGATCTTTATCTCTCACTTAATCTTCCATTATGTCTCATCTCCGTTCTCTATTATATTTTAGGTGTCAACAATGCACTGTAAAGATCCGTCTCACCCAGCGTGATGAGGGCATCTCCCGACACCCCTCTAGCTTTGATCGCCTACACACTCTTGATATGGATTGATCATGATCTACACTTGTTATCTTCATTTCCCAAGTTTCATTTTATGTATTTTCTTTTTATTGAGTCCTATCTTATGTATTTTCCTTTATTGAGTCATATGGTTTTAGTCCATTTCCCTTGTTATGTTTAATTGGGCCTTATTACTTTAGTTATGGGCCCATAGGATTGAATCTAGGATATGCTCGGTCTTTTATCTTATTGTCAAGGGTATTTTGGTCATGTAAAGAATGGTTGCCTATATATAGGCCCCATCTCTCCTCTTGTATTCAACTTTTGATGAATATTGAAGAAAACCCTTCCAAACTCTCTCAATATCTCTCTCTCTCTCATTATCTCTCCATTCTCTCTCCTCCTCTCTCTAAATTTCGAAATTCACTCTCTCTCCTCCCCCTCTCAACCACTTCCAACCCCCACCTACCTCCATTAACTCCCCACAACTTCCCACAACCCCTCTTTAATCCTCACCTAGTCCCAAGGAAGTTCCACCACTCAAAACCCCACCCTCCAACCACCACCTACCCCTTTCACTTCCCTAAGCATATCTCCACCTTCCCAAGGCTGAATTAACTCATTCCAAAGCCCAAATTCGAATCTCCCCTTCCCTCCTTGCTCCCTAGGTTGCACCCCTCCTCTCCCCTCAAGCCAAGTTCACCCCCTCCTCTCTTCTCCACTCCAGCTTTGTGTGCAGGCCGACCTGCAGTTTAGCACTCTGTTGCAGCGACATCCACGACTGCATCCTGGTTCTGCTAGTGGCGTGGCCTAACTTTCTGGAAAGGCCTCCCTGTGCTCTTCGCAGGCGAGGTGGAATCACTCCATTCCGAGTTCGTGGCCGTCCGTGAAGGCTGTTCTTCCCCGACTGCGCAGAACCTCTCAGACCAGGAGCCAGAGCGGCAGAGAAGACTCTCCCACAACAAACCTTGAAGGAACCAATCTTCGAGGTCTTCTACAAAGTTCTTCCTCCCCCTGTCAGCGTCCAGGAACAGAAGGCGGAACCCCGTTCGGCATCCGACAACCAGAGATACCAATTTTCTACCACACCCACGCCGGTCTGCCTCCTCACAGTCTGCACCGACCACTGTCCACTTCTCTGGACACCCAGCTCATCTCCAACATCAGAAGACTTCGCCGTTTGTTTTGCTGCAAAGTAGACTCGTCAACGATTCCAACGAGTCTAGCGGTGCCAAATTTGAAGCTCAGGAACGATCGTGGCAGCTTCTGCAACCTGCTGTTTCAGACTGAGCTCGGCCAGAGACCAGAGCTGCATCCATCTTCCAGTCGCTGGAGCAGTCAGCCCCCAGATCAGAACGTCGTCCAAAAAATTCAAGCCACACCCCTCTCCGGTTAGCAAGCTTTTGGCGCAAGTTTCATGAGATTCCAAGTTCGGTGGAATTATTGGCAGCATCGACATCGGCCCTCTGTCCAGAATTACAGAAGCTAGGCAGAATCGGCAAAGCTCGGAAAGTCGACTCTATCTCGCTCGTTCCCCTCCCCGCTTGGCCGGCTGAAGGCCCCTCCCTACGTGGAGGTAATTTTTGGTTGTAATACATTAAGCCCCACCCCAAGATCCCCCCCTTGCAAGGGGCGTAGTGCTGTACCTCTTCACATTTTCAGGTCAAGCTCCATCGCCGCGGCGATCGGGTGTATACCCTCGCCTCCCGGCGCGCCCTCGTCTCCGAACGGGATCGGTGTCTTCACACCGATCAGGTGAGCTTCTGATCACACCCTTGTAGCTTCATTTCTGCAATTGTAGTATTGCCTTGAATGCCCGTCGGACGGTAAGAGAGTGCTCGGAATTCATTTTAAGCAATATCGTGCCCACCGCGGCCCGTGAGTGAGTGCCACCCCACACCCCGCCTTGCGGGCCAGCCACCCACAAAGTTGGGACTCCCTGGCCCATTGGAGGTCAGCCTTAGCATTGTAAGTCCATTAGGATAATTGGGTCCCGCCTCGGACCCTCACCATCATCTCCCGGACCCACCGGGTGAACGTGTGAACCGAGTGAGCAGAAATCGTCGTTGTGAGAATCATTGAGCGCTTGTATGCTTGCGGGTCTAAGTCCTAGGGTCACCTTATCATATTTAGTGGTCTTTGGGCTGTGCCACATCAAGTGGTATCAGAGCGGTCATAGGCTTGTCCTTACAAGTCTAGTCTTGGGTCACACTAAGTCTTTCATAGGTGCATCCGCACACCCTTGCATAGCCCACCCAACCTTGCATGACCACTCGTAGTGGTACTCGCTTTCAACCCAATACTACATCTTCCAATCTCACAATGAATCCAAAACCCCAAGGGATGCCTACCACTAACACTCATGACTTCAACTACTTCATGAAAGCCTTGACCTATGCCAATGAGCGACTTGATAACATATCGGGCCGACTCAACCAACTTGGAAAAAATAGGCCCGCCCTAAGGACGGACGATAGGATGGCCCCTTTCCCACTTCCCACCTTTGATGGGACCTCTCCTAGCAAATATTTAGATTGGGAAGCTACAATGGACCAATACTTCAATTGGTATCATATTTCCGAGGATGAAAAGGCATGGGTTGCCAAAATACAACTAACCAAAAGGGCTCAAACTCATTGGTGTAAAATTGAGGGCTTAAGGATAATTAGACGGGAAGCTCCCCTCACCACATGGGAGGACATGAAGGATCAACTAAGGGCTAGGTATGTGTCCCCATCCCACTCGGATCACCAAAACCCAAGGAGCACTCCCACTCCTCCCACCCCACCCGTCCAAACCCTTATCACTAAAACCCAAGTACCTAAGACCTCCACCTCCCCACCTAACCCCATGAGGTCCCCCACATCCCAACCAAAACCCCCTTCCCTAACCTACACTAGTCAAGCCCCTTTAGCCCCCACTTCCACCCCAAGTGATCCCAAGGGCAAGAGACCCCTAACCAACCCAATTCCCTCCATGGTGACCACCACTCATCCAACCCTCACCATTAAAAACCATGTGGACACCATGTCCACCCCTCCACCAAGGCCCATAATGGCCACCACCCCAAAACCCAAAACCCCTCACCCAATCCACCTCCCGCTTCCTACACCAATCTTACCCCAAATTAGGCCTCCACTACTTCCACTCCCAAGTCCAACCCATGTCCGACCTTGCTCACCTCCTCGAGTGCGCCATGCCTCGACTAACACCAACCCACCCACCATAGACCTTCCTACCCCATTGTCCTTAGGAGTTGCAACCCACACACCTACCCAAGTGGAGAGGGATACCAATTCGGATCCACCTCCTAAAATCAAGGAAATCCAAGGGCCATACAACTCACCCACCCCTCCTAACCTAGTTCATCAAGAGCTATACACCCTTCCCCATGACACCATCACCATAGATAAGTCCATATTCCTATGGCTCAAGCGAGGCCTCACCATTCCTAGTTTACAACCAAGCCACCTACTCATGGGACATCAATCCCAACTCATTCCCACTCAGCCTCATGTCACTTATCAAACCTCCTATTGTGTAGAAGATTTGGGAGAATTAGTGGCCTACCTACATTGGCAAGTCCACTTGACCGATATGCTAGCCATGAGGCCATCAGAGTCTAGCACCATTAGCTTAGCTTACCCCACAATTGGCTCCATCACTTCCATCTACACCAATGGCCAATTTACAAGTGAGATCATACTCCTTCTTCCCATGGAGGAGGAACCCATCCTAGTCTACTCCCCAACCATTGAGATCCCAAGTACTTTGATTAGCCAACCCATTAGCAACCTTGGCCCAATTATCTTAGAGAGAGATGATTCGCCATTTGAGGACCTTGAGAACATGGAGTACCCCTACCTAGGTGACCCTTACCATAATCCCTTTGACCCTTTTCTATGGGAGCCTAAATCTCCATGTGACCCACTTTCCCTACTCACCACCCACCTCACCTTACCCACATCGCCCATGTCGACCCAAACTCCTCCCTTCCTAGAATCGGGTTACAACATGAGAGCCTTGACCTTAGGCAACAAACACCTTGGGATTGATGAAGTGCCCCACCCCATAACCACGTTCGTAGATCCCTTCGACCCATTCACGTGGACGTTCAAAAGTCATCCCACATCTATGCACATGGAAGTCACCTTTGGGATAAACATGCATGTGTCCAGGCCTACCACACCATTTGACATGATTCATAAGTCGGATACATTCATCCACATCACCCACATGTCAAGTAGGCAGCATAAGTGGACCATATTCGGATGTATTGGCCCACCTTCATTCATCATGAGTCTTAAGCATGATAGGAGCATACATGGATGTCCGGGTCCCCCGACATTTATCACACCCATGCATAAAAGGTTCATCTATGGATGTCCCAGCCCTCCTAAGACTACCACAGTCTTCATAGCATCAAAGTGTGATCGGTCTACATTTGGCTGCCCAGGTCCACCTTAGCATACGCATTCTCGCAAGCATATAGGAAGGATCAATGAGACTTACAAAAGGCGGGCAGATGCTCATCGGCGCCACTACGAGTTCCAAGTGGGAGACTCGGTGATGGTGAGGACGGAGCAGCTCCTTCCGGGACCTGCCTCCAAGTTGAGGGCACGGGGTTCGGGACCCTTTCGAGTTCTACGACGACTTGGCAGCAATGCTTATGAGCTTGACCTACCAGAAAGCTATGGGGTGCACCCTACCTTCAGTGTGGTGGACCTGGTACCCCACAAAGGCCCCGCGGTGGAACCCAGTGAGGAGCTTGAGCCTTTACCCCCCCTTATGAGAGACACTCCCGGAGGGACTCCACTTTCTAGCTTGAGAGACCGACGAGAGCAGGTAGAGGCAATACTGGATGAGCAGAGTATCATTACGAGGCACAGGGTGTATCAGCGCTATCTGGTTAGGTGGAAGAGCCGTCCCCCGATCGAGGATACATGGGTGAGTCAGGGAGGATTTGATATGCTTGGATCCCGACATGATGGAGCAGTACGACAGCCAGGCAGACCCATACTCGACAGGGTCGAGCTCTCCCCACCCCGGGGGATTTGATGAGGGCATCTCCCGACACCCCTCTAGCTTTGATCGCCTACACACTCTTGATATGGATTGATCATGATCTACACTTGTTATCTTCATTTCCCAAGTTTCATTTTATGTATTTTCTTTTTATTGAGTCCTATCTTATGTATTTTCCTTTATTGAGTCATATGGTTTTAGTCCATTTCCCTTGTTATGTTTAATTGGGCCTTATTACTTTAGTTATGGGCCCATAGGATTGAGTCTAGGATATGCTCGGTCTTTTATCTTATTGTCAAGGGTATTTTGGTCATGTAAAGAATGGTTGCCTATATATAGGCCCCATCTCTCCTCTTGTATTCAACTTTTGATGAATATTGAAGAAAACCCTTTCAAACTCTCTCAATATCTCTCTCTCTCTCATTATCTCTCCATTCTCTCTCCTCCTCTCTCTAAATTTCGAAATTCACTCTCTCTCCTCCCCCTCTCAACCACTTCCAACCCCCACCTACCTCCATTAACTCCCCACAACTTCCCACAACCCCTCTTTAATCCTCACCTAGTCCCAAGGAAGTTCCACCACTCAAAACCCCACCCTCCAACCACCACCTACCCCTTTCACTTCCCTAAGCATATCTCCACCTTCCCAAGGCTGAATTAACTCATTCCAAAGCCCAAATTCGAATCTCCCCTTCCCTCCTTGCTCCCTAGGTCGCACCCCTCCTCTCCCCTCAAGCCAAGTTCACCCCCTCCTCTCTTCTCCACTCCAGCTTTGTGTGCAGGCCGACCTGCAGTTTAGCACTCTGTTGCAGCGACATCCACGACTGCATCCTGGTTCTGCTGGTGGTGTGGCCTAACTTTCTGGAAAGGCCTCCCTGTGCTCTTCGTAGGCGAGGTGGAATCACTCCATTCCGAGTTCGTGGCCGTCCGTGAAGGCTGTTCTTCCCCGACTGCGCAGAACCTCTCAGATCAGGAGCCAGAGCGGCAGAGAAGACTCTCCCACGACAAACCTTGAAGGAACCAGTCTTCGAGGTCTTCTACAAAGTTCTTCCTCCCCCTGTCAGCGTCCAGGAACAGAAGGCGGAACCCCGTTCGGCATCCGACAACCAGAGATACCAATTTTCTACCACACCCACGCCGGTCTGCCTCCTCACAGTCTACACCGACCACCGTCCACTTCTCTGGACACCCAGCTCATCTCCAACATCAGAATACTTCGCCGTTTGTTTTGCTGCAAAGTAGACTCGTCCGTGATTCCAACGAGTCTAGCAGTGCCAAATTTGAAGCTCAGGAGCGATCGTGGCAGCTTCTGCAACCTGCTGTTTCAGACTGAGCTCGGCCAGAGACCAGAGCTGCATCCATCTTCCAGTCGCTGGAGCAGTCAGCCCCCAGATCAGAACGTCGTCCAAAAAATTCAAGCCACACCCCTCTCCGGTTAGCAAGCTTTTGGCGCAAGTTTCATGAGATTCCAAGTTCGGTGGAATTATTGGCAGCATCGACATCGGCCCTCTGTCCAGAATTACAGAAGCTAGGCAGAATCGGCAAGGCTCGGAAAGTCGACTCTATCTCGCTCGTTCCCCTCCCCGCTTGGCCGGCTGAAGGCCCCTCCCTGCGTGGAGGTAATTTTTGGTTGTAATACATTAACCCCCACCCCAAGACCCCCCCCTTGCAAGGGGCGTAGTGCTATACCTCTTCACATTTTCAGGTCAAGCTCCATCGCCGCGGCGATCGGGTGTATACCCTCGCCTCCCGGCGCGCCCTCGTCTCCGAACGGGATCGGTGTCTTCACACCGATCAGGTGAGCTTCTGATCACACCCTTGTAGCTTCATTTCTGCAATTGTAGTATTGCCTTGAATGCCCGTCGGACGGTAAGAGAGTGCTCGGAATTCATTTTAAGCAATATCGTGCCCACCGCGGCCCGTGAGTGAGTGCCACCCCACACCCCGCCTTGCGGGCCAGCCACCCACAAAGTTGGGACTCCCTGGCCCATTGGAGGTCAGCCTTAGCATTGTAAGTCCATTAGGACAATTGGGTCCCGCCTCGGACCCTCACCATCATCTCCCGGACCCACCGGGTGAACGTGTGAACCGAGTGAGCAGAAATCGTCGTTGTGAGAATCATTGAGCGCTTGTATGCTTGCGGGTCTAAGTCCTAGGGTCACCTTATCATATTTAGTGGTCTTTGGGCTGTGCCACATCACAGCGTCTCATGTTGTGTCTCACATTAGCCATAGTCAGTGCACTCGTCTGTCTCATGCATTTAAAGTCTGTACATCATCTGCTCTCCATGCATATGCAATGTCTGTACAGCCAATGCATTTCATGTTCTTTGCATACCGTAAGTATCTGTCTCACTTAGCGTCTCACTTGAGCATTTAAAGTCTGTACATCTGCTTGAGCATTTAAAGTCTATACATTGCATGCACGCACACACAAAGTCTATACATTGCATGAATGCACACACAAGTCTATACATCCATAGAAGTCTGCACATTCTTATTTAGCAAGTCTGTTCACTGTTTCAGCATGCACACAAAGTCTACACATGGTTGCTTTGATGCTGCATCAAGTCTATACATTGTTGCATCATGTGCTTCATGCATATAAAGTCTGTACAGAGTTGTACCTAGATTGCATTAGTCAAGTCTGTACATCGCCCTAAATTACATTCGTCAAGTCTATACATGATGCATTGGTTCTTAAGTGCTAGGCAGCAAGTCTATGCATTGGGTGCTACATGCTCACCAAGTCCATACACTAGCAAGTCTGTACATTGCTTGTAGACCGCACAAAGTCTGCACATTCGTTGGTGTAAAAGTCTGCACATTCCTTGTTGTTATGTCCATGCGTCATGTTAGCAAGTCTGCACATTGTTGCACGCTAAGTCTGCACACTAATAGCATGTCAGTGCATTCATCTTTCAATGTTCATACTTCACCTTATGCACAATGTAAACTGCATCTCATGCACTTAAAGTCTATACACGCTCTCCTGCACACCTGTTGTCAGCTTCGCATCCATTCAAGAGTCTACACACTTGGTCTGCTTCACAAGCACCCAAGTCTATACACTCTTTATGTCTGCATCACATGCACTCAAAGGCTGTATACTTGTGAATGTAATGTCTGTACATTCATTCTCATTGTACACACTTTCTCTTATATGCACACTGCATCTAGTGCATCAAGTCTGTACAGGCCGTGACTCATTTAACGTACAGACTCGATGCATTCAGTTCTTCATGTCAGTTAAGTCTCTACTGATAACAGTATGTTATTACAGAGCTGCTACTTGACGAGGTTAATGATGCACGTGATCCAAGAATAGAAGATGGCCCTGATCGTGACACGTGGAACCACTGCGCTGAAATGCTGCCATGTGGACTGAGGCCTCTGGGCGGGAATCATGGAGACCACACGCCCTATCTGTGCTGCTGCTATATAAAGGGGACTTCTCCATCTGAGAAGACTGATCGAAGCAGAAGGGGCAGAAGCAGAGAGTGAATTAGAGCCTGCACGATCCAGTGTGAAGAGAGCAAGAAGAAAAGAGAAGCAGTGAGGAGAAGAAAGAAGTTACAGAAGAAAAGGAGAGAGAGAGAGCTCGTGAGGATCGAGAGAAAAAGAGAGAGAAGAGTAGAGAAGAGAAGCCTTCATTGAAGATTTGCTCTTCTGGTATTTGGATCAAATCCATGCCAGATTGCTCCTTGGCGAGCTACACTTTGTGGATTTCATTTCCAGCTTTCTGATTGCTGTATTTTTCATTTCTTGTTTTTCCTTTTAACTGATCACTTTGTTCTTCCGATTCTCTGGTTTGAGGTCGGTGTTCCCTCTGGATTTCAGAGGAAGGGAGACTTGCTGTCTCCGGTTGCAAGTGGTTGTTGTCGCTTGTGGTTTCCCTCCTAGGTGGAGAAAGAGAGACTTCGGTCTCTGGTTGCTAGTGACGGGTAGTCACTAGTGGTTTCCCTCCGGTCTGTGGGAAGAAGGGAGGTTGTTCCCCTGGTCAAGCTGTTAGGCAGCACCTGTTTGCAAACCGTGTCTACGGTTCTAGCTTTTGCTAGTGGAAGCCTCACTTCGGGTTGTTGTGAGGGGTGGACGTAGGTATGTGGACCGAACCACCTAAAAAATCTACTGTGCCGTGGTTTGCCTAGTGCGTTTGCCCCTTGTCTTCTACCTCCTTCACAGGTTGTCTGAGCATTCTTGTTTCTATCTGAAGTGACCTTGAGCATTATATGTTTTGCTAAGTGAGTCTAGTTTGCATAGTTCTGTCTTCAGCTTAGACTTGATCAGGTACCAGTATTGTTAGCAGTTCAACTGATTGATCAAGTGTTTCTTTGAATTTCTTATTTGGAAGAGATCAATTGATTTCCATTCCTTGACTCTGATTATTTTTAAGTGGGGCAATTTTGAAGAGGGATACATTCACCCCCCTCTGTATCCATCGCACCGATCCAACAAATGGTATCAGAGCGGGTGTCTGCACAGAAGGTCCAGCGACCTGCAGATCCGATCCGTAATTGGCTTCGGTGCGATCTGAGTTGATCCGATCGCTTGCATTGTTTTAATCTCTACTTTATTTATAATTCCGATCTTGTCTGAGCATGGAATTCATGATTGATCTCCCGAGGTACGAGGGTCAAAGCTTCTACAATTGGCTTAATCAGTTCAGGGAATATGTGATGCAGACTAGTCCAGATCTGTGGATAGTCATTGCACACAGTCCTTATGAAGTTCCAAAGGATGAATCCTTACGGAAAATTTCAGACAGATGAAAATTCTCTACGAATCAAAGGGCCCTGAATCTAATCAAAGGGGCGATAAACACTGACAAGTTTCCTTGTGTAGTTAATTGCTGCAGTGCTTCAGAAGTGGTCAAGATAATAGCAAGCAGTAGAAGCCAGGGGAAAGTGAAATGTCTCATGGCAATAGAAGAAGACGAAGATTATGTGGAGGATACTTCGTCACAGGTAAACTCTGACACTGATAATTTTTCTCTGGAAAGTATGATTGCGTTGAATGAGCATTTATTGAATAAATATGATAGACTTAAATCTGAGAAGAGAAAATTCAGAAAAGAAATGCTGCATGAAATCAGAAGTATGAAAGTGGAAAATGAAAACCTAGAGTTAGATATGAACAAAAAAGAAAATGAAATGAAACACTTGAAGTCTGAGAATTAGAGTTTAAGGAATAGACTCATCAAAGAAAATGATTCTTGCAATGAATGTGCATTATTGAAGGAATTGATTGAAGACTTAGAATCTGATGATAATGTATAGAAGAACTTAATCACTTCCTTGAAGGAAGAAAATGATTCATTGCTGACTCAGAAGAAGGAAACTGATAAATTACAAGATAAGCTGATTGAAGAAAACATTTATCTGAAGGAACAAAACAAAAAGCTAATAGTTCTTAACACTATTTTCTCTGAAAAATGGCTGACGATTGAAAAAGGGAAATCTATCTTGAAAGATAATGAAGTGAATATTGAATTCAAATTGAAAAAGGAAAATGTGACTCTGAAGAGTCTGAATGATGAATTGCAAAATCAAGTCATTTCGTGTGAAGACTACATTGTGTCTTTGGAGATAGAAATTGAAGATCTGAAAAACTCCCTGTCAAAATTTGTTAAGGGAAGAGACAATTTGAATAAGCTCCTTGGAGCGAATGTCAATTTTCAAAAGGAGGGACTAGGTTACAATCCAGTCATGAAGAAGGCTGAGAAGGTTGATGGAGACAAATTGAAAACTATTTTGTTAAATGTTCAGAACAAGAAAAGCCTTCTACCTCATCTTCACCTCAGTACAAAAATCAGAAAGAGACTGAAAAAATAGAAAATAAATAAAAAGGATTCTTCAATACATGTTGATCACAGTCCTCACACACACTCACATGCATCTAGAAAGAAAATGATCTGTCACTACTGTCACAAATTTGGACAGCTGATGCATGAGTGTAATTTTATGGAAAAGGATGACCTAGCTGCTGTACAAAACAATCAGGGTAGAAAGCATGTCTCTAGGGAAAGGAAAATTTATTGTTATAATTGTGGAAAAATGGGACATGTTGCTGTTCAGTGCTGGTCACTCGAAGGCAAGAGAAAACTTTATTCTCATGTTAATCATGGCCACCAGAATGTTACCAATAAAAATAAATTTGCTATAATGAACCAGCGTGTTAGGTGCTTCAATTGTGGGAAGCTAGGCCATAGGGCAAAAGATTGTTGGCATGTTCAGGGAAAGAAATTTAATTCTGAAATTGCCAAATTCCCTGCAAACAGAAATGATTTTGGTAGAAGTAAATCTGATTTCAAAGAAAAGATTCATGTATGTTTTGAATGTGGAAAACTTGGCCACCGAGCTTCAGAATACTGGTGGGAAGGTTATGGTAGACCAAAATTTCATGTAAGTAACATAAATTTCCATGTTTATCCACATAGATTCCATGATTATAATCATGTTCACAAAAAGAACTCAAAGACTGTTACATCATGTCATTATTGTGGGCAGGTAGGGCATTCTATGGATAATTGTCATATCATGTGTTGTGATGATAAACAAGCTAAAAATTTGTTGAGAAAACCTGCTAGGAGTGTCACTGATAATTCAGGACCCAAGACTTTTTGGGTACCTACCTGTGTAAAATGATTCAACTGTTGCAGGTGTGCCTTGGAATGGAATAAAGGGGGTCAATAAACCAAGGCACTCAAAAATGAAACCCCCATGAGTGCACCACTCAGGTAAGTTCTGAAAACCTGTGTTAAATTCTGTTCTCTGACATTCTCTACCCTTTAGATGATCGCATATCATGATAATCTGTCGGTGCTAAATTGATTTATCTTGAAAAGTTGATTGCTCTCGCATGATGCTCTCTGAATAAAGAATGCTCTTATGTTTGAATAATCATTCTGCATAGCTGAATGTCATACGCATGCTTTGCATAGTTGACATTTTAAGTCAATGCATGTATTGCATCGAGTATAGGTAGCTGCATGTCTTGCATATAGTCGGTGCATCTCATGTTCACAGTGCATATTGTTGTGCCTTCATTGCATATCATGCATTTTGTCAAGGGGAGCTTGTCTGCTGTCGCTTGGTCATCATGCTCTCCTTATCAGATTTGTTACATACTGCACATATGAAGAGTAGTGCATACTGCACATTTGAAAAACATAAAAAGATATTCCATTGTATTTAGACAGGGGGAGCATTCCTATTTCATCTCTTCTTCACCTCATGAACTCCTTTAGTCTAGTAATCTGATCCATTCTCTTGCCTATGTGTTGTTCAATTGAATTCTCTGCTGTCTTCACTAAAACAGCTGATCAGTATGTATTCCAGACTCAGGTACTGTTTGTTGATAAACTCTCTTCTAATGCTTTTCTCTATTGGTGATTGACTCTTACACCAGCTTACACTCATTCTTCACATTCTTCTTAGATGGTTTGAATGATTGTGTCTAGTGGTGTTTGTTGATCAGATGTGTCTATATTCGATCTGAGTAACTTAAGCTGCATGTCATGCAATTCAGTCTAAGAACTTTGTAGAAATTCCTATCTTATAGGTTTAAGAATTACCACTGAATCAGACTGATATAAGATTAATCTATTCTCAGATTTGTAATTAAATGAATTGAAAATATCTGAATGATAAGCTTTAATAAATCTTAACCATATGTGTCATAAAAACCTTAGACTCACTCATCAGATATCTGAAAATTTGAAATCAGGGCTACTTTGGTTAAGATACATAGAGTGAGTATTGTTGTTAAACATTAACTTTGAAAAATTTGATAGGAAATAAAATCAGTGAGTAATGAAATGACTTTGTTCACTGAGAAACTGGGTTTTCCATCAAAGATATGGAGTGAACCCAAGTCATGAAGTGTCATAGTCACTTAAAATGAAAATTCATTGAGAACCTGACAGAGCAATGGCATTTCTATGATTGAGTAACTGGGGAGTCTGGCCTCTGATCAAGGTGTCTTCTCATGTAAAAAGACACTTATATTGCTAACTATGTTCTCAAAGTTGAGAGGCAATGACAGTTATCACACTGAGTAACTAGGTCACTTCACTTGAGACGTGTTGTGCCTCATGTAAAAAGCTGTTGATCAACCTAAATTGCTCATGAAAAATATAATGTGCTTCAAATGAAAATATATTGAAAATTATGTCAACTCATGTTCTTGAAAAAGTATTTAACCTCTGTACTAATCTGTGTATCTTTCAAAGGAGCTATTGAGATCATGTGTGTAAGATAAAGATGATTGGTTTTGAGTGTTATCTGACTATTTGGTTCACCTTTATTAAAACTTGGATTCAGTTATGAGTATTGAATTTAATTTGACAAATTTGGTATACATCAAAATTAAATCAGATTGGTTGTGTTGACAATTCATAACCCTTTATGATAGAAGAGTATAATCTTCTTAAGACTTATTGTAGTGGTGCAAGCATTAAAATCCCTCATGATCAGATTCATTCCTGACAGCCTGATCAACATAAATCTTGGTGCCAAATCTCTCTTAACTATTGATTATTCATTGAGATGTCTTGTGATTATTGTTGTCTTGTGATTATTGTTGAAATCTTTGGTTATTATTTGCTTTAAGAGGAGAGTAGTTCTGCATGCATGTTGATAGGGGGAGAGATGTTTTCTTTTCATAAGGGGGAACTCTATTTCAGTGAACTATGTTTCATTCTCTGTATTTGTGTGCTGAATTTTATCTCTCAAACCATCTCCTTTTTACTTATGTCAAAGGGGGAGAATAGTTTGATGAGTCAGTGTGACTCATTATGTTGCCATCATCAAAAAGGGGGAGATTGTTGTGCCCCTTGTGCTTTGATGATAATGTGGTGTTTTAATGATAGCAACATGAATGAGTCACCATATTATTTTGTTAAGAACAACACATTGAGTCATCACATGAATGCATATGTCTGATCTGTTCTGTGGAGAATGCATGAGTGTGCTAGGTCATGCAGTGTTCCATACTAAGTGCATAAGTTTTTGTATAAAGTCAGTGCATTGTTTCTCAGTTAGCCATGCATACTCCGTGCAATACACTGTTGATGCACTGTAAAGATCCGTCTCACCCAGCGTCTCATGTTGTGTCTCACATTAGCCATAGTCAGTGCACTCGTCTGTCTCATGCATTTAAAGTCTGTACATCGTCTGCTCTCAATGCATATGCAAAGTCTCTGCAGCCAATGCATTTCATGTTTTGCGCATACCTTAAGTATCCATCTCACTTAGCATCTCACTTGAGCATTTAAAGTCTGTACATCTGCTTGAGCATTTAAAGTCTATACATCGCATGCACGCACACACAAAGTCTATACATTGCATGAACGCACACACAAGTCTATACATCCATAGCAAGTCTGCACATTCCTTTTTAGCAAGTCTGTTCAATGTCTCAGCATGCACACAAAGTCTGCACATGGTTGCTTTGATGCTGCATCAAGTCTATACATTGTTGCATCATGTGCTTCATGCATATAAAGTGTGTACAGAGTTGTACCTAGATTGCATTAGTCAAGTCTGTACATCACCCTAGATAACATTCGTCAAGTCTATACATGATGCATTGGGTCTTAAGTGCTAGGCAGCAAGTCTATACATTGGGTGCTCCATGCTCACCAAGTCCGTACACTAGCAAGTCTGCACATTGCTTGTAGACTACACAAAGTCTGCACATTCGTTGCTGCAAAAGTCTGCACATTCCCTGTTGTTATGTCCATGCGTCTGTTGTGCCCTGTGGTTTTGATGATGGTTTCAATTGTGGCTTTGCAGTTGGATTTGCTGTGGTTTTTACGATAATCTTGATGATGGCTTTGATGTGATTTTAATAGTTGATCTTCGATGTGTGTTATTCACTGTGAGTCATCCTGCTGTGTGAGTCATCATGCTATTACTCACCTTTTGATCATAATGCAGTTCTTCATAAGTTCTGATATGGCATTGCATAATTGATTATGTTCAGTCATGGCTGATTGCTCAACCCCTCAGCTCATTCATTGGTTATACATGCCCATGCTTTGGTCTTCTCCTCCAAGGTTATACATTGATCTTCCTTGACGTTTATACATTGGTCTTAACGTCAAGTCTATTCAGCGTGATCAGTGCATCATTTCTTCAAGTCTATAAATCAGCTCTATAAATCAGCTTCATTGATAGCCCTACATGCACCACACTTCGTGTGGTTTCTCCTCACAAACACGAAATGACTTCCTATCGTCTTTGTTTACAACACTTCGTGTTAACTTTCATGGCTACCAGGTAAACTGCTATGAGGTAGTACGTCGTGTGTCCTGTTGACACCCGTTTTATACCCAATAAGTTGGGTCGTCTCCTTATTCATTCTATACGATGCTCCGAGTTGTTCACCCTTCATTGAGTCTCTTGGTCAGTTGAAGCCTATTTCTTGGGTTTTAATTCCTGGATTAAGATGTGGCTCCCGGTGGCATTTCGTTGGATGAATCTTAGCAAACCCTTCACTCTATTTTTTTGAACCTCAATGTTAATAACGGTCCCAGTCAGGCGCGTTGCTTCCTTCTGACGGATGGGTCCTGGGCCGTTACTCTTTGAAGAGTCCTAGAGCTTAAAGGCCTCGTGTTCAGAGCTTATCTTTTTAATTCCACGTTGATAATAACGGTCTGTCGTCCAGCCATTGTTTCATTCTAATGCACTATGCCTTGGCCGTCGCTTCCTTGAAGAGTCCAGCTTGTTGGGTCTTCTTCCTGTTGATCTTATCTCTTTGGGATAGGGTTGAAAGTGACGGATGAAGCTTGGTGCGTTACTTCCAAGTGGCGGTCTGTCGTGCAGCCATTACTTCCTTCCGAGAGTCCTGGCAGTTCAAGCCTTTTCTCTGCTACTCCATGGTCGAGATAAGGATTTGGATTGACGTTATCTCTTTCAAATCTAATCCTCAAGACTCCCCGTTTGTTTCTATGGACTCTTGGTGATATTATCTTCAAGGATTTGCTAAGAGTTATCTCTTTATCTTGCTGAATTATCCTCTGCTTGACCTAAGAGTTTGAGGGTCTATAAATAGAACCCTTGACTTCATGGCCAAAGGAGAGGAAGATTTGAATTCACGACGAAGTGCTGCCGAACTCAGGAGCCATCTTCATCCAGGAGGAGCTGCTTCCCACGTCCATCCATCTTCTAATCAAGGGAGTACTTTGGTTTTGTCTTTCAAGTTCATCATTGCATGCTTGAGTTCTTCCTTGGTTTTCCTCAAAACAAAGCATTGTCCCTCCTCTTCCTCCACGTTTTTCCCTATTCTTTAAGCATACAAACATCCTCCCAAACTTTGAAAAACACCTAGAGGGGTTAAAAAACCAAAACTCCCCGGTAATTCCCTCTCCTTTTGATGTTCTTAAACTCTTTAAGAATTGATGCTATGCTTGTGAAAAGGGCTAATTGAGGTTGTCTTGTTTTGTCTTTCTACTTCTTTGGCAGGTTTACAGGTTCATTAGCACGAGGCCCAAGTCTTCTAACCGGCTGGAAGAGTTGGAGTTAAAAGAATTCAAGCTTTGTTACTGTAGGTTACCTGACGGTCTGGTGCAGGCGCGTCACTCTCTTCCGACGGTCTATCGCGCGGCCGTCACTTCCAAGCGACGCATAGGGTTCTGGCCGTTACTTCCAAGTTGATCTGCAGGCTTTCCTTGGTTTTCTCTCCCGTGGGCGGGTGTTTCATCCACCTATTTCCAAGGTATATTCAGGTCTTTGACTTGTGTTTACTTTGGTGGCGATCACATCTTTCCTTGGTATTGGGCATTAACTATCTTCTTCATCATATCTTCTTTATTTTCCTCGCTTGTTCCACCTTTGCGGTGTGTTTTTATTTATTCTTTGCTCCACGCCCCGGCGTGTGTTTTCCTTTTCCTTAGCGTAATTTGATTGAGATAGCATGCCCATGCTAGAGCTGGCTATGATTGCCTAGGTTCATGTTCACATGTTCATAGGTTTGAGTAGATCTTTGATTGCTTGTTTGTCATCTTGCCATATTACTTTGCAACCTCAAAAGTAAGATAAAAGATAGGCAAATAAATATCAACAGATAATTTTTTGGCGATCACGGTGGGACAGCTTGTGCCAATCGTGCTCTTGATTCTTGTTTAAAACCTGCCATCATCTGCTTGTTGAGTTGCCCTTTTGTTTCCCCTTTGATTACCGCATATTCTGGTTTTCTGAGTTCTCTAACGGCCAGGTGTCCCAGCGTCACAGTTCTCTGACGCAGGGGCATTAGACGGCCACATTGGTTCTACTGTGAGAGCTCCCATGGGTTTCCCGGTTATTTCTGTTTGGTTTTTGTTCTCTGGCTCATCCAACGGTATCATCCCCCTACATTATATATTATCTGGCGGTCTGGCCTTCGACCGTTATTATTCTCTGACGCAGGGTTCTTCGACCGTTATTCTCCTGGCAGGTACGCATCCGAGGTGCATTGATTTTCGCAGTTTTTGCTGTGATTTATTGCTTGGGTGACACTTGACCCTCCTCTTGCTTTGCTCATATCTGCATATCATGGTGTGCACTATTGATTGTTAGATTGTTAGGCTAGACTTTGCATGCACTCCGGTGCACATAGGGTCATTCATCTCTTCATACATTAGATTGCATTTTCCTACCTTATTGTGAGGACCTCTCGTCTCCATATTCCTTGGGGCCGACTAGGAAATCACAGCAGGGACCTCCATAAGTCCCCGCGAGCCGTGGATTCCCACACGGACGTCGGGCTGGTTGTACATTTCCCACCCCGTGTCTAAGGTTGCATAAGTGATTGAGTGGTTACACTTAGAGTCAAACCAAGTCCCATATCCATCTCCAATTAGGAACCCATTGTTGAGAGTACATATCAATCAATTCACTAAAGTTCCAAAGGAGAAATCATAAGAATCTTGTCGCATCATTCTAAACAACTTGCTTGATTTTTGAGTGTCTCCATCTTTTACCACTTACATCTTGTTAAAATCACCTAAGTTCGGTTGCTTATTGTGTGCTTTGTGTTGGTTGTTTTTACTTTTTGTCAAGGTTGTCCGTTGCATGTGGAGTTGTTTTCGTCCGTCTGAATCGTCTTCTCGAGTCGCTTCTTCCTTCACGTTCTATTCCAACCCCCTCTTCGAATCCACCATGGCATCCTTCAATCCTCCGCGTTCCCAAGAGGACTCTCTTCCTCAAGGGCTCCTTGAGAACCCCCCTAGGGTTGCCACCTTTCCCTCCGGAGAAGGGACTGCCCCTCTCCCGTCCTCCACATCTGTGGGAGGTAGTCAAGGTACCCCTTCTCTTTCTACTCCTTCCGCGGGCTCCGTCCTTCACATGATGGCCCAATTGGACCCGACCCAACTTCAAGTCCTATATCAAGCTATGCAAGGGTCCAACGTTTCTCCCTCCGCCGCTGTTCCAGGTCAATCTAATCCTTCCATTATTGGGCCGTCCGTTCAGCCCACTCCGATTGACCTCACCCCGGTCCAACCTCGGACCATCACTTTCGCCGGCATGGAGATGGGCCAATCTTCCAATTCAGCCCATCAATCTTTTGATAAAGGGAAATCGCCTATCCCTTCTTTCGTCCAGGTGGATCATCACAATTCTGGTTCGGTGGCTTCACAGCTTCTCATGAACCCTTCTGATTTCTTACACCCTCAGCAAGGGGTGGCCCAAACTCACTCCCATCCGGGTATATCTCAGGCTCAATATCCTTCTTACGGGCCCCCTATTTCCACTGTCTATCCTTCTACTCATGCCTATGGGCCTCCCCTTTCTGCTACAGTCATTCCATCCGCTCCTCAAAAACGATCGGCGTCCTTCACTACCCCTGCTCCCTCCCAAGAGCAGGACTTGCTTGACAAGTGGGCTACCATGCAGCAACAACTCGATTTCCTCCAGAAAAGGGTTGGCCCACAATCCTTGGCCGATATTCCTATTCTGAGCTTCCAGAACATTCGGTTCCCTCCGCAATCAGAGCTCCCCAACTATCGCAAGTACGATGGGAACATCAATCCCTTTATCCATGTGAGGGGTTGTCTATATGAATCGGCGCAGTTCCAATATGATGATCGCCTCATGGCGTACTTGTTCGCCGATCCTTAGATGGAGTTGCTCTGGAATGGTTCTATTCTCTGCCACTGGAAGAGGCCGAAAGTTTCAAGGTAGTTAAGGACAAATTCATTCAGCGGTTTCAAGACAGGGTTGGACCGGAATATTCATTTACAGACCTAGTAGCCGAAAAAATGAAACCGGAAGAAGAGTTCGCCACCTATGTAGACAGGTGGAGGCAGATGGCCGCCAGAGTGCCTGGCCATATCCCGGAGGAAGAGAAGGTCAAATTGCTGATCTCCAATGCCACGCCGACTTTCCGCAACATCCTGGCAATGAATGATATAGCTAACAAGCATCAACTCTACAGCCGGGCACGCTTCATACAGACTCAATTCAAGGACTCCCCTATCCATTCTCTCTTCGAAAACCAAAAGCCCAAGTACCACAAGAAACCACAAGGGCCGGTTACCGAGGGAGTCCAAACAAACGAGCAAGTACAAGCCGTTACTTTTCCATTTCAAGCCGCACCCTTCCTGATGTGACACCACTACGGGGTATGCAGTAAGCAAAAGTAATCTTAGGACCTACTCCGCATTCACAATCACATAACAATTAAGTTGATAAATCGGGGCCAAAAAAGCCGTCGCACACATGTGAGCCCGGGGTGACTAAGGATGCTAGGGGGAGGTGATGGATCAAGAACCTTGCTGGTAGAGTGCCAGCAGGGCTAGGGTTGCCCTCCCGAGGGTACGTAGCCCACGCTTATGGGGCTGGCCGGTGCCAATTGGGGCACTAGGTCCCACTCACTCACGTTAACCACGGTGACCACACTATGATGGTGGCTCCGGGATCGAACACTCGCTCGCATGCACAACGGAGCTATGTCTACGGATATTAAATAAATAGACACTAAGATTAATGGAGCAAAGTTTAGAGTTCACCTGGTTGGTTTGAAGAAACCAACCCCGTTCGGAGACGTGGGCGAGCGGGGAAGTGTGGAACCCGCACACTGCGCCGATGTAGCTTGAGCTGTTTAGTACATGAACTACTCCTCACGTAGGAGGGTTGGATGGAGGGTGGGGAAATTAAACTTACATCAAACACTACCTCCACGCAGGGAGGGGTGCTAAGCCGGCCAGGCGGGGAGGGGGAAACTCACCAAGGATGAAGGAATGGAAGCCGACGTGGATCTGTTCACTTGCTGTGCGAAGGGACAGGATGCCGCTGTTGCAGTCGTAGTTCATCCTCAGGAATTTTTCCGGCGACGAAACTAGAGGGGATTTCTTCGTAACAGGGGCTGGGACACCTCTGAATTTTATCGAATTCTTCTGACGTCGTCGCTGGTCGTGGTGGAGGCTCGAATAGGATGAAGGAATCTGGGGCTGGCGGCTTCAGATCTGAGGCAGTAGGATGCAGAGGTCGTACCTTGGGATCCCGAGCTCCGAAGCTTAAACCGTCAGAAGTTCTGGAACCGTGGTCGAGCCCTCGTTGCAGCAAAACTGGCAGGGAGGCTGCCAGAGGTCAGGGTGTCCTGGGGGACGCTGATGAGTGACTATTGGTCGCAGAAGACTGGTGAGGGCAGTCCCGCGTGACTGAAGGAGAAAAATCAGAACTGGGGCTCCCGGATGCCGAATGTACTTCTGCTTCTTGCTCCTGGTCGGGAACAGGGGGAGGAAGATCTTTGAGGAAGGAACTTCAGTCTAAATCCTTCGCTATAGATCGTGGTTCTGCTTCTGGTCGGACTCAGGTGCTCTGCAGATGGATCTTGGAGCAGTCGGAGGAGAATGGCTCTCCTGGGCAGTCCCGAACTCGGATTGGGACGATTCTTTCTCGCCTGCGTAGTGGACTGGACGACCTTTCCAGAATGGTATATGCCCTCAGATGTCGCCGTATGAAGGCGGGGGAGCTTCTGCAAGACGGACCTTCTTCTGTCACCTGCAGATGTGACCTAAGGAATGGGATGGAGGTGGGGTTAGGTTAAGGGGGATGGAAGTTTTGGTAATGGAGGGAAATGGGAGGTGTTTGCAGATGGGGGAGGAATGTGGGGGTGAGGAGAGGGGCGGAGCAGGTGGAATGGGGTGTTGGAGGGTGGAGGGGAGTGTGGGCCGAAGCTACAAGGTGGGGGTGGTGGGTTCGGCCAAGGCAAGGGAGAAGTGTAGGGGGAGAGGGATGGTTCACAACTAGTGGTGGGGTGGGGGTTGTGGATGGTCAAGGGATATGAATGAGGGTGTGGGGGAGTGGGAAGGTTGCTTGGGGAAGAGGGAGGGGTGTATTGGGGGTGGGGAAGGTGCATGGGGAATAGGAAGGGTTGCTTGGGAGTGGAGGGAATTGATGAGAGTTAAGTGGCCTAGGGGAGGTGAAGGGTTGGAGGGTGAGGTGGCAGGGGAAGGGGGAGGTGAAAGGGCTGGGTCGCCCAAGGGATAGAGAGAGAAGGGGGGAGGAGAGAGAGGGGGTTCACCCCTTGGAGAAAGAGAGAGAGAATGAGAGAGCTAGAGAGAGAGGGAGGGTGCAATTATGCTTAATTTCTCAAATATTCATTAGCTATCACAAGTGGAGTTGGGGTCCTTTATATAGGGATCCCAACATTTACAAAAAGTCCTTGGATAAACTGCTAAAAGCAAATAAGCAAGGGGGTTGGGGAAGGAAGAGGTCACCCATGGGCCAGGCCCATCTAATTGGGCCCAAATGACCCCCCAGCCTAGCAGACTTAGATAAATAACGTGATGACCTAGGACCATGACTCAAAATAAAGATAAGTACATCAAAATGACTCAAGAAAAGGAGAAAATACATCAAGATGTCCATAGTAACAAACTCCAGTGTCGCCGAGGACCCATCAAGTCATGCAGTCGCAGCCTATCTGTCTCCAGAAGGGAGAGAGGTGTCGAGCCAGAGGGAACTCTGGGTGATGTCCCCATCAACTCCCCCGGGCTGTGGAGAGCTCGACTCTGTCGAGAAAGGGTCCTCTCGGCTGTGGTAATGCTCCAGGAGGTCGGGGTCCAGTTGCTGAAGATCCTCCCTGCTCACCCATGAATCATCTGAAGGGGGCCGGCCCTTCCACCTGACCAAGTATCGCTCGTATGCTTTGCTCCGGGTGATAGTGACCTGTTCATCCAATATCCGCTCTATTTGCTCCCGTTGGCCCCTCTGGACTGGTGGAACTCTCTCATGGGTGGTGGCTCCCTCAGAAGGTGGAACAGGCTCAATTTCCTTGCTAGGTGTCACTGTGGGTCCCCTATATGGCACCAAGTCAGCCACATTGAATGTGTGACTTACTGCGTACTCCTTGGGGAGGTCCAACACGTAAGCGTTTGTGCCAATCCTCTTTAGAACTTGGAAGGGGCCTGATCCACGCGACCTCAGTTTGGAGACATTCCCAGGGGAAAGCCTCTCAGTTCTTACCATCACATAATCACCTACGTGGAACTCCTGGTGGCGACGGTGGGAATCGGCCGACTTTTTATATACCTCATTGCTTTTGTTAATGTGTTTGCGGATGTTACCATGCAAAGTTGTGAATGATCCTTTAGCGATGAAGGGAGGGCCTGGACAACCAAATTCAGCCCTATCAAGTGTTAGTTTGGTTTTGACAGACTTAGGAGGACCAGGGCATCCATGAACTGACCTATCATGCTTAGAAACCATGTGGACCTTGGTGTACTTAGGTGGACCGGGGCAGCCATGAGTGGCCCTATCATGCATGAGACGGATGGAGAGTGGGGGAAGACCAACTTGTCCAAATGTAAACCTATCATGCACTGGACCTAGTGTGTGAGTGACACAAGTGATGTGACTAGCTTGACCACATGATGCGAAAGGTTGTGATACATGGATTCCGATCCAGATGGTCCCCTCTGTGAGATTTGGGGGTTTCCACTTATGGGGATCGAAGCGGTTCTTGGGATGCGTCACTCCCTTATCTCCAAGGTTGATGTCACCCTTGGCCTTGACTTTCATAGTGTGGCCGGAATTTTGGAATGGGTGGGTTAGGACTGACATGGTGGGTGAGGGTAGGAGGGAGTGGGTGGTAAGTGATAAGTACTTGGAAGCCCATGGGGAGTGGCCAAACAGATCAAGATGGGTTAAGGGGTGAGTGACGTGGAGGGGGGTTTCAATCCAAGTGATCGCCCTAGGGTCCCTAGCACACATAGGGAAGTGGAAGTCATGATCCTGGTGGGGCCCAACGCAAGGCTCCTTGTAGGAGGGCAAGGGGGTGATGTAAAACTCATTAGGCTCCGGTAGAAACAACAAGAGTTTACTCGTGCAAGGACCCTTGGTGTAAATGGAGGTAATGGTCCCGATAGAGGGGTGTGAGAAACTAAGGTCCCCTATGTTGCTTGCTTCTAAGGCCCACATGTTTGTCACCTCTATTTGCCAAAATACACTCCTAACCAAGTCCCTCATGGCTCCTACAAAGGAGAACGATTGGAAGGTTGTGTGGAATGGAGAGGTGGGCACAATTGGGTAATGATTTTCCATAGGGGGGTGCATGATGTGGAGGAGGAGGTCTTGTTTTAGCCACTCAATGAGGGGTTCCCCTAAAATCACAGGTCTAATGGAAGGATGGGTGGGGGGACTTGGATGGTCATCTGGCAACTCAAGGGGGAGGATGTTCCTAGTTAGGCTCGTTGTGGTCTCTTTGGATAAAGAGGAGCCTTCTTGTCCCAACCTTTGGCATTGGGCTTCATATTCTTCCTCCCAATCTAGGGAAGCCTCATATTCCTCAATCACGTTCTCATCCTTTTGGGGTGTGGGGGTTTTGCTTTCCAAGGGAATGGGAAGGTCTTTTGTGGATGGGGTGATGAAGGTTGGGGCATGGTGCACCCGGGGTGGTGAGGGTGCTTGAACTTGGGTTGGGTTTGGGAGTGGAAGAAGTGGAGACCTAAGTTGGGGTAGGATTGGGATTGGTAGTGGAAGATGGGTGGGTCGAGGAGGATTGGGTTGATTGATTTTGGGAGGTGTGTCCCTTTTAGGGGAAGATGGAGAGGTAGTGGTGGGGGCCATGGAAGCTTTTGGGGTGTGGGTTTGATGGAGAGTTTTAGGTTGGGTGATGGCCGTCATGGGCCTAGGTGGAGTGGGGCCCTAAGGGAAGTCTTGGGTTGACTGGGCGGAAACAGGGGAGTGGGAGTGCTCTTCAGGTTATGGTCTTCACGGTAGGAGTTGGGGAGGTATTGGAGCCTAAGTTGGGTCTTCATGTCTTCCCAGGTATGGATTGGTTCTTCCCTCCTAATCCTCTTCCTAGTTTCTACACTCATCCAATAGGTCTTGGCAAATTTGGTAAGGTGCATATTCACGAGCCTAACTTTCCTATCTTCCGTCATAGGGTACCAACCAAAGTATTGGTCCATAGCATTCTCCCATTTTAGGTAGACATGTGGATTATGTGACCCATCAAAGTTAGGAGCCTCAACATTAATCATCCTCAAGAGGTAATCATCCGGGTCCTCCCGTGGTAGCCTTTCAAAATGTCTAGGTTGGCGGGGCCTCTCATAATCACGGTGGAAGTCATCCTGAAGGTCCTCCCTATCAAGTTCAACTCGTGGAGGGGGTGCCCGTTGGGCATGGTTCCTAGGCGGGGCCCTAGCTTCATCGAGTCTCTCTAGGCGGGTGGAAATCCCACTCATTTTCTCCGAGAGGGCTTGAATGGCAGCCTCAAGTCGATCCATTGGAGCTTGGGGAGCCTCCCTAGGGATGTTTGGGTAACCTTGGGGAATGGGATTCATGGGGGAACCGAGGTAGAGGGCTCGGTACAAGGTACCACTACGAGTGGACATGCATACGGATGATGAAAATGCAAAGGCCCTAGGACCTAGGCTTGTAGAGACAAGTCTAGAACTTGCTCTGATACCAACTGATGTGACACCACTACGGGGTATGCAGCAAGCAAAAGTAATCTTAGGACCTACTCCACATTCACAATCACATAACAATTAAGTTGATAAATCGGGGCCAAAAAAGCCGTCGCACACAGGGGTGACTAAGGATGCTAGGGGGAGGTGATGGATCAAGACCCTTGCTGGTAGAGTGCCAGCAGGGCTAGGGTTGCCCTCCCGAGGGTACGTAGACCACGCTTATGGGGCTGGCCGGTGCCAATTGGGGCACTAGGTCCCACTCACTCACGTTAACCACGGTGACCACACTATGATGGTGGCTCCGGGATCGAACACTCGCTCGCATGCACAACGGAGCTATGTCTACGGATATTAAATAAACAGACACTAAGATTAATGGAGCAAAGTTTAGAGTTCACCTGGTTGGTTTGAAGAAACCAACCCCGTTCGGAGACGTGGGCGAGCGGGGAAGTGTGGATCCCGCACACTACGCCGATGTAGCTTGAGCTGTTTAGTACATGAACTACTCCTCACGCAGGAGGGTTGGATGGAGGGTGGGGAAATTAAACTTACATCAAACACTACCTCCACGTAGGGAGGGACGCTAAGCCGGCCAGGCGGGGAGGGGGAAACTCGCCAAGGATGACGGAACGGAAGCCGACGTGGATCTGTTCACTTGCTGTGCGAAGGGATAGGATGCCGCTGTTACAGTCGTAGTTCATCCTCAAGAATTTTTCCGGCGACGAAACCAGAGGGGATTTCTTCGTAACAGGGTCTGGGACACCTCTGAATTTTATCGAATTCTTCTGACAGCATCGCTGGTCGTGGTGGAGGCTCGAACAGGATGAAGGAATCTGGGGCTGGCAGCTTCAGATCTGAGGCAGTAGGATGTAGAGGTCGTACCTTGGGCTCCTGAGCTCCGAATCTCAAACCGTCAGAAGTTATGTAACCGTGGTCGAGCCCTCGTTGCAGCAAAATGGGCGGGGAGGCTGCCAGAGGTCGGGGTGTCCTGGGGGACGCCGATGAGTGACTGTTGGTCGCAGAAGACTGGTGAGGGCAGTCCCGCGTGACTGAAGGAGAAAAATCAGAACTGGGGCTCCCAGATGCCGAATGTACTTCTGCTTCTTGATCCTGGTCGGAAACAGGGGGAGGAAGAACTTTGAGGAAGGAACTTCAGTCTAAATCCTTCGCTGTAGATCGTGGTTCTGCTTCTGGTCGGACTCAGGTGCTCTGCAGATGGATCTTGGAGCAGTCGGAGGAGAATGGCTCTCCTGGGCAGTCCCGAACTCGGACTGGGACGATTCTTTCTCACCTGCGTAGTGGACTGGACGACCTTTCCAGAATGGTAAGATACGCCCTCATATGTCGCCGTATGAAGGCGGGGGAGCTTCTGCAAGACAGACCTTCTTCTATCACCTGCAGATGTGACCTAAGGAATGGGATGGAGGTGGGGTTAGGTTAAGGGGGATGGAAGTTTTGGTAATGGAGGGAAATGGGAGGTGTTTGCAGATGGGGGAGGAATGTGTGGGGGTGAGGAGAGGGGCGGAGCAGGTGGAATGGGGTGTTGGAGGGTGGAGGGGAGTGGGGGCCGAAGCTACAAGGTGGGGGTGGTGGGTTCGGCCAAGGCAAGGGAGAAGTGTAGGGGGAGAGGGCTGGTGCGCAACTAGTGGTGGGGTGGGGGTTGTGGATGGTCAAGGGATATGAATGAGGGTGTGGGGGAGTGGGAAGGTTGCTTGGGGAAGAGGGAGGGGTGTATTGGGGGTGGGGAAGGTGTATGGGGAATAGGAAGGGTTGCTTGGGAAGTGGAGGGAATTGATGAGAGTTAAGTGGCCTAGGGGAGGTGAAGGGTTGGAGGGTGAGGTGGCAGGGGAAGGGGGAGGTGAAAGGGCTGGGTCGCCCAAGGGATAGAGAGAGAAGGGGGGAGGAGAGAGAGGGGGTTCACCCCTTGGAGAAAGAGAGAGAGAATGAGAGAGCTAGAGAGGGAGGGAGGGTGCAATTATGCTTAATTTCTCAAATATTCATTAGCTATCACAAGTGGAGTTGGGGTCCTATATATAGGGATCCCAACATTTACAAAAAGTCCTTGGATAAACTGCTAAAAGCAAATAAGCAAGGGGGTTGGGGAAGGAAGAGGTCGCCCATGGGCCAGGCCCATCTAATTGGGCCCAAATGACCCCCCAGCCTAGCAGACTTAGATAAATAACGTGACGACCTAGGACCATGACTCAAAATAAAGATAAGTACATCAAAATGACTCAAGAAAAGGAGAAAATACATCAAGATGTCCATAGTAACAAACTCCAGTGTCGCCGAGGACCCATCAAGTCATGCAGTCGCAGCCTATCTGTCTCCAGAAGGGAGAGAGTTGTCGAGCCAGAGGGAACTATGGGTGATGTCCCCATCACTTCCGCTATAACCAAAACCCCTGCAATCCACAAAACACCGCTCCGCAAAGCTTCCAGGCCGCTCCACAAAACCCTCCCCCCGCCTTCACCATTCCTCAAAGCACCTTCACCATTCCGCAACAACCACCGCCACCATCACAATACCATAATGTCCCTCCACCCAACGGCTACAATAATAACAACCCTAATAGCAAGCGCCCGGCTCCCAAGAGAGCCCAGTATCCTCCATTGCCAGAGACACTTACAGATATTTTCTCGGTACTCATGTCAATAAATGCAATCCAACTTCCTCCGGAACGACCTGTTTGGAACCCGGCGGTTGATCAGACTAAATATTGCATGTTCCATAGGCAGCCGGGCCATACCATAGAAGGATGCTTTCAGTTCCGAGATATGGTATATGACCTTCATGAGGGGCAGAGAATCGACTGGGCCGAAATGCATACGGCCATTGTTGAGATTAAAGAGAAGAGAAGGCAGCCGCAAGGGCAGCAAGTGCAGCAGCATCAAGCACCGCAGCCGCAGCAGCCGCCACAACAGCAGCAACCACAGCAAGTACAAGACCTAGGCATCCATCAGAACCCGATGCCGAAACATCCACCCGCTCCTCAGCAGTAGCCACCGGCACCATCACAAGTAAACGTGGTTCAACCCCCGGCCCCCAACGTCGGGTGGTCTTTTGATGATGATGGCGCCACACTGCAAGTAATGGCCTTCCACCACAACCTCCGCAACCATTCCTTCATCCTCCCTACACAACTGACACCCTCTCCGCTCGTCTTACCTTCCACACCCGCTCCAGCAAACCCTCTACCGCTCTCCATCCCATCATACTCTCTAACACTTACTCCCCTCGCCATCATCACACCACCACCTAATCCTTCGCCCACTCTCAAACATCCACTAGCCCTCCCTCCACCCGCATCGACGTCCATCACCGCCGTGCCTTCCACCAATCCCTCACCTATCATCCGCTCACCCCCCATTAACCTCACCAACCCTACGCTCCACCAAATCACCTCCCCCTCACCACCTGTCCCACTCATCCACCCTACAGGGCCCATCATACTCTCTTCGGAGGCTGCGGCAAACTGTGCCTTAAGGAGCGGGAAGATGTTCCATCGGAATTACGTTACTACTTCAAATCCCCAGTCCACCCAGCCAACGGCCGAGCAAGAGGAAGCTGAACCCCTGCCAGGTACTCAATATGACTTGTGACATCATCTGGATCGGGTACCCGCTAAGATATCCGTGCTGGAGCTGATCAAAAGGTCTACCCTTCATCAGGATGCACTGAGGGATTTCCTACAGAAGTTGATGGTTAGTGAAGACATGGCAGTCGACAGCTTACCAATAGCACTAGCAACTATCTCCAAAGGGCCGGCAATTACGTTCTCAGAAACCGAGCTTGCACCTCCGGGGGCTCGGCAAATGCCGCTCTGCATAACAATTACCCTGAACAAGGTCAACATTGAAGCAGCACTGGTTGACACGGGGGCCTCAATTAATGTTTGTCCACTTAGCACCCTCCGAGCATGCAACATATCTGAAGAGTTACTACGGCCTACTCCCACCACTATAGCAGCATATGACAACTCAAGGCGAGCATGTCACGGGATAATCACCATTCAGGCAGAGCTCGGGCCCCTTGCTATGGCCGTGGAATTCTATGTTCTCGATATCGACCCTATGTTCAAGGCTATCTTGGGTCGTCCCTGGATTGACACGCTTGGCGCCGTACCCTCCACCGCACATCAGTGCATTAAATTTCCCTTCCAAGGGAGGGTCGTCAAAGTCAAGAGCTTGTCCACGGTGCAGACAGTCAAGGCCATCATATCTCAGATCAAGTTCTTCCCACACTCTGGCCGAGCAGCCGACCCGTTCTGTCAGTGCTTGATTTGAACTTTCCTTGGGCTTACACATCTCCCAAGCCCATTACTACTCCAGTTAATGTCAAAGTGAAGCCACAGATCCGAGATTCAAAGGGGTGGAATATTATATTGAAACTGGGCTATCAACCGGGGAAAGGCCTCGGCGTGCAACTGCAAGGCATGACTAAGCCTATACCCAAGGGAAGAAAAATGGGTAGGCGAGGTCTCGGTTACAAGGAAACAGCATTATCTATGATGGGTGATTCTGGGCCGCTTACCTGGGATTATCGTCAGCACTTTGTCAGAGGGCCTCTCCAGCCCGGCACATTAGCTCCCTAGCCAGTTCAGCCAAAAAGGGATATAGTTTGTCTGATTGCCAGTCCGCCTTCTTTACTAGGAGGTTCAGATGATGACATGCTCAACTACAGTCAGGCCTTGCAGAGGCTCTTTCATGAGGAGGAACGCCAGAAGCAACAAGAGGTTCGGCTCACATAGTGGAGGCCGAAGAAGCAGCTTATTGTTAATCTACAGAAGGAGGAGAGCTCTCCAGTTATCTTCTCTTGGTCTCCCTCACGCTTCCAATCCATCTTTCGGCAAAGGGAGTTCATACCCCGCCTTCCGCCTATCATGATAAATCCATCCGTCATTAATCCACCGGAGATTCTACTCATTCCTTGTGCTTGCGGGAAGTGCCCGCGCATTGATCTATCCACTCTATTCACTCCTCCTTCTCCCAATGCTCAACTCCACGAGAAGTGGTTTTCTTCTTCCGACCCCTTCTTCGATTGCATCTTCCCCGAGCTGTTCCCTTTGCAGCTCCCACCTCCTCCGTCTTGCTATGTAGTCTGTACTGATCTCCAGAAAAAAAAATGTCAAATTTAAAACGGAGATTTCAGTGGAAGATTACGCTATCCTGTCTCCATCCTCCTCCTCCCAGGGGCACGAGTCCCCTGCTCCTCCCCTTCCACTAAGCCTTCTCTCTCCTAGGTTAGGGTTAGGGTCTAGCGAGTCTAGAGAAGTAGAGTCAATTAGGTCTAGAGAAGTTGGGTCTTGTTCTAGGTCATCCAACCCTTCCCATTCTGAGCCGCGCTCGCTTGCGCATCCTTCCCGATCTGTTCCAGATAGGTTCTTGCAAGATTTAGCTCAGCGATGTCATGCTCTTTTGAAATGTCTGGAATTTGTCGCCACATCAATTGTGATTAAAGACGAAGAGGAAATAGAAGGGGAATGGAGCGACGACGGATTAGGCGTCTATGAGGTTTTGGATGAGAAGAATCCAATGGATGAAGACAGCGATGTAGAGGACACCGCCGATTTATATGCACAAGGATTAAAGAGATTCGACCAGCCGTCGATGGCAGTGGATGAACCTACAAAGGAAATCAACTTGGGAACAGAAGAAGACCCAAGGCCCGTCATTATTTCTGCTAATCTCCCTTCACAGGTAGAAGAAGATCTAATTAAGGTATTAAGGGAGTATAGCGATTCTTTCACCTGGTCTTATGAGGACATGCCAGGTCTTGACCCCTCCTTAGTGGAACATCGGCTCGTGCTTAAACCAGGGGCAACACCTGTAAAACAACGGTCAAGAAGATTTCACCCCCACATGGCCTTAACAATCAAAGAAGAGGTCGACAAGCTATACAAGGCCAAGTTCATCAGAGTAGTCTTATATCCCCAGTGGGTGGCGAACATAGTCCCTGTTCTCAATAAGGATGGAAAAGTGCGCATATGCATTGATTTCAGGGATCTAAACAAAGCATGTCCCAAAGATGATTTCCCGCTACCTCATATAGATGTTCTAGTGGATAACACTGTCGGGTATGAAGCTCTGTCATTTATGGATGGGTACTCGGGCTACAATCAAATCCGTCTCGCTCCGGAAGATCAAGAGAAAACTTCCTTCACCACGCCCTGGGGCACGTATTGTTATGTGGTTATGCCATTTGGGTTGAAGAACACGGGTGCCACCTATCAAAGGGCAATGATGGCCATTTTCCATGACATGATGCACATATACATGGAGGCTTACGTGGATGACATCTTGGTGAAATCAAGAACAAAAGAAGAACACCCCTCTATTCTGGCTAAGGTGCTGCAGAGAGCCAGGGAGTATAAGCTTAAGATGAATCCGAAGAAGTCCGTATTCGGAGTCTCCTCAGGGAAGTTGCTAGGGTTCATAGTGAGCAAACGGGGGATCCAGATTGATCCTAATAAAGCACAGGCCGTCATGGACATGCCTCCGCCAAAGAACATTACGGAACTTCGAGGATTGATTGGTCGGCTGCAATTCATTAGAAGATTTATATCTCAACATTCTCAAAGGTACCGCCCATTTTATGAGTTGCTTAAGGCGGGGGCCAAGTTCGAATGGAATCAAGATTGTCAGAAGGCCTATGAGGACCTCAAAGAGTACCTAACCAATCCCCCGGTTTTGCAACCTCCTGTCCCTGGGAAATCCCTAATCCTATACATCTCGGTCATCGAGGACTCCCTAGGGGCGGTCTTAGCACAAGCAGATGATGAAGGGAAAGAGCGGGCTGCGTACTACCTCTCTCGACTGTTTAATCCAGCTGAATCCAAGTACACCGCTATGGAGAAGACTTGTGCTACTTTAGTGTGGGTAGCTCAGAAGCTTAAACATTACTTTCTCGCCCACCCAGTTAGGTTGATCTCCAGAATGGACCCGGTCCGTTATCTCCTAGAAAAACCCGTCCTTTCTAGTAGGTTAGCTCGCTGGCAGAGCTTCCTCTCTCAGTTTGACATCACCTTTGTCGTTCAGAAGGCAGTCAAGGGATATGCCATTGCTGAGCATCTTGCACATCTTCCTATTCCTCATACCGATTCCATTCAGGACGATTTCCCCGATGAGCATCTCTCTGTCCTTTCTCATCATCCCTTCTGGTCTCTGCACTTCGACGGTGCACTCAACTCTCAAGGCCAAGGGATCGGGGCTGTCTTGCTTACTCCAGAGGGAGTAACCATCCCCTTCGCTTATCAACTTCGATTTCCTGCTACCAACAACATCGCTGAGTATGAGGCTCTCCTAGCCGGCTTGAAGCACGCCTATCTCCTAGGCGCGTGCTATTTGAACATCATAGGAGACTCTCAGCTCGTTCTACGGCAAGTTCTGTCCACTTACCGTACTCGTGACCCCAAGCTCAAACCTTATCAAGATTTGGTCACGCTCATTGCTAAGCGATTCCGTAAGCTGATCTATATCCATACTCCCCGTTCTTTGAACATTCTAGCTGATGCTTTGGCATCTCTTGCTTCCTCCTTATCTTTTTCTCTCAGTCGTAGTACTGAGACTATCGTCGTCCAGAGATTGGACGCACCTTCTCTTCAAGATCCCTGGTTCATCAACCTCAGAAAATCTGTAGAGGCGAGAGTTGAGAAGGAAGATCTCAAGGAAGTTTCATTAACAGAACTAGAGGAGATTCTGGACGAAGAGGAATTACCTTGGTATCATGAAATCGAATTGTTTTGCAAAGAAGGGTCATTCCCAGAAGGGGCAAAATCCGAGCAGCGTAAAGCAATAAGAAGAGCCGCCGCAAGGTACACTATCATTGCAGGAGAATTGTATAGGCGCGCTACTAATGGAATGCTCATGAGATGCTTGGATGATGTAGAAGCTTGGAAGGTGGCTGAAGCGGCCCATTCAAGCGAGTGTGGAGGTCATGTCAATGGCCAGGCTCTAGCGAAGAAAATCCTTAGGCAGGGCTACTATTGGCCCACTCTAGAGGAAGATTGCTCCCTCTATATCCGGAGGTGTCTTAAATGCCAACTCCATGCCGATAAAATTCACTCTGCAGCTTCGTCCCTCCATCCTATGACTGCTCCTTGGCCATTCTCTATGTGGGCTTTCGACGTCGTCGGCCCACTCGGTGATCCTAATTCTCAGATCAAGCAAAAATCTTTCATACTCACCGCTACTGAGTACTTCACCAAATGGGCCGAAGCCGAGGCGTACGTGGAGATCAAAGCTACAACGGTGTGCCGCTTTATCATGAAGAATATCATCTCATGGTTCGGAGTGCCAAGCAGCATCATCACCGACAATGGACCCCAGTTCGTCTCCCAAGAGCTTAAGGACCTATGTAAGAAGTTCAATATTGCACTGCATCATTCATCTCCATATTACCCTCAAGGCAACGGTCAAGCCGAGGCCACTAATAAAACCCTTCTTAAAATCATTAAGAAAACATGCGAAGCACATAAATTTTCCGATTGGCCTGAAAGATTGGTAGAAGCTCTGTAGGCTTACCGCACCTCCGTCCGCACCCCTACGGGACAAACTCCCTACTCTTTAACTTATGGGATGGAGGCGGTACTCCCATACGAGATCTTAATCCCTTCCCTTAGAGTGCAGCTCGATAAGGAACTTAATCTCGATGAACGTCGAGAGGCGTTGCTGGTCCAGTTGGAACTCTTGGATGAGAAGAGGATGAACGCGGCCGATCACGTTTCCGTTTATCAAAAGAGGGTTTCGCGTTATTTTCAAAAGAAGGTAATCGAACGAAAATTTTGTAAGGGTGAAATTGTTTTGAAACGCAAATTCATTCGGTCTGCAGGTCCTAGGTCCAAGTTGCAACCTAACTGGGAAGGGCCATTTGTAATAAAAGAAGCTTATCTAGGGAATGCTTATCGTTTAGTAAACGCGGAAGGTGAGGAGCTCTCTCACCCGTGGAATGGGTTGTATCTTAAGCGTTTCATTCCCTAAAAATCTAAAACCATGTGCTTCTCCGGTAACAAGAACTTCCTCCCTATCTTCAAGAAGAGGGTCCCAAGTAAGGCAATCACACACTACACGGCATCCCTGGTCGGGTTCCTTGCTTATAAGACACCGTTTTTCTCGGCCATGCTTTAGGAGAAAGTCGAAGTCCCTGTCCGTTTCATTCTTCGGCTGAATCCAGGGGCAAGGAGTGAATAAGGAGGTGACAACCAATCCAAACTCCCTAACGAGAGGAGGTCTCAAATAGGGGCAAGTCCGTTATGACCTCACGCCACAAGGAAGAAAGGACAAGAAAAGAAAAGGAGTGCTCTTTACCAACAAAGTCAAAAGCATCATCTCAAAGTCTGTGAATAAAATTTCAAAAGCTCCAAAGGAAAAAGAAAACTACGCATGACAAGAGTGGCAGTACAGTTCCCCGCGGGACGTTATGAGCCCGGTCGCATGCATGCCTAGGTGGAACAAAGGTTCGATGACGGACATAAAAGCCCCGGTGCAACAGACCAAATCTCTAATAGGGTTGTGCGGTGAGGGAATCAAGTTCTAAAAACTCCCATATCTAGCCTAAGCTTACCCCCATGTTCCTTTTTTCTTTTAGGACTGAGGTGAGTACCCTGGGTATGGCTTTGGTAAAAACATAGTCACAATGATTAGGCCTCGGCCAGGGGTTGTCACAACATTGCACGCCGGTCTCGAGACTCAACCTAAAACGAGGAAGGTCTCGTGTTGCTAGAGAGGCACTGGTTTTTCAAAATCCAAAAAAATAACGAATATTTTCAAAATCCAAAAATAACAAATATTTTCAAAATCCAAAAACAACAAATATTTTCAAAATCCAAAAACAACAAATATTTTCAAAAATCCAAAAACATCAAATATCTTTCAAAATCCAAAAAACAAAACAAATATTTTCAAAAACATTAAATATTTTCCAAAACTCCCAAAAATACCATCATATGCATAGCATGCATCGCATGTTCATTATGTTTTCGCCTATTTAATAAGGCTCCACCCCTTGACCAAACATCAAGAAACGGTCATTACCTAACTTGCTTCAAGGTAAGGGGTTGAGTCTGAGAACGGATCTAACTTGTTTCATGTTTGAGTGTGTGCAGAATACAGGGGCAAGCCCAAAAGCAAAAGCTCACAACTATGCAGGTTCAAGGTGTGTAACGCGCCAGCATCAGACCGTTACAGTCATGTAACGGGCCCATATTTGACCGTCATTTCCCTTCAGGCATGGGCCTTCTTCCTTTTCATTAAACCATCACTATAACGGTCTGAGACTCTCCGTTACTTGCATATAACGGCTCAAGACCCATCTGTCATATCCTTCAGAGATCGGGCTCTTGTTACTCTCATTCTGACGGCCTGTCGCAGGACCGTTATTTCTTTGTAGCGGCCCAGTGCACATCCGTCATATCCTCCAGAAGCCCTGTCTGTTCACATCAGTCTAGCCTTTCAAATGATGGAACTCAAGATCATTCAACTATGGCAATCTCATCTCATTCAAGCAAAGATTAATGAAATATAATTCTTGATAAATTCAACTTCGATTGTCAGTTACATGATATCTCTCATGAATAAAAAAAAGGAAAATCAATATACATTCAATTTATTATCCGCAAGAGGGCGGATTCTTCTCAACTTTTTCATGTAATCTCGGCATGTTTCCTCGTTCTCTTCAACCTCTGCTTGCCACGGGCGCACCTTGCTGAACTCCCACATGGTCAGCGCGTTCCGGATCGCTCGTTCATCTTCCTCGGTCCCCATCTTCCTAGGTAGAAGGGGAGGGTAGTGTGATAGTGCAGAAACGCTGATTCAAGGTAATCCGATCTGAAGATGGCATCGGTGCGGGTTGTAGATCGCCATGATAGTGTTCCCTACTAGCTGGAGGTCCAGGCCTTGACGCCGCGGTATTTTGAGAAGAGTGCTTCGGAGGACTCTTGGTCGCATGATGAATTTGGCTATTGGCAAAGTGTTAAAGAAGAGGCGCCATTCATCCCGAGTTTTCTTATCCGCTGTCTTGCATTCAACCTGAGAAGAGTATCCAAATGCCCCTCCAATGAAGAAGAGAGGGTGGCTCCCGAAGATCCGGCTTGCTGAAGTTATGTCTTCCTTAGGAAGGAATTTGATTCTTATTCCCATCCAGCACTCAAGGAGTATCATGGAGCCGAACAAAAGTCCTCCTGTACAACCCGAGCTTAGTCCTTCATAAAGGTATGAGAGGACCGCTTGAGAGATAGACATTCCCCGCCACAGCCCGCTAATTATACCAAGATTTTGAATGTCTAAGAGGTGGTCGGTAGTGGTAAAAAGAAAGACTCCACATAAGCAAACCGCCACCGCCTTGGCTATCGCTTCATGTCTCTCCCACTTGTTTTTACAATGAGACACTATCCACTGTGCTAAGGGTATCAAGTGGATGTGGTGTGGGCTGATCATGGTCCTCACGTCCTTTGGATTGTGAACGAAATCACTCAAGATCAAGGACGGGTCGATAGGCTCGATTGTGTAGCAAACCCGGTCTTCATCCCCCACCTTAGTCTTAGGAAGGGTTAGGTAGGTTTCTACCTCCTCCAATAGGACGGTTGCTTCAAAGGATGGGAAGATGAAGGTATGAGTTTGTGGATGCCATAATTCCACAAGTGCTGAAAGGCTTGGCCAATCGAAAGATAATTTCTGGAAATTCTTGCCTAAAACCAAGAGGGGTTGGAGGTGCCATGCTTTAAGGATTGATGTGACCTCTATGGGGAGTGCCTTTACCATGGGAGCCACCCACTTCAGATTGGAATAGCACCTTGGACCAGGAAGGGGCTTGAGAAAAGAAAGAAGGAAGTCATGAAAAGAATAAGTGCAGCAAAATCCTGAACTTTGGATGAATTGTAAGGACTTACCACTCTTAGGACGTTGGAGCTTAAGTGCTTGGGAATTGAGGTTAGCCGTTGAAGCTCTCCATGTTCCCTCCTTGCAGCTTTGGGGCCGGTGTAAGCTTTCTCCTCCATAGCCATCACCTCGAAGCTCCTCTTCATCATGTTTTCTGCTCTTTGGAAGAGCTCTTCAAACCCTAGAACAGAGGTTTCAGCAAAGTTACGATTTTGATTAAGGTTTCAAGTTGCTAAGGCTTATATTTAACTTTGAAAGGATAAGACTCGGGCTAGAAGGCTTTATCTTCAATTAGGATAAGTTCTAGTGATGGATCAAGTGGCTAAACCTCGGGTTTTAGTTATCTCGGCTCAATCCGTTTCGGATTACAACCCAGATTCTGACGGTCCATCGTGCGGCCGTTACTTCATTCCGACGCGCCAGCCCTTGGCCGTCGCATTTTCTGTGGGTTTCAATTCCCCGAATCATGTTCTGTGGAGAATAACGGTCTAAGGGTCTACCGTCGCTTCCTGTAACACGCAAGCCCTAAGCCGTCACATTCTCAGCTACTCAGTTCCTTCTCTTTTGGGCTAAAACACTTCCTGACGGTCTTGCTTATGACCGTCTCTTTCTGACGCGTCCTCTTCAGACCGTCGCATTTCCTGCTAGTTGCCCTGGACAACTATTGTTCTGCCATGATCAACGGCTTGACCCTTGGCCATTACTTGCCTTTGGCGCACCCTCGATTGGCCATCGTTTATCCTGATGCCCCACTGCCAGAGTGGGCTTCTGATGATTAATGGTCTTTCACCAGAGCGTCGTTTGATTATGACGGTCAGACCTTAGACCGTCACTTTCTCTGCTGCTGAGTTCAGGCTATTTCTTCTGCCCTTGCCTAGACCTGGCAGTCTTTCACATTGTACACCTCGTTTTCTTCCCATTTTCATACATGCATTCTTGCATACATCTCATTCATTCATCCACATTTCGTCCATCCTGCTATTTTCACATTCATTCATTCGCGCTCGCATCAAAAATTAAAATAAACAACTAAAAAGAAGGGATCTCATTCCATTTTGCCAAAGGTTCTATACAAAAGATAAGAAAAAACATAAAAATACATCATTCGGTCGGCTTATCCGCCGGATCGCCCTCATCCTCTCTATCCTCGGGTCTCCTCACGGGTGGCGGTGCTATGGAAGCACTCTCCTCCTGCTGTCCTCTCTCTGCCCTCTCATTCCTCCGCCGGGCGGAGGAGCTGACAAGGAAATTCCCTACTGAGCCGCTAGGGGCAGCACTCCTATGTACCCCACACTGGGAGGCACTCCGCTCCGGTCCCCGGCCCATCATCCGGACCGTCCGCTCCAATGTCCGCAGCTCGATCTTCAGTGTAAAGATCTGACACCGCGTCTCCCGTGCCTCGGTCCGGTAGCGATCCAAGTCGGCCGTCCCGATCCGAAGCTCCTCCACCTCAGCTCGCGCCCGCGCTAAATCCTTCCGGAGTTGTTCCATCTCTGCATCATCTGGGCGTCGCAGGGTCTCCGCTCTCAGCCGGGCCATCTCTGCCCGTACCAGCTCCGTCTCTGCTCGGGCTCGATCAGTCTCGGCCCGGCTTCTCTCTACCTCAGCTCTCGCCTGGCTGGCATCGGCTACTGCTGCTGCTAGATCCCTCGCCTGTAGGTTGCATTTCATATCATTTATCATGAAGCATTTAATTAGGCATAATCATAAGTTTTTTAGTCTCTTACCCGCTTCGCAAGGGTGGCCTCCGCCTCCTCGGCATGGGCTACCGCCCGAGCAAAGTCGGCCTCCTGCTCAGCCCTGCCTCCCGCAGGCTGCGAGGAAGACGATGGGGCATCCGGTCCAGCGCGTTGGGCTCCCTCGGCCCGCTGCATTTGGAAGTCATGGTTAGTTGACATTGGCATTTGCATCATGAACATCATTGCATAAATCATGAGCATTTAAGTTTTTTAGTCTCACCAGGAGCTCTAGGGCAGTCCGGTACCCGTCCCACTGTTGGATGGTGGAGTGGAGTAGCCCTTCCAGCTCGGCTATCCGTCCCTCAGGGTCTAGCTGCATTTTAGAAAGCATGAGTCAGCATATATCACATTGCACATTGCATAATAGAAAAGTTTAGAGTTTTAGTTTGCATACCGGTCGGCGGGTACCTCGGTACACCCGGTCGCCGTAGAGTCGAGCGAAGGCCTTCAGATATGCCTCGTCGCTCTCGTCTCACTCCTTCACCGCTCGGCCCTGCCTGTTCCAATCTTGGACGTACTTCACCTTCCGGGCGCACCAATCCACATTGCCGCTGATGCCCCTTGCTGACTTCCCAGGGTGGTCGTCGCTGTGGTGTGGAAAGGTCACCTCGGGCTGGTGTAGTCCCCGGGTCCGCAGGATCAGCCTGTAGTGCAGAGGCTCGATGATATGGAGGCAATGCAACCATATGTCTCGCACCCGGTACGATAAGGCCGCCTCCACCCATGGCTGTCCTGTATAGCCCTCGTCGCGGTATGGGGTCCATCTCACCTGAGAGCATTTAGTTCATTCATTAGCATATGAAAGCATGAAAAGATATTTGGAAAGCATTTTAGAAAGCATTTAGAAACATTTAAAAGCATATAGAAATCATTTTGAGTTCTGGACCTACCGATGTATGCGGGAAGGAGTCCAAGTCGTCCTGGATCGTTCGGGTCAGTCTGCTAATCGACCCTGTATCCCTCACCACCGACCAACGCCTCGCGATCGATATGCGGCCGGGATGGAGTAAAGCGCCTCTCCCGATGCCCGGGAGGTACATATAGCTCCAGATCTGCATTTAGAAATCGAGTCAGTCGAATCATTGCATAAATCATTACATAAATAATTTTCCATAAATCATAGCAGCAATATTCATGGTATAATAGAAAGCATTTAGAAGTGCATTTACCTGTAGGAAAGGCGAGAAGCCGCCCAGCATCGTCTGCCTGTCCGTAGTGCTGAGGGACTCGAACAGGAATGCAAGCACTGCCGCTCCCCAGGTATATCGCCTGACTCTGCCCAAATCCTCTATCATCGGCAGCAGTCTGCAGCTGATGACATCTGCCCGAGTCGCGAAGAGGAGCTTCCCGAATAGCAGCATCAGGAAGCGCCTGAGCACTCTATCTCCCTCTGGTCCCGCCTCCGCCGCCACGCGAGGGCGCACCTAGTCTATCACTCTGCTCAGGTGCTCCTCAGGGAGCTCTCCCATGGCGATCGCCGCCCCTCTCAGTCCCAATCTCTCCTGCAGCACTGATCTCGAAAGCTGGGAGGAGGACTGTCCCGGCCTGATCAAATCTAGCCCGAGCAGCTGCTGCGCCATCTCTCGGTAGTCGCCGTATGTCCACCCTGTCACCGCGGCTCCGTGGACTCTCAATCCGGTAATCCTCGCTATGTCTTCTAGCGTGGGGATCATGTGGCCCCACGGGAAGATGAAAGCTCGGCTGATCGGGTCCCATCTCTCGTGCAAGGCGTACAGTACCGGAGTGTCCATCCGGATCACCTCGATGCTGAGCACCTCGGCGAATCCCATCTCGGCAAGTCTCTCTCTCTGGTAATCGGGCAATGCCTGGTACACTACCCGGATCTGTAGCCAGGAGATCCACGATCGTCTCTTCCCCTGCATTGCATATTAGATCATTAATTAGTCCAATTTGCATCATATAATCATTGCATAATCATTCTTAATTGAAAACAAAATAAAAATTTAAAAAACTGAAAACCCTAAAAAAATAGTTTAAGTCCCTGGCAAGAGTGACGGCCCTGGGGTAGGGCGTCACTTGCCTCTGACGGCCTCAGCTTGGCGCGTCAGGAGTGTGACGGTCGCTGGCAGGACCGTCACATTGACTGCGTTTGGGAATTTTTTCCCTTGCATCCCCATGGTCTCCCACTATGGCCAAATGGCCTTCAATTGTTCCTAGTGGGTTCGTAGACCCATTTCTACCCCTTTCCCTCACATGCATCCATAAATAAACACAAAAAAATAAAATTAGAAAATTAGGGCGGGGGGCCTACCTCGTGGTCCATGTTTCTCCTCTTCTTCGTCTCTGGTTCCTTGGGCTCCTCTGCACCCAAGGGAACTTCCCCTTCGTCCCCCGTGGCCGTGGGAGCTTCCTCTTCCTCCCTTGGACTTCGCCTCACCGGTTGTTCTTCTTCCACCGGCGGGATCGCCTCCCGTTCAATCCGGCGGTGGAGCCGCCGTATGGCCATCTTCTTCCCTCTCCCTCTCTTCTGTGGTGGAGGCTGGGGTGCCTCGTCGCCGGCCATTAGAGTGGTGGGGCAGTGGTCGCCGGAGCTCTCGATTTTGGAGTGTTTTGGGCGTTGAGTGTTTGAATGAACGAGCCGTAACCGTTCGGTTTTTTTTTTTGAAATCTCAGGAAATGTGACGGTCTATCGACCGGCCGTCACATCATTCTGACGCGTATTTCATAGGCAGTCACATGTAATGGACTGTTTTATTGAAGAATGTGAACCGCCTTGTTTATGACGGATCAAGGGTGATCCGTTACTTTATGTGACGCCCTGTCATCAGACTGTTATATGCTTGCAAGTTTCTTGATGAATTAAATGGTCTAATTAATGTCAAAATGGTTCCATTTTCTATCATGATGTTCCTTATGGATGCCTCTTGCACGTACAATGGTTATGCCTTGATGCTTATTTTTGATTATTATTGGCTAACCTGTCTTTCATGAAAGGAATTACGAGTAAAATCACGCTTGGCCTTCTGTCCGGCAGGTAAGTCAAGTATTGTATCTCGTTCCCTCACTCCCTTAATGCATTACTATATGTTATCTATGATATATTACCTCGAGAACCGATTGGTCATTCATGTGTCCTGGGATCTGATGTTCCCCTAAAACAAAAATGATGATGATCTAAGTTCACATGATTAATCGTTGGATAGGCCGTTAGATTAGAAAATTTGGGGACGATGGTTCTGTCTTGCACGCCGTGGTTGCAGATGGTGTCCTGACTCTGATTTCTCCGATCTAGCAATATTATTCTCGAGTATTTGCTATTTTATTTTTCTTTGCATTTTGTTTTGAAGATTTTGTTTTCCTTTAGCCCAGCATGCATCATACGCATTCTTTTGAGCATTCGTGAGTTTCATCTATTCAAGATATCTCGATGATGGTGAACAGTTGTGTTCTTAATCCCGAGTAAGGAGAATCATTCCACTCTGAATTAGAAGGTTTCCTTCGATTTGCTCGCTTGATCTGGTTCGCTGAAGATTCCTGTCTGGAGTTTAGTCTCTTTCTTTTCCGTTGCCTCCGGCGGCTAGCTGCATTTCCTTTCCTTAGTTAATTAGTTCCTCCAGACTTGCGTCCTTTGGTTGGCTATTTCCTTGTGATCAATTCGAGGTTTTCCAGAAAAATTCCTATCGCTTGTTGGTACAGAACGGGTGTCGTTTACCTTAACGCCCTCTTTTTGATACACTCCGCTTCATTTCCGCTTCATCTCCATGTTCCATTTTGCTTTCGCTTCATCTCCGCTCGTTCCCCGGCAAAGAGGACGTTAAAGAGGGGCATCTGTTGACACCCGTTTTATACCCAATAAGTCGGGTCGTCTCCTTATTCATTCTATACGATGCTCCGAGTTGTTCACCCTTCATTGAGTCTCTTGGTCAGTTGAAGCCTATTTCTTCGGTTTTAATTCCTGGATTAAGATGTGGCTCCCGGTGGCATTTCGTTGGATGAATCTTAGCAAACCCTTCACTCTATTTTTTTGAACCTCAATGTTAATAACGGTCCCAGTTAGGCGCGTTGCTTCCTTCTGACGGATGGGTCCTGGGCCGTTACTCTTTGAAGAGTCCTAGAGCTTAAAGGCCTCGTGTTCAGAGCTTATCTTTTTAATTCCACGTTGATAATAACGGTCTGTCGTCCAGCCATTGTTTCATTCTAACACCCTATGCCTTGGCCGTCGCTTCCTTGAAGAGTCCAGCTTGTTGGGTCTTCTTCCTATTGATCTTATCTCTTTGGGATAGGGTTGAAAGTGACGGATGAAGCTTGGTGCGTTACTTCCAAGTGGCGGTCTGTCGTGCAGCCGTTACTTCCTTCCGAGAGTCCTGGCAGTTCAGGCCTTTTCTCTGCTACTCCGTGGTCGAGATAAGGATTTGGATTGACGTTATCTCTTTCAAATTTGATCCTCAGGACTCCCCGTTTGTTTCTATGGACTCTTGGTGATATTATCTTCAAGGATTTGCTAAGAGTTATCTCTTTATCTTGCTGAATTATCCTCTGCTCGACCTAAGAGTTTGAGGGTCTATAAATAGAACCCTTGACTTCATGGCCAAAGGAGAGGAAGATTTGAATTCACGATGAAGTGCTACCGAACTCAGGAGCCATCTTCATCCAGGAGGAGCTGCTTCCCACGTCCATCCATCTTCTAATCAAGGGAGTACTTTGGTTTTGTCTTTCAAGTTCATCATTGCATGCTTGAGTTCTTCCTTGGTTTTCCTCAAAACAAAGCATTGTCCCTCCTCTTCCTCCACGTTTTTCACTGTTCTTTAATCATACAAACATCCTCCCAAACTTTGAAAAACACCCAGAGGGGTTAAAAAACCGAAACTCCCCGGTAATTTCCTCTCCTTTTGATGTTCTTAAACTCTTTAAGAATTGATGCTATGCTTGTGAAAAGGGCTAATTGAGGTTGTCTTGTTTTGTCTTTCTACTTCTTTGGCAGGTTTACAGGTTCATTAGCACGAGGCCCAAGTCTTCTAGCCGGCTGGAAGAGTTGGAGTTAAAAGAATTCAAGCTTTGTTACTACAGGTTACCTGACGGTCTGGTGCAGGCACGTCACTCTCTTCCGACGGTCTATCGCGCGGCCGTCACTTCCAAGCGACGCATAGGGTTCTGGCCGTTACTTCCAAGTTGATCTGCAGGCTTTCCTTGGTTTTCTCTCCCGTGGGCGGGTGTTTCATCCACCTATTTCCAAGGTATATTCAGGTCTTTGACTTGTGTTTACTTTGGTGGCGATCACATCTTTCCTTGGTATTGGGCATTAACTATCTTCTTCATCATATCTTCTTTATTTTCCTCGCTTGTTCCACCTTCGCGGTGTGTTTTTATTTATTCCTTGCTCCACGCCCCTGCGTGTGTTTTCCTTTTCCTTAGTGTAATTTGATTGAGATAGCATGCCCATGCTAGAGCTGGCTATGATTGCCTAGGTTCATGTTCACATGTTCATAGGTTTGAGTAGATCTTTGATTGCTTGTTTGTCATCTTGCCATATTACTTTGCAACCTCAAAAGTAAGATAAAAGATAGGCAAATAAATATCAACATGTCCGTGTTGTTTCCTTCATATTTCGCGTCATTTATCCCTTCAACACTTCGTGTTATCCGTTTATACTTCGTATTGTTCCATCTTTGTCTTCTATGTCTCCGAGTAGTATCTTCCACTGTTTAACTTCGTGTCGCTTCACTTTCTGTCTTCATGTTGTTCACTGAAGCAGCTCGAATTGTTCTGACGAACTTCGAGTCGTCTCCCTGTGAACCTCGTGTCGTCTCCTTTGTTTTTAGTTGGTCATCTCGTGTCACCTTTTATGTTTGCTCGTGTGCTTTCGTGTCACTTACTGCTGTTCCTCGAGTCGTTTCTTCCTGGTCCCACTGCTTCATCACGTGTCGTGATAGCCGTGTCATCTTCTGTCTTCGTGTTGTTTTCACTTCGTGCAGCCTTCTCTAAAGTTCAAGCTCTAAGTGTCTCAAGTCGAGTGTGTCGGTGTTGTCTCCATGTCGTCCTCAGTTAGTGTCATTTCTTTGTTATCTCTATCCTCGTGTTGACTTAACACACTTCGTGTTGGTCTTACGTCGTGCACTTCTTTTCTAATCAAGCCGAGTATGTCTGTGATGTCCTCGTGTCGTCCTTAGTCCGAGTCATTTCTCTTCTGTCTTCGTGTTGGTTTTTCTCATTAGACTTCGTGTCCTTCTCGCCCTGACCACACTTCGTGTCGATTCTTGTTTTTCGTCTTCGTGTCTTTCTCACCTCATGACCACACTTCGTGTCGGTCTCTGTTTCTCATCTTCGGGTTGCTTTCAGCCCGTGTCGTCCTCGTTTTTGAGTCGCTCGTAAGTTCGAGCAGCTTTGTACTCGAGTTGACTTTAGGTTATTTTAGTATTTGTGTCTTCATGTTATTTTTGTGTGCTAATGTCTCCGTGTTGTTTCTTTCTCTCCTCGTCCAGGTTTCTTCTAAATTGCGTGTTATTTTATTATTTCACTCTGTGTTATGACCTCTCACCTCGTGCCGTTCTTATCTGACCCCGTGTCACCTTCTTTATTATATTAGCCTTGTTACCTCGTGTCGTTTTCTTCTTACCTCGTGCTGGACTTATCTGACCTCGTGTCATCTTCCTTGTTGTGTTAGCCTTGTTCATTGTATCTCGTTTCGTTCATTTCCTACCTCGTGTAGTAGTCACCTTGTTTGCTATTACATACCTCGTGCAGCCTTAGCTTTAAATGAGCATACAGCGAACTCTGAATGATTAATGGTATTAATCTCATTACAGGTCCGAGGAAGAACATTCCACACACCTGGGCTGCACGTGATCCGAGACAAGAGGAACCAATCCGATAAAGACACGTGGCAGGAAGGTTCTGGATCGAGCGTGGGAGGCACACACGTTTTGTGCCCTATCCACCTGCTGCTGCTGCTGCTATATAATGTAGCCTTCATCCACAGATAAAGGTAGATCGAAGCCAAGAAAGAAAAAGCAGTGAGAAGAAGAAGAAGAAAAGAGAGTTCATGCTGGGAGAAAGAGAGAAGCAGCAGAAGAAGTTCCTGTTGGACCGTGGATCAAATCCAGGCCAGCCAGCTCCTGCGAGAGCCACATTTGACTTTATCTTTTCAGCTTTCCGTTGCTGGGTTTTGTTTTTACTTTGAACTATTTACTTGTTGTATCTCCGATTCTCTGTAGAGAGTTCGGGGTCCCTCCTGTTGGTTCAGGAGAAGGGAGATTGCTATCTCCGGTTGCAAGTAGCTGGGTGCTACTTATGGGTTCCCTCTGGTTAGAGGAAGGGAGGCTCGTCCTCCAGTTCTAGGCTTGTAGGATTCAAGTCCAGGGGTCCCTCCGGTTGGAGGAAGAGAGGTCTTCGACCTCTGGTTGCTGGTGACGGGGAGTCACTGGCGGGTTCCCTCCTGGACTGGACGAAGAGAGACTTTGGTCTCTGGTTTCCAAGTGGCTGGGAGTCACTTGGGGTGTCCCTCCGGTTGGGAGGAAGAGGGGAGGTTGTTCCCCTGGTCAAGCTGTGTGGCAGCACCTTGTTCGCAGACTGAGTCTGCTTGGTTCTAGCGTTTGCTAGTGAAGCCTCACTCCGGTTGGGAGTGAGGGGTTGATGTAGATCTGGAGGACCGAACCACCTAAAAATCTATTGAGCAGTGGTTTGCTTTGTGTGTTTGCTTCCGCTAGATGCTTGGATAGGCGCGCTCTATGTGCTTGCTCATAAGTTTAATTGAAATAGTTTTATTCTGTGATTGCGTCTAGCATCTAAGTTTTATTTCGGCATTATTCCTAGCAGGATACATTCACCCCCCCTCTGTATCCGGGCCTAGCACCTTAACAATTGGTATCAGAGCGGGTTGTCTGCTTAGAAGGTCCAGCGATCTGTAGATTCGATCCTGCTATCTTGGTGCTTCATTATTCCTGTTGCATTTATCTGATCAGCTTTCATGGGTGATCCATCGGTTTTCAATGGTTCTAATTTTAATGCGTGGTTTATTAGTCTACGAAATTATGTTGATGCAGTTAATCCTGATCTGTGGAAATTAATTTCACAAGGTCCTCACACATTACCAAAGAAAGTGTCCAAATGGACCAACAGCCACAGATCAAAGGATGGAGAAAATCAGAAAGCCTTCAATCTGATGAAAGCAGCCACTGACAGAGCCTTACACTCTTGTGTTTATGATTGCAGGTCTGCCAAGGACATCCTGGAGGAACTGAAGCTAGCTCACAGGTTAAATGAAGACAACTGCATGATGGCTAAAGGAAGTATTCATAGCAGCAGCCAAAATGAAGAAGAAGATGATGAGGAGGAGGTAAACATCTTTGAAAACTTTTCTTTAGATGATTGGGAGAATGCATATGCTGAGCTGCTTGAGTCTCATGAACAATTAATAAAACAATACAAGAAATTGAAAAAGAAATGTGATCGGAGTAGCTCAACTCCACAATGTGAAAGTTGTTCAAATATAAAGCAATCTCATGATGCCTACCTGTCTGATATCTATAGGCATAAAAACCAGAATGAAAAATTGATGAATGAGCTTGAATGTGTTACCTCTGAGCTAAGTAGGCTAAAAACTGAAAATGACTATCTTAGAAAATCTGTTAAAGAAAATGAAGAAAAACTCAGCTTAGTTGGGGATGATCATGCTCATGTTGATGATTTAGTTCAGAATGAAAAACTGTTGAAAGAATTTGATTTTGTTAGTGCTGATTTGAATGCTCTAAAATTGGAAAATGAATGTCTTAGGAAACAATGTGAAAAACTTCAGGATCAAACAATATGTTCTGATGAATCTGTTTGCAATGAATGTGCATCCTTGAAGGAATTGATTAAGGACTTAGACTCTGATGATAATATACAGAAAAACTTAATCACTTCCTTGAAGGAAGAAAATGACTCATTGCTAACTCAGAAGAAGGAAACTGATAAAATACAAGACAAGCTGATAGAAGAAAACATCTATCTGAATGAACAAAACAAAAAGTTGATGGTTCTTAACACTGTTTTCACTGAAAGATGGCTGACATTTGAAAAGGGAAATCCATCTTAAAAGAAAACGAAGTGAATAATGAATTCACATTGACACAGGAAAATGAAACTCTGAAGAGTCTAAATGATCAACTGCAAAATCAAATCATCTTGTGTGAAGACCACATTGTATCTCTCTCGAGAGAGATTGAAGATCTAAGAAACTTCCTATCAAACTTTGTTAAGGGAAGAGACAATTTGAATAAGCTTCTTGGAGCGAATGTGAATTTTCAGAAGGAGGGACTGGGTTACAGTCCAGCCATGAAGAAGTCTGAGAAGGCTATTGGAGATAAATTGAAGACTGTCTTTGTTAAAAGTTCAGAACAAGAAAAACCCTCTACCTCATTCTCAGCTCAGTACAAAAATCAGGAAGAGAATGAAAAACAGAAAACAAATAAAAAGAACTCTTCTGTGTATATTGATCACAGTTCTCACACACACTCGCAAGCATCTAGAAAGAAAATGATCTGTCACTACTGTCACAAATATGGTCATGTGATGCATGAGTGTAATTTGATGGAAAAGGATGACCTGGCAGCTGCTCAAAACAATCAGGGTAGAAATGATGTCCTTAGGGAAAAGAAAATTCATTGTTATAACTGTGGAAAAATAGAACATGTTGCTGCACAATGCTGGTTAGGCCCTCATAGAAATACATTTTCTAATTGTTCTCATTGTGGAAAACATGGCCATACAGTCAAGGACTGTTGGCATGCTCAGGGAAGAACTTTCTCTCAGAATAAAAAACTCCCTGCAAAGAGAGATGTTTTTGGAAGAAATAAAACTATTTTTAAAGATAAGAGTCTGGCATGCTTTGAATGTGGAAAATTTGGCCACCGAGTTTCGGGATGCTGGTGGGTAGGTAATGGTTTTAAAAGTAAGCATATCAGATGCTTTGAGTGTGGGAAAAATGCCCATACAGTCAAGGACTGTTGGCATGTTCAGATGAAGTCGGTTAACCCCCCCGTAGTCAAATTCCCTGCAAAACCACTTGCAAGACTTTCATGCAATAACTGTGGGAAGCAAGGTCATAAATCTTCTGAATGTTGGCTGATTAAGAATAAGATACAGAATGTTCATGTAAGCAACAGACAATCTTATGCTCATGCACATAGGCCTCATGTTTTTGCTAATGTGCATCATAATAAAGTCAAAAATTCTGTTGGTACATGTAGATATTGTGGAAAATTTGGACATTCTATGGATGATTGCTTTCTGATGAAATTTGATGTTGATCTAGCTAAGAAACAGGTTAGAACACTTGTCAGGGCTAAGGCAGGACCCAAAGATGCTTGGGTCCCTGCAGGATCAAAATGATCAAAATTTGCAGGTGTGCCTTGGATTGAGAAATAAAAGGAGGGGTAAATAAATCAAGGCACCCAAGATGATAAAGCCCCATTCAGGTAAATTCTGATAATTCTGTATTCTGAATTTGTGTGATCTGAATGCACTGCATATCATGATAATTCTTTTGTGCATTGTTTAACTGAATGTGATTGAAAAAAAAAATCTGAAATGCTCATGGAAATGATTGTAGTTTATCTCTGAATGCATTGCATATAAATGTAATGATGCATGATCATGGTGATCTCATTTGCTGAATGCATTACATATCTATGTTCCGGAAATTTCTCCAGTAGAGCCTTTAAACATGCATACATGTAGTTAGTTGCATTGCATTTTCTTGCATTGAAAAATCTAAAAAGAAATGACTCATTGCATCTAGATAGGGGGAGCATTCCTGTGTCATCTCTTCACCTCTTGAACTCCTTCTGTCTAGCAATCTGATCCATTCTTGGCAAATGAGTAGTTCACTTGAATTCCCTGATGTCTACACTTATATAGCTGTTCTGTCTGTACTCCAGACTCAGCTAGTGTCTTCTAAACTGAACTGTTCTAATGTTAAATCCTTGTCTAATCATGATTGCTCTCTACTACTCTCACGATAAAAATGCTTTGTTGACTCCACTGATTTGCTAAAGTGTCATTGATTCATCTGAATGAGGAAAGTTTTTAGTTAGTGCACCCTAGACATAAATCAGACATATTCTGAAAAGAAGAAACTTCTATTATACTGGCTTAAGAATGTTTTGATAAATCAAATTGATTTAAGTCTAATGTATCTCCTAAGTTTTGATGTAAAGGACTTGAAAATATCTGAATCATCATGCTTAATAAATCTTAACCGATTGTCTCATGAACTTCATGCAAAACTTTCTGAAATCTAAAATTTTTAAAAGACATGGCTATCCTTGGTTAAGATACATGTAGAAGGTATTGTTCTTAAACATTTCAGTGTACTAAGCTTTGTTTGAAAAATCTGAAAACATTTAAAAAGTTGCAAGAGCAATGACTTCGGTCACAGAGAAACTAGGTTCTCTATCAAAGAAATGGAGTAAGCCCAAGTCATGAAGTGCCATAGTTACCTCTCCTTTCAAAAAAAAATTTGAAAATCTGGCAGAGCAATGGCATGGATGTGTTGAGTAACTGGGGATTCTGGCCTCTGATCAAGGTGTCTCCTCATGTAAAAAGACACTCCAAATTGCTAACTCTGTTCTCCTTAAGAGGCAATATGGTTGTCACACCGAGTAACTGGGTCACTTCACCTGAGAAGTGTTGTGCCTCACGTAAAAAGGTGTTGACTGAACCAAACTTGTTCAAGAAAAAAAAATGAGTGCTGATCAATAGAAAATTCTGAATATCTAAAGATATATTCATACACAACTATTTTTTGTTTAATCTCAATATCATCTTGTGTAACTTCCATAGGAGTCATTGATTTTTAAATAAGTAAGATGGAAAGAGGTTAAACATGAATGTCAGATGAGTTTTTGGTTCATTTATATTAAAAGGTGTTTCAGATATGAGTAATGAATTTTCAGATATAACTTTGGATTCATCATTCTTAAATCATGATGATAAGTTTAAACTCATTCATGATCTATTATAATTGAAGAATCTGAAGTTCGTTTACAAAGATTTATGAATTTGGTGTGCTAATGAAAATCTGTCTTCCTCATTCATTCACTATGATTATAGTCTGTGTCTTGCTGATAGATGCTCATCACTTCACTATCTCAATTGGTTTCAACCTTCAAAACGTTTCTGATCATATTGCCCTCTACCAATGTGTCTTGATTGACATTGGTTCTCTTTTATGTAACGCACAACTCTCAGAATTTCCTTTGGATAACCAGAGTTCATCCTTGTAGATTTCTCTTGCTTCATGGATCATAAGGGGACAATGTGCTAGATTGTCTGATCATGTTATCCATCTGCATTAGCTCTATATCATCTGCCATGTCACAGGGGGAGTATTGTTACATATGCATGACTGCATAAGTTGTTTGACTAAGGGGGAGAATTGTTTTAAATGCTTCTGATATGGTGTTGCCATCATCTGCTGAACTATGTTGTGTGTCTCATATGACATCACTGGATTATCTTTCTCAAACTATTTTCTTTTTGATGACGTCAAAGGGGGAGAATAGTTTGAGTCATCAGACTGACTCACTGTGTAGTGTTGCCATCATCAAAAAGGGGGAGATTGTTGTGCCCTGTGGTTTTGATGATGGTTTCAATTGTGGCTTTGCAGTTGGATTTTCTGTGGTTTTTATGATAATCTTGATGATGGCTTTGATGTGATTTTAATAGTTGATCTTTGATGTGTGTTATTCACTGTGAGTCATCCTGCTGTGTGAGTCATCATGCTATTACTCACCTTTTGATCATAATGCAGTTCTTCATAAGTTCTGATATGGCATTGCATAATTGATTATGTTCAGTCATGGCTGATTGCTCAACCCCTCAGCTCATTCATTGGTTATACATGCCCATGCTTTGGTCTCCTCCTCCAAGGTTATACATTGATCTTCCTTGACGTTTATACATTGGTCTTAACGTCAAGTCTATTCAGCGTGATCAGTGCATCATTTCTTCAAGTCTATAAATCAGCTTCATTGATAGCCCTACATGCACCACACTTCGTGTGGTTTCTCCTCACAAACATGAAATGACTTCCTGTCGTCTTTGTTTACAACACTTCATGTTAACTTTCATGGCTACCAGGTAAACTGCTATGAGGTAGTACGTCGTGTGTCCGTATTGTTTCCTTCATATTTCGTGTCGTTTATCCCTACAACACTTCGTGTTATCCGTTTATACTTCGTATTGTTCCATCTTTGTCTTCTATGTCTCCGAGTAGTATCTTCCACTGTTTAACTTCGTGTCGCTTCACTTTCTGTCTTCATGTTGTTCACTGAAGCAGCTCGAATTGTTCTGACGAACTTCGAGTCGTCTCCCTGTGAACCTCGTGTCGTCTCCTTTGTTTTTAGTTGGTCATCTCGTGTCACCTTTTATGTTTGCTCGTGTGCTTTCGTGTCACTTACTGCTGTTCGTCGAGTCGTTTCTTCCTGATCCCACTGCTGCATCACGTGTCGTGATAGCCGTGTCATCTTCTGTCTTCGTGTTGTTTTCACTTCGTGCAGCCTTCTCTAAAGTTCAAGCTCTAAGTGTCTCAAGTCGAGTGTGTCGGTGTTGTCTCCATGTCGTCCTCAGTTAGAGTCATTTCTTTGTTATCTCTATCCTCGTGTTGACTTAACACACTTCGTGTTGGTCTTACGTCGTGCACTTCTTTTCTAATCAAGCCGAGTCTGTCTGTGATGTCCTCGTGTCGTTCTTAGTCCGAGTCATTTCTCTTCTGTCTTCGTGTTGGTTTTTCTCATTAGACTTCGTGTCCTTCTCGCCCTGACCACACTTCGTGTCGATTCTTGTTTTTCATCTTCGTGTCTTTCTCACCTCATGACCACACTTCGTGTCGGTCTCTGTTTCTCATCTTCGGGTTGCTTTCAGCCCGTGTCGTCCTCGTTTTTGAGTCGCTCGTAAGTTCGAGTAGCTTTGTACTCGAGTTGTCTTTATGTTATTTTAGTATTTGTGTCTTCGTGTTATTTTTGTGTGTTAATGTCTCCGTGTTGTTTCTTTCTCTCCTCGTCCAGGTTTCTTCTAAATCGCGTGTTATTTTATTATTTCACTCTGTGTTATGACCTCTCACCTCGTGCCATTCTTATCTGACCCCGTGTCACCTTCTTTGTTATATTAGCCTTGTTACCTCGTGTCGTTTTCTTCTTACCTCATGCTGGACTTATCTGACCTCGTGTCATCTTCCTTGTTGTGTTAGCCTTGTTCATTGTATCTCGTTTCGTTCATTTCCTACCTCGTGTAGTAGTCACCTTGTTTGCTATTACATACCTCATGCAGCCTTAGCTTTAAATGAGCATACAGCGAACTCTGAATGATTAATGGTATTAATCTCATTACAGGTCCGTGGAAGAACATTCCACACACCTGGGCTGCACGTGATCCGAGATAAGAGGAACCAATCCGATAAAGACACGTGGCAGGAAGGTTCTGGATCGAGCGTGGGAGGCACACACGTTTTGTGCCCTATCCACCTGCTGCTGCTGCTATATAATGTAGCCTTCGTCCACAGATAAAGGTAGATCGAAGCCAAGAAAGAAAAAGCAGTGAGAAGAAGAAGAAGAAAAGAGAGTTCATGCTGGGAGAAAGAGAGAAGCAGCAGAAGAAGTTCCTGCTGGACCGTGGATCAAATCCAGGCCAGCCAGCTCCTGCGAGAGCCACATTTGACTTTATCTTTTCCGCTTTCCGTTGATGGGTTTTGTTTTTACTTTGAACTATTTACTTGCTGTATCTCCGATTCTCTGTAGAGAGTTCGGGGTCCCTCCTGTTGGTTCAGGAGAAGGGAGATTGCTATCTCTGGTTGCAAGTAGCTGGGTGCTACTTATGGGTTCCCTCTGGTTAGAGGAAGGGAGGCTCGTCCTCTGGTTCTGGGCTTGTAGGATTCAAGTCCAGGGGTCCCTCCGGTTGGAGGAAGAGAGGTCTTCGACCTCTGGTTGCTGGTGACGGGGAGTCACTGGCGGGTTCCCTCCTGGACTGGACGAAGAGAGACTTTGGTCTCTGGTTTCCAAGTGGCTGGGAGTCACTTGGGGTGTCCCTCCGGTTGGGAGGAAGAGGGGAGGTTGTTCCCCTGGTCAAGCTGTGTGACAGCACCTTGTTCGCAGACTGAGTCTGCTTGGTTCTAGCGTTTGCTAGTGAAGCCTCACTCCGGTTGGGAGTGAGGGGTGGATGTAGGTCTGGAGGACCGAACCACCTAAAAATCTATTGAGCAGTGGTTTGCTTTGTGTGTTTGCTTCCGCTAGATGCTTGGATAGGCGCGCTCCATGTGCTTGCTCATAAGTTTAATTGAAATAGTTTTAATCTGTGATTGCGTCTAGCATCTGAGTTTTATTTGGGCATTATTCCTAGCAGGATACATTCACCCCCCCCTCTGTATCCGGGCCTAGCACCTTAACAGCGTCATGTTAGCAAGTATGCACATTGTTGCACGCTAAGTCTGCACACTAATAGCATGTCAGTGCATTCATCTTTCAATGTGCATACTTCACCTTATGCATAATGCAAACTACATCTCATGCACTTAAAGTCTATACACTCTCTCATGCACACCTGTTGTCAGCTTCGCATCCATTCAAAAGTCTGCACACTTGGTCTGCTTCACAAGCACCCAACTCTATACACTCTTTATGTCTGCATCACATGCACTCAAAGGCTGTATACTTGTAAATGTAATGTCTGTACATTCATTCTCATTTTACACACTTTCTCTTATATGCACACTGCATCTAGTGCATCAAGTCTGTACAGGCCATGACTCATTTAACGTACAGACTCGATGCATTCAGTTTTTCATGTCAGTTAAGTCTCTACTGATAACAGTCTGTTATTATAGAGCTGCTGCTCGAGGAGGTTAATGATGCACGTGATCCAAGAATTAAAGATGGCCCTGATCGTGACACGTGGAACCACTGTGCTGAAATGCTGCCACGTGGACTGAAGCCTCTAGGCGGGAATCATGGAGACCACACGCCCTATCTGTGCTGCTGCTATATAAAGAGGACTTCTCCATCTGGAGAAGACTGATCAAAGCAGAAGGGGCAGAAGCAGAGAGTGAATTAGAGCCTGCACGATCCAGTGTGAAGAGAGCAAGAAGAAAAGAGAAGCAGAGAGGAGAAGAAAGAAGTTGCAGAAGAAAAGGAGAGAGAGAGAGAGAGCTCGTAAGGATCGAGAGAAAAAGAGAGAGAAGAGTAGAGAAGAGAAGCCTTCATTGAAGATTTGCTCTTCTGGTATTTGGATCAAATCCATGCCATATTGCTCCTTGGTGAGCTACACTTTGTGGATTTCATTTCTAGCTTTCTGATTGCTGTATTTTTCATTTCTTATTTTTCCTTTTAACTGATCACTTTGTTCTTCCGATTCTCTGGTTTGAGGTCTGTGTTCCCTCTGGGCTTCAGAGGAAGGGAGACTTGGTGTCTCCGGTTGTAAGTGGCTGCTATCGCTTGTGGTTTCCCTCCTGGGTGGAGGAAGAGAGACTTCGGTCTCTGGTTGCTAGTGACGGGTAGTCACTAGTGGTTTCCCTCCTGGGTGGAGGAAGAGAGACTTCGGTCTCTGGTTGCTAGTGACGGGTAGTCACTAGTGGTTTCCCTCCGGTCTAGAGGAAGAGGGGAGGTTGTTCCCCTGGTCAAGCTGTTAGGCAGCACCTATTTGCAGACTGAGTCTGCGGTTCTAGCTTTTGCTAGTGGAAGCCTCACTCCGGGTTGGAGTGAGGGGTGGACGTAGGTCTGTGGACCGAACCACCTAAAAAACCTACGGTGCCGTGGTTTGCCTTGTGCATTTGCCCCTTCTCTTCTACCTCCTTCACAGGATGTCTGAGCATTCTTGTTTCTATCTGAAGTGACCTTGAGCATTATATGTTTTGCTAAGTGAGTCTGGTTTGCATTGTTCTGTCTTCGGCTTAGACTTGATCAGGTACCAGTATTGTTAGCAGTTCAACTGATTGATCAAGTGTTTCTTTGAATTTCTTATTTGGAAGAGATCAATTGATTTCCATTCCTTGACTCTAATTGTTTTTAAGTGGGGCAATTTTGAAGAGGGATACATTCACCCCCCTCTGTATCCATCGCATCGATCCAACAATGTCTAGTCAAAGCCATGATGTAATTTTTATTTTCTTAAGTCTAGTATGCAGAATTAAGGAATTTGTGTACTTTGGGAAGTATTTTATGAATGAATAAAGTTAAAGGTTTTACTAAATTACATTATGTAATTACTCTTATGTGATTATCTTGCGCTCTGATTATATTTTGCGTGAGGCGTACTAGCCGACTGTTCACATTCCCGATTATTTTTGCTGCATAATCTCGGGGCGTGACATATTGGGTCGCCCCGACTTCCACGGTGCTCCTCTGTGTCCCATCTTCTATGAGCGTTTTAGGGACACCCCCATGGACGTCCCCGCCAACTTTCGTGTTCAGCAGAGCACCAGAAAATCTCGTCCCAGACACCTCTTCGTTCGGCTTCCCAGCACCATGCATATTGGCCAGCAGTCTGCCCGCCTATTCTTGACCGCACTGGAGTGATAGGCAGCACTGTCGGCATCTGTCTTCTTCCAAGAGGTCCGTCGCCCATTACAGCACACCATCAGGGGTACTTGCTCCATCCACGTCCTCCGTGACACGCCGTCTTCGCTACTAGACGCTAACCTGTCCGAGTTGCTGCCCCACCGGTACCGATTCGCAGCATTATGAGGTTGCCGGACATTGTCCACTTGCGGCTCGTCACCCCACTTCTCACGACCCCTGGATCGCTGTGTAGCCTTTTACCTACCTGCGTGGAGTGGGCAATGTTTGAGTTGTATTTCTTTAGCTTTTGTACCGGAGGTCGTGTGATTTGGCCTAGATTCTTCCCCACGCCCCAAGCGTGAAGGTATGCATCCACTACCCTCTTAGTTAGCTTGCTTATTTAGTATGGTCTCTGGATGCCGCTGCTTGTGAGTTATCAGGTTCCTAGCTCGTATATCTTTATATCACTACCACGGTGAAAGAGTGAGACCATCTTGTGACTCGTCCGAGCCACAAGTGTGGAGTTGTCTACCCCAGACTCGCCGATTTCTGAACCGTGCGGAACGACGCGCTTCCCTCTTTGGGGTGCTTGCGGGCTTGTGGTTGCTTGTTTTAGTTGTAATCCCTATCTTGGGAATCTTAGGTGTCGAGCCGATGCAATTAGATCTATTGCGTGGTTGCTGCTCATAGTTGTCCGTTAGTCTCATAATCGCGTAGAGTCGTGGCTTGCATAGCGTCCCGCATGATGTTCTAAAGACTCAACCTGGGATGACTACTTCTTACCTTCGAACAATGCGAGTCAAAAGTAAGGTTTGCGTAGGTCGACTCTGGGCTCTATTTATAGAGTTCGCCGTAGGTTTGAGTGATTAGATCGAACTCGGAGCCCTAATTTGGAGTAGGATCAATCCCCAAGAGTCCTAGATATGTTTTCTCACTAGATAGTATCGATCCATGGGGATTGGAATGGGGAAAATCCCATTTTTCCTCGCCTCTTAAAACCATGTTTTCGGAAGCAAGCCGTGGACCGCTACTAGGAAGAAACGGTCGTGTGATAGACCATGTTCTGATAGGGAGCCAAAAAAATATATTTTAGTTAAATTTCACTTCAATTTATCCCCTATTTATCCAATTAAATAAGGCAATTAAGTAATTACGTCTCTAGAAGTTGGCTTGGGCCTGAAAGTCTTAGAAATTGGTCTTTGGGCCCAATTTATGTGGGCTTTTTTATTTGGTTAATTTAGGGTCTTCAAATTTATTTGTTTAATCCATAATCTAGTAAATAGCCCATTAAGCCTTTTAAATGTTTAATATTTTTTTTATTCTCAAAAAAATCCTAAAAAATTTAGGGGTGTTACACTAGACCTTCAGTCTAAGGTCAGATGCACCTAGTTCCTTGCGTAGACATTAACCAAATGTCAATGATACCACCATAATTGGTACCCGACTCTCTCTCAGGACCAATTAATATAACCCAATGGCCTAGAGCTTCAGTCTAAGGCCAGAAACCCCTAATTCCTTTCGTTGACACAGACCCAATGTCGATGATACCACCATAATTGGTACCTGACTATCTGTCATGACCAATCAATACAACCCAATGGCCTAGACCTTCAATCTAAGGCCACATACATCTGACTCTTTATGTTAGCATGTGCCCAATGCTAACGATACAACTGTGATTGGTACTTGATTCTCTGTCAGGACCAAGATACACAACCTAATGGCCTAGACCTTCCATCTGAGTTAGATAAACACAATTCCTTGCATTGACATAGACCCGGTGTCGACGATACCACTATGATTGGTATCTGGCTCCCTGTCGGGCCCAATCAATATAACCATATGGCCTAGACCCTCTATCCAAGGCCAGATACATATGATTCCTTGTGTTGCCATTGACCCAATGGCAACGATACAACCTTGATTGGTATCTGACTCTCTATCAGGACCAGTCCACACAACCCAATGACCTAGACCTTCAGTCTAAGGCTAGATACACCTAATTCTTTTCGTTGACATAGACCCAATGTCAACGATATAATCATGATTGGTATCTGACTCTCTGTCAGGACCAATCAACAATACCTAATGCCCTAGACCCTCCGTCTGAGCCAGATATACCTGATTCCTTGCGCCAATATAGACCCAATGCCGACGATACCACTGTGATTGGTATTTGTGTCTCTGTCAGGACCAATCAATACAGCTTTCGGCCTAGACCTTTTGCCTAAGCCGATGATAAACTACCGTTCCTACCTCAATATCAACTCTCAGTCCCACTAGGGTCCACCCCCAATCCATCGCTTCAGACTGCCTGTCTGAGCCTTAACACAAAGCCTCTCTTCCTTGCTTTGGCGTTGACCCCATGCCGATGATTAAACCCCCTTATGGCCAAATCTTCACAGCCCGTGTGCTCACAATAGTGAAGCGATTCCCTCATCCATTCGCTGAAGGGGTGAGCGATTTCCCGTTTACTGACGTCGAATTTACGGCCTACCAACTTGTAAATCAAGATGATACGATGAAGAAGTCCACACTCAAGGGCCCCGCGCGCTCGTCCTGTGTATGTGCCACCCATGGGTGGGCAGTATTTGTTGATGCCTAAAAAATTGATATCAAGAGCAACGAGCCTCACTAAGTCAAACAAGGGCAGTTGAAAGGAAATAGGTGTGTGAACACACTTACAAGGGTGTGTCGACCCAGTAGAGGGGAAGAAGCATTAGTGCGTCGACACACTCACAAGAGTGTGTCGACCCAACAACGTAGCCTATAAAGCCATTAGAGTTGAGAAGGCTTCTGAACAATTAGGTGTGTCGACGCACATCACTAGGTCCATCGATGCATGCGTGTTGTGGCTCGCAGTTTAGCCCGCGCAAATGGTAAGGTGCATCGGCGCACCTCACAAGGTGCGTCGGCACACAGTTGAAGACAAGAACTGTCTGCTAGGCGATCAACTAGCAGTCTGTGCATCTTTCAAAAGTACGTCGAAGCACATCATTTAGTGTGTCACGCCCCGAGTGCGGAAGGAACCCGGAGAGAACGTGACGAGTTTATATCAATCATATCAATCAGAGCAAGTAGAATTTCAACATCATAACAGAGTGCGCAATAAGATAAGAATTTTCAAACATAACCAAGTACTGATACCATTGATAACAACTTAACCATTAAACAAAGTCACATAACATTAAGACTTAACAATTCTAATCAGGTCCACAAGCCTTAAATGTTACAACTCTTGAAATAACATAAGTTCTAACGCCAAGACTCCAAGAATAAACTCAGGACGACTAGACACGATAAGGTGTAGTAGCATGATACTTGCAGATTCTACGCTCATCACTCTTGCTCCTGCCCATCCGAGTCCGAGTCAGGGTCCGTATTACCTGAAAGGTTTGGGGAAAAGAACTTGATGAGCGAACGCTCAGTAGAAATTATATCTCAAGAACTAGCAATTGGTTTAAGTAATTACCTCTTCCAAATGAAAATGCAAGTCTAGCATGTCAATAATGTAAAATAGAACAATACGGAATTGAACATGATAACGAGAGGAAATAACATGTACTGTTGATCCAAGATAGGGAATTTTAAGTATTTGAACGAGTACCAATTATATCAATAAAGTTTTTTCATGTCATGAGGTAATGGCTATTAACAAGCAAGTACTTTGCCCATTCCGGGCCACGCAAGTCGTGTCAAGTCAATCAAGTCAAGCACACTAGAGAGAGAGGGATAGTGGGGTGTCGTAGATTGAAGCAAGTACTTCAGTGCAATGCCACACCGTGATCAATATAACTCCCATGGGCACAAGTACTTTCGGGTGCTCCTCCCAGGACCAGATCGGGCCCTATATGCGCTGACATTATTACATGTAGTATCTAGACAACCACTTTAGTGATAGCCATGGAATTCCAAGAACAAACTCATGTAGGATATCAAGGTAGATTCATGGATAGGTTCCACAGAATTCAAGGAAGATCATTAGATGGACAATGATAAAACCAACGAGAACCATGACATGTTGATAACCTGGGTAGAATTGGTACCTTAACTAGGTGGCCGTGATAACTTGAGTGGATGACTAAACCCGTCACCAATCAAGGGACATGAATAAAGCTGAAAGATTGAGCCCTACTATAAGGGACCCAATCCAGGACACCGCCTAATGAAATATCACCTTTCCATTGGCTAAGAGTATTCTCTCATGGACCGAGATGGCACCAAGAGAGGATCGGCTTACCACATGGCGTGGCAATAAAAGGTACAAGGTGTTTAAGGTACAACCAGCTCAGTCGGCCTTAAGGGAATCCAAGACTACGAGGAGACTTACGGATGTCTCAATGACTAACTTGCCAGTCCGAAAGAACAGAATGTCTAACGGAGGGCTCATATGTCACTGGGAGTTGAGGTGTATACGTGAACCAATCATGAAACAGGGACTCCATCTATGGACGTGAGATGAGAGTGCCAGAAGACCCGCGGTATGGGTCAAAATCGGGAGAAAACGGTGAGAACATGAATGCGTTAATTATAGAATTTATGTCCATCAAATTCTATAATTAACCATAATTAAATAAAACTTATATTAATTAACGCCCATGAGTGACGTCATTTGTTAATTAGCGTCTACATAGAGGGACATTAATTTTATGATTTTTAACTTAATTTATTTAACAAGAATTCACGTCAATATCTATTTAATTGAAAATTTTCAAAAATATGCATTCAAAGAGACATTAATTTATATAAAATAATTTAGAAAAATAGAATATATGATAATTTGGAATAAAATTCAAGGATTCCAAAAATATATTTTTTATAATTTTCTATTACATATTTTAATAGATATCAATTTTCAAAGATATTGTTACAAGATATATATATATATATATATATATATATAATTTGACGACATTTTGTTACGTCGTCAAAAGATTTGACGACAATAGGCATGTCGTCATTTCATTCACAAATTGTCTCAACTCTTAGTCCTCCTGTTTCTCGACGTAACTACGTCGGAATCGAGCCTATGATATACCGAAATGACAGGCTCAAAAAACTCTACCTAATTGGATGTTCAAAATAAATTTTCGTTGAGAGATGGGGGATCTAGAGATAGGGGGCACGAAAAATGGTGCAACCACTCTCACTACCTCGGTCTCCATCCCACTAGTATGCCCATAAATTTTCATGGCCAAAGGAGACTCCGATACCCACGTACAAGTTATTAAGGCGAAAACTCCATAACTAACTTCTATAGTATTAAACCAAAACACGAAAGAAATCATGTAGTAAAAATCATGCAGAATTATCAAGTGAGGTTTAATCTAATTATAATCTTTGGCATGAAGAGAGAACACCTACAATGATGAATTAATTTTTGTTTGGGCTAGGAAACTAGAGAAGACGTACCTCTTGGGGCTCGATCTAGATAATGAACGAGACGGAGAAGGAAGTTAACGTCTGCAAGAAAACCGCAGCAGCAGGTATGAAGCAGGGGAAGAAGAAACTCCACGTTCAGGCAGCGGCAGGAGGAAGGAACGCGGTAGCAAATGTTCGGTGGCTGCACCCTCGCACAGGAAGAAGTGGATGCAGAGGAACCCTTTTGTAGGAGAGAGAGGAAGAAGGTTGCAGGCCTCTCCCTTCTGCAACTACCACGCAGTAGAAGACGAACCTCAGCGGGAGGAAGACAATCCTTCCTTCTCACTTGACTGCCAGAGGTTGGTGAAGAAGGCAGCACACAGCAAGGAGTCAACTTACGTGGGGATTTACAGAAATAAGGGCTCTGCTAGTCGATGGAGTAGAGTATTTTATAGGGTGAGAGTCCTAGTGGTGTCAGGGGTTGAATGGAAGCAAGGCTTCCACGGTTAATCCAAAATTTTCTCTCCCTGCCATTTCCACCGCCGCCTGCCAAAACTTCATGCAAAAATCCTAAAACCTAAACCATGTATCGCCGCTTACTATTGTTTGGGTTTGGGTTTATGCACGTGGCCGCATGCTGTCTTCGGGTAGCGCATGGGTTGGGTGAACGGATATGATGATAAGTGGTATGTATGGTCACTTGGGTTATAACAAGGGTTTTAGTTTTGGTTTGGGCTTGGTGAAAGCTCACGTGGGTTTGATGGTGGCATACAAATGGTTTTCTCATTTTGGCTAAGGTATATATATATATATATATATATATAATGGGTTAAGGCCCATTAAATGCATTTTTCTAATTTTGGGCTTTTATATGATTGTATAAAAGGAAGATTATTATATGTTTAAAACCCATTAAGTATATATATATATATTATTTATTCCTATTTGACCTTTAATTTATTTAGAATATTCTCTTATTCTTTATTATTTATCCGGGATGCTACGTAGTATAATTCCATGCATCCTGCGTAAAATATTGGCTTTTGAGAAAAGACCAGTATAACATATATATACTAAGCCCCTTATTGATTCCGTGTTTAAAGGAGAATTTTGTTGACCCGGTTAACATTGGAGCCTTCTATTGGTTTTGCTTTCGTTTATTTAACTAGTTGGGCTAGGATATATTTATTATTAATTTCTTATTCTAGATGGGCTTAATGTGTGCAAGTGTATGGGTTTTAGTAAAAGCCCATACATTTGTGTTGTATTATATTTTGGGCCTTACTGTGTTGTTCGGGCAAAAGCCTATTCTTTAAAGAGTTAGCCTATACATATATTAGTTTGGGTTTAGGCTATCTTTATATAGCGGCTCATTTATTTTTGGATGTTAATATAATCTGTGTGTCGAGGCCCATTAATTGTAAAACTAATTATTTCTAAGCAAAATTTTAATTTATTTAGGAATTATTATTCCTTAAATTTTCAGGGGTGCTACACCCTCCCCCACATAAAAGAATTTGGTCTCCAAATTGAACCGTATGAATGGAGACATGGAGGGTATATGATACTTACAGTCTAGAATAATTCCGGGTATCTCCTTCGCATGGATTCTTCAGTTTCCTAGGTAGCTTCTTGTTCTAAGCATTTATTCCACTGCACTTTTACCATGGGAATGGTCTTGTTTCTCTGAACTCGAACTTCTCGATCAAGAATCTTCATAGGCATCTGTTCATAAGTGAGGTCCTTCTGAATCACCAAGTCATTATGATTGATGACGTGGAAAGGGTCGTGCACGTACTTCTTCAGCATAGAAACGTGGAATACGTTGTGCACTTCCGACAATTGAGGAGGCAAAGCAAGACGATAGGCTACCTCGCCAACTCTTTCCAATATTTCGAATGGACCAATGAATCTCGGTGTAAGCTTGCCTTTAACTCCGAACCTTCTTATTCCTCGATCGAGTGAGACCTTGAGGTAAACATGGTCTCCAATTTGGAACTCTAAATCCCTTCTTCTATTATCTGCATAAGATTTCTATCCGGATTGTGCTACTTTGAGTCTCTCTCGGATAAGTTCAACCTTTTCTGTTGTGTTTCATACCATATCTGACCCTAGTAGTTGCTTCTCGCCAACTTCATCCAGCATATAGGAGATCGGCAACTCTTGCCGTACAAAGCTTCAAATGGAGCCATCTGTATGCTGGCTTGATAGCTATTGTTGTATGCAAACTCGACTAGGGGAAAATGATCATGCCATCCTCCGCCAAAGTCAATAATGCAAGCCCGTAACATGTCTTCAGCTATATGGTTTGTTCTCTCGGTCTGACCATCGGTCTGGGGATGGAAAGCAGTATTGAAGTTGAGCTTCATCCCCAAAGAGTGTTGTAGACTCTTCCAGAAATGAGAAGTGAAGCGAGGGTCTCGGTCAGACACGATCGATGTTGGGACTCCATGCAATCTTACGATCTCCTTAATATACAATGCGGCCAAAACATCAACCGACCATCGACTTTTAATTGGCAAGAAATGCACCGATTTGGTCAGTCAGTCAATGATCACCCAAATACTGTCATGTCCGCCCCTAGATTTAGGCAATCCCATGATGAAATCCATACCAATTTCTTCCCATTTCCATTTGGGAATATCAAGGGGGTGTAACTTTCCGACGGGTCTTTGGTGTTCTGCTTTTACTTGTTGGCACGTGAGACAGCGAGACACAAAGTCTGCTACCTCCCTCTTCATGTTCGGCCACCAAAAAGTTCTTTTTAAATCATTGTACATCTTAGTTGCTCCAGGATGAATGGTATACCTAGAGTGGTGAGCTTCATCTAGAATTTTCCCTTTCAACTCAGGACAGTCCGGGACACATGTCCTTTCCTGAAACATTAGTCTTCCATCAACTGCCAGCTTGAACCCGGTTCTTTGATCTAGTTTCTCCCAGATTTCAATCATTCCAGGATCTTCGTCTTGTAACTTCTTGATTTCGGATAGCAAGTCCGGATGCACACTCATGTGAGAGAGATTAATACACCCATCTTTCTGGTCCATGCTTATATTTAATCAGGAGAATTCCTCTAATAGTTTCCATTCCCGTATCATACAGCTGGCTATAAGGGCTCTCGGCTTTCGACTCAAGGCATCAGCTACCGAATTCCCTTTACCGGGGTGATACTGAATAGTGAAATCAAAGTCTTTTAAATATTCCAGCCATCGACGTTGTCTCATATTAAGCTCCTTCTGAGACAATAGATATTTGAGGCTCTTATGATAGGAGAATACTGTGAATTGTTCTCCGTAGAGATAGTGTCTCCAGATCTTTAGTGCAAATACTACCGCGGCCAACTCCAAGTCATGCACCGGGTAGTTTTCTTCATGCTTCTTCAACTTCCTAGAAGAGTATGTAATAACTCTTCCCTGTTGCATTAATACACAACTGAGGCCAATACCGGAAGCATCGGTATATACCTCGTACTTCTCTCCTTCAATAGGAAGGGCCAAGACTGGAGCAGTGGTCAAATGGTCCTTCAATGTTTGGAAGCTTCGTTCACATTCCTCATTCCACTCATATGGCACTTCCTTGCGGGTCAGCCTGGTGAGTGGTACTGCAATCTTCGAGAAGTGTTTAATAAAACACCGGTAATAACCAGCAAGACCAAGGAAGCTCCTAATTTCTATTGTAATTGTCGGTTGTTCCCAGTTCTTTACCGCTTCGACCTTTACGGGGTCCACTGAGATTCCATCCTTTGAAATTACGTGTCATAAGAAGGACACTTCTTCCAGCCAAAACTCGCATTTGCTAAATTTGACATATAATTGATTATCCCTCAATATCTGCAATGCTATCCTCAAATGCACTTCATGCTCCTCTTCAGACTTTGAATATATCAGGATATCATCGATAAAAACCACAATAAATTTATCCAGATGCGGTCTAAAGATGCTATTCATAAGTTGCATAAAAGCTGCAGGAGCATTTGTTAGTCCAAAAGGCATAATAGTAAATTCATAATGCCTGTACCTACTTCGAAATGCAGTTTTGTGAATATCCTCGTCCTTGATCCTCAATTGGTGATAACCCGATCGAAGATCAATTTTTGAGAAATACTTTGCTCCAGAAATCTGATCGAAGAGTTCATCAATCCTCGGTAGTGGGTATTTATTCTTGATAGTGAGGTGGTTCAGCTATCGATAATCGATGCACAGCCTCATCGATCCATCCTTCTTCTTGACGAACAACACTGGTGCTCCCCATGGGGAAGTAGTTGGTCTGATAAATCCTTTCTTCAATAGCTCCATAAGCTGCTCCTTCAATTCCGCGGGGGACATTCTGTAGGGTGCTTTGGAAACAGGTCCGGCACCCGGAACAAGGTCTATAGTGAATGAGACTTATCTCTCTGGTGGCAAACCAGGCAAGTCTTCAAGGAAAACATCAGAAACTCCCGAACCACTTGAATGTCTTCTAGTCCAGATACCTTAGCATCTGTGGCAGTTACTAATGCTAAGAATGCCTCGCATCCTTTGTTGATAAGTTTATGGGCTCGAAGAGCAGAGATGACTGGTGATCTCTTCCAGGGAGTAACGTAAGTTAACTCCGGGTAATCCACAAAAGATACTTTTCCATTTCGGCAGTCTACAGTTGCCCGGTGAGTGGATAGCCAATCGGCCACTAAACTTACATCGTACTCCTTCAAGTCTAAGCATATTAAATCTGTAGGTAAGTTGTGGCCTTTAACTATAATCTTGCAGTTTGGGTAATGGAAAGTGACATCAGACTCATTCCCTAACGGGGTAGAAATCACCAGGTTTATCCATTCAGGTTCCATAGAGAATGAAGCAGCACATTTCTTTGAAACAAAAGTGATGTGGACATCACCTTCCATGCCCACATTCATAGCTCGTCTCCTCGCCCCGGTTGCATCCGGCATGGTTTAGTCATTTAATTTTGAGTCCTATGTAATTTTACTTGAGTCATTTGATGTAATTTGCATTTTATTTGAGTCATGTCTCTAGGTCTTGCATTTATTTTCCTATGTTTGAGTGTCATTAGAATGTGTAATGTGCTAATTGGGCCCATTTCTTCGGGCTTGGCCCAATGAGCTCCCCTACCCCTTCGGTTATTTGTCAATGAGTCTTTTGTCAGGGTCTTATTGTAAAATGTGGGTTTCCTATATATAGGGCCCCATTTCCTTCATTTGGAGGTAATGAATCAATAAATGAAAAAAATGCCATTTGAGTATCCAAAGCTTAGTTTAGTGCAGTGATTCCAACATTTTTTGGGTGAGAAACCCTAGGGGAGAGATTCCCCACCCTTCCCTCTCCTAATCCCTCTTTTTTCACTCCACTTTCTCTCTCCTCAACACCCAATTTCGAATTTTCTTCTCTCTCCTCCTTTCCCAACCACCTCAACCCCCACCTACCATCATTAAAACCCTCCACTTCCCCATGGCCTCCATTACTCCACCCCCCTAGTCCTAAGGAGATCCCTCACCATTCCAACACCATCCTCCACATTCCAACACCACTTTCCCCATTCCAACACAATCAACCCCTTCCCCACACAACCCCACAACTTCCAAAGCATATTTGAATTTGAAATCCACCCTTCCCTCCACTCACTTGTGCCCCCCCTCACCTTCTCCTCTCACCCACCTTCCCAAATTCGTAGCTCCTCCTCCCACCACCTGTTAGACCCCCTTCCAGACCCCATTCTTCCCTTCCCCCACCTTAGAACACCCCCTCCTAGACCCCCTCACAACCCGGGCTTTCCCCACACTAATCCACCCCCATTTCCCCTCCCACATACCCCATTCCCCCCCATCATCATCAACCTACAGCTCTCAACTGAAGATCTACAGCAGACCAGCAACTTGCAGCGGCCACCACGACCTCCTCCGGATAATTTTGAAGACCCAAGAGCCATCGTCGGAAGTGTCTGCCAGTCGGCTTTGCAACCGAAGTGGTTTCGTCTTCTTCCGATCTCCGAGTCGTCCTGGAGGTCCATTCCCCCACAGCTGCGCGGTTCTGCCTCGGGTGAGGACCTGACCCGGATTAGAAGCTCTGCCACGACCAGCCCCTAAGGAATCAGTCTTCAAGTCCTTCTTCAAAGTTCTTCATCGGCTTGTCTACTTTCAGAATAAAGAAGCGGAAGCCCATTCAGCATCCGGGAACAGAAGTTACCAATTTTCTTCCACGGTCGCGCGGCTCTGCCTTCCCCAGTCTGCATCGACACCTCCTCACTCTTCTGGCTCCACAGATCGTCTCCATTCTGTTCTGGCATCCTCGTTTCTTTTGCTGCAAAGAGGACTCACCCACGGTTCTAACGGCGCTGACGGCATCAAATTTTGAGTTCGGGAGCGGTCAGGACAGCCTCTGCATCCTACTGTTGGTGACCTGCCCCTGCTAGTCTGAGAAACAGAGGCCCTGTTCAAGCTCCTGCCCCGTCCAGCAGTGATTCGAGAAGAAATTACAAAAATTCTGAGGCATTCCCCTTCCTGTTACGAAGATTTTGCCGCTAGTCTCGCCATCAGCACAATTCCTGAGCAAGATCTACAACAGCAACACCGACCCTCTATCCTGGTTCGCTAATAGTAGGCAGATTCGGCGTCCACCCTTGTTCCTCGTTCTTTGCTTTGGTTTCCCCACCCCGCTTGGCCGGCTGAAGGCCCCTCCCTGCGTGGAGGTAGTATTGATGTAATATCATTAACCCCCACCCCAAGTTCCCCCTCCTGCGAGAGGTGTAGTGGTGTAACTTGTTTGGGGCAGGTCAAGCGACACCGCCGCGGCGTGTGGGGATCCACTCACCTCCTCGCTCGCCCTCGTCTCCGACCGGGACCGGTTTCTTCAAACCGGTCGAGTAAGTGCTCAAACCTTCACTCCAATTAGTGCTTGTCTTTCAATATTAGTTCTTAATTCCGCTGGTTATGCGAGTGAGAGCCCGATCCTCAAGCCCCATAAACTTGAGTGATCACCGTGGGAATATTGTAACCGGTGCCTTTGGCACTTTGTCGGCCCCCTTGATTTGGGCATCCCCACCCTTTGGGAATCAAGTCTTGGCCTTGCTGGCCCTCTACCAGCAAGGGCCCAACCCCACATCCTCCCCTTGGCATTGCCAAGTCACCCCGGGCTTGGGTGAGTGACGATAGAGCGGTGGCCCAATTTGGCCCGTTTTGAATGCGATTGTGCTTGCTTGCATTAGGTCCGAGGTCGTGTCACATCAATTGGTATCAGAGCAAGTTCACAACTTGTCTCTCCACAAGTTGGTCCTAGGGCATGTTTATGCATTTAGAGTCCTCGGTTGCATCTCCCATGTCCACTAGAATGGCCACTTCATACCCGTCATATCCATCCCCATCAACTTTCCCAAGAAGCCCAAATCCTCATGGAAGCCCCATTGCCAACAAAGTGGGTAGTAACACCTCTATCATAGAAGTCCTACCTAATGTCCTTAATCGGCTTGAAGATATCATGTTTCGACTCGACCGACTTGAAGGAAATAGCCGTGTACCAAGAGTGAATGAGAGTGACCTTTGGGGAAATCTAGAAACCATATTTTTAGAACACTTGAAAATCAAAACCCCCACCTTTGATGGATCCAACAGCCCAAGCCTTTACCTAGATTGGGAGATTTCCATGGACCAATTCTTTAAAAATTGCCCCTTGAACGAAGGAAGAAGAATGAGGCTAGCCAAGGCACACCTCTCCAAACAAGCTAAAACTCATTGGTTAGTTGTGGAAGGTTTGAGAAAGATCCGTAGGGAGGCCCCAATTAGCACTTGGGGTGAGATGAAGACCGAGCTTAGAAAAACCTACACCCTCCAACCCTCTCCCTCCTACTCAAATCACCAAAGTCTAAGGAGCACTTCAACTCCATCATCCCCACCCGGTCAATCCAAGACCCCAATCACACATTCCCCACCACTTCCCATCTCTCATACCCCAACCACTACATTTACACCCCACCTCCAAGTCTACTCCACAACCATAGGTCCCCATACCCAATTGGGCCCCATGGCCAACTCTCCACCTAGGCCCGTGGTAACCCCCACCACTACCTCTCCATCACCCCCAAAAGGGGACACTCCTCCCAAAACTAATCAACCCAAACCCCTTCAACCCACCCATCTTCCTCTCCCTACCCCAATCCAACTCCCACCAAAGCCTCCACTACTACCCTTACCTATCCTAACCCAAGTTTCCCACTACCTACTACCCCGGATACACCATGCCCCAATCATCACCACACCCTCAAAAGCCCCTCTCACCTCCTTGGAAGAAGAACCCATACCCGATCTAATAGCGGTGAACACCCCAAACCCACTCCCTACCTTGGAGGAAACCCATGACCAAGAAGAAGAAGAAGCATCACATGGTGACCTTCACGTTACACCACCCTCTCTAGTTAGGGCCAAACTCATCTTAGAGGAACCCCTTATTAGTTGGCTAAAGAAGAGCCCAATAAGAGAGGTCACGGCCCACGATTGCCTTCCCATAAAGGAAAACCTTCCCATAGTGCACATCTCCTCCTATCACACCATAATCCAAACATCCTACCAAGTGGAAACCTTAGAGGACCTTCTCAAGGGCTTAGCTTGGCAATTAGAGATGACTAGCATGTTGACCCCTATGGTAGAACAACCTAGGAGCCTTAGCCTCCTACACCTATGCATAGGGTCTATCACCTCGGTTTGCACCATTGGTTGCTATACTAGCGACCTCCTTCTATTCCTACCTACACCCGATGAGCCCAACCTTCTCCTCGATTTAGAGCTTCTTATCTCGGGTAGAAAGTCAAGCCCTCCACTCATGGCTGACCCACTTGCCAAGAACATTGGCCCAACTATCATGGAGAAGGATGACTTAGTACCTTTTGAGGATCTTGAGGACATGGAGTTCCTCCCCCTAGGTAACTCATTTAATGATCAATATGATCCATTCCAATGGGAGTCAAGAGACTCGTGTGACCCAAACACTTTATCCACCACCCACCTTTCCCTAAACCAACTCACAATGTTTGACCCAATTCACTCCATCTTAGACCCGGGTTACTCCTTGGGAGCCATGACCTTGGGCCACATATCCCTAGGTAATAAAGTTTTGCCCCACCCCATGATGACCACCTTCTTAGATCCATTCGATCCTTTCCAATGGGAGTTCAAGGGTTGTCCCACACCTATACACATGGAAGTCACCTTTGGGAAAAGCATGCATGTGTCTAGGCTTACCATACCCCTTGGCATGAATACTATATTGGGTCCATTCATTCATATCACCCACATGTCAAGTAGAAAGTATGAGTGGTCCATATTTGGATGTCATGGTCCACCTTCATGCATCATGGGTCTTAAGCATGTCAAAAGCATCTACGGATGTCGAGGTCCCCCTACATTCATCACCACTTTGCATGATTGGTTCACCTACGGGTGCCCCGGCCCAACTAGGCCCACCAAAGTCTACGTGACAACATTGCATGATAAGTACACATATGGTTGCCCCGGCCCTCCAAAATCCATCAAAGTCTTCTTGGCATCAAAACATGATTGGTCTACTTTTGGTTGCTCAGGTCCACCCATCACCCCTAGAATGTCAACATTCACAAAATTACATGAAAGCCTTTGCAAGCACATAAGCAAAAAGAATGAGGCTTATAAGAGGCGGGCCGACTCTCATCGGCGTCACCAAGAATTCCATGAGGGTGACTTTGTGATGGTAAGGACAGAGAGGCTCTCCCCGGGAGCCAACTCTAAACTGAGGCCACGTGGGGCTGGTCCCTTCCAGGTCTTGAGGCGCATAGGTGCAATTGCCTACGAGTTAGATCTCCTTGAGGAGTATGGAATAAGTCCTACATTCATTGTTGCCGACCTAGTGCCATATAAGGGACCCACGGTGGTACCTAGTGAGGAGATTGAGCCTACTTCCTCCCTTGAGAGAGCACCCACCCATGATGATAAACCACCAGCCAAGAGAGTCCAGCGTGAACAAATTGAACAAATATTGGATGAACAAGTCACTACCACTCGGAGCAAGGTATATGAGCGCTATCTCGGCAGGTGGATGGATCGGTCTCGTTCGGAAGACTTGAAGGCAGTACTACTTCTACACCTTCCAAGGAGGGAAGGATACTGACTCGAAGGAGTCGAGTTCTCCGTACCCCGGGAGTATGATGTGGACATCACCTTCCATGCCCACATTCATAGCTCGTCTCCTCGCCCCGGTTGCATCCGACATGGTTTAGTCATTTAATTTTGAGTCCTATGTAATTTTACTTGAGTCATTTGATGTAATTTGCATTTTATTTGAGTCATGTCCCTAGGTCTTACATTTATTTTCCTATGTTTGAGTGTCATTAGAATGTGTAATGTGCTAATTGGGCCCATTTCTTCGGGCTTGGCCCAATGAGCTCCCCTACCCCTTCGGTTATTTGTCAGGGTCTTATTGTAAAATGTGGGTTTCCTATATATAGGGCCCCATTTCCTTCATTTGGAGGTAATGAATCAATCAATGAAAAAAATGCCATTTGAGTATCCAAAGCTTAGTTTAGTGGAGTGATTCCAACATTTTTTGGGTGAAAAACCCTAGGGGAGAGATTCCCCACCCTTCCCTCTCCTAATCCCTCTTTTTTCACTCCACTTTCTCTCTCCTCAACACCCAATTTCGAATTTTCTTCTCTCTCCTCCTTTCCCAACCACCTCAACCCCCACCTACCATCATTAAAGCCCTCCACTTCCCCATGGCCTCCATTACTCCACCCCCCTTGTCCCAAGGAGATCCCTCACCATTCCAACACCATCCTCCACATTCCAACACCACTTTCCCCATTCCAACACAATCAACCCCTTCCCCACACAACCCCACAACTTCCAAAGCATATTTGAATTTGAAATCCACCCTTCCCTCCACTCACTTGTGCCCCCCCTCACCTTCTCCTCTCACCCACCTTCCCAAATTCGTAGCTCCTCCTCCCACCACCTGTTAGACCCCCTTCCAGACCCCATTCTTCCCTTCCCCCACCTTAGAACACCCCCTCCTAGACCCCCTCACAGCCCGGGCTTTCCCCACACTAATCCACCCCCATTTCCCCTCCCATATACCCCATTCCCCCCCATCATCATCAACCTACAGCTCTCAACTGAAGATCTACAGCAGACTAGCATCTTGCAGCGGCCACCACGACCTCCTCCGGATAAGTTTGAAGACCCAAGAGCCATCGTCGGAAGTGTCTGCCAGTCGGCTTCGCAACCGAAGTGGTTTCGTCTTCTTTCGATCTCCGAGTCGTCCAGGAGGTCCATTCCCCCACAGCTGCGCGGTTCTGCCTCGGCTGAGGACCTGAGCCGGATTAGAAGCTCTGCCACGACCAGCCCCTATAGAATCAGTCTTCAAGTCCTTCTTCAAAGTTCTTCATCGGCCTGTCTACTTTCAGAGTCAAGAAGCGGAAGCCCATTCAGCATCCGGGAACAGAAGTTACCAATTTTCTTCCACAGTCGTGCGGCTCTGCCTTCCCCAGTCTGCATCGATACCTCCTCACTCTTCTGGCTCCATAGATCGTCTCCATTCTCTTCTGGCATCCCCGTTTCTTTTGCTGCAAAGAGGACTCACCCACGGTTCTAACGGCACTGACGGCATCAAATTTGGAGTTCGGGAGCGGTCAGGACAGCCTCTGCATCCTACTGTTGGTGACCTGCCCCTGCTAGTCCAAGAAACAGAGGCCCTGTTCAAGCTCCTGCCCCATCCAGCAGCGACTCCAGAAGAAATTAAAAAAATTCTGAGGCATTCCCCTTCCTGTTACGAAGATTTTTCCGCCAATCTCGCCATCAGCACAATTCTTGAGCAAGATATACAACAGCAACACCGACCCTCTATCCTGGTTCACTAACAGCAGGCAGATTCGGCGTCCACCCTTGTTCCTCGTTCTTTGCTTTGGTTTCCCCACCCCGCTTGGCCGGCTGAAGGCCCCTCCCTGCATGGAGGTAGTATTGATGTAATATCATTAACCCCCATCCCAAGTTCCCCCTCCTACGAGAGGTGTAGTGGTGTAACTTGTTTGGGGCAGGTCAAGCGACACCGCCGCGGCGTGTGGGGATCCACTCGCCTCCCCGCTCGCCCTCGTCTCTGACCGGGACCGGTTTCTTCAAACCGGTCGAGTAAGTGCTCAAACCTTCACTCCAATTAGTGCTTGTCTTTCAATATTAGTTCTTAATTCTGCTGGTTATGCGAGTGAGAGCCCGATCCTCAAGCCCCATAAACTTGAGTGATCACCGTGGGAATATTGCAACTGGTGCCTTTGGCACTTTGTCGGCCCCCTTGATTTGGGCATCCCCACCCTTTGGGAATCAAGTCTTGGCCTTGCTGGCCCTCTACCAGCAAGGGCCCAACCCCACATCCTCCCCTTGGCATTGCCAAGTCACCCCGGGCTTGGGTGAGTGACGATAGAGCGGTGACCCAATTTGGCCCGTTTTGAATGCGATTGTGCTTGCTTGCATTAGGTCCGAGGTCGTGTCACATCAAAAAGAATGTGTGGTGCCAGTATCAAAAAGTACTTGAGCAGATTTAGAGTAGACAGACAAAATACCTTCCACCAACCCACCCTCAGTTGGTTCCGTCTCTTGGAGAGCTTGTAAACGTCCATGCTTCTTTGCCGGACGCTTCTCTTCCTTTGTCTCCGGCTCACTTTGCTCGTTCATCATTGGACAGTCGGGAATACGGTGTTCCTTACTCCCACAACGAAGGCATGCTCCGAGCCTTCTCCAGCATTCCGTAGCCTGATGACCTGGCTTGTCGCAATATTTACAATTCTCCTTTGGCGGTGCCGTGATGAAGAAAGGTTTGTTATTGCCCTTCTTGAATTTCTTCTCCTTGGAGGGTTCGCCTCCATTATTGGTCCGCTTCTTGAAAGACGGTTTAAAAGTGTTGGGGCTTGTGACATTCTCCCTTTTATCCTTACCATGGATTTTGTCAGACAACTATGTAGCGTCTTCTAGCAGCTGGGAACGATGCACCATCTCTGAGTACACTTGAATATCCAATGGAGCGAGCTGAGTGATATATTGGGGTCGTAACCCATTCAAGAACCTTCTTGCCTTCATCTTCTCAGTGCATACTAAGTGTGGTGCATATCTAGATAACCTGGAGAACTGGGCCTCATAGTCGGCCACCGACAGGGATCGTTGCTTCAAGGCAGCAAATTTCGCGGCCTTTTTCTCCAAAACACGGTCGGAGAAATACTTGCTATTGAAGTGGTTGACAAAGTCGGCCCAAGTAACATGATCTTCGAGCAAGGTGGCATCAATGGACTCCTACCAAGCACGGGCATCCCGTTCAAGTTGGAATGTGGCCAGAAGCACCTTTTCACCATCCGCGCATTGCATGACGCGGAAGGTTCGCTCGATCTCCTTTAACCAATTCTCCGCATCCTCGGGATTTGTTGAACCTGCGAACTTTGGAGGGTTGAGATTTCTAAAACTCTGATGGAGGTCGCCAGCTCCATGGTGTGCCCCACCTTGATCCACTTGTTGTAAGGCCTCGGTCAGGCCCTGAACAGTTCGTTGCATCTCACGCCATTGTGCGCGTTCAGCATCCATAGTCCTACAAGGGGTTAAGCTTAATTAGTTTCATGTTGAAATTTGTAGTCGGAAGCCCTACAAGGACTTTACCCACGGTGCTACCCATCCTCATATGTTAGGGATAGACCTAACCTTGGACTTGGGTTTCCTAGGACTTGAAATCCTAAGCTCTGATACCACAAAAACTGTCACGCCCCGAGCGCGGAAGGAACCAGGGGGGAACGTGACGAGTTTATATCAATCATATCAATCAGAGCAAGTAGAATTTCAACATCATAACAGAGTGCGCAATAAGACAGGAATTTTAAAACATAACCAAGTACTGATACCATTGATAACAACTTAACCATTAAACAAAGTCACATAAGTCCAAGACTTAACAATTCTAATCAGGCCCACAAGCCTTAAATGTTACAGCTCTTGAAATAACATAAGTTCTAACGACAAGACTCCAAGAATAAACTCAGGACGACTAGACACGATAAGGTGTAGTAGCATGATGCTTGCAGATTCTATGCTCGTCACTCTTGCTCCTGCCCATCCGAGTCCGAGTCAGGGTCCGTATTACCTGAAAGGTTTGGAGAAAAGAACTTGATGAGCGAACGCTCACATATCGGTCAAAGGCAACTCTCAGGAAAGTTCCCTGCTAGTCTCAGAGTTCAGACACTGTACAACAGCAACATTCAAAATTATCCAATCTGAAGTACATGCTTTGTTATTTTTTTGTAATTATATAGTGTTGAAGCCCTTCGAAGAAGCTTTCCAACGCCACCAGTTTCGTCCCATTCCGACGTCGAGGCTGATCGCAGCGTCCGTTCTCGCCGGAGCGCGCGCCGAAAAACAGAACCGGCAGATCTGTGGCCGGTCATTCCGACCAGTGCCGAACGGAGCCGCCTGGCCTCTGGCCGATGAACCAGCATGCCGCCAGCCCAGGGAACGCTTCCCCAAGCATCTCTACTACAGCGGTGCCACCGGGTCCCACACGGCCCCTCCGGACAGCACGTGGGCCCCACCATCACTAGTTCGGGTGTTGCCGAATCAACGTGAGAAGCCGCCCGTCAACCCAAATTCGGTCCTCCCGGACCCCATTGTATAGCCCTTTACCTCCCTGCGTGGAGTGGGCAGCGACGTGTATTTTTGTAATATTGTGTATTATTGTTCCGGTAGTACGGGTTTCGGCCGGGTCCGTCTTCGCCACGCCGAGCGCGTGGAGGTATCGTTCTCGCTCCCTACACTCGGCGTTTGCTTATTTTCATATATACTTGTTTATGCCACTGCTAGAGAGCATGCTCTAGGATCGTAGCTCACTTTATATTTATATCACTGCTGCTGTGAGAGAGAGCGTTACCGTCCCGTGACCCGATCCGGGCACGAAAGTGTGAATTGACCACCCTAGCTCTAGCCGGTTTCTCAACCGTGCACGTCCGACGCTTCCCTCGTTAAGGGACGATCGTGAGCTTGTCGTGTCCGTGTCTCGTCCCGCATCAATTTGGTATCAGAGAGAGTTTGAGTCTAGGGTGTCTAAAAATAAAAAAAAAGAGTGTCATTTACGTATAGTCATTAGTCATTGTCTACGTCGTGTTTAGGGTCATCATTGTTTTAAAATAAAAAAGTGTCTTTTGGGTCGCATTTGCATACCATTAGTCGGTATATAAAAAGGTGTTGTCTGAACGTTAGGCTACGCCTATCGGGAAGGCCGCACACTTGCGCGAGTGATATTCGGATCGATTAACTCCGCCCCGTATCGAGACTTGGTGTCTTGTCCTTAGTATGCATGCGTCCCAACCTTTGCATTAGTCGGTCTAGTGTCTTGTCTCCGTCTGTATGCATGTCCATGTCCTCTATCCATGGCCGTTCCCCAAGGCCATGCGTCCAAGTGGTCATCTCTGGTGGCCCAAGCCAAGGCCTTCCTAGCCCGACCCTATATCGTTTCTAAAGCCACTCTACCTAATGGGTCCACAACGGAACTCCATTTCACCGATAGGGAGTCAGATAATTGGGTTGCTTTTGATATCGCGGAGTCTCTCTCCAAGATAGGCGAGATTATCCGTGATGGTGATTTTGCTTGTGTTGAGTTCTATAGGAAGGTCGGCTCCGTTCTTTACACTGATGGTGCATGGTGTAGGATCAGCACACTTGCTGGTCCATGCATCATTTTAGGGCAAACGTGGTTAAGAGAAAGAAAGGCTAATCTTGACTGGGGCAAAAGGACTTGCACCTTATACCCACCTTACCTACCTGGCAAGATCATCCTTATGGATAGGGCTCAATTGAGCACCCTCGTCTTTCCCGCCACCCAGCCCCAGTGGCCCACTCCACCTTCGGATTCATGCTTGCCACCTCTCCTGGAGCCCACCCCTCTAGCCACCCATCATGGGAGCCACCCTCCCTTCGAGGAGCCACATTTAGAGGATGTCCATCCCGAGCAACCCGTGTTTCTTACGGGTGCGATATACATAGCCGAGCCACTTCTTAGTTGGCTCAAGGATGGTTTGGTCCCACGTCCTTACCCTTCTCTGGATCCCTCCTTACCTATAGTGCCCGTCAACTCCTTCCATACTACCTTTCGGTCTAGTCACCATATTGATACAATTGATGACCTTATTATGGGATTAGACACGCAATGGAAGTTGACGCATCTACTGGCCCGAGGCTTTGACCAACCCGCTAGTCTTAGCTTCACCCATCCGGCCTTCGGGTCCATTACCTTCGAATGCACCATGGGGTGTGTCACCACAGAGATTCTTCTATTCTTCCCGATGCCGGCCGAGTCCGACTTCGTTCCCTTTTGCCCAAGGGAGGAATCCTATTTTCTACACATGTCCGTCGTCCCACCGATCATAATGTATGATGGTGACTATGAATTCCAAACTTGGGACCATGTCATATTGGAACCCATATCACGGGGTCATACCTTCTTCGACCCTTTTTCTAGTGAACCTCCCGAGCTACCATCTTCACTCCACTTCCTCCGCGGAGTTCACTATCATGCCTTTTCCACTCGGGCCAAACAACCTCCACATAGCCATAGGTCCGAACCATCATTCGGGGGTGAGGAAGACTTTGGTTTCCCCGATCCCTCTAAACCACCAGCACCTCCCGGACTTCCCGCATCCAAGCCCAATGTCCATGATTGGTGCATCGTAGTATGTCGAGGAGTTCCCCATGACGTCAACCTCCGGTTACGTCAAATGCATGCATGGCACACATTCGGGTGTCCTGGTCCGCCGTCACCCATGTACGGGTCGGACAAACATTAGGTATGTCTAGGGTCATATATGAGTCGGTATTGTCTCTTCTTTGTGTGGTTTGTTTGTGTGATTTGTTTTGTGTGTAGTTTGAGAGTCTGCATGTGTCTTGTGCAAGCTCATTGTCGTTCTCTTATGAGTAAGAGGCGATTGGACTCACTCGATGAGTATGGGATCGGTTCTACATCTATACCTGGATCAGTCACCTACAGGGACTCAACGGTGATTCCTAGTGAGTCTTCGAGCTGCCACCTCCCCTTTTGAGAGTGCCCCATCCGGAGTGTCCACCTCTAGCCCATAGCAGTTCCTGCATATCGAGTATATATGGAATGAGCAGGTGACGATCATTTGGAGGGGAGCATACCCGCGCTACTTGGCACGGTGACGGATCCGCCGGAGTACCCGAGCATCCATACCCTACTCGACGGGGTCGAGTTCCTCCCACCCGGGGAGAGTTGATGGGAATCGACGCCGAGCAAGTACTTTTCATATTGCATTTATGTCATTTAGTTTATTTTTATATCCACGGGAAGGTATACCCGAAATTTTACGGCTTTATCAGCCAATGCGTCACTCCCGTAGATTGTGTGGGTTTCTATGAAATTTGCCAGTAGGACCAGCAAGGGGGCCCTCCGCCCTTTCCCATTGGTCCACCTAGACCATGTGGGGCTGGTCAACCAGCCTAGGTGGCCTTCTAGATGAGTTGAATGTCAATTGCCACATGGGTAGACAAAGGGGGTGATTTTTCCTTGGTAGGCTACCTACCAAGTCAAATTGTCTCCCTTGCCACTCCATAGTCAATAGGCCGCCCCCCCCTTCAATTTTTTATTATATTTTTTTGTGTGTTTGTGGCATGCCATCCAGACCCTCCATCTCCCATCCCTAGATCCAAGGGTTGAGGTTGGATTTGGTTGGAGGCATATATAAGCTTGTATTTTCATGTGAAAATTAGTGAAAATTTAGAAAATTTGTGTGAAACTTGGAAGCTCCATCCGCCCCCTTCCTCTCCCCCTAGTTTCCTCTCCTCAAACCTCCAGTTCTAGAGTGTATCAATCTTCTATCTCCCCCTCTCAAACTCTGATCTTCATCTGTGCCGCCGCCGCCGCCGTTCGTGCCGCGTTCGAGCCGCCGTGAATCCGTCTTCGGTTTTCTATCCTGCTGGATAGAGGTGTTGGTGAGGACACGCGTCACACTTTACGACGGAGTACACGGATCTCGCCGGCATCCCTTTGGCTCGGCGACCAGTTGGCAGATTAGCGGAGCTATCATCACTTGTTTTATGCTTTGGGCCATGTTGGGCCTTGGTTTAGTCCGTGTGTGGACAATTTTCTTTCAGTCATGGACCCTTTTTTTAGGCCAATTAGGCTTTATTTGTGTTTTGTAGGCTTGCTAGAGGCTAGGGGGGTTATTGGGCCACTTCTTGGTTCACTTCTCTGGCCCACTAGGGCTGACCACTTTCCCCCCCCTGGGCCCACCTTGGGAGGCGCGCCCCACCTAGGGTTAGGGTTGGGGGGCGGACCATTCCTCCCCTCTTGGAGGGAATGGCAGCCGCCCTTCCCCCCTTGCCCTCTCCCTCTTTTGGCCGCCCCCCCCCACCTTTCACTCCTAGAATCTAGGAGATTTGAATACCCTTCCCCGGTTGTGGCCGCCCCCCCCATATCCTTTCCCCTTGGCTAGGGTTTAGACCTAGCATTTCCCCATCCCATATAAAAGACCTTGTATTTTCTTTTCAAATGAAAATGAAGAAATTTTGCTGATCAAGAACTTTGGTGGCTGCGCCCCCTCCTCCTCTCTCTCTCTGATCCTGCGACGGGATCACCTCGGGGTGCGACTCCCCATCCCTCGGTGCGACGCCGAGGCTTCCTCCCTTCTTTATCCCCTGTCACAAGTGCACGTAGCTGTTCGCCTGAGTTCTACCCCGACTTGCAGCAGCGCCTCCGCCCAGATCCGGACGAATCTGCTCGTCCCCTTTTTTCTGGAGGTACCCCTGCGAGTCCCCGACGCGTGGGCTTTGGTTTCGCCTCGATCCGAGGTCCACATCGCCGGCATCGATTTTTCTCGTGAGATCGCGCAGGACCCCTTCCCACTGCGAGCCAGATCCTGCCTGCCATCTTGCAGAAGTTCTCCCGAGCGACAAACTCCGAGTTTGGACCTGATTTCTTCAGGGTTGGTACCTCTCGTCCTCCTCTTTCCAACGCCGCCGACCTCGCTTCGTTCCGACGTCGGTGCCGAGCGTGGCGTTGATCCTCGTGGAGCCGCGCAGATCCATCTGCACAGTCCGGCGCCGGGGACAACGACGACTTGCAGACGTTCTCCCGGCCAACCCCGGACGTATCTGGCCAAGCCGTTCGACCGGGACCTGCTGCTCTGCGTCCCCGACGTCCTCCCTCAAGCGGCGCCCCATTCGCCTTCCATAACTGCGAGTTCTCAATTTCCCCGCTCGAGTGTGCTGTTCTGCGAGCAGAAATCCCGTCGCGACTTGCAGGTGCGGCCACGGCTTCCACGGGCGGAATCTGCGTGCCCCCTTTGGCCGAGGCTTCCTCCCGTGACCCAGCTATGCGCCCTCGCTAACGGTGCCTCCATCGGACACCGGACCAGGTCGTGGGAGCCGTTACCGCCGAGTCACGCGCTGCTGCGAACTGGCAGATCACCGTCGACACCCTCCTCGCGGCCATCCCCTTCACCGAGTGCTGCCCGTCAGCCCATGTATCGGTCGCCCCGAACAGAGTTGCTGTAGCCCGTTACCTCCCTGCGTGGAGTGGGCATTTGTTGGCTTGTAATTATTCTTTCATTGTGTGTATCGGGGTTGTCGGTCTCGGCCGGGGTTCCTTCCCCACGCCTAGGCGTGGAGGTACGTGCGACGTTCCTTCCCTTAGCATTTGCTTTGCTAGTATGCTCTCGATTATGCAGCGTGCGAGTGTAGGATCCTAGCCACATATTCAATTCACCGTGGGTTTTGCGAGTTGAGAGCACCATTCCGTGGCCCTAGTCGAGCCCGAGCTCGGACTAGACTCCCATAGTTGCGCGTCGGCTCCCTTTGCCGCTTTGATCCACTCGTTTCCCTCATAGGGACGGCCGTGGACTTGGGTTTCTTGTTGAGAGACGCCTCTCTTCGGAGGAATAGTACGGAGGTCGATCACTCGGCTTGCCTTGTCACGTGTGAGTGCTGGCCGCACTTGGTCTTCATAGTAGGTCCAGTCCTTTTTAGTCCCGTTCCGTGTCAAATTTGGTATCAGAGCATATCGTGCCGCATCAAATTTGGTATCAGAGCTTAGGGAACCAGTTTGTTCTAACAAATTGGGGTCTTAGGTCATTCGAGTCTTTAGGTTGTCTAGGGTGCAATTGAGGCCTTAGAGTTATCTAGGTTGCATTGAGTCTCTTCGTTCATCTAGGTAACCCGCCATTGCATTGTCATGTTAGGTTTGTGTCTAGTTAGAGTTTTGTCCTTGTCTCGTTGAGTCTTGCATGTCCAGCTCCGCGCCAACCCCATGGTGGTTCCTCGAGCCCACGTGTCAGGTGAGTCATCCCTATTGGTCCGATTCGATGCTCTTATGGTACGACCTCTAAGTGTCGCCCCTACCACTCAGTCGTCGGGAGACCCGATCCCTATACCGATGATCGAGTCATTCCAGCGCCCTGTCATGTCCACTGCCATCCTACCTAATGGGATGCATACGGAGATCGATTTCATCAGTAGGGTGTCATCTAACTGTGTCTCACAAGACATTGTTGAGTCACTCTCTAAGACTGGGGAGATTATTCTCCGTGATGGTTTAGCTTTTATCGAGTTTCAACGGTGGTTTGGCCCCGTTAAATATTTCGATGGCGCTTGGTGCAAGATCAGCACCCTTGCTGGTCCATGCATCATTTTAGGGCGAACTTGGTTGGAGGAAAGAAGTGCGACCATCGACCTGGATAGGAGGACCTGCACCCTACACCCATCTCACCTTCCCGGTGAGTTTGTCTTCCATGACGGCGTTACGCCGACCACCTCCATGTCATCACCTGGGTTTGTTCCAGTGAGTTACGAGGCTGAACAGGAGTTGATGGAGGAGTACCTAACTGAGGTTGAGGAGTTAGGGAGTGACCCCCCCCACATCATAGAGGACTCAGTTTCCACTCCCGAGAGAGAGGCTTCACCCTTAGACCCTCATATAGAGACATTCTTACCTTCCGAGGGTGAACTGGTCATTGGAGGGTCTTTAGCTAGCTGGCTAAGGGAGGGTCCACTTCTAGATGTCTCCATTCCTTGCTATACACCCATGGGACCAGCCCTCCCAATAATACCCCTTAACTCCTTTCACACCACTTTTCGGTCCTTCTGCTTTCTTGAAAATGTGAAGGACTTCCTTAGGAGTTTAGATTATCAATGGGAGTTGACTTACATGTTGACCTTAGGGTCTGACCAACCCTATAGTCATAGCTTTACACTCCCTGCTTTGGGGTCTATTACCTCGGTCTACACCATAGGACATATCACATCCGAGGTCCTTTTATTATTTCCTATACCCGTGGAGGTTGATTTTGTCCCCGCTTATGGTTTCACGGTCCCGAGGGAGGAACCTTGCCTTCCTCATGAGCCCCTTGCCCCATACATGAGAGTGCCTGAAGGTGATTATCTGCACCTGGGCGAATGTCGCACATGGGCAAGTATAGTGAAGGGACCTGTCGGGAGGGGTCATCATTTCTTTGACCCTTTCGATCCCCTCCCTAGTGAGCCTCTCGACCCATATTCTTTTCCCCACCTTATCGAGGAGGTCCACTATCATACACCACCTAGGCCTTCTAGTCAACACCTCACCTTACCGGCATCCAGATGCCCGAGCTTTGGAGGCCAGGGACACATGTCTCTTCCCCATGTTTCTGCATGTCCACCATCATATAGGGGTTTGTCTCATATAGGGAATGTCATGAGTGAGTTTGGGCAATTTAGTCCCCATGAGTCTACCACATTCCGTAGGACACCCATGCATGATAGATACAACTTTGGTTGTCCTGGTCCTCCCCGTGTTGTCCAATCATGTAGGAGTCATAGGCATGCTAGGTCTGTGTTTGGATGTCCAGGACCCCCACTGCATTCACATAGGTATGAGTCAACACAGCTAGTTCGGAGTCTACATCATCATCACCATCTTGAGGCCAGCAACGCACGTTATGAGGATTTAGCTGATACGCATCGACGCACCCGTGAGTTCCAAGTGGGAGAGTATGTCATGATCAGGGTCAGACCTGAACGGTTCCCTTCGGGGGCCGTAAAGAAACTCCAGGACCGCGGTGCCGGACCCTTCCGAGTTCTGAGGCGGATTGGGTCTAACGCGTATGAGATTGAGCTGCCAGATGATTATGGGATCAGTTCGACGTTCAACGTCTCTGATCTGGCGGCCTATCGGGATCTAGCAGTGATTCCCAGTGAGCTTCTTGGGCCTCCCCTTCCTGTTGTGAGCGATACACCTTCTGAGAGTCCACCTCCTCCAGCCCCATTACAGAGACGCGAGCACATCGATTGTATACTGGATGAGCAGGTGACCACCACCAGGAGCGGGGCCTACCAGCGCTTCCTAGTGCGTTGGAGAGGGCGCCCTGAGACAGACGACACCTGGATCACGCGAGGAGAGCTGGAGCGGATTGACCCGGACTTGCTGGAACGTTACCTGAGCGACCGTGACCCTTACTCGACGGGGTCGAGTTCTTCCCACCCGGGGAGAATTGGTGAGGACACGCGTCACACTTTACGACGGAGTACACGGATCTCGCCGGCATCCCTTTGGCTCGGCGACCAGTTGGCAGATTAGCGGAGCTATCATCACTTGTTTTATGCTTTGGGCCATGTTGGGCCTTGGTTTAGTCCGTGTGTGGATAATTTTCTTTCAGTCATGGACCCTTTTTTTTAGGCCAATTAGGCTTTATTTGTGTTTTGTAGGCTTGCTAGAGGCTAGGGGGGTTATTGGGCCACTTCTTGGTTCACTTCTCTGGCCCACTAGGGCTGACCACTTTCCCCCCCCTGGGCCCACCTTGGGAGGCGCGCCCCACCTAGGGTTAGGGTTGGGGGGCGGACCATTTCCTCCCCTCTTGGAGGGAATGGCAGCCGCCCTTCCCCCCCTTGCCCTCTCCCTCTTTTGGCCGCCCCCCCCCACCTTTCACTCCTAGAATCTAGGAGATTTGAATACCCTTCCCCAGTTGTGGCCGCCCCCCCCATATCCTTTCCCCTTGGCTAGGGTTTAGACCTAGCATTTCCCCATCCCATATAAAAGACCTTGTATTTTCTTTTCAAAATGAAAATGAAGAAATTTTGCTGATCAAGAACTTTGGTGGCTGCGCCCCCTCCTCCTCTCTCTCTCTGATCCTGCGACGGGATCACCTCGGGGTGCGACTCCCCATCCCTCGGTGCGACGCCGAGGCTTCCTCCCTTCTTTATCCCCTGTCACAAGTGCACGTAGCTGTTCGCCTGAGTTCTACCCCGACTTGCAGCAGCGCCTCCGCCCAGATCCGGATGAATCTGCTCGTCCCCTTTTTTCTGGAGGTACCCCTGCGAGTCCCCGACGCGTGGGCTTTGGTTTCGCCTCGATCCGAGGTCCACATCGCCGGCATCGATTTTTCTCGTGAGATCGCGCAGGACCCCTTCCCACTGCGAGCCAGATCCTGCCTGCCATCTTGCAGAAGTTCTCCCGAGCGACAAACTCCGAGTTTGGACCTGATTTCTTCAGGGTTGGTACCTCTCGTCCTCCTCTTTCCAACGCCGCCGACCTCGCTTCGTTCCGACGTCGGTGCCGAGCGTGGCGTTGATCCTCGTGGAGCCGCGCAGATCCATCTGCACAGTCCGGCGCCGGGGACAACGACAACTTGCAGACGTTCTCCCGGCCAACCCCGGACGTATCTGGCCAAGCCGTTCGACCAGGACCTGCTGCTCTGCGTCCCCGACGTCCTCCCTCAAGCGGCGCCCCATTCGCCTTCCATAACTGCGAGTTCTCAATTTCCCCGCTCGAGTGTGCTGTTCTGCGAGCAGAAATCCCGTCGCGACTTGCAGGTGCGGCCACGGCTTCCACGGGCGGAATCTGCGTGCCCCCTTTGGCCGAGGCTTCCTCCCGTGACCCAGCTATGCGCCCTCGCTAACGGTGCCTCCATCGGACACCGGACCAGGTCGTGGGAGCCGTTACCGCCGAGTCACGCGCTGCTGCGAACTGGCAGATCACCGTCGACACCCTCCTCGCGGCCATCCCCTTCACCGAGTGCTGCCCGTCAGCCCGTGTACCGATCGCCCCGAACAGAGTTGCTGTAGCCCGTTACCTCCCTGCGTGGAGTGGGCATTTGTTGGCTTGTAATTATTCTTTCATTGTGTGTATCGGGGTTGTCGGTCTCGGCCGGGGTTCCTTCCCCACGCCTAGGCGTGGAGGTACGTGCGACGTTCCTTCCCTTAGCATTTGCTTTGCTAGTATGCTCTCGATTATGCAGCGTGCGAGTGTAGGATCCTAGCCACATATTCAATTCACCGTGGGTTTTGCGAGTTGAGAGCACCATTCCGTGGCCCTAGTCGAGCCCGAGCTCGGACTAGACTCCCATAGTTGCGCGTCGGCTCCCTTTGCCGCTTTGATCCACTCGTTTCCCTCATAGGGACGGCCGTGGACTTGGGTTTCTTGTTGAGAGACGCCTCTCTTCGGAGGAATAGTACGGAGGTCGATCACTCGGCTTGCCTTGTCACGTGTGAGTGCTGGCCGCACTTGGTCTTCATAGTAGGTCCAGTCCTTTTTAGTCCCGTTCCGCGTCAAATTTGGTATCAGAGCATATCGTCCCGCATCAGGTGTCTTCACGAAAATCCTGCTACCAGCCACGGCCTCTTCGTGGTTTGTAATTTTTATGGTGTGTTCCTATCTCCCATCCCATCATCCACAAAAACATTCAGGTCGAAAATCCTTCTTTTGATATTTTTGCAATTTCGGTCTTCAATCACTCCCAATTCTGTCCTGTCTCTATCTACAGTGACAGCAGCTCTGCATTTCCCATCTCCGACCTTCTTTTAGATTTTTGTTGGGGCTCCCAATTTTACTGGGCGTTTCTTCCATCATCCCCTACATCCACCATATTTCTTGATTTTTGATCCGCCCACTATCTATTTTTCAAAATTTGCGTTCTATCTCTGCTACAGTGTTTTCAACTAATTCCCAGATCCGACCACCTTCTAGTTCAAAAATCAGAACAAATCACAGCCACCTCCAAACCCTTCATAAAAACTAGTCCTGGTTTCCTAGCTTTATTTCCTACAACGTTTCTGAAGACTATAACTTCCGATTCGGACGTTCACATATCGGTCAAAGGAAACTCTCAGAAAAGTTCCCTACTAGTCTTAGAGTTCAGACAATGTACAACAGCAACATTCAAAATTCTCCAATCAGAAGTACAGGCTTTGTTATTTTTCTATAATCACATAGTGCTGAAGCCCTTCAAAGCAGCTTTCCCACGGCACCAGTTTCGTCGCATTCCGACGTCGGGGCTGATCACAGCGTCCGTTCTCGCCGGAGTGCGCGCCGAAAAACAGAACCGGCAGATCCGTGACCGGTCATTCCGACTGGTGCCGAACGGAGCCGCCTGGCCTCCGGCCGGTGAACCAGCGTGCCACCAGCCCAGGGAACGCTTCCCCAAGCATCTCCACTACAGCGGTGCCACCGGGTCCCACACGGCCCCTCCGCACAGCACGTGGGCCCCACCATCACTAGTTCGGGTGTTGCCGAATCAATGTGAGAAGCCGCCCGTCAACCCGAATTCGGTCCTCCCGGACCCCATTGTGTAGCCATTTACCTCCCTGCATGGAGTGGGCAGCGACGTGTATTGCTGTAATATTGTGTATTATTGTTCCGGGAGTACGAGTTTCGGCCGGGTTAGTCTTCCCCACGCCGAGCGCGTGGAGGTATCGTTCTCGCTCTCTACACTCGGCATTTGCTTATTTTCATATATACTTGTTTATGCCACTGCTAGAGAGCATGTTCTAGGATCGTAGCTCACTTTATATTTATATCACCGCTGCTGCGAGAGAGAGCGTTACCGTCCCGTGACCCGATCCGGGCACGAAAGTGTGAATTGACCACCCTAGCTCTAGCCGGTTTCTCAACCGTGCACGTCCGACGCTTCCCTCGTTAAGGGACGATCGCGAGCTTGTCATGTCCGTGTCTCGTCCCGCATCAGAGTGCCACTAGACCAAGATAAGGGTAGCTCGGCTAGGGCTGTATGCCACTAGACCAAGATAAGGGCAGCTCGGCTAGGGCGGAATGCCACTAGACCAAGGAAAGATGGCTCGATCAGGGCGGAGTGCCACTAGACCAAGATAAGGGTAGCTCGGCTAGGGCGGAGACGTAGGAAAGGTAGCTCGGCTAGGACGGAGTGCCACTAGACCAAGATGAGGGTAGCTCGGCTAGGGCGGAGTGCCACTAAACCAAGGAAAGATGGCTCGATCAGGGTGGAGTGCCACTAGAGCAAGATAAGGGTAGCTCGGCTAGGGCAGAGTGCCACTAAACCCAGCTAAGGGTAGCTCGGTTGGGGCGGAGTGCCACTAGACCCAGGAAAGGTATTCCGACCGATCACTCGGGGAATGTTGGTTGTGCTGCATGATACAGCTTTATGTGCCTTCCGTTGAGGGGAGAGAACTGGACGGCTCCTTTGTGGTCTACCAGGACGTAGGCACCCCCTTCATATACTCGGTGGACGACATATGGTCTGAGTTAATTTTCGACCAGCTTCCCTTTGGGGTTGGAGGCCATTACTTCTCTTCTTTTGACCATTACCAGGTCTCCTTTCTTAAATTCTCAACCTTTGACCAGCTTGTCAAAAGCATGGGCCATGCGAGCTTGGTAGAGTTGGATGTTTTGTTGTGCCCGGAGGCATTTTCCTTCGAGCTCGGCGAGCTCTTCCAATCTTCTTTCTGCACTGGTTTGTTCACCGCTGGCTAGTCCATGCTGGACGACGACTCGCAGCGAAGGAACTTCTAATTCGATCAGCACCACAGCCTCTGACCCATAGATGAGTGAGAAAGGTGCACAGCCGGTTGGGGTTTTGTAGACAGTACGATAGGCCCAGAGCACTTTGTACATCCTTTCTTCCCAGTCCTTTTTATTAGACTTGACAATCTTTGCCAGCAACGTGCATAGTGTCTTGCTGAAAGCTTCTGCGAGCCCATTAGCTTGAGGGTTGTAGGGGGACGATGTCCTCTAGTCAATCTTGTACTTGCCGGATAGCCGATAAACCTTCTGGTTTCTGAAATGGCTGCCATTATCAGATATGATTTGGCTAGGGATCCCAAACCGGAATATTATGTTCTGGCAGAAGAATCTTGCAACTAGTTCCCCCCTTACATCTCTTAGTGCTACCGCCTCCGCCCATCTGGAGAAGTAGTCTGTAGCTGCTAAGCTATATTTGCACCTTGACGAAGATGCTGGTAGCGGCCCTACCACGTCCGTGCCCCACTGATCAAACGGCCAGCTTGGTAAGGTCGAATGTAATGGCACTGAAGGTCTCCTTGCCATGTTAGCGTGTTCTTGACATTTCTGACAAGCCTTGGCGAACTTGCAGCAATCATCGAACATAGTGGGCCAATAGTAACCCAATTTCTTTATCTCAATTTTCATCTTTGGGCCAGCCTGGTGTGCTCCAGCTGATCTCGCATGGACTTCTTGCACCACCTGTCCCACCTCTGTTGAAAACAAGCAACGAAGTAGGACTTTCCTTCAGGCATCTTCCATTATTCGGAACAAGGTTCCGCTTCACATCTCGTAAGAGTCTTTGACCCTCAGGAGTTTCATTCTCTGTTCTTTTTCTTTTGGAAGTTGCTGGTGTCGAAACCACCGCAGGAGATGTTCTCGCCAGTAGGGCTGCTGAATCTCCTTGACGACTGCCACCTCAATTTCTTGTTCGTCGACTAAGACTTCTGTTACACTGGGGACTTGGCGGCGGTTGATCACCGTTATATTCAGGCTTACGTCTGGCGGGACCGCCAATGAACTGGCCAGCTCAGCAAGGGCGTCTGCCTGAGCATTCTGGCCTCGGTTGATATGCTTGATGCTGATGAAGTAGAATCTCGACATCAGGCGGGTTGCCAGCTGATGGTAGGGGAGAAGTTCATGCTTTCGCATATCGAATTCTCCTTCTAGTTGTTTTATAACTAGCATGGAATCTCCAAATGCTTCCAACATCTGAATTCCCATGGATAGAGCGATTTGCAGCCTGATTATTAGGGCTTCATAATCTACTTCGTTGTTCGTGCAATACTTGTTTATCGAGCAAGATGTGTGCACCACTTCCCCCTCTGGGGATTTCAGGACTATGCCTGCTCCTACCCTGACCCTGTCCGATCCAGTGGCAGAGGTGTCAATTCTGGAAGTGCCATCGAAATATAGCTACCATAAAGAGGGCTGCACCCGAGCGGCTTCCAGGGTTTCATCTTCAGGAAGGTCTGATTCCAGCGGGCAGTCCCCGGGTACTGGGTGCTCAGCGAAGAAGTCTGCAATAGCTTGGCCCTTGACGGCCTTGCGCGGCACATAGGAGATGTCAAACTCCATAAGGATTACTGGCCATTTGCCCAGGCGACCTTTGAGTGCTGGCTGGGACATAATATATTTCAAGGGATCTTCTTTGGATACCAGGATGATTTCGTGCGACAACATGTAGTGTCGAAGCTTCTTAACTACGAAGACCAGTGCCAGAGAGACCTTCTCAATATAAGTATATTTCTCCTCAGTTCTGACCAGTCTCAGACTGATGTAATAGAAGGCTTGCTCTTTTCCTTCTTCATTATTCTGGGCCAGCATTGCCCCTAGGGAGTTATGTGTAGCTGCTATATATAGTATCAATGGCCGTCCTTTCACCGGTGCGCCCAGCACTGGAGGAGTCTTCAGATAGTCTTTCAACTTGTTGAAGGCTGTCTGGCAATCTTCATCCCAATAGAAGGGAACATCTTTCATCATCAGTTTGTGGAAAGGCTTGCATCACCCTAACAAATTGGAAATGAAACGCCGGATATAAGCCAAGCGGCCCTGTAGTGATCTCAACTCGGAGAGGTTCCTTGGTGGAGGTAACTCCTGAATTGCTTTGATTTTTGCGGGGTCTATCTCGATCCCCCGATATCGGACAATGAAGCCCAAGAACATCCCGCTCGACACCCCGAACGCACACTTCATGGGGTTCATCTTCAGCTCATGCTGCCTCAGCCTCTGAAAGACAATACGGAGGTCTTGCAGATGATCTTCTTTTCTTCTGGTTTTGACCACCAGATCATCTATGTAGCACTCGACCTTGTGGTAGAGCAACTCATCAAAGATTTTGGTCATTGCACGCTGATAAGTTGCGCCAGCATTCTTTAGCCCGAACGGCATCCTCTTATAATGATAAATGCCTTTAGGGGTCCGAAAAGCAGTATGGACCCGGTCATGTTCTGCGATCCAAATCTGGTTGTATCCGGATGACCCGTCCATGAATGACAGGGCCTCATGACCGGTTGTAGCATCGATCATGACTTCCGTTATTGGCACCGGAAAGTCATCTTTGGGGCAGGCTTTATTTAGATCTTGGAAGTCGACACATATCCGGATCTGTCCATTCTTCTTTTTCACGGGGACGATATTCGCCAGCCATATGGTGTACCAATTTTCTTCAACAAATCCCACGTCAATGAGCTTGTCAACTTCAGTACAAATTTGAGTAATGAGTTCTGGCCTCATGTGCCGCGGTGGTTGCTTCACCGGCTCGGCCTCAGGGCTGATTGCCAGCTCATGTTGTGAGACAGCGGGATTTAGACCGGGCATTTCTTTGTATGTCCTGGCGAAGCAATCTTGGTACTCTTGCAACAGTTGGGTGTACAGCTCTCGTTCTTCTGGGGATAGTTGGACACTAAGGAAGGTAGGCCTAGGGTCCTCCTCATTTCCCAAGTTGACTTCTATCAGTTCATCGACTGCGGCTTGGCCTCCGTCTTCTATCTCCGGAGGTGCCGGATGGAGGTCAACGAAGTCTGGAATACCATCTCGAGGGTCGAGTTCCTCGAGTTCCTCATCTGACATAATTAGAACCTCTTGAGGATTCTCTGTTTCGTGCACCAGCGGCTGCGAGGATTGTTTTGTTAGCAAATCCACTGCCGTTACAGCTCCCAAGGGTGAGAGAGCAGCTTCAGTCTTTGTAGATGAGGTTGCAGCCATGACAGGCTGGTAGTTGTTTATTGCAGGGCTTGGACAGCATCCCGGTCTTGTAGCAGAGGTTGAGGAGGTCTCGCCTTCTGGGGCAGTTGTATCTTCCATAGAAGTGGCTTTTTCTTTTCTGGTGGCTTGTTCCCCTTGATCTGAGTCGACCGAGGCTTCCCTGATTGGCCGAAGGGGTGTTGAAGTTATCATCAGTAGGACTCCACTGGAGGGAGAAATTGCGGCTTCTTCAGTATCTTCGACTTCACTACTGCTAGTAATATCAAATTTGGCTGGAAGGGCCGCCTCTTCAGGGTAGACATGCTCCCAGCATCGGCAGGGGACTGCGGTCTCTATTTCTTGATTTCCGGGTTGAGCCAGTTCAACATGCTCAGCTTCCGTCGGGTATTCATTAAAGGTTGCCCCCAGCGGGCTATCTTCAGCAGGATAGAAGGCGGAGATGGTGTCCACCTCGCATCGCCCACTGTAATAGTATTCTTCCAGGGTGAAGCCCAACCCCGGATGTTGAGAGACACGTTTCATTTCCTTATCCAGATTTGCGGGATACCACATTTTCTGGAAAGCTTCCTTGTGCTTTTGAGACTGATCAGGGGGGATGTGTTGCTTCTGAAACATCCTGGCCATCCGCTCAGTCGTGAATGCCAGACCCTTGACAGGAACCGGGGGGTTGCTTATATCTTCGGGGAGGCTGCAGTCTGTGTCTTCCCGAGTAGGATGCTCCTCAGCTGTATAGAACAAGCTGCTAGGTCCATCTTCCTGTGTCACCTCCCAAATTTTGAAAGGCTCGACAGTAGGGTTATCAAGGCCGGGAGTTGGCTTGGTGAGGCCATCCAAGATTTCAATATGATTATGCCGCCGAGCGACCCGCACTTCAATAGCTTCAGGGTATAATGTTGGGGGTGCTGTTCTGCCCACATCTCTGGATGCTGTGATATGGGAGACCGCCTTGGGCTTGACATATCCACGCGGCGGTGGTGGATACCAACTACTGCCGGATGTGCTTCTCGATGCCCCCGCAGGGGTCTTAGCTTCCGAGGTCTTCTGAGAAGGCCCCGTATATAGGTTGGCATGCGCCAAATGACATTTGAACACCTCGAACAGGTGGGGGTCTGCAAATATCCTCTCCTCCTTCCCTTGGAGACTGTACTTGATGCATTGGTGGAGCGTGGAGGGCACCACCATATTTTCATGCAGCCATCGGCGGCCGAGCAGTGCCTTGTATGAGGTGCGGAAGTCAATGACATGGAACTGCACCATCGTAGTGAAATCTGCTAAGGTGAGGGTGAACTCCGCCACCCCCATTGACACTTCACATTTTTGATCGAAGCCGGTGATACGCATATCCCTGACTTTCTCGAGATGCACGTTAAAGTGGTGCCTCTCGTATATTCTATAAGGCAGGATGTTGACCGCTGCACCGGGATCAACCAGAATCATGTTCAGCTCCCTTCCATTCAGGTGCCCCTTCATATACAGCCGCATGTTGTGGCTGATGGTGGGCAGCAGCATATCGTCTGGAGTGAAGGTCATACTAGCCTCCGGCATTACTTCAACCAGACATGTCTCAAAATGAGCAGGCATCTGGAGAGCTGTAATAATCGCCTGTTGAGTCTCTTCACTCAAATAAAGGATCTCCCAGATTGTAAATTGAGCAGGGAGCTTCTTGAGTAGCTTCATTATTCGGCTGCCAGCTCGGACATTGGAGAGCTTCATCTCTTCAGCCCATCTGGGCTTGGGGAAGTTTTGGTTTGCGGGTCCTGACGGACCTGCTTCATCTTCCTCAAATTCGGCGCCCTTCTGGCTAGCACAGTCTGCCAAAGATGTCCTGAAGGTGTTCTTTGTTAGCTGCTGCAGGGCAAGCTCCATCTGTTTTTGGATCTTTGGCAGACTGTGCTAGCTACGGGTGAACGTTCCCGGGTGTAGGGTTAGTCTCCCGACAAGGCTACTTCCCCTTAGACATCTTCATGAATTCAAGAAATGAAGGGACCCCCTTGCCCCCGCTCTTGTTATGTAGGCCTGACGGAGGAGGGATTTGGACTCCCTTGACCTCCGACGGAGGTGTTTTATAGGGTTGCTCCCCCCTGAACATGATGTTGTGGTTGGGTGGTGGCTGGCGCCCCCAATTTCGGCCCGACCGGGTGGCATGTGCAGCAGTTGCTGCCTCGGCCTTGCCTCCCCCATCATGGGGTGTGAAGCAAATTTCCTCTTCTTCCTCCTCTCCGGATAGGTTGAAAAGTGCTGATAGAGTATTACAAGAGACAACCTACACTTTATCGGCCTCAGCAGCCTTCCTTTTCTTCTTCTTTTGTTTCTTCTTCTTTTTTGCTTCTGCGGGCGGGTGCCCCCAGAACAGACTGCCCTCTCTATCGGGTGCCGCTTCAGCTTCCTCCTTTTGTTCGAGTGAGAGCTGCTCTAGTTCTTGCCACGGAACGTGGTCCCGCACCAGCAAGGGCTTCAATTCAGGCTGCACGTATTTTTCCAGTCCCTCAATGAGGTTTTACAGTCGAAGGACCCCATGATTGGTCTCCTTAACCACTGGCAGCGAAGTTTGTCTCCTCCGATTATGTGTAGGTATCCTGACAGTTGTAGGTGAAGTGATCCATACGGGTGCTACCACCGGCGGAGCAGGCCAGGGTGTGACACCACGGATATGTGCCCCCTTTTTCAGGCGGGGTGCCCTCTTTTTCTTATGCTTCACAGGGACCTACTGCCATCCCTGCTGTTCTTTCACGGGCTCCAAGAAATGAGCTTCATAGGTGCTCCGTGTGCTTGTTTCAGAGATCTCCTCGGGCAGTGCCTAGTATAGGGAGATCATGTTGACTCCTGCCCTCCTCCGAGGGGCTTCATGTGGCTGAGGAGGGTCCACTTTGTACTCTCCCAGCTCGATCTCATTTTTCTTCACCATCCCTTCAATGATGTCATTGAAAACATAGCAGTCTTCGATTGGATGCCACAACATCTGGTGGTAAGGGCAGAATCTTTGGCTGTCTTTTTTCTTTAGGTCCTCCGGCCTCCTTGGCTCTGGCAGGGTGACCATGCTATATTCCGTTACCCAGTCGAACAGAACTCGGTTCTTGTCCTTTGGAAATGAATAGGCCTTCTTCATCTTGTCCCTCAGCGAAGGACCTTCTTTGCCGTCTGGGGCTTCTGCAGGCTGTGGGGTTACTCCCTTCTTGCCTTCACTTTTCTGTTGTTTGAACGCCTTTATGTCAAGAGCGTTCGCTTCTTTAGGCGGCGAGCGCCGCTCCACCGCCTTGCCCTTCTGGGTCGTGCCGGCAGCAGATGTAGGGGCAGGTCTGGCCAGGAAAGCTTCCACCTCGGCCATGACATTATTCAATCGATCAAACGATCGTATTTCCATTCCGATCATCTTTTTCAGAACCTCTCTTCTGAGATTCTGTTTGCATATTTGCACAGCGTCCTCCTGATGCGGGGACCGCTTGCACCTCATTCTGAGGTTCCTCTACCTCTTGATATAATCGAGGGCTGTTTCATCGGCCCTCTGCTTTGTTGAGTAGAGTTCAGCCACTGTGACCTCCCTCTCTGTAACATCGAATCTTTCTCTGAACTTCTTCTGCATATCTGGCCAATCGCTGATCGACCCGACTGAGAGGCTAGAATACCATTCAAATGCGAGCCTCGTCAGTGAGGACCCGAAAAACTTTAGCAGGTATGACACGTCGGTGGCCAAGTCGCCCATGACAATCATATAATAGGCTATGTGTTCTCTCGGGGACCCCTTCCCGTTGAATTTGTCAAACTTGGGCGGCTTGTTGATTCCCGGGGGAAGCCGTTTAGCAGCATGGTGTTGCGGGTATGGCACCCGGTATGCATCAAACGTGACGTAGTCGCCTTCACCCCTTTTTGCGAGCTTCAGCTCGATCATTCTTTCCACCATCATCTGGTTGACGACTGCAGGGTCAACTGGCTCTGGGTAGAAGTGCGCCGGCTGCAGGTACGGGGTGACCAGGGTGGTCACCTGTGGAGGACGTGGCAGCGGAGGTGTCTGGTGCACTTGAGGGAGCACTGGTGGTAGCAGCGGCTGGAGCTGTGTTTGCCGCTGTTGCAGTGTCGCCATGCATGGTTCTGACGACTGAGGCAGTGTGTAGTTCGGTGAAGGGCCATCGTGACGGACCGCTCCCCGGGATGATTCACCCTGGACTTCGGGTGGTTTGGAAGCTGAGGAATATTCAGTTTTCTCCATCAGCTGCTTCTTTAGCAAGTCTATCTCTTGCCGATATTTCTGAAGTAGTATCAAGACTGATGGGTCTATAGTGGCTGTAGTGGGGATAACTTCTGCCGTCTCCCCGGACGTACCCTCGGGCAGGATGTAGAGGGGGACGTCGTCTTGTTCTTCCGCCGTCTCCACATTGGTGGTCAGGACGGGGGCCTTATCATCCCACTGATGGTAGACCCGGGGTTGTTTTCCCTTAGTCATCATCAGGAGCTCCCTCGCGGCTTTTGTCCTCCGAGTGCTAAGCCCTGGCCTTGCGGGCAACTGAGCCAATTCTCAGGGATCTTCAGGAAGCCCCCCATGTCGGTTGGATATACCAGCCATGTTGCAGGTGAAGACATGCATCCTTCTCTTTTGTCGATGGACCCTCCTTTTAGCTTGATGCGGGAAGGTCAGCCTCTCGAACACAGAAGCCCTTCTTGTTTCTTCCCGCTTGGGAGCGGCTTCATCGGCTTCGATCTCGAAGCCGTTATCATATCCATTGTCGTCGACTGACGACACCATCATTCTTTCTCCTACATCTTCTTCATCTGCCATTGACGGGCAGTAGTCTTCATTAGCGGCGGCTGCTTGCATCAGTCGCTGTTGCCGAATCGAGGGGTTGCCTAACCCTCGAAAATAGTTTCTGACCAGACATGTCATCTCTTCTTCACCCCGCTCTTGATGTAACAAGGGGGACAGTTGTCGACCTCCCACAGGAGGGGTATAAGCTAGCCGAGCTCTATCGACAGGTTGTCGAAATCTTCGTCCCAGAGCTAGGATGTTGGCTTGACGGGTGCAGGACTGAAAACTCTCGCGGCGCGGGGGATCCGCAACCACTTCTTCTTCTTTCGGGGCCAGGCCCCTTCCTCTCTTTCCTTCCCCTCCGTCGTGAGCAAGACGACAGGGGACGGGTGCAGCTTGGTGAATAGGTTGGACCCTCTTGGGGATCCACACCTGCTTCAATTTCCTTGGCCTGGGGGCCAACTTCTCACGGCCGTAATGGCCGGCTTCTTCTATTTCCGCCCTCCTTCCAGCGAGGGCTTGATATGAGTTGCGGACGGGGACGGAAGGGATAACCCGATCCGGAACTATCTGCGTGTCGCGTCCGTTGAGGAAGACGTGCATGCCACCAACCATCATAGATTTGCCAGATTGGGAGAGGGTTCCGGTAACCACAGCAGTACTTCTCCGGATATGCCTGCGTTGACGTCCTCCGGAGCTCCTGTTGACATCATTGGGGCGAACCCCACTAACCTCATGGTGCACCAGGCAGCTGGCGACTGGGGTTGGACTCTTGAGCGAGTCATGGCAGCATCGAGCCTTCAGAGGCTCCATATTCTTCATAGCTCCCTCGATAGGCTCCGAGGGTTCGACTTCGAGCATATCCACAAAGGCTAACCCCAAGAAGTTGGGGAAGCCAACAGTGATAGGGAAGTTGCCGAACTTCATAGGCACGGCCAGGTACCCTTGCGCATGACCGGCAATAATCGAAGGACCGAAGCCGATGCCAGTCAATCCAATTGTCATCATCGTTCGCCTGAAAAGACAGACAAACCAATGATCAGTAGCCTTTGAGAGGGCCTCGAAGCCCAAGTATCTCGGCAAAGAGATGAAAGGTGACACTAGTCCCACCGGGTGTGACAGACTGTTTGCGATCGTTTATTTAACCCAGGAGGTATTTTATTAAGTAGGTCCCTGACCGTTTGGGACGAGATTTCTATTCTGTTTGTTGGTTTATTTCACGTGTCGATCAATCAATTAACGGATTGGCAATTAACTGACTGATTGACTGCGCGGGCATGCCAGTCACGTACGTGACAAGTTTATTGTGCGCTCGTTCTGACCCGAGTGACGGGCGAGAGTGAGATTCGGTCGGGACCATCAGTCCGCCATACCATAAAGGCTATGGCGTTAATTACATCCCCCGCGAGGATGGAAAACCTTTGATTAATTGCCGAGATAGTGGGTTGTCAAGGCCGGAATAAAGATGCGATGTTGTGAACATGACGAGATCACATGAGATGTGTTTATCTATCATGCAAGAGGGGCATGGTTCATTAAATTGGAGACCCTTGGTACGTGGCGGAGGACGTGGGTCCGAAGACCACTATCGCGCATAGCGGAGACTTCCGATCGGGCGTAACCCGGCCTTCTATCAATGCCATTTGATATACCCGAGGGTCTATGCAAGAGTGCATGCATAATGTTCGTGACTATGCTAACCATGACAATGGACTTATGAAAATAAGCAGTGCTCAATCACATTTATTAATCCCCGCCAAGGGGAGAGATGGTAACACAAGCATGATAACGAAAGCAAAGTGCTAGTACACATGATAGCAAAACATGATAGAAAGGTTGTTCGGGGCCTGAACAGCCCCTGCCTTATTCAATTTACTGCTAATTAGGGTTGCCAATCTCAACCACGGGAGGCTAGGATTGCCCTGAGAGCGAGCACGGGATTAGAACAGCGTAACTGTTCGAAACGGCATGATCACACGAGAGATAGCTTCCACGGCATGGTAAAACGTAGGCAACGGGGCTAACCCGGCGTGGCCAAACGTAGGCAAAGGGGCTAATCCGGCGCGTCCATGACAACTGGTTGATACGGCGCGAAGGGCACGGGGCACGCCGGTTTAGGGGGGCGCCGGGAACGGGCCAAATAAAAACTGGGAATCATGAGTCTAGTGTTAATCTGGCGTGGGGGGGTACCGCGCCGTATTAAGGCGCGCTGGATTAGGACCACGCCGGTTTAACTTATTTTCTTATGAATTTAGAAACCATTCAACTTATTGAAATGTTTTGAAGGTTTAAAGGTTCAATTGGGCTTATTGCCTGTTGAAATAAAGTCCAAGGCTCTTCAGGAGCAGAGTCATGAGCTAGTGCGAGGTTCAAACTCGAGCACTGGGGTTCCCTGACCCAGGATGATTATTCTATTATGGCCAGTTCGACAGAAACGAATGTATGTCCAAAACCTGCCAAAAATTGGGTAGCATCTCCCCTGAACCTGAAAGGTTGCAGGAGAGGAACGGGGTCATGCTCACTTATGGAGTAAGCCCCTAAACCGCCGGTCTGCATGGTGGCAGCCAGCACATTTCCAACGGATAGGGTACCCCGAGGACTAGCCTACGAGGGGCACTAAAGCTCCGTGGGTGAGGATAGAGGGATGAGGCAGATGATAATGGAAGCAGCACCCCGAGGACTAGCCTACGAGGGGTGGGCAACCCACAGACTGTGACACATCCCTTAGAGAGACCGACCATTAGAAAGGGAAGCTCAGAGGACTAGCCTACTAGGAGCACCACATCCCTTGGTCACCATCGGATCTCCAAATTGCTGAGGCTAAGATTGTTGGGTTAAAAACCCTGTTACTATCCGCTGTGGCCTTGAGGGAACATCTACCACTAAGAGGTAGAGCCATCGATCACTCAGCAGCTCCATGAAACAATGGGGAATGTCCCCCTCCCTGGATGATTAAGGTAAAACCGGCGGGATCTCAGAACAGCTCAACGGAAGCATACCAGAAACCAGCCAAGTGGGGGGCATTCGGTGTAGGCAGATTGCCAGACGCAGGGTTGAGGCATCGATGCCAGTGTGATTGGGCTAACATTCCCTGAGGAACAGGCAACTGGCCATGACACAGAGAAGCATATGCTCGAACAACTAGAACGCAACGCTCAGACTATGGACTCTTCCATCCCGGAGGCGACTCCCACCCCCGTGAGCAATAGAACAGTGCAAAAGGGAGAATTAGTGGAAGTTAGGCCCCCATATCACAGTGGGAAGAAGCATGTGCATGAGCACAGCTCTGTCCACAGGAGGGATGCAAAGACCGTCAAACAAAACATAGAAACGTTCGATGAGAAGGACCCGGGGAGGGGTCATCTCTGTAGCCCGTGGTAGCCCAAGGCATATTCAGAGCCGAGGAAATCATGTTCAGAAAGAAGGAAGAAGCAAACGCGCAAGTGAGAAAACACACAGATGCACCGACAGAGATAGCAATGGCAAGGGGAGACACAGCGCTGAGCGCTCAATCATCTAGCACACACACACATAACATTATCACCCTATGAACAGGGGGCTAACACATGTATTACAAATCTGAAGCCGGCACCACCGTCCGATCGTCATTCACTAGTTGCAGTGGGATTTACAGAGGAAGAACAAATGAAAATAGATGGCGAGGAAGGGGGAAGGATTGGCTCATATCATCGCCATCCCTCACCCCTCTCGCTTACATTCATCGGAGAGAAAGCAAAAAGCGGAGCCGAAGACAGACGGCTCAGACACCCACCTGTTCTAGAAACAGAGTGTCGGAACGCCTTCTTCCTCTCTCACTCCGAAGGGCTTCAGATGTGGACGGGAGATGGCGACTGAGGAACGCTCTGAGAGACTCTGCTTCCTTCACAAGAAAGAAAAGCCTTTCTCCCCCGAAGACGACTGGCCCTCCTCCCGCTTTTCTTCTCCTTTTCCTTTCTTAATTGCGCTCTCCCTTTCGAGTAGCCGCCTATATATATAATCGAGCTCCAAGCCTCATCCGGCGTGAAGAATGGCGCGCCGGGGAAGGCTCCATGGCCTTTTGCGTGCCGGAATAGAAGGGCGCCGGGTGGGGGCGCGCCGGTTTAGGGCGCGCCATATTAGCGCCCTTTGCACGTCTCGAGTCAGCCGATGAGTCCGGGGATGGTTCCGGGGGTCACCGCGAACATTTATCTCGCCACGGCTCTTTGAAATCTCGACGAGATGTCTTGTCGAAGCTCCCAGGTCGACGTACGTCCATTCCCGAAACTTCAGATGACTTTGGTTTGCACATGCGGGTTTTCCGCTGACATGGCCTTCGGCTCTACGATTCGTGCAGCTGGCTCGGTCTGGCTTGTGCCCAAAGCTCCTTAGAGGGTGGGATAACACCAGGGATAGTTCTGCCTGAGCTGGGCGATCATTCGGCCACTAACGGGCCCATCTTGGCGGGAAGCCGTACCCGTGCCGGGTGACCGGGATCTTCTGCCGATAGAGCTTTTGGTCTTCCATTCTGAAGAGCCAAGGGGACTCGTTCATCTCAGGAGAGCCTTTCATGAGGTGGGTAGCCACTGGGTAGACCGTCGTCCTTGGTCGGACAACGGGTGTAGTGTATGCGACACGACGGAGTCGATGCCGGTTCATTGGGCAGGCTTGGTCGCACTGCCGGTTGGTTGTGAGTTCATCTCGGTTCTCCTGAGGTGAAGTCCCTGGCATTCATACGGGGTGACTTGAGGCTCTGGCAGCTCGAGAAGTCTTCAATATGTTGATCTTTATCGGCTTCCGTGCTTCAGCGGGCCGCGTCATTCGTCTTTGTGGCTTGATCGCCGACGATCACATTTTGGGTGCCAACATAGACATGTCATTTCATTCACAAATTGTCTCAACTCTTAGTCCTCTCGTTTCTCGACGTAACTACATCGGAATCGAGCCTATGATATACCGAAATGACGGGCTCAAAATACTCTACCTAATTGGATGTTCAAAATAATTTTTCGTTGAGAGATGGTAGATCTTGAGATAGGGGGCACGAAAAATGGTGCAACCACTCTCACTACCTCGGTCTCCATCCCACTAGTACGCCCATAAATTTTCATGGCCAAAGGAGACTCCGATACCCACGTACAAGTTATTAAGGCGAAATCTCCATAACTAACTTCTATAGTATTAAACCAAAACACGAAAGAAATCATGTAGTAAAAATCATGCAGAATTATCATGTGAGGTTTAATCTAATTATAATCTTTGGCATGAAGAGAGAGAACACCTACAATGATGAATTAATTTTTGTTTGGGCTACAAAACTTGAGAAGACCTACCTCTTGGGGCTCGATCTAGATAATGAACGAGACGGAGAAGGAAGTTAACGTCTGCAAGAAAACAGCAGCAGCAGGTATGAAGCAGGAGAAGAAGAAACTCCACGTTCAAGCAGCGGCAGGAGGAAGGAACGCGGCAGCAAATGTTCAGTGGCTGCACCCTCGCACAGGAAGAAGTGGATGCAGAGAAACCCTTTTGCAGGAGAGAGAGGAAGAGGGTTGCAAGCCTCTCCCTTCTGCAACTACCACGGCAGTAGAAGACGAACCTCAGTGGGAGGAAGACAATCCTTCCTTCTCGCTTGACCGCCGGAGGTTGGTGAAGAAGGCAGCACACAGCAAGGAGTCGACTTACGTGGGGATTTGCAGAAATAAGGGCTCTACAAGTCGATGGAGTAGAGTATTTTATAGGGTGAGAGTCCTAGTGGTGTCAGGGGTTGAATGGAAGCAAGGCTTCCACGGTTTAATCCAAAATTTTCTCTCCCTGCCATTTCCACTGCCGCCTGCCAAAACCTCATGCAAAAACCCTAAAACCTACACCATGTACCGTCGCTTACTATTGTTTGGGTTTGGGTTTATGCACGTGGCCGCATGTTGTCTTCGGGTAGCGCATGGGTTGGGTGATCGGATATGAATATAAGTGGTCTGTATGGTCACTTGGGTTATAACAAGGGTTTTAGTTTTGGTTTGGGCTTGGTGAAAGCTCACGTGGGTTTGATGGTGGCATATAAATGGTTTTCTCATTTTGGCTAAGGTATATATATATATACATATATATAATGGGTTAAGGCCCATTAAATGCATTTCTCTAATTTTGGGCTTTTATATGATTGTATAAAATGAAGATTAATATATGTTTAAAACACATTCAGTATATATATATATATATAACTTATTTATTCCTATTTGACCTTTAATTTATTTAGAATATTCTCTTATTCTTTATTATTTATCCGGGATGCTACGTAGTATAATTCCATGCATCATGCGTAAAATATTGGCTTTTGAGAAAAGACCAGTATAACATATATATACTAAGCCCCTTATTGATTCCGTGTTTAAAGGAGAATTCTGTTGACCCAGTTAACATTGAAGCCTTCTATTGGTTTTGCTTTCGTTTATTTAACTAGTTGGGCTAGGATATATTTATTATTAATTTCTTATTCTAGATGGGCTTAATGTGTGCAAGTGTATGGGTTTTAGTAAAAGCCCATACATTTGTGTTGTATTATATTTTGGGCCTTACTGTATTGTCCGGGCAAAAGCCTATTCTTTAAAGAGTTAGCCTATACATATATTAGTTTGGGTTTAGGGTATCTTTATATAGCGGCTCATTTATTTTTGGCTGTTAATATAATCTGTGTGTCGACGCCCATTAATTGTAAAACTAATTATTTCTAAGCAAAATTTTAATTTATTTAAGAATTATTATTCCTTAAATTTTCAGGGGTGCTACATAGTGAGTCGACGCACTTGAAGATAGAAAAGAAGAAGCCTCCTAGGTGATCAACAGTTGCGTTGACACACTTCTCAAAGTGCGTTAATGCACCTGAACATAAAAAAGTAGCCTTCTAAGGTGATCAACAAGTGTGTGTCGATGCACCTCACAGAGTGCGTCGACACACCTGAAGATAAAAAGCAGCCTTCTAAGGTGATCACCAAGTGTGTGTCGACGCACCGCACAGAGTGCATCGACGCACTTGAAGACAACAAGAAGCTTTTTGAGCGATCAATAGGGAGCATCGACACACCCTCAATGGAAAGGAATTTGTATCAGTCATGGGACTCGCTCATGGCACGTGATCCAAAGATCAATGATTAGGGAATCTTTTGTACGATAATACCAGCTTCTGGAAGATATTGTCGGTAGGAGATATTCATTCCACCATCCTAAAGAAGCTGATCAAAAAGGGGGCCTTGCAAAGCCTATCTGGCAGCCTCATCAAGGGCTTGATCTGGCGACAACTCCCATCTAGTAGAGTATGTGCTGAACCGGCGGCAGCACTTCAATCCGGTAGGAGGTGTTCTGAAGCTTCAACCGATGCCACTCTTCAACAGGCAGTAGGCAGCATCCTGGCTTGATCCGACAGCAATGGTCGCACCTATTGGTGCATCATCCGACAACATGCGCGCTCAACTGGCGCCATCTTCCATCCGGCAGTGCTTTCACGTGTGCGGTGTTGGCCTTGATTCCACCACTCAACAGAAGGCCCCACACCAGCTCCCTCATCCCTATAAAAAGGGAGGGGTGGCCAAGATGATAAGGGGGATGAACGAGGATGAAGAACAAAAAAAAAGAGACAAACATAGCGAGAACAGATCGAAGGAGAGAAGTCCAGGAGAAGAAGAGAGAACTGAGGGAGAAGAAGAGGCTGTACTGTAGGTGGGCATGATTGTATCTTTTCTTTTTTTCCTTCCGCGCCCAATAGAGGGCTGAAGTCCCCAGTATTCTCCTTTCTCAATGACTAAAACAAGGTGGTTGAGTATTTGGCCTTGATTCTGGAATGTTATTGCTTCCCATGTGTGTTATGTCCTTTTTTTTTGTTACGTATACTCCTTTGCCCTGAATGAATGTCATTCTCTCCCCTTCCGCATCGATGATTTGTAGTTAGCATATGTATTCTGGTTAATCTCCTTCTAGGCATAGTCCTCGGAGCTTACTAAGAGTAGTGAGTAGGACCTTGGGATGTGAATGCCTGAAGTTCTTTTCTATTCTTCCCCAATGCATGATGGAGACCGCATTGTCGTCGTTCCACTTCTCCGTCGTGACTTTCCTCCATGAAGTATGCCACAACCCATCCCCTCCTTTCTACGTCATCAAAGAAAGGGGATGATCGGCCGCCCGTCCTACACAACCTCTCCATCTATTGATCTTCCCCTCGTAGCGAGATTATTAGAGGGATTACCATCCGTTCATCGTGAACCGGTGGAGTTTTTGTTGCGTAAACATATGGGCTCTTGATTTCATCTCCCCCTCCCTGAAGTCCATCATGGGAGGATGGAATCTACCAGAGATCTGGCCCTATAGGCCTGAATGGTTGCCTTCTATTTTGGCCCTCTAGATAGTGCTACCTAGTCGATTTTCTGACACTCTGTTTCCCTCGTAGGTAATCCGGAGTGCTCCATTTGACCGTGGCTCTCATAGCTTGAACCGGCACCACCCCACCAGGTGATACAATGCCTCCTTTATATAGGCAATCCAGCTCTGGTGGGCACCCCTTTTCCCCTTCATTTTTCACCGATTCGGCTCTCGTTTGTGCCCATTCCTGATCTGGCATAGATCAGCGGTTGTCATCCAGTGCGCCTCAGTTGCGTGACTCGGCACACCATGTCACTATGATCCGGTGCCATCCTTAATGCCTGATTCGGTGTAGCATTTCATCTGATTTTGCCCTATCTTTTTGATCGCGATTCTAGGCTTTTCAGCCCCTCTCGGAGCATCATGGCAATCCTAATCCCTTTGTAGGCTATCCCTTAGGGATATGGTGCTACGGATATCATGGTATGCCGCTATGCTAAGCATATCCGAACATTAAAGGGACCGTCTCGGATCCTCCGTGGACGAGTACTCGCTTCTCACCCCTGAAATGCCTTTAGTCTAGCAGAGATGCTGCTCAAATTTTACTAGAAGCTGAACCCACAAATAAATAAATGGTGGAGTAATCATAACTCAGAAGAAAGGGTAAAAGGAAGCACAGATGAAACAATAAATAAAAAATAACAATAACAATAAAAAATATAACCATAAATATAAATATAAATATAAAATAAATAATGATCAAGATAATAAATGATCATGATAAATGAATAAAAAAAGACGTTAACAAAAATGATAAACACATATATAGGTGTACAACATATTTAATAAAAGAGAAGAAGAAAGATGTGAAGGTTGATGGGTGTGTCGACACACCCATATGTTGGGTCGACGCACCCCCTTGAGGTCGGTCGACCGATCTCCACCATCGGTTGACCGCCCCCCCAGCCAGGTCGACACATTCTTAAGTTTATGTCGACCCACTCCTATTGGGTACAATGTGGGATCTAGGGGGGGTGAATAGATCCCCTTATAAAAATTTGGCTAAAACTAAAGACCACACAAACTAGTTCAAGTTAAATTTAGTGGAAGCTAATGTAAATGATGGCTCACTCCAAACAAGTCTCGAACACTTAACGGGTTGAAAAAATAAACAGGTGAAGGCTAACACAAAACCGAGCTCAAACACTTAGCAGATTTAATGCATATACGGGTGATGGCTCACACACAAGCTGCTAGTCAAACCAATGCTATCACACTCACAACAAAGATGTCAAATATCAAGCACACACCCCATCCTGTGAAGAAGATAGATGAAAAGGATCACACACACACACAGCAAACCACGATGCACAAGGGATTTTTAGGTGGTTCGGCCAGACACCCAGTCTACCTACATCCACCCCTCACCAGATCAGGTGAGGCTTCCACTGACTCACAGCTTGAAGAGGTTGATCCACAGCTTCGAGGAAAAAATACCTACAATTGCTGAGTAACACATGTAGCTTAACTTGCTGAGCAACAAAGCTTGCTTAACCCGCTGAGCAACACAGCTTGCTTCTGCTGATACACAGCTTAACGAGGAACCAATCCTCAACACAACTGAGCCTTACTGCTTGCTTGAAGAACCAAAGGAAAAAAAATTGAGAACAAAAGCAAAAACCAAAAGAAGAAAACACAAGATATAGCTCTAGACGAGTAGAATGGCTTGGATCTGATCTAGAGGCCAAAGAAACAAACAAGTCTTCAAAACACTCCGGCTGCACTCAACTCTCAAGACCTCTCTCTTTCTTTTTCTCTTTTTCTTCTCACAGTCGCTCACAGATGGCTCCTCATTCCTCTCTCTTTTTATTCTCATGAACTCTCTTTTCTCTTTTTCTCTTCTCTACTAGGCAGCCATGGCAACTCTCTCTCTCCTTTTTCTTTCTTCCTCTGCAAGCACACTCTTCTCTCAACAGCCCACTTCTTCTTACAACACCCCCTCTTTTCACAAAGGAAGACACCCTTATATTGAACAGGTGCTCCGAAAATGCTATTGGATAAATTAATTTGATTCCTTCTTTTTCTCATTTGTCCACGTGATAGGAGAGAGATTATTCTTCTGATAGAAACCTCAGATCACGTGCCATCCATGAGCTTCGGCGCGTGACGGACACAAGGAAACTAGAGTTCACTATACCGATCTATTTGTGAAACTTAATAAGCTATTTGTCACCCTTGTCTTCAAAGAGTTGTAACCTTAACTGCTTTTCTCATTGCCTTCAGTCATCGCCTTATCCATTTATCACCTTTGCGAGTGTTTTCTTTACAACCTATTTGTTACCCTTACTTACCTATTTGTCACCCTTTGGAAGTCATTTGTCACCCTTACCAGTGTATTTGTCTGCCTTAGTAAGGTATTTGTCACCCTTAGTGTTCTTCAGTTCATCTTCATTTATGTGAGCGTTTTGAATAGACTAGAGTTGAGTTGACCGAGGTCAACAACTAGATCACTGTAGCTAATAGGGTTGACTAGAGCTTTGACTGGACCTCTAAAGCAGGCAAAGGCTTAACTTTGACTTGTTGACTTTGATTGGGTCAATCATTGACTTGGTCAGCTTGAAATATGAACTTGCTTGGTCACTTTGACTATTGTTGACTTGACAAAAATGAACTTTGACTGATTTGGCTTGACTGTGGTCAACTCTCTTTTGGTAAACGGAGTCCAACTTCTCCTTCTCCTTCAACTTCTTAGCTTTTTCTTCATATCAATCTATTTGTTACCATTATCAGCCCATTTTTCACCATTATCAACCCATTTGTCACCATTGTCAACATATTTTTCACCCTTATGAACCCATTTTTCAACCTTAGTCTTCAATAGCTGGCCAAGGCTTCTGGCGTGCTTCTCGAGTCGACTCCACTTGCGACTGAGTCAACTCTTTTTCTATACTTTTCATGCTTTCAGCGTTGCCATCTATTTTTCAATGATATAGATCTATTTGTCACCGATATGCCCCTATTGATCTTCCCATCGTAGCGAGATTATTAGAGGGATTACCATCCGTTCACCGTGAACCGCTGGAGTTTTTACTGCGTAAACATATGGGCTCTTGATTTCATCTCCCCCTCCCTGAAGTCCATCATGGGAGGATGGAATCTACCAGAGATCTGGCCCTACAGGCCTGAATGGTTGCCTTCTCCTTTGGCCCTCTACATAGTGCTACCTAGTCAATTTTCTCGCACTCTGTTTCACTCGTAGGTAATCCGGAGTGCTCCATTTGACCATGGCTTTCATAGCTTGAACTGGTACCACCCCATACAGATATAGGCGATCTAGCTCAGGTTGGCACCCCTTTTCCCCTTCGGTTTTAACCGATTCGGCTCTCATTTTTGCCCATTCCTGATCCGGCATAGATCAGCGGTTGCGATCTAGTGCACCTCAGTTGCGTGACCCGGCACACCATGTCAATATGATCCGGTGCCATCCTTCATGGCTGATTTGGTGTAGCATTTCGTCCAATTTTTCCCTGGCTTTTTGATCACGATTCTAGGCTTTTCAGCCCCTCTCGGAGCATCCTGGCAATCCTTATCCTTTTGTAGGCTATCCCTTAGGGATATGGGGCTACGGATAACATGGTATGCCGCTATGCTAAGCGTATCCGAACATTTAAGGGACCGTCTCGGATCCTCCGTGGATGAGTACTCGCTTCTCACCCCTGAAATGCCTTGAGTCTAGCGGAGATGTTGCTCGAATTTTACCAGAAGCCGAACCCACAAATAAATAAATGGTGGAGTAATCATAACTCCGAAGAAAGGGTAAAAGGAAGCACAGATGAAACAATAAATAAGAAATAATAATAACAATAAAAAATATAAAATATAAAAATATAAAATATAAAATATAAAATATAAAATAAATAATGATCAAGATAATAAATGATCATGATAAAAGAATAAAAAAATATGTTAACAAAAATGATAAACACATATATAGGTGTACAACATATAAAAGAAAGAGAAGATGTGTCACGCCCCGAGCGCGGAAGGAACCCGGGAGAACGTGATGAGTTTATATCAATCATGTCAATCAGAGTAAGTAGAATTTCTACATCACAACAGAGTGCGCAATAAGGCGAGAATTTTAAAACTTAACCATATACTGATACCATCGATAGCAACTTAACCATTAAACAAAGTCACATAACTCCAAGACGATACAATTCTAATCAGGCCCACAAGCCTTAAATGTAACAACTCTTGACATAACAAAATATCTAACAACAAGCCTCCAAGGAATAAACTAAAGACGACTCGACATGATAAGGTATAGCAGCATGGCACTTGCAGATTCTACGCTCGTCACTCTTGCTCCTGCCCATCCGAGTCCGAGTCAGGGTCCGTATTACCGGAAAGGTTTGGGGAAAAGAACTTGGTGAGCGAACACTCAGTAGGAATTATATCTCAAGAACTAGCAATTGGTTTAAGTAATTACTTCTTCCAAATGAAAATGCAAGTCTAGCATGTAAAACATGTAAAATAGGATGATACAGGTTTGAACATAATAACACGAGGAAATAACATGTGCTGTTGATCCAAGATAGGAAATTTCAAGTATTCAAGATTTCAAGTATTTGAACAAGTACCGAGTATATCAATAAAGTTTTTCATGTCACGAGATAATGGCTATTAACTAGCAAGTACTTTGCCCATTCCGGGCCACGCAAGTCAAGTCAATCAAGTCAAGCACGCGGGAGAGACGATAGAGATATAGTGGAGTGTCGTAGATTCAAGCAAGTACTTCGGTGCAATGCCACACCGTGATCAATATGTTGTGACCCCTCTATGTTGATAATGTTGACACTTACTTTATTTCATTGGCAACACCGTTGTTTTGATTGATTGGCAACTGTTTTTGATTTGATGAAATTGCTCTATCAGATTGACTATGTGTTCTTTGCATTTAATACACTGCTGTCTGCATTTCTTACTCGCATGTGTCTATACACTGGAAACTCTCTTGTCGATTGAGTCTACACATTCATCACTTACCTTTCGCTCAAGATGAAGTCCACACACTGCATCTCAATTGAATTGGTTAAGGGTGTACATCATCAACACATCATGTTACAGCGTCAACGCACTTCATTGGATGTGTGTACAGCGTCAACTCGCTAAGTGTGTACATCGTCAACGCATGAAGTCTGGACATTAGTCTTAATATGCTAAGTCGGTACAACATTCAATGTCTAGAGCTTCATAAAGTCTGTACAACAGACTGTTACAGCAAGTCTGTTCATTGTCTGTCTTCCTTAGCGTCTTGATATTTGAAGTCCGGACATTGATCTTCAAATCCAAAGCTTGCACATTGGTCTTCAAATCCAAAGTCTATACAATGGTCTTCACACATGAAGTCCATACATTCGATGTGCAGAGTTGATGTCTATACTATGCCTTATGCTGATCAAGTCTACACAATGGTCGGTGGCAAGCCTGTACACTGGCCTCTGCTTCTCAAGTCCATACATTGGCTTCAAGACTTTCATGTCTATACACTGAAGTCTTCACATTCGCTTGCATTACATGAAGTCCATAAGTGGGCAAAGTCTGTACACTGCCCATGCTTCATGCAGCGTCAACTCATCCTTCATGCAGCGTCAACTCCTCAAGTATATACAATGCTTTCCTTCGGATGAAGCCTTTAAGTGCATTATGTCTATACAATGCCTATAGGATTTAAAGTCCATACAGCCGTTGCCTCCTTTGTTGAAGTCAACACATTGGGCAAGTCTGTACGTTGCATTCGCCTTCACAAGTCTATAGAACGAAGTATATACACTGCAATGTACATACTTAAATCTTATGTCTTTATTCTTGTTGCTGAAGGGAACTGGGTCGACGCTGGGAGCTTAAAGCGTCCACACATCAGTTAACGAAGCCTTCACGATATCTTCCACTGCGTCAACGCCACAAGTAAGCAGCGTCGACGCAGTAGTTAAAGAAGCATTCACCTTCACAGGCTATTCCACTGCGTCAACGCCACATTTGAGCAGCGTCGACACAACAGCTAAAGAGACGAGGCTAATGGCTACTGGAATGCCTCACTGCGTCAACGCCACATTTAAGCAGCGTCGACACAGCAGCTAAAGAGACGAGGCAAATGGCTACTAGAATGCCTCACTGCGTCAACGCCACATTTGAGCAGCGTCGACGCAGCAGCTAAAGAGACGGGGCTAATGGCTACTGGAATGCCTCACTGCGTTAACGCCATTGATTGACAGCGTCGACGCAGCAAGTCAGATTGCTGTCATTGAGCACGTGAACGGAGAACTCTATACATCGGACTGAAGAAGCTAATGAGGGGCACGTGATCCCAGGTACCTGGCTCGTGATCCGAGAAGGACAAGGTATCCAGATAAGGACACGTGTACTGACACTCCATTGGATGCTGCCACGTGGTCCAAATTGCTGGGCGGGAAACGTGGAGAGCACACGCCTGCTGCTGTTGTTGCTATATAAACAAGTCTTCTTCCACAAAAGAAGACTGATCGAAAGAAAAGAAGAGAAAGTCTATATAGCAGTGAGCCTTCGATCCACAGAGAGAAAAGAGAGAAGAAGAAGATACAGAAAAGAAGAAATGGAGAAGAAGGAGGAAAAGAGAGAGGAAGAGATCGAGAGAGATTGAGTTGAGAGAGAGCTGATTGAGAGTGAGAGTGAGAGAGTATGTATCTCAGTCTCGTGGTTCAAAACCAGAGCTGAGCTTTGCTCTTAGAGCTATATTGCTTTTGAGCTTTTCTGTTTTCATTTTGATTCTGTCTTTCATTTTCGAATACTGTTTCTTCAAGCTGTGTGTCAGCGGTCTTGTAGTGGTGGTCTCCACTGGACGGGTCAAGCTGTATTTCCCCAGCGGTTGCAGAGGATCAGATCCTCTGGTCGGCAAGCTGTAGTGCCCAGCGAAGCTGTGTATCAGCGGGTTGTTTGGCCAAGCTGTAAAGCCCAGCGGACGCAAGCTGTGCTGCGCAGCAGGAAGCCATACTCGGTTGAGTGTTGGGTGGACGTAGGTCGTTGACCGAACCACCTAAAAATTATGTGTGCAGTGTGTTTGTGTTTTTGTGTGATCTGTGTGCGATGGGAATTTCTTGCTTAGCTTATTTGATTGCATCGCTTATGCTCATGTCTTGCTTTCTACCTTTTGCTTAGCATTCTTCCTTTAGCTTTACTGATGTTTGCCTAAATTCCACTTTAGAACTTACAATAGTTTTAAATTAGGCAAGTTGATCTATTCACCCCCCTCTAGATCCACCATCTGTGGAGATAGACTGCGTCCATCTAACCCAACACTTGGTATCAGAGCCTAACTCTTCTGCAGGGACTCATCGCCCGAAGAGAATAGGAAGAGATGGATGCTCGAGGGATGACTGCAGAAGGTCACTCAACAACGAAGCCCCCATTCTTTGACGGATCAAACTACGCATACTGGAAGAACCGTATGCAAGTGTTCCTCAGGGCTAAGGATTATGAGATTTGGAAGATTGTCAGCAAGTGACCTTATGAGCTGTCCCCGAATGAAGATGTATGGACCAAGGAGGAGATCAGAAGGTCCACGCTGAATTGGAGTGCTATTAATGCTATCCAGTGCGCTCTGCATCCTACAGAATTCTCCCGTGTATCTGCTTGCAAATCAGCTAAGGAGATGTGGGATGCGCTGGAAGTAATTCATGAAGGTACATCTCAAGTAAGAGAGCAGAAGGCAAATCTTCTTGTATCTGAGTATGGAGCCTTCAAGATGAAGCAGAACGAGTCCATCAGTGAAATGTACGCTCGTTTGACTGTCATAACCAATGGCCTTAGAGGTTTTGGAAAACCTTAGGCAGAGTATGATGTAGTGAGGAAAATTCTGCGCTCCCTGACTCCCAATTGGCACACCAAAGCAACAGTGATGGAGGAGTCAAGGGACCTACGTAATACTAAAGCTGATGAGCTGATTGGCTCACTAATGGCATATGAGATAAACATGCCAAGGACAGATGAAGCCGAGAGGAAGAAGAAGCCGATAGCGCTGAAGGCTAGTTCCAGCAAATCAACAAAATCCAGCTCCAGCAGCTCTTCATCATCAGAGGAGAGCCTAAATGAAGAAGAAGATGTGACTCGATCTGAGATAGCCATGATGACTAGAGAGTTCAGGCGATTTCTCAGAAAGGGAGCAGGACGGTTCGGCCAGAAGAAATATAGTGGTGGCCGAAAGGATAAAAGGTATAAATCTAAACCTGCAAAGAAAGATGAAGCTAATGTATGTTATCAATGCAGGAAACCAGGGCATCTGAAAATTGACTGTCCAGACAATCAGAAACATAAGGACAGGTCAAAGAAGAAAATCAAGAAGGGAAGAGCTATGATCACCACATGGAGTGATGAAGATGAAGGCTCTTTCAGCAACAACTCAGATAGTGAAGCCGAATCTGAACAGCCCATTTGCCTTATGGCAACAAGCTCCGAAGATAGAGAGGAGGACACAGATGAGGTAATCACTAGATTTGAAAACTTCACAATTGCTGATTGGGTAGATGCTTATCATGACATAGCTGATAGAGCTGATGATATTAGAAAAGAGAATAGGCATCTTAGAAGAAAAATCAATTCCAGGCAAAATGATAAAACACTAACTGATAAAATTGCATGTTTGGAATCTGAGATTGATGAATTGAAACTCACATGCTCTGAAGAAGATGAAATCAAAAATGAGTTAAAAGCTTCCAAGGAAGAGAATCTAAGGCTTGAAAATGAAATTGATGAATGGAAGCTGAAGATTCAGAAATGTGAAAGTGAAGTCAAAATTATCTCTGAAAAATATGAAGCTGTCCTCAATGTCAACAATGAGCTGAAAAAGGCTATTGATGAACTTCAGAAAGACAATGAGGATAAAATGAAAACCATTGAGAAAATGACCCAAGGAACAGATAACTTAAATGCTTTGTTAGGGTCAAAGGTAAATTTCAGAAAAGAGAGCCTAGGATTTAATTCTAGTGCAACAAAAACATTCGGAATGAAAACAATTTCATTTGTTGCTCAAAAGGAAAAGGGACCTCTAATTAGCATGAACTCAACAAATTTAATGAACAAAACTACTAATCTAAAAAAGACCAGTGTTGAGGAGAAGGGTAAACAAAAACTCAGTGAGCCTAGTAGAGCTAGCACATCTAAGCAGAATCCTAGGGCTCAGACTCAGGTTAGGGGTCAACCTACACAGTCCAGTAAACCCCAGGTCAAGGTAACCCAGTCTCCACCAACACCTCCACCTCTTAAGAAGACCCAATACAAACCTGTGTATAGGTCAGCAGGGACCAAAGTACAGGGGAGACAGGGTGTTGCTAGGAGTCAACCCAATTATTCTTATCAACCCAAAGCTCAGACCCACTACAATGCACAGCCAACCTACTTCAATAGGTCAAATTGGTCTAGAACTCAGGGTAGGTTTACAGGTCTTGCATTCCAGGGTGCTCAAAACCAAAGACCTTACAGTGCAAATTGGGTCAATGGGTATGGTTACTGGACATCTAGAAATCAATATTTTCATAGCCAACCCAGGAACTACTATGGCCAAAATTTTGTGGACATACCCTGGCCAAGGCACTGGCACAGAAATAACAATACTGTCAATAAACATGCTGCTGCCAATAAGAAAAAGAACAATAAGAAGAAAAGGAACAACAACAGAAGAAAATATGTAGGATCCACTGAACAAAACACATTTAAACAAATGTGGATTCTGAAACATTTGCTTTCCATTTTTGCTTCTAGTTCATTTACATTGGAGCCCAATCAGTCTTGGGTTCCAAACTTCTCTACCTAATTGTGCATGCAGGTATGCCTGGCAGCCAAGAACAACTTGTGGTACATGGATAGCGGCGGCTCCAGGCATATGACAGGAGATAAGGCCAAATTTTACATACTAACTGAGAAAGTAGAAGGCCTTGTCACCTTTGGAAGCAACACAAAGGGTAGGATTATCGGATCAGGTAAGGTAGGTAAGTGTTCTACCTGCTGCATTGATGATGTTATGCTGGTTGAAGGGTTAGCCTATAATCTACTTAGCATTAGCCAGTTATGTGATAAAGGTTACAATGTTTTATTCAATTCTCAATGCTGCAAGGTGTTTGAACCTGATTCTGATATTGTCAAATTTTTTGGAAAAAGAATAAATAATACTTCATGATAAATTTAGATGAAATTCAACACACTAACCTTTGCCTTACTGCCAGTAGAGAAGACATAGCATTTTTATGGCATCGTAGGTTAGGTCATGCTAGCTACACTGTTTTGCACAAATTAAATAAGCATGGCATGATTAGAGGACTTCCTGAAGTCTCATTCAAGAAAGAAAACAAAATCTGTGATGCATGCACTCAATCTAAGATAACCAGAAAGTCATTTAAGTCTAGAACTGAAAATCTGTCTTCCAAACCCTATGAGCTGATACATATGGACCTTTTTGGGCCAACTAGATCTGTCAGCCTATCAGGGAGGAGGTATGGGTTTGTCATGGTAGATGACTTTTCTAGGTATACTTGGGTTTATTTCTTGTCTAATAAGAGTGATGCTTTCTCAGAATTTCAGGAGTTCTATGTTAAAACAAATCAGAAAATTGAGAACATTTTGTCTGATCATGGAGGTGAGTTTGAAAACTCACAATGTGATGAATTCTATAGGTCAAATGGAATCAACCACAGGTACTCCTCACCAAGGACACCTGAGCAGAATGGAGTTGTGGAGAGAAGGAACAGAAACCTAGTGGAAATGGGTCGTACACTCCTTGTCGAAGGTGGTCTACCAAAGAAATTTTGGGCTGAAGCAGTGAATACTGCCTGTTATGTAATTAACAGAGCCATGGTAAGACCTTCTACCCAGCAAACACCATATGAGATATTAAAAGGTAAGAAACCTTCTATTGCTCACTTCAAGGTTTTTGGTTGTAAATGTTTCATTCACATAAATGATAAAAAGCACCTTGATAAATTTGAACCTAAAGGAGAACCAGGAATTTTTCTTGGCTATTCTGAAAACACCCGAGCATACAGAGTGTACAATCTGAACTCTAAAACTATTGAAGAATCTCCACACATAATTTTTGATGAATCCTTGAAAATTCTGATGTTGGTCAATGCAGGAATGAAAACAATGGTGAAATTCTGAAGGAAGGAGATCCTGCAGACAAATCCGAGGATGAAGAAGAACATAAAGAGCTTAATGAAGAGGAACCTACAGCTCAGGGGGAGGTAAATCAAGTTCATGATAGTCCAATTGCAAATATTAGATATCTCAAGGATCATCCTGTAGATAATGTCATTGGAAATCTGCATGATCCCCCTAGGACTAGAGGCCACTTAAGAATTCAACATGAACTGAATGCTTATGCTTTTGTATCAAACATAGAACCCAAGTCCATTGACTGTGCTCTCCAAGATGTGCATTGGATTAGTGCCATGCATGAGGAGCTTAATCAGTTTGACAGGAATAAGGTGTGGCATTTGGTTCCACCTCCTGATCATGAAACAGTCATAGGGACATGGGTATTTAGAAACAAAACTGATGAAGCGGGGAATGTTATTAAAAATAAAGCCAGACTTGTAGCTCAGGGGTACAATCAGGAATTTGGAATTGACTTTGAAGAGTCTTTTGCCCCTGTAGCTAGGTTAGAAGCAATAAGAATCTTATTGGCTTATGCATGTTCCCTAGGAATAAACCTTCAGCAGATGGATGTGAAATCTGCTTTTCTAAATGGGGAAATTAATGAGGATGTCTATGTGAGACAGCCTCCTGGGTTTGAATGTTTAGATTTCCCTAATCATGTTTACAAGCTCAATAAAGCACTCTATGGTTTAAAGCAAGCTCCTAGAGCTTGGTATGACAGGTTGAGCAAATTTCTCACCGACAAGAACTTCACAAGAGGTATAGTAGATCAAACATTATTTACCAAGGTAAGCCATCTAGATATTCTTATCATTTAGATTTATGTGGATGACATTGTGTTTGGGTCAACTAACCCCAAATTGTGTGAGGAATTCTCTCAAATAATGACTGATGAATTTGAAATGAGCTCAATGGGTGAGCTCAAACTATTTCTTGGACTGCAGGTTACACAAACAGAAGATGGCATCTTCATCTCTCAGTCCAAGTATGTAAAGAACTTATTGAAGAAGTACAAAATGGACAACCTCAAGAAAATAGCTACTCCAATGGGTACATCAACCAGTTTGGATGAAGACTCTAAAGGTAAACCTGTGGACCAAAGGCTATACAGAGGTATGATCGGATCTCTTCTCTATCTTACAGCATCTAGGCCTGATATACAATTTGCTGTGTGTTTATGCTCTAGATTTCAGGCCAATCCTAAAGAAAATCACTTTAAAGCTGTGAAAAGAATTTTTAGGTATTTACTAGGCACCCAAGAACTAGGTCTCTGGTATCTTGCTAAGTGTGAGTTAGAGCTTCTAGCCTACACTGATGCAGACTATACTGGGCCTCGAGTAGATAGAAAAAGCACCAGTGGCTACTGTCAATTCCTTGGTGGCTGTCTAGTGTCTTGGGCATCTAAGAAGCAACACACTGTAGCATTATCCACAGCTGAAGCTGAGTATGTTGCAACATGTAATTGTGCAGCCCAATTACTTTGGATTAAGCACCAACTGGCTGATTATCAGATAAATCTGGGATGCATTCCACTTTTATGTGATAATACTAGTGCTATATGACTTGCTAAAAATCCTGTTCACCATTCTAGGACTAAGCATATAGTGATAAAATATCATTTTCTTAGAGATGCTGTAAATAAAAAGGAGGTTGAAATGAATTTCATAGAATCTGAAAAACAAATTGCTGATATTTTTACTAAGCCTCTTGGGAATGAAAAATTTAAGTTTCTTAGAAGAGAACTTGGCTTATGTAAATTTCAGCATGATGAATGATTGTTTAATTACTGTGAATAAAATCTCTGATGTGGACTTGTTTTTGATTGCTTGGATAAATCATGTGGATGTGAATGTGGATGTGAATGTGGATGTGATTGTCTTTGCATGTCCTTGCATATCATTCATTCATGACCTATGCATAAACTCTCTCTCAATTAATTCTTGCCATGTTGCATGCATATAGACAGGGGGAGTATTGCTAGAAATTCAGAGTGGTTTCAACTTTCTTGAAGTCATTCAACCTTTAACTTTGAATACTTGTATCTGACATTATGGCAATCTGTTGGTCAGTTTTGATTTCTAAGCAGTATAAAATGGACTTCTTCATTTATAAGGATTTGAATTGTTCAAAGACTGATGTAATGGTTTAAATCTTCTAATGGTTGGAGTTTAAAGATTGCAATCAGTATATAAGTAAGTTGAAAATTGATAAAACTCTCAACCTCTTTCTTATTTCATGTCAGACAAAGCTAATCATATCTGAAATTTGAAAACTCATCTGAAATCATGTTAGAGAGGTTAAGTATGTGTATTATTCTTGAACAAGTCATTCTGAAACATAAAAGGGACATCTAAGAAAGCTATTGAAAACATTGAAAATCATTGAAAAATAGTATTGGCAGAGCAATGACTGATAAATCACTGAGAAACTGAGTGATCCATCAAAGAAGTGGACAACACTCATGTCATGAAGTGTATCAGCTATCTCTGTTTAAAATGTTCAAAACAGCAGGCTGGTTTCACTGAGTACCTAGGGGTAACTGGCATCTGATAAACGTGTACCCTCATACAAAAAGGTATAACTCAGTTCTGTTGAATTTGATCATAGGCAGAATGGTCCATCTTGTTGAGTATCTAGGGGTATTGGCGTCTTATAAACGTATACCCTTACGCAGAAAGACTTATGGTACCTAAATGCTCAACATGATCTAATATTGATAATGCTGCTCCTTCAAAAGAAAAGTTCATGAGTGTCAATTTGTTTAGTTTCAATACATAACTTGATTTCTCTAAATATTTTTATGAGACTATGAAAGTAAGATATTACGAAACTGAATCTTTCATGCAAATATGATTCTGGTTTATGTTTTATCATGTACAGTGAACTTATCTATTGCTTGTAGTGCATGAACTCCATATTTTATCATTTTTAAACCAGAACTCTTTCAGACAGCAGTTTCTAATTTCATATGACTGAAGACTCTATGCTTTAGAATGCTTATTCATGAACTACCTGTTCAGAATGCCAGTCAGTTCCTCTCTTGATTCCTCCATTGTATTTAATTTGTCCCCCCTCTTTGTTGATGGTAAAGGGGGAGAATATTGTCAAGATGATGTCTAGGGGGATGTTCGAACACATTTTATTCTATCTAGTTTATTTGTTTGTTTGTTTATTTATTTTATTATTTATTGGCGTGCCAGTCACCGAAGTGACAATTTTATTGTGCGCTCGATCTGACTTGGTCAGTCGATTGTGAGTGATCGTGTCTGGACTAGAAGTCCGTCATACCCTGAACGCTATGACGTTAATTACGTCCTCCCTAAGGAAGACAACCCTTGATTAAACGCTAAAAGTAGGAGTCCCCGAGAGGCAAAAATATATTCATGTGCGCAATTTGGATTTCATACCAGAGCCTGGAAGGCGGGCAAGATAATAGTAACATCAACTGTAGAAACAGATGATATCGTTAAGTCAGCGGTTCAAAGACCGGGCAAAGGGGGGAAGGGAAAATTTCAGTCACAGGCAGACTGGGCCGTGGCCATGATGGGGGTTCAAAGCATTGATCGATATTTCGACAGCATTTCCCCTTTATCTGGATTATGCCCAGGGGGAAATAGACTATCACCCACGGAGTGCCGGGATGAAAGCCAAGAGAGAGAGAAGTGTTGAACTTCCCGAATCGCGTATCTGCCATGGGGCAATGCTTGATATTCCCTATAGAAGCCGGCGGCACTCATGCAGTGGCAGAGCCCTCCCGAGCTAAAGGGGTTATTCGTGAACCCGATGCGGGACGACGGAATGTAAGCGAATGCTTAATGTTGCGCCCTCGCACGTGGATCGACCTGCGCGGTCAGGTCGCGGGGATTTAAGATTCAGTAACAACATTTGAGTAGGTTATCAATGCAGTTCAAGTGCGCAAAGGTTCCCGGGGGTAGCTTAATATTGGCTTTCATCATCCTGGGGGAATTTTGGCAGCACCTCCCCTAGACTTAGCATTTGCCAGAGAATGGTATAGGCTGACATCCACGGAGTGCCGGGATGAAAGCCGAAAAATGAGTGAGCACTAAGGCTCGAAGCGACTGTTCATGTCTCTGGCTTCGCTCATTTGGCTGGCCAAGGGGGGGGAGGGTTCTCGGCATGAGCATTTGGTGGATGGAGAGAGGGTTCTCGGCCTGGGCATTTAGTGGACAAAGGGAGGCTCTCGGCCTGGTCCTTGGGCTGGCCAAGGGGCTCTCGGCATGACCTTTTAGTGGACAAAGGGGGGATCTCGGCCTGGTCCTTGGGCTGGCCAAGGGGGGTTCTCGCCATGAGCATTGGTTGGCCAAAGGGGCTCTCGGCGCGGTCATTTGGCTGGCCAAGGGGGTTCTCGGCCTGGCATTTGGTGGATGGAGAGGGCTTCTCGGCCTGGCCTTTGGCTTGGGAGGGGGACTCTCGGCACAAGGCTTCCCGGCGCGCTCATGGCCGCGCCGGGAGCCTGGCGCCGGGAGGCTGTGGGCTGTGGTTTTCTTCACAAGGAGAGGCTTTGTCGTTTAGCAAAGGGGATAGCCCTCTCGGCTGAGGGGTTTTCGGTGGGGAATTTAGCACGCCGAGAGGGTGGAATGCAGAAGGATTTTCAGGGTTTCAGAGCTCAATTACGATGCTCTGTTTCTGGGATTTCTGGGTTTTATGGCTTGGATTGATGTCGAATCAGGAGTGCAGAGGGGGGATTTCATGGGTACTTCTGTTGGAAGGATGCCAAGGGAGCCGAGATACCAAATCAGGAGGCAGAAGAGAGATCATCGTCCGGGCCTGAGAAACTTTTATCTGTATACTACCAGACGTCTGGGGGAGTCAAGAGATGGCTGTCTCTGATCCCCCGGACTAGCATGGTATCATCTGGGAAGCAGATCTGCAACGAGAGAACCCTTGATGCTGAGACCTCAGACCCTAATCATTCAACGATTGGAATGGGGATCCAGGGTAGCATTCGTCTACGGGTTCAAATGCATCATTTATAGCCGGCGGGCCAGGGAACCAAGAGATTAATGTCTCTAGTTCCCGGACAGCACAAGGGGCTTGAGGAACATACTCAAATACATACGGAAGGCATGCTATTGAAGCGGGAAGAGAGAAGAGAATAGAACCCAGCAACCCATTGAACAAGGGTGGGGGTTCTACCTTCATCCCTGTTCGAAGAACAGACCTGACTCCGAAGCCTGAGTCATTTCGCCCATGGGGCATTCATACAAACAATATGCATACACATGGAGACAAAAGAAGATAGTATCGCATAAAATCCATCACGGCCATTGCATTTATTCATCTCACCTTCACTTACATCGACTTCATAACTGAAGCCAAGAAACACACAGAGGAGAAGAAGGGAGAGAATCGTATGAACAATCTAAACATCAAGATCTCTACCATTAGATACGGGGAATCAGTAAAGAGAAAAAGAAAGAAAAAGAAACATCGAACATGGGGGGGGAGGGTGGAGCATTGACTCCTCTCCCTCCCCCTATCAGCCCACCTGGAGCCTCTCTTCCTTCTTTCTTCTGCTTCTCCTTTCGACGGAGACTCTCTCGCTTTCTTTTCCTATCTCTTTTCTTTCTGGATATCTCTTCGCTCTTTTTTCTTTGCCTCTTTCTTTTCTTCTTTTCTGTCTGTCCGCCCTTCTTTCTTGTGGGAGAAGCAATGGGTTTTATAGAACCCTTGCCTTGCGAAAGGGATCTCGGCGCCTGTATCCATGGGAGAAGTTCTCGGCGCGCCTTCCTTCAGGCTCTCGGCGCGTCCAGCGGCCCTTCGTTGAGGTTCCCGGCGCTATGGTCAGAAGCCCAATCGGCCAGCCCATTTAGTGCTTTTAGGCCGCATAATTGCCTTGGCTTCTCTTAGTTATTTTGTATTGACTTTTATCAGAACCGAAAGGGGGCCCTTTAGTAGTGACACAGCTTTGTTGAGATCATCTCGAGGTTCCATCAGTGAACAAACTGGGGCTTTATCAGTATTGGCATCTGAATGATGACGATAACACCGGACATTAGCCAGGCCTGAGACGGTCCTAGCCGGGCAATTGGTTGGTGGTGAGGATCCTCCCTCAATCCTGACTTTGCAGGCATCTTCCAGTCTTTGTCGCTGGTCTGGTCCCATCTTTATCTTTGTTCATATTTTAGCTGTCAACAGGGGAGAATACATATCTGTCTGAATTTAGAAGTCAATTCTGAATTCATTCCAAGGGAGAGTTTGAGGCAGTGAGTTGCATGCCTTCATAGCGTCTGCATGTCAATCAGCATAACACATCATGTCTTTCATCAAACATATATCTATATGACAGGATGTTGCTCTTCTACTTCATATGGGGTTGCCATCATCAAAAAGGGGGAGATTGTTGTGACCCCTCTATGTTGATAATGTTGACACTTGTTTTATTTCATTGGCAACACCATTATTTTGATTGATTGGCAACTGTTTTTGATTTGATGAAATTGCTCTATCAGATTGACTATGTGTTCTTTGCATTTAATACACTGTTGTCTGCATTTCTTACTCTCATGTGTCTATACACTGGAAACTCTCATGTCGATTGAGTCTACACATTCATCACTTACCTTTCGCTCATGATGAAGTCCACACACTGCATCTCAATTGAATTGGTTAAGGGTGTACAGCGTCAACGCATCATGTTATAGCGTCAACGCACTTCATTGGATGTGTGTACAGCGTCAACTCGCTAAGTGTGTACAGCGTCAACGCATGAAGTCTGGACATCAGTCTTAATATGCTAAGTCTGTACAGCATTCAATATCTAGAGCTTCATGAAGTCTGTACATCAGACTGTTATAGCAAGTCTGTTCATTGTCTGTCTTCCTTAGCATCTTGATATTTGAAGTCCGGACATTGATCTTCAAATCCAAAGTCTGCACATTGGTCTTCAAATCCAAAGTCTATACAATGGTCTTCACACATGAAGTCCATACATTCGATGTGCAGAGTTGATGTCTATACTATGCCTTATGCTGATCAAGTCTACACAATGGTCGGTGGCAAGCCTGTACACTGGCCTCTGCTTCTCAAGTCCATACATTGGCTTCAAGACTTTCATGTCTATACACTGAAGTCTTCACATTCGCTTGCATTACATGAAGTCCATAAGTGGGCAAAGTCTGTACACTGTCCATGCTTCATGCAGCGTCAACTCATCCTTCATGCAGCGTCAACTCCTCAAGTATATACAATGCTTTCCTTCGCATGAAGCCTTTAAGTGCATTATGTCTATACAATACCTCTAGGATTTAAAGTCCATACAGCCATTGCCTCCTTTGTTGAAGTCAACACATTGGGCAAGTCTGTACGTTGCATTCGCCTTCACAAGTCTATAGAACGAAGTATATACACTGCAATGTACATACTTAAATCTTATGTCTTTATTCATGTTGCTGAAGGGAACAGGGTCGACGCTGGGAGCTTAAAGCGTCCACGCATCAGTTGACGAAGCCTTCGCGATATCTTCCACTATGTCAACGCCACAAGTAAGCAGCGTCGACGCAGTAGTTAAAGAAGCATTCACCTTCACAGGCTATTCCACTGCGTCAACGCCACATTTGAGCAGCGTCGACGCAGCAGCTAAAGAGACGAGGCTAATGGCTACTGGAATGCCTCACTGCGTCAACGCCACATTTGAGCAGCGTCGACGCAGCAGCTAAAGAGACGAGGCTAATGGCTACTGGAATGCCTCACTGCGTCAACGCCACATTTGAGCAGCGTCGACGCAGTAGCTAAAGAGACGGGGCTAATGGCTACTGGAATGCCTCACTGCGTTAACGCCATTGATTGACAGCGTCGACGCAGCAAGTCAGATTGCTGTCATTGAGCACGTGAACGGAGAACTCTATACATCGGACTGAAGAAGCTAATGAGGGGCACGTGATCCCAGGTACCTGGCTCATGATCCGAGAAGGACAAGGTATCCATATAAGGACACGTGTACTGACACTCCATTGGATGCTACCACGTGGTCCAATTTGTTGGGCGGGAAACGTGGAGAGCATACGCCTGCTGCTGTTGTTGCTATATAAACAAGTCTTCTTCCACAAAAGAAGACTGATCGAAAGAAAAGAAGAGAAAGTCTATACAGCAGTGAGCCTTCGATCCACAGAGAGAAAAGAGAGAAGAAGAAGATACAGAAAAGAAGAAATAGAGAAGAAGGATGAAAAGAGAGAGAGGAAGAGATCGAGAGAGATTGAGTTGAGAGAGAGCTGATTGAGAGTGAGAGTGAGAGAGTATGTATCTCAGTCTCGTGGTTCAAAACCAGAGCTGAGCTTTGCTCTTAGAGCTATATTGCTTTTGAGCTTTTCTGTTTTCGTTTTGATTCTGTCTTTCATTTCTGAATACTGTTTCTTCAAGCTGTGTGTCAGCGGTCTTGCAGTGGTGGTCTCCACTGGACGGGTCAAGCTATATTTCCCCAGCGGTTGCAGAGGATCAGATCCTCTGGTCGGCAAGCTGTAGTGCCCAGTGAAGCTGTGTATCAGTGGGTTGTTTGGCCAAGCTATAAAGCCCAGCGGACGCAAGCTGTGCTGCGCATCAGGAAGCCATACTCGGTTGAGTGTGGGGTGGACGTAGGTCATTGACCGAACCACCTAAAAATTGTGTGTGCAGTGTGTTTGTGTTTTTGTGTGATCTGTGTGCGATGGGAATTTCTTGCTTAGCTTATTTGATTGCATCGCTTATGCTCATGTCTAGATTTCTACCTTTTGCTTAGCATTCTTCCTTTAGCTTTACGGATGTTTGCCTAAATTTCGCTTTAGAACTTACAATAGTTTTAAATTAGGCAAGTTGATCTATTCACCCCCCTCTAGATCCACAATCTGTGGAGATAGACTGCGTCCATCTAACCCAACACAATATAACTCCCATGGGCACAAGTACTTCCAGGTGCTCCTCCCAGGACCAGATCGGGCCCTATATGCGCGGACATTGTTACATGTAATATCTAGACAACCACTTTAGTGATAGCCATGGATTTCCAAGAACAAACTCATGTAGGATATCAAGGTAGATTCGTGGATAGGTTCCACGGAATTCAAGGAAGAACATTAGATGGTCAATGATAAAACCAATAAGAACCATGACATGTCGATAACCTGGGTAGAATCGGTACCTTAACTAGGTAGCCGAGATAACTTGAGTGGATTACTAAACCTGTCACCAATCAAGCTGAGAGATTGACCCCATCTATAAGGGACTCAATCCAAGACATCGCCTAGTGGGTTATCATCATTCCACTGGATAGGATTCTTCTCTCATGGACCAAGATGGCACCATGAGAGGGCTGGTTTACCACAAGACGTGGCAATCAAAAGGTACATGGTGTTTAGGGTACAACCAGCTCAGTCGGCCTTGAGGGAATCTAAGGCTACGACGAGACGTACGGAGGTCCCAATGACTAACTCGCTAGTCCAAAGGAACAGAATGTCTAATGGAGGGCTTGTATGTCACCGAGAGTTAGTGGGTAATGCGACAAATCATCGTGAAACATGAGACTATACTCACGGAATGGAATATAGTGCCGATATACATATATACCTATATATATATATATATATATATATATATATATAACCCTCGGTTCACAGAAAGCCGTGGAAAATACCTATGCAGGAAATTCGTGACATACGCCAAGTCGCTATTTAATAAATTCACGACCTTCTCTGGGCCGTTTCTTTACTAATTGACGACTGCTGGAACAGTCGTCCCATCTGTAATTTCTATTATTGCTGCAATTTACCCAATTCCGTATTTCAAGAAAACGCGCCTTAGGCAGGGGCGTTATTTCACAAAGAAGCGACTTGCACTGTGTCGTTAATTACCATTTTCTAGAATTTAATAACTTTTAGAAATTTCAGGAAAGTAACGACTTATCCTAAGCCATTAATTTAAAATAGCGCCCTTGGGTGGGGCGTCACTTTCATAAAAGATGACCTACTGGCTATCGTTAATTCATTCCTTTCCAGGATAAACATGAGTATTTATCCATTTCATAAAAATAACGACTCTTAGTTCGGGCGTCAAAACATGAATTAGCGCCCTAACATGGGTCGCCTCTTTCCAAAATTTCACAGAAAACCTCTAAAACGCAGTAAAACTATATGTAGGAATTACAGATTATCATAAATTTTTATGCTAGTTTGGGCTACAATTCTTGAGAAAACCTACCTCTTGTTGAAGATTAAATGATGGACAGACGATGAACCGATACTCTGTTTTGAACAGAGTCTGGTGGTTGCTTGCAGGATGAAGTAGAGGAAGAAGAAGTTGGTGCCCAGGCTTCCTAGCTGCAACAGGAGAAGAAGATGGGGTGCTTCTTCTCGTTCAGGCAATCGGCAGGATGCAGGTGAGGAAGGAGATGCTCGTCCTTCACGTTGCAGTCTGCCGGAAGAAGAGTGGAAGCAGAGGGATGGAGAAGGTGCAGCCTTCTCGTAACAGCCAGCAAGGAGGAAGGATAGGAGAGACGAGCCTTCGACTGCAACAGGAGGAAGAAGAGTTTCTTCCACTTCCTCACGTCCGCAGCAACAGGAAACAGAGGGAAGATGATCGCGGTAGTAGCAGGAGGAAGTCGATACAGCAGTAACGTTGCTACGGTCGACGGAGACATAGTTTTATATTGTTGTGTGGGTTCTGGGGGATTCAAATGCTTAGTTACGGAAGGGATTTACGATCAAGTTTGGCAGGGTTTTAAACATACTATGCATGGTCCTCTCCCTTCCTAGATAGCAGCTACATGCTTCCATTTGCATAGGGAAACCCTAACACTAGCCATGCATCGACCGAACATGCCTTAATGGTTTGCACGGTTTCCTCATTTAACTCTCAGGGAAAATGGCGTCTGAGGCAAGGGTGTGTTTTTCACTAAATAGCACCTTACTCGAGGGCGTGTTTTCATTAGATAACGCCTTAAGCAAGGTCATCTTTTACTTTTCTATATTCCGCCGCTTTATTTCCAATTTTCTTGGTACTAATTAGGCGCCCATGATAAGGGCGTTATTACTATAATTAGCGTCTTCATGAAGGGCGTTATTTCATTTTGGCCCAATTGTTCCTGAAGTGTAAGGCCCATTTATGTATTTCTCATGGCTGGTTTTAAAGTTCATTAAGTACCTCTAAACATATATATATAGCTTAATTATTTTTATTCATTTAGAATATTTTATTCCATATTAATTATCCGGGGTCTTACACCCTCCCCCACTTAAAAGAATTTGGTCCCCAAATTCAATTGCGTGAATGGAGACATGGAGGGTATAGAGTACTTACGGTTTAGAACAATTCCGGATATCTCCTTCGCATAGATTCCTTAGTTTCCCATGTAGCTTCTTGCTCCAAGCATTTGTTCCACTGCACTTTTACCATGGGAATGGTCTTGTTTCTTAAGACTCGGACCTCTCGATCAAGAATCTTCATTGGTTTTTGTTCATAGGTGAGGTCCCTTTGAATCACTAAGTTACTATGATCAATGACGTGGAAAGGGTCGTGCACATATTTCTTCAGCATGGAAATGTGGAACACATTGTGCACTTCCGACAGTTGTGGAGGTAAAGCAAGACGATAGGCTACTTCGCCAACTCTTTCCAATATTTCGAATGGTCCAATGAATCTTGGTGTGAGCTTGCCTTTAACTCCGAACCTTCTTATTCCTCGACCGGGTGAGACCTTGAGGTAAACATGGTCTCCAACTTGGAACTCTAGTTCTCTTTTCGATTATCTGCATAAGATTTCTGCCTGGATTGTGCCACTTTGAGTCTTTCTCGGATAAGTTCAACCTTTTCCGTTGTGTTTCTTACCATATCTGGCCCTAGTAGTTGCTTCTCGCCAACCTCATCCCAGCATATAGGAGATCGGCAACTCCTGCCGTACAAGGCTTCAAATGTAGCCATCTGTATACTGGCTTGATAACTATTGTTGTATGCAAACTCGGCTAGGGGGAAATGATCATGCCAACCTCCGCCAAAGTCAATAATGCAAGCTCGTAACATGTCTTCAACTATTTGGTTTGTTCTCTCGGTCTGACCGTCGGTCTGGGGATGAAAAGCAGTACTGTAGTTGAGCTTTGTTCCCAAAGAGTGTTGTAGACCCTTCCAGAAATGTGAAGTGAAGCGAGGGTCTCGGTCAGACACGATTGACGTTGGGACTCCATGCAATGTCATGATCTCCTTAATATACAATGCGGCCAAAACATCAACCGACCATCGATTTTTAATTGACAAGAAATGCGCTGACTTGGTCAGTCGGTCGATGATTACACAAATACCATCATGTCCGCCTCTAGACTTAGGCAATCCCATGATGAAATCCATACCAATTCCATCCCATTTCTATTTAGGAATATCCAGGGGTTGTAACTTTCCAGCGGGTCTTTGGTGTTCCGCTTTCACTTGTTGGCACGTGAGACAGCGAGATACAAAGTATGCTACTTCCCTCTTCATGTTCGGCCACCAAAAAGTCCTTTTTAAGTCTTTGTACATCTTAGTTGCTCCAGGATGAATGGTATACCTAGAGCGGTGAGCTTCATCTAGAATTTTCCTTTTCAACTTAGGACAGTCCGGGACACATGTCCTTTCCTGAAACATTAGTCTTCCATCAACTGCCAGTTTGAATTTGGTCCTTTGATCTAGTTTCTCCTTGATTTCAATCATTCCAGGATCTTCATCTTGTAACTTTTTGATTTCGGATAGCAAGTCCGGATGCACACTCATGTGAGAGAGAGTAATACACCCGTCTTTCTGGTCCGTGCTTATATTTAATCTGGAGAATTCCTCCAATAATTTCCATTCCCATGTCATACAGCTGGCCATAAGGTCTCTCGGCTTCCGACTCAAGGCATCGGCTACCGAATTCCCTTTTCCGGGGTGATACTGAATAGTGAAATCAAAATCTTTTAAATATTCCAGCCATCGACGTTTCCTCATATTAAGTTCCTTCTGAGAGAATAGGTATTTGAGGCTTCTATGATCGGAGAATACTGTGAATTGTTCTCCGTAGAGATAGTGTCTCCAGATCTTTAGGGCAAATACCACCGCGGCCAACTCCAAGTCATGCACCGGGTAGTTTTCCTCATGTTTCTTTAACTGCCTAGAAGAGTATGCAATAACTCTTCCCTGTTGCATTAATACACAACCGAGGCCAATGCCAGAAGCATCGGTATATACCTTGTACTTCTCCCCTTCAATAGGAAGAGCCAAGACTAGAGCAGTGGTCAAACGGTCCTTCAATGTTTGGAAGCTTTGTTCACATTCCCCATTCCACTCATATGGCACTTCCTTGCGGGTCAGCCTGGTGAGTGGTACTGCAATCTTCGAGAAGTTTTTAATAAAACGCCGGTAATAACCAGCAAGACAAAGGAAACTCCTGATTTCTGTTGTATTTGTCGGTTGTTCCCAGTTATTTACTGCCCCTACCTTTGCAGGGTCTACTGAGATTCCATCCTTCGAAATTATGTGTCCTAAGGACACTTCTTCCAGCCAAAACTCACATTTGCTAAATTTTGCATATAATTGATTGTCCCTCAATATCTGTAATGCTATCCTCAAATGCACTTCATGCTCCTCTTCAGACTTCGAACATATCAGGATATCATCGATAAAAACCACAATAAATTTGTCCAGATGCTGTCAAAAGATGCTATTCATAAGCTGCATAAAAGCTGCAGGGGCATTTGTTAGTCCAAAAGGCATAACAGTAAATTCATAATGCCCGTACCTACTTCAGAATGCAGTTTTGTGAATATCCTCGACTTGATCCTTAATTGGTGATAACCCGATCGAAGATCAATTTTTGAGAAATACTTTGCTCCAGAAATCTGATCGAAGAGTTCATCGATCCTCGGTAGTGGGTATTTATTCTTGATAGTAAGGTGGTTCAGCTGTCGATAATCGATGCACAGCCTCATCGATCCATCCTTATTCTTGACGAACAGTACTGGTGCTCCCCATGGGGAAGTACTTGGTCTGATAAATCCTTTCTTCAATAGCTCCATAAGTTGCTCCTTCAACTCCTTCAATTCTGCGGGGGACATCCTATAGGGTGCTTTGGAAACAGGTCCGGCACCCGGAACAAGGTCTATAGTGAATGAGACTTCTCTCTCTGGTGGTAGACCAGGTAAGTCCTCAGGGAAAACATCGGGAAACTCCCGAACCACTTGAATGTCTTCCAGTCTAGCTACCTTAGTCTCTGTGGCAGTTACAAATGCTAAGAATGCCTCGCATCCTTTGTTGATAAGTTTATGGGCTCGAAGAGCAGAGATGACTGGTGATCTCTTCCGGGGAGTAATGTAAGTTAACTCCGGGAAATCCACAAAAGTTACTTTTCCATTTCGACAGTCTACAGTTGCCCGATGGGTGGATAGCCAATCGGCTCCTAAAATTACATCATACTCCTTCAAGTCTAAGCATATTAAATCTGCAGGTAAGTTGTGGCCCTTAACTATAACCTTGCAGTTCGGGTAATGGAAGGTGACATCAGACTCATTCCCTAACGGGGTAGAAATCACTAAGTTTATCCATTCAGGTTCCTTAGAGAATGAAGTAGCAAATTTCTTTGAAACAAAAGAATGTGTGGCGCCAGTATCAAACAGTACTTGAGCAGACTTAGAGCAGATAGACAAAATACCTTCCACCAACCCACCCTCGGTTGGTTCCGTCTTTTGGAGAGCTTGTAAACGTCCTTGCTTCTTTGCCGAACGCTTTTCTTCCTTTGTCTCCGGCTCACTCTGCTCATTCATCATTGGATAGTCGGGAATACGGTGTTCTTTACTCCCACAACGAAGGCACGCTCCGAGCCTTCTCCAGCATTCCGCAGCCTGGTGACCAGGCTTGTCGCAATATTTACAATTCTCCTTTGGCGGTGCCGTGATGGAGAAAGGTTTGTTATTGGCCTTCTTGAATTTCTTTTCCTTGGAGGGTTCACCTCCATTATTGGTCCGCTTCTTGAAAGACGGTTTTAAAGTGTTGGGGCTTGTAACATTCTCCCTTTTATCCTTACCACGGATTTTGTCAGACAGTTCCGTGGCGTCTTCTAGCAACTGGGTACGATGCACCATCTCTGAGTACACTTGAATATCCAAGGGAGCGAGCTGGGTGATATACTGGGGTCGTAACCCATTCAAGAACCTTCTTGCCTTCATCTTTTCAGTGCAAACTAAATGTGGGGCATATCTAGATAACCGGGAGAACTGGGCTTCATAGTCAGCTACCGACAGGGATCGTTGCTTCAAGGCAGCAAATTCCGGGGCCTTTTTCTCTTGAATACGGTCTGAGAAGTATTTGCTATTGAAGTGCTCGACAAATTCGGCCCACGTGACATGATTTTCAAGCAAGGTGGCCTCGACAGACTCCCACTAAGCACGAGCGTCCCGTTCCAGTTGGAACGTGGCCAGAAGCACCTTTTCACCATCTGCGCATTGCATGACGCGGAAGATTCGCTCGATCTCCTTTATCCAATTTTCTGCATCCTCAGGGTTTGATGATCCTAAGAATCTCGGAGGGTTAAGATTTCTAAAACTCCGATGGAGGTCGCCGGCTCCATGGTGTGCCCCACCTTGAGCTACTTGTTGTAAGGCCTGAGTCAGGCCCTGAACAGTTCGTTGCATTTCACGCCATTGTGCGCGTTCAACAGCCATAGTCATACAAGGAGTTAATCTTAATTAGTTTCATGTTGAAATTTGTAGTTGGAAGCCCTACAAGGACTTTACCCACGGCACTACCCATCCTCACAGTTTGGGGACAGACCTATCCTTGGACTTGGGTTTCCTAGGAATTTGAAATCCTAGGCTCTGATACCACAAAAACTGTCACGCCCCGAGCGCGGAAGGAACCCGGGAGAACGTGACGAGTTTATACCAATCATGTCAATCAGAGTAAGTAGAATTTCTACATCACAACAGAGTGCGCAATAAGGCGAGAATTTTAAAACTTAACCATATACTGATACCATCGATAACAACTTAACTATTAAACAAAGTCACATAACTCCAAGACGATACAATTCTAATCAGGCCCACAAGCCTTAAATGTAACAACTCCTGACATAACAAAATATCTAACAACAAGCCTCCAAGGAATAAACTAAAGACGACTCGACATGATAAGGTATAGCAGCATGGCGCTTGCAGATTCTACGCTCGTCACTCTTGCTCCTGCCCATCCGAGTCCGAGTCAGGGTCCGTATTACCTGAAAGGTTTGGGGAAAAGAACTTGGTGAGCGAACGCTCAGTAGGAATTATATCTCAAGAACTAGCAATTGGTTTAAGTAATTACTTCTTCCAAATGAAAATGCAAGTCTAGCATGTAAAACATGTAAAAAAGGATGATACAGGTTTGAACATAATAACGCGAGGAAATAACATGTGATGTTGATCCAAGATAAGAAATTTCATGTATTCAAGATTTCAAGTATTTGAACAAGTACCGAGTATATCAATAAAGTTTTTCATGTCATGAGATAATGGCTATTAACTAGCAAGTACTTTGCCCATTCCGGGCCACGCAAGTCAAGTCAATCAAGTCAATCGAGTCAAGCACGCAAGAGAGAGGGATAGAGATATAGTGGAGTGTCGTAGATTCAAGCAAGTACTTCGGTGTAATGCCACACCGTGATCAATATAACTTCCATGGGCACAAGTACTTTCGGGTGCTCCTCCCATGACCAGATCGGGCTCTATATGCGCGGACATTGTTACATGTAATATCTAGACAACCACTTTAGTGATAGCCATGGATTTCCAAGAACAAACTCATGTAGGATATCAAGGTAGATTCGTGGATAGGTTCCACGGAATTCAAGGAAGAACATTAGATGGTCAATGATAAAACCAATGAGAACCATGACATGTCGATAACCTGGGTAGAATCGGTACCTTAACTAGGTAGCCGAGATAACTTGAGTGGATGACTAAACCTGTCACCAATCAAGCTGAGAGATTGACCCCATCTATAAGGGACTCAATCCAAGACATCGCCTAGTGGGATATCATCATTCCACTGGCTAGGATTCTTCTCTCATGGACCAAGATGGCACCATGAGAGGGCCGGTTTACCACAAGACGTGGCAATCAAAAGGTACAAGGTGTTTAGGGTACAACAAGCTCAGTCGGCCTTGAGGGAATCCAAGGCTACGAGGAGATTTATGGAGGTCCCAATGACTAACTCGCCAGTCCAAAGGAACGGAATGTCTAATGGAGGGCTTGTATGTCACCGAGAGTTAGTGGGTAATGCGACAAATCATCGTGAAACATGAGACTATACTCACGGAATGGAATATATTGCCGATATACATATATACCTATATATATAAAACCCTCGGTTCACAGAAAGCCGTGGAAAATACCTATGCAGGAAATTCGTGACTTACGCCAAGTCGCTATTTAATAAATTCACGACCTTCTCTGGGCCGTTTCTTTACTAATTGACGACTGCTGGAGCAGTCGTCCCATCTGTAATTTCTATTATTGTTGCAATTTACCCAATTCTGTATTTCAAGAAAACGCACCTTAGGCAGGGGCGTTATTTCATAAAGAAGCGACTTGCACTGTGTCGTTAATTACCATTTTCCAGAATTTAATAACTTTTAGAAATTTCAGGAAAGTAACGACTTATCCTAAGCCATTAATTTAAAATAGCGCCCTTGGGTGGGGAGTCACTTTCATAAAAGATGACCTACTGGCTGTCGTTAATTCATTCCTTTCCAAGATAAACATGAGTATTTATCAATTTCTTAAAATTAACGACTCTTAGTTCGGGCGTCAAAACATGAATTAGCGCCCTGACATGGGTCGCCTCTTTCCAAAATTTCACAGAAAACCTCTAAAACGCAGTAAAACTATATGCAGGAATTACAGATTATCATAAATTTTTATGTTAGTTTGGGCTACAATTCTTGAGAAAACCTACCTCTTGTTGAAGATTAAACGATGGACAGATGATGAACCGATACTCTATTTTGAACAGAGTGTGGTGGTTGCTTGCAGGATGAAGTAGAGGAAGAAGAAGTTGGTGCCCAGGCTTCCTAGCTGCAACAGGAGAAGAAGATGGGGTGCTTCTTCTCGTTCAGGCAATCGACAGGATGCAGGTGAGGAAGGAGATGCTCGTCCTTCACGTTGCAGTCTGCCGGAAGAAGAGTGGAAGCAGAGGGATGGAGAAGGTGCAGCCTTCTCGTAACAGCCATCAAGGAGGAAGGATAGGAGAGACGAGCCTTCGACTGCAACAGGAGGAAGAAGAGTTTCTTCCACTTCCTCACGTCTGCAGCAATAGGAAACAGAGGGAAGATGATCGCGGTAGCAGCAGGAGGAAGTCGATACAGCAGTAACGTTGCTACGGTCGATGGAGATGTAGTTTTATACGGTTGTGTGGGTTCTGGGGGATTCAAATGCTTAGTTACGGAAGGGATTTACGATCAAATTTGGCAGGGTTTTAAACCTACTATGCATGGTCCTCTCCCTTCCTAGATAGCAGCCGCATGCTTCCATTTGCATAGGGAAACCCTAACACTAGCCATGCATCGACCGAACATGCCTTAATGGTTTGCACGGTTTCCTTATTTAACTCTCAGGGAAAATGACGTCTGAGCAAGGTTGTGTTTTTCACTAAATAGCGCCTTACTCGAGGGCGTGTTTTCATTAGTTAACGCCTTAAGCAAGGTCATCTTTTACTTTTCTATATTTCACCGCTTTATTTCCAATTTTCCCGGTACTAATTAGGCGCCCATGATAAGGGCGTTATTACTATAATTAGCATCTTAATGAAGGGCGTTATTTCATTTTGGCCCAATTGTTCCTGAAGTGTAAGGCCCATTTATGTATTTCTCTTGGCTGGTTTTAAAGTTCATTAAGTACCTATAAACATATATATATATAGCTTAATTATTTTTATTCATTTAGAATATTTTTTTCCTTATTAATTATCCGGGGTCTTACAAGATGAAAGATGTGAAGGTTGATGGGTGTGTCGACACACCCATATGTTGGGTCGACGCACCCCCTTGAGGTCGGTCGACCGATCTCCACCATCGGTTGACCCCCCCCCCCCCCCCAGCGAGGTCGACGCATTCTTAAGTTTAGGTCGACCCACTCCTATTGGGTACAATGTGGGATCTAGGGGGGGTGAATATATCCCCTTATAAAAATTTGGCTAAAATTAAAGACCACACAAACTAGTTCAAGTTAAATTGAGCGGAAGCTAATGTAAATGATGGCTCACTCCAATCAAGTCTCAAACACTTAACGGGTTGAAAAAATAAACAGGTGAAGGCTCACACAAAACCGAGCTCAAACAGTTATCAGATTTAATGCATATACGGGTGATGGCTCAGACACAAGCTGCTAGTCAAACCAATGCTATCACACTCACAACAAAGATGTCAAATATCAAGCACACACCCCATCCTGTGAAGAAGATATATTAAAAGGATCACACACACACACACAGCAAACCATGATGCACATGGGATTTTTAGGTGGTTCGGCCAGACACCCAGTCTGCCTACACCCACCCCTCACCAGACCAAGTGAGGCTTCCATTGACTCATAGCTTGAAGAGGCTGATCCACAGCTTCGAGGAACAAATACCTACAAACGCTGAGTAACACAGCTTGGTTAACTCACTGAGCAACAAAGCTTGCTTAACCCGCTGAGCAACACAACTTGCTTCCGCTGATACACAACTTAACGAGGAACGAATCCTCAACACAACTGAGCCTTACTGCTTGATTGAAGAACCAAAGGAAAAAAAATTGAGAACAAAAGCAAAAACCAAAAGAAGATAACACAAGATATAGCTCTACACGAGTATAATGGCTTGGATCTATTCTAAACACCAAAGAAACAAACAAGTCTTCAAAACACTCCGGCTGCACTCAACTCTCAAGACCTCTCTCTTTCTTTTTCTCTTCTTCTTCTCACAGTCGCTCACAGATGGCTCCTCATTCCTCTCTCTTTTTATTCTCATGAACTCTCTTCTCTCTTTTTCTTTTCTCTACTAGGCAGCCATGGCAACTCTCTCTCTCCTTTTTCTTTCTTCCTCTGCAAGCACACTCTTCTCTCAACAACCCACTTCTTCTTGCAGCACCCCCTCTTTTCACGAAGGAAGACACCCTTATATTGAACAGGTGCTCTGAAAATGCTATTGGATAAAATAATTTGATTCCTTCTTTTTCTCATTTGTCCACGTGACAGGAGAGAGATTATTCTTCTGATGGAATACCTTAGATCACGTGCCATCCATGACCTTCGAGCTTGGGCGCGTGACGGACACAAGGAAAGTAGAGTTCACTATACCGATCTATTTGTCAGACTTAATAAGCTATTTGTCACCCTTGTCTTCAAAGAGTGGTCACCTTAACTGCTTTTCCCATTGCCTTCAGTGGTCGCCTTATCCATTTATCACCTTTGTGGGTGTTTTCTTTACAACCTATTTGTTACCCTTACTTACCTATTTATCACCCTTAGGAAGTCATTTGTCACCCTTACCAGTGTATTTGTCTGCCTTAGTAAGGTATTTGTCACCCTTAGTGTTCTTCAGTTCATCTTCATTTATGTGAGCGTTTTGAACAGACTAGAGTTGAGTTGACCGAGGTCAACAACTAGATCACTGTAGCTGATAGGGTTGACTGGAGCTTTGACTGGACCTCTGAAGTCGGCAAAGGCTTAACTTTGACTTGTTGACTTTGATTGGGTCAATCATTGACTTGGTTAGCTTGAAGTATGAACTTGCTGGGTCACTATGACTATTGTCGACTTGACAAAATTGAACTTTGACCGATTTGGCTTCACTGTGGTCAACTCTCTTTTGGTAAACGGAGTCCAACTTCTTCTTCTCCTTCAACTTCTCAGCTTTTTCTTCATATCAATTTATTTGTTACCATTATCAGCCCATTTTTTACCGTTATCAACCCATTTGTCACCATTGTCAACCTATTTTTCACCCTTAAGAACCCATTTTTCAGCCTTAGTCTTCAATAGCTAGCCAAGGCTTTTGGCGTGCTTCTCGAGTCGACTCCACTTGTGACTGAGTCGACACTTCTTCTATACTTTTCATGCTTTCAGCGTTGCCATCTATTTTTCAACGATATAGATCTATTTGTCACCGATACGCCTCTATTTGTCCCCGATACGGGTCCATTTATCATCGATACGGGACATAGATCAGCGAAGGCATTCGGTGTGATTCCCGCTGAGTGGATTCAACTCTAGGAGTTGACTCTCCTTCAGTTCTCTTCAAAGCGGTGAGCTCCCTTCAACCTGTTGAGCCATTGTCACCCGTAGTGACCTATTTTTCACCCTTAGGTACCTATTTGTCATCGATAACTTGCTGTGTATTCTGCCTTGTGAAATTCACACTTCTGGCCATTTCTATTGATCAAAATCAAACCTGTCTTCACAAACACTCATAGATGCACATGTATTTATCATTATCAAGTTTTTTAGTAGCATCAAAACATGTGCAACTTACAGATCAACAAATGACATCATCAAAACTTATGATCTTCAAGGACGGATGAGTCATAGTGTTGACATCATCAAAACACAGGGCACAACAATCACCCCTTTTTGATGATGGCAATACTGTGAGTCATAATAATTAAAATAGCAAGAAGATCAATAGCATGAAGACAGCCACATCCAAAAAGATGAAACATCTTCTACATCACCCACACCTAATGATAATGACTGACTCACAAACTATTCTCCCCCTTTGACATCATCAAAAGAAATAGTTTAATAGGATAATTGGAGTTCTAGAGATGAGTGAAACAAAATATTTGATGGGACATCAGAACTAGGCCACTAATTTTTAGAATGTTGTTTTTGTTTAGAGTGTAATTGGTGTGTGCTTGTATATTTTTGGGTTTGGTTTTATTTGGTCTTGGGTCAAGGGAGTGTTAAATGGGCACATGTAATCAAAAGGAGTCTATTAGGAGGTTTGGGCCTTAAAGTCACTAAAAGCCCAATTGGGCCACCACCTTACCATTGGCCACCAAAGCCCACTTGGCCATTCCTATCCCAATTGGCCCATTCAAAAGGCCCATGCAATCAAGTCAAAGGGCGCCCCCACATTCAAAGTCCAGATGTCCCCATTCAAACCACCACATGTCCCATTCCCATTCAAAGCCCTTACGTTGACCTTCCATTCTACCAATTGCCATTTCTTTAAAAATGGAGGAAATAACACCCACGTATAGCCTTCATAGCAGCCATAAAAACACATTGAGCCAATATTAATGGCCACCCTTGACCAAGCCAAGGGAAGGGGGGCGCACCCTCCATTAATGCATATGGGCTTGACCCATCTTCCCTCCCCAATTTGCCATCCACCCTCCACTTGACCAAAGGGTAGTTCAGGTCATTTGTATAGGTCTAGGGTTTAATACTTAATGTCACTTGTAATCTTTTTTGCATAGAATTAATGATGAAAATTTGATAAATTGTGTGAAGAGCCATTGGGCGCCCCTCTCTCTTCCCTATCTTCCTCCCATGCAGTAGAGATTGCTGTGATTTTTGGGTGAGATGCCCAAAATCTTGGAGAGATTCCAAGTTCTATCCCTTCCTCTAGATATCAGGTTCGATCACCGTCGCCGCCATCGCCATCCGTGCTGCCAACGAGTCGCTACAACCCATTCTCCAACCTGCTATCCTGAGTCACGAATTTCAGAATAGAAGGTTCAGGATCATGTTATTTCACCTCATCCAGCCATCTGATTGACCTCAAATTTTGAGGGCCTCTTCCCCAAATTCTCTCCCATCTCCAGATCAATTTTCACGGCGATCCGCCGCCGTTTGCCCCTCTGTCCACCGCCATCTCTCTGCCCTTTACAGTCTGCCTATCTACGAATCTGTGAGACAAAAGCCTATTCCATGAATTTTTCCACTCCCTAAACCATTTCAGAACACCACCAAAATTTTTGTGCTTGATCACCACGCTCCCCTCTCACTCCCAGATCCATCAATTTCCCACCGGTCAAAACCCTCCTTCAGGCAGATCCCGGTCTACCCGGCACCCCGGGCAGAACCAGTTACCCTGATGCAGAGTTTATCCTAAAGAATTCCTCCTATCAATCAGAGTGAAAATCCCATGTGTTGTAGAACTTCGAGTCCTCTTTGCAACAACACCAGTTTCGCTCCGATCCGACTCCGGATCTGGGCACAGGAGCCGATCTCGCAGGATCGCGCAGGTCTGTCCCGAGACAGGACTGCAGGACAGAGTTAGGGGTTAATTCTCCCATAAATCCCTGACTACGATCCAGTGGCCACCACTCCCGAAGATTACCATAGACACTCCAGCAACGTTCTAGCCGCCCTCCGCAACAAGGAGATGCCCGTACGCCGCCATCCCAGTAGTCGGACCCGCTTGCTGTCCTGTGGGCCCGAGCTGAATCGAACCGAACCGGCTGTCCGCATCCGCTCGAGCGTCACCGCCGTGCTGCCCGTCAACCCAAGATCGGTGCTCCCGGATCATTGTTATATCCTTTTACCTCCCTACGTTGAGTGGGTTGTAATTTTACTACTGTAATTATTCACATTTACTGTACCGAGAGTTACGGTTCTTGGCCAGGAAGGTCTTCCCCACGCCCCAAGCGTGGAGGTACATTTTTGCACCTCTCTTTGTCACTTGCTTCTTTAGTATATGTTTGAACGCCGTGCTTGCATGAGTTAGGAATTCTAGCCCGTTCAAATAATATCACCGCTGTGAGTGAGAGTGTGTGACCCATTCCGTGACTCGACCCGAGCACATGAAAAGAGCCGAGTACCCTTGACTCACTACCGGATTCTCAACCGCGCAGATCCGCACGTTTCCCTCGTGTGGGATGATCGTGAGCTTGCATTTCTTGTTGATGACACATTCTCCTCTTCTGGAGCTCTTTGGTGCCGAGTGTTCGTGTCATCGCTGGTCGCGTCGTCAAATTAGTCGTGTCGTCGCCTAGAATCCTAGATTTGCATCAAATTGGCATCGAGTCTCATTTCGTCCCGCATCAAATTGGTATCAGAGCATGGTTTGAGTCTAGGGTAGTTTTGTCTTAGGTTGCATTTCACTCCTATACCAGGTATATCAAAAGGTGTTCCCGGAATGATAGGTTACATCTATTGGGAAGGTAGCACACTTGCGTGAGTTCGATCTTCAGATCATATCTAGCCACGTACTGGATATTGGTTGAGTCTAGTTTTGTATTGGAGTCTGCATTCCAATTTTGCATTGTTTTCTTAGGGTCATGTCTAGTCCATTAGAGAGTCAGCATGTCTTGTCACCTTGTGTCTACATGTCCAGCTACCCGCCAGCCCCATGGCCGTTCCCCGAGACCGTGCGTTAGATTGGTCTTCCGTGGTGGCCCAATTCGAGGCTCTTATGGCCCGACCCCTTGGTCTCGCCCCTACCACTCAACTATCGGTTGACCCGATCCCTATGCCGACGATTGAGTCGTTCCAGCACCCTATAGTGTCCACTGCCATTCTACCTAATGGGTTGCATACGGAGATCGACTTCATCAGTAGGGTGTCGTCGAATTATGTCGCACAAGACATTGTTGAGTCTTTCTCTAAGACCGGAGAGATTGTTCTCAATGGTGGCTTAGCTTTCATAGAGTTCCAACGAAGCTTTGGTCCCGTTCTACATCACGATGGAGCATGGTGCAAGATCGACACACTTGTTGGTCCATGCATCATCGTAGGGTAAACTTGGTTGGAATGGCGTTCAGTTGAACACCCCCATTTTTCCAACCACCGCCCCAAGCGGTCCGCTCCACCTCCGGGTTCACGCCCACCCCCACTCCCGGAGCCCGCCCATGTGGCCCCCTTAGCGGGATTAGCCATTTCCCCAACCAGTGTCCTTCACATTCCCCAATCTTAGAGGACACACATTCAGAGGATGCCCCACCCGGGCTTATTCCAGTGAGTTATGAGGCTGACCAGGAGTTGGCCGAGGAGTACCTCGCCGAGGTTGAGGGGTTAGAGAGCGATCTCATAGAGTGCCTAGTGGGCCAGGGTGAGGGGCTAGCCAGCAACTCCGTTATGTTAGTCATCCCAACCACACCGGTCATCCCAGAGTTGTCTGCCCTACCCACCTTGTCCATGGTGGATGTGCCATCTGTCGACCCAATGCAGTCAGCCATCTCACATTTACCCATCTCGCCTATGGTAGCGTAGCCGGTAGTGACTATTGTACCACTGTCAACACCCTATGTTGACGCGGTATGGTCTGATTTCTTCTATGCGTACAAGAGATAGTGTCTGGACTTCCCCTTTTTCGTGCTTCACACCAGATGTCCGGATTACCTTCCCATCACCCGGCTCCTAATCCTCCCAAACTTCCATACCCGAGGATGAGTCTTCTCGAACTGGAGACGGTTGACGAGGGTTGAAATTCAAGGCATCAAGTTGTGGGTCAGCCTATCCTTACAGTTGGTGTATGCAGACGGTGGCCATCATTCTTACCGGATCTTCCTTAGTGCGTCCATGGTGTTCATCTTCAGTCATAGGAAGTTGTTAGGTTGTGTCTCTTCGTCTGTCCCCATTTCAGAGTCTATGAGTCTGTTTTACTTTATTTATACAGTTTGTTTGTCAAACATATAGGAGTTTGCTTAGTCATCGTCAAATGCCAGCAATGCACGATGCAATGAGTTGCTTTATGCTCAAGGCACCATCGTGAGTTCTGAGAGGATGAATATGTCATGATCAAGGTCAAACCTGAACGGTTTCCCACTAGAACCGTGAAGAAAATTACAAGCACGCAGTACTGGTCCCTTTCAAGTATGAGGCAAGTCGGGTCTAATGCGTACGTTGTGGACTTGCCCGAAGAATATAGGATCAGCTCTACCTTCAATGTGTCAGATCTAGCCACCTACAGGGACCTAACGGGGATTCCCAGTGAGTCTTTAAGCCGTCTCCTCCCCTTGTGAGTGACCCTACCTCGGAGTGTCCACCACTAGCCTGTTACCAATAGCAGCGTGAGCCAATAGAACATATACTAGATGAGAAGGTGACACTTAGGAGTGGACCTTACCAATGCTACCGGGTTCAATGGAGAGGACAGCCCGTGTCCGACGATACATGGAGCATCCGGGCAGAGCTACAGAGGATAAATCCAGATCTACTAGAGCAGTACTTGAGCGATAGCATCCCTTACTCGACGGGGTCGAGTTCTTCCCACCGGGTAGAATTGATGGGACATCAGTGCTAGGCCATTAATTTTTGGAGTGTTGTTTTTGTTTAGAGTGTCATTGGTATGTGCTTATATATTTTTGGGTTTGATTTTATTTGGTCTTGGGTCAAGGGAGTGTTAAATGGGCTCATGTAATCAAAAGGGGTCTATTAAGAGGTTTGGGCCTTAAAGTCACTAAAAGCTCAATTGGGCCACCACCTCACCATTCGCCAGCAAAGCCCACTTGGCCATTCGTATCCCAATTGGCCCATTCCAAAGGCCCGTGCAATCAAGCCCAAGGGCGCCCCCCATTCAAAGTCCACATCTCCCCATTCAAACCACCACATCTCCCATTCCCATTCAAAGCCCTTATGATAACCTTCTATTATACCAATTGCCATTTCTATCCAAATGGAGGAAATAACACCCATGTATAGCCTTCATAGCTGCCATAAAAACACATTTAGTCAATATTAATGGCCAACCTTGACCAAGTCAAGGGAAGGGGGGGCACACCCTCCATTAACCCACGTGGGCTTGACCCATCTTCCCTCCCCAATTTACCCTCCATCCTCCACTTGACCAAAGGGTAGTTCAGGTCTTTTGTATAGGTCTAGGGTTTAATGCTTAATGTCTCTTGTAATCTTTTTTGCATAGAATTATTGATGAAAATTTGAGAAATTGTGTGAAGAGCTATTGGGCGCCCCTCTCTTCCTCCCTTGCAGTAGAGATTGATGTGAATTCTGGGTGAGATGCCCTAAATCTTGGAGAGATTCCAAGTTCTATCCCTTCCTATGGATACCAGGTTAGATCATTGCTGCCGCTGCCGCCAACGAGCCGCTACAACCCATTCTCCAACCTGCTGTCCTGAGTCACGAATTTCAGAATAGAAGGTTCAAGATCAGGTTGGTTCCCCTTCCCCAGCCATCTGATTGACCTCAAATTTTAAGGGCCTCTTCCCTAAATTTTTCCCCATCTCCAGATCAATTTTCACGGCGATCCGCAACCGTTTGTCTCTCCGTCCACCACCATCTCTCCACGCTTTACAGTCTGCCTATCTGCAGATCTGTGAGATAGAAGCATGTTCCATGAATTTTTTCACCCCCTAAACCATTTCAGAACGCCACGAAACTTTTTGTGCTTGATCATCACGCTCTCCTCTCTCACCCAAATTAATTCCAACTCCCAGATTAAACAATTTGCCACCGGTCAAACCCCTCCTTCAGGTAGATCCCGATCTTCCCTACACCCCGGCCAGAACCAGTTACCCTGATGCAGAGTTTATCCTGAAGAATCCCTCTAGTGGATCAGGGCGGATATCCTATATGTTGTAGCTCTTCAAGTCCTCTTTGCAACAACACCAGTTTCACTCCAATCCAACTTCGGATTTGGGCACAGGAGCCAATCTCGCAGGATCGCGCAGGTCTGTCCCGAGACAGGACTACATGACAGATTTGGGGGTTAATTCTCCCATAAATTCCCAACTACGATCCAGCGGCCACCGCTCACGAGGATCGACCATAGACACTCCAGCAACGTTCCAGCCGCCTGCCGTAGCAAGGCGATGCCCGGACGCCGCCGTCCAAGTAGCCGGACCCGCTTGCTGTCCTGTGGGCCCGAGCTGAACCGAACCGAACCGGCTGTCCACATCCGCTCGAGCATCACGACCGTGCTGCCCGTCAACCCAAGATCGGCCCTCCCGTATCACTGTTGTAGCCTTTTACCTCCTTGCGTGGAGTGGTCTGTAATTTTATTGTTGTAATCATTCACATTTACTGTACCGGGAGTTACGGTTCTTGGTCGGGAAGGTCTTCCCCACGCCCCGAGCGTGGAGGTACATTTTTGCTCCTCTCTTTGTCGCTTACTTATTTAGTATATGTTTGAATGCCGTGCTTTCATGAGTTAAGTATTCTTGCCCGTTCAAATAATATCACCGCTGTGAGAGAGAGTGCGTGACCCATCCCGTGACTCGACCCGAGCACGTGAAAAGAGCTGAGTACCCTTGACTCACTGCCGGTTTCTCAACCACGTAGATCCGCACGTTTCCCTCACGTGGGATGATTGTGAGCTTCCATTTCTTGTTGATGACACATTCTCCACTCCTGGAGCTCTTTGGTGCCGAGTGTTCGCGTCGTCAAATTAGTCGCGTCATCGCCTAGAATCCCAGATTTGCATCAAATTGGCATCGAGTCTCATTTCATCCTACATCAACATTTCTGAAAGAATTCAGATGGGACTTTCTCCCTCGGTGACACAGAATTAGAATCACAACTGACAGAGGACAGAATTGACACCTTTTCAGATGGACAAGGATGTTCTAGGCAGCATGGAAAGGTGAAATTGAAGTTTGTCACATAGGTCAAGATAAATTTTAATCTGATACAAATCTCATAAATCAAACATGTCTTAAATGTAGAGTCTTCCATTAAAACAAATTTATGAAGTGTTCCTTATTTGTTGCATGGTTCAAATAAAATGAGGTCTGAGTTTGGCAATGAAATTTCATTGAAAAAAATTTTACAGTCAAATTTAATAGAAATGAACCAAATCTGCATATTATAACCTTGTTAATCCTTCTTTTATCGTACTTATCCAAAGTCAATGACACCTCTAGGAGCTATTGAGACAACTATTGAGGTTAAGCATACAAGAAATTCTGAATTCACTCATGGGTTTCAACAATTTTTTCATTGTCAATTTTTTTGCTTCATTTTCAGATTTTTCTTTTGTTCATCAATAATTATCTTTTAAGAGCAATTAAGTCTAGTAAAACTTTGTATCTAGAGGACATACATTGTTTAGATGCCTATGTCCCTAAGAACTCTGTGTAATTGACTATCATGCCTCAACATGAACAGTGATAACATTATCACCTCATGACATATCTTCACTCACTTCATTGATGAGTAAGATATATTTCTCAGTGAACTAGTCATTGCTCTACCTAAATTTTAAAAAAAAATCTACAAAGTTAACATGGCACTTCATGACACAGTCCCCAAAACTTCAAGATCAAGGGACATGGTTTCTCAGTGGACCATTGTCATTGCTCAGACAAATTTAACCCTTACAATATTTTCAGATTCTCTCATGATTAAAAATAATATTGAACCTAAGAAGTTCAACCAAGGTTGCCATATCATTAAAATTTTCAGATTTCAGAAAATTAAGTAGGGCACAATCATGCAAAAAATGGTTAAGATCTATTAACACAGAACACAGATTCTTTTCACGACATTTATTTTTAAATTCTATGAACTCATTAAAATCAAACCATCAAATTATTGTGGACAATCATTAGACGTCATAAAAGAAGACTCCTCATCTTAAAGTGATTCAGATTTATGATCATGGTACACAGATTGGAATCTTGCTAAATTTTTGGGTGACTTTTAAATGAGACAAATGAAAAGACATAAGCTAAAATAATTCAAAGGTACGGCAAGAGAGTTTACTCATTCAACAGACAGATTGATTTTCAAACATGACAAGTGGGTAGTAGGAATATGACTGAGCATCAAGTAAAAGGTGACTCCAACCAGAAATGGGCACAACAATGAGCAGACAACAGATGAAGTCGACTTGGGAGGCTATTTAAGTCGGCTTGAGTGTCAAATAGAAGATGTTGTTTTCATAATATAGCTGGGAAGCCGACTTGAGCAATCTACAAGTAGGCTTGAGAATTTTCAGATAAGACTCCCCCTTAGCAAAACAGGAGTTTACTCCCCCTAAGTAAATGCACTCATGAATCACATCTGACATGTAGACCATGCAGAGAATTACTGGGTTATCCTCATGAATATCTAAACTGCTCAATATGCAAGTTTGACCCATGGTACTAGGCGGAGTACTTAGGTTTGAAGACCACCTCACGCGTAGTGCGAGTTTCCAGACAAACATAATCTGCCCTTCTCCCAACACCATTTTATATACCATGTGATCATGCATGAAAATGCATTCCAGTATGGACAACGACATTATCAGACTATGCATGATTATGCAAATGGCTTTATGCAAACATAAGAGTATGTGTAGTAGATTTTTCAAATTAAGACAAGACAATGCAAGATGACAGATCAAAATTTCAAAGACTCCCCCTTAATTATTCAAACAACTGAAAACGTTGAACACATGAATCTGATATGTCCAAAAATGCAGCTACGAGGAGGGAAATACCAATCAACAATTAGAGCTATAAAACCAGAAATATGGTTTTTACCAAACTTCATGTGCCTTGAATTTATTGAACCCCTTTATTTGCTTTTCTTTCATTCTTCAAGGCACACTTGCAAAACAGATCTTCATTTTAAATTTTTAGGTACCCAAGACTCCTTGAGTCCTGAAGGGTTAGTAGCACCATTGAGAGATGCTCTCCATAACTTCTGAGCTAGTAAGTCATCAAATTTCATCAAGTAACAGTTAGACATTAAATGCCTAAACTTACCACAATAATGACATGACACAGTAGGCTTTGTGTTCTTTTTGTTCACATGAACATGAGCATGGAATTTCTATGCATTACCATGATTGTTTCTATTTTTAACATGAGAATTTTGTCTTTTATGACCAGCCAGCCAGCAGTCTGATGCTCGGTGGCCTGGCATTCCACATCCAAAACACACAGAAGATCTACATTTGAAAGCAAAGTTGTTTCTATCAAAAACATTTTTCTTAGTAGGGAATTTAACAAATTTTGAGTGAGAATCTTTCTTCCCTTTGCAAACCAGCATTGTGTAGCAATGTGGCATACCTTACCATAGAAAAAACATTGAACATTTCCTTTTTGAATAGTAGGAAATTTCCTAACCTGCTTCCTACCAACAAACTGTTCATCCTTTTTCATGAGAAAATAATTTTGCATCAAATGACCAATCCTACCACAATAATGACATGAAATTCTCTTTTTGTGTGCATGTGTGTGTGTGTTAGAGTTTTATACATGCACAGTGGTAGCATGAGAGTTTTTGGCCTTTTTGTGCAAGTTAAAGCTCTTTTTCAGATTTTCAATTTGGTTTGCAATTTTCTATCTTGCAACCTATTTAGGATCATTCTGGGCAATGAACTGAAAGGTTGGTGGATTTGAGGTGCTAGTTGACCCAGAACTGCACACAAAAGATGTGTAAAGTTTATTTTCAAAACTCTTTTTCTTTATAGGGTATTAACCTAGCCCCTCTCTCTGAAAATTTACCTTAGTCCCCAAGAGCTTATTCAAATTTTCTTCTCCCTCAACAAATTTAGACATTGTGTCTTTCAAATCTTTGATTTCATTTTCTAAAATTGAAATGTGCAACTCTGCACTGGAAAGTTCTTCCTCATAGACAGTTGTTTTCTCATTCAATAAGGCATTGACAGTTTTATGATTTTCTATTTCAGCTTCAAGACCAACCAATTTTTTTGAACTGTCCGAAATCACACACTTACCCTTTTAAAAAGCAATCAATATGTTGGATAGGGTAGTGTTTAGATGTTTCAGTTTTTCATTTTCTTCTACCAGTTTCTCATTTTCTTCTTTGAATTTTTCATTCTGTACAAGCTCATTAATTAAGAATTGATCATCATGAGAAGCTTTCTGTTTGTTCTCAAATTTAGAAATTTTGGCTAACAGATTTTTATTTTGATCTCTCAATGAGCCAATCATTTCTTTTTGCATTTCAATATCAAAATCATGAGCCCTATTCATTTCTTCCATTTGTGAGCATTTTTCACATGAAGTGTTGGGATTAACCTATTCACTTTGCTTTTTCAATTTTTTATATTGTTTTCTCAAAGCTTCATGTGATTGAAATAAAAAATTATATGCATGCTCCCAATCATCTATAGTGAAGTTCTCAAAGACAGAGCTTACCTCATCATCATCTTCAGTTTTATTTGCCATAAGAGCGCAACCCTCTTCTTCTTCACTCAAGGTACTCTTCTCCTCATCACTCCAAGTCGACACCATGGCCTTGGATTGCTTCTTCTTTGCCTTTCTGTCCTTTTTCTCCAGCTCCGGGCATTCATCTCGAACATGCCCTGGCTCCCTGCAGTGATAACACACAATCTTATTACACCTCTTATGCATATCAGATTTAGAATAAGACCCACTATACAACTGGTGAGGTTTCTTCCTCTTTCCATACTTACCTTTGTATCTTAAGAATTTAGTGAGGAAGGCTTGTTCAGAAGCCGATAGTTCACTAAAGTCCTCACTGCTCTCTCCACTGCTATCAGATCCCATGAGAGCTATCGTCTTGGGTTTCTTCTCCTCATCTTCATTTTTCTTGAAATTTATCTCATAGGTCATCAAAGACCCAATTAATTGGTCTACCTTCATAGTAGATAGATCCTTAGATTCCTCAATGACGGTGTCTTTAGTATGCCAAGTAGGAGAAAGAGACCTGAGAATTTTTCTAACAATCTCACTATCAGAATAATCCATGCCTAATGCCTTAAGATTGTTAGTGGGTTGAGAGAGTCTAGAAAACATTTCCTTAATCGGTTGATCAGACTTCATTTTAAATACCTCTTATTCCGAGACTAGCAAATTTTCCTTTATGGCTCTTACCTGGGACATTCCCTCGTATATCAGCTCCAATCTATCCCACATTTCCTTGGCTGATCTGCAAGCTGAGATTCTTGAGTACACCTTCAGATGAACCGCACACGAAATCATGTTCATTGCAGTCTAGTTAATGGTTGATAGGAGAATTTGTTATCTCGTCCATGCACTTTCATCATCTAGAAGTTCGAATGGACCGTTAGTCACAACTCTACATAGCTCAAGACTCTGAGCTCGCAAGAAAACTTCCATCCTATTCTTCCAATACGGATAATTGAAACCATCGAAGAATGGTGGTCTGTTAATGGAATGCCCCTCGGCTAGGAAGCTACGACCATTACTGATAGATATGAAGGTACACTGATATAGATCTAGAGGGGGGTGAATGGATCTTTCACAAATAACTACCCAATAAAAGGAAACTCAGCTCAAGAAAAGACAACCTACACTTAAACTAGACAAATGACAAAACTCTCGGAAACCAATTACAGGTGGCTAAAAGATGAGTTGGTTGCTTACGGTAGAGAATCCAATTAAGGACACAGATCAAGGTTTGAGAATAGCACACAAAGTACTTCTGAACTGAATTATGCTAACAGATGAGAAAACATTTAACCACTTGGTGTGCGAAAATAAATGTACTGCAGAACGAGAAATCCTCACACTAGACAACAATAGCACAAACAGCTATCTCAACCAAACCTGTGAAGGGAAGGAAGAAGGCAATGAACAGCAAACCATAAGCAAACCCATGGCACAGAGATTTTAAGGTGGTTCGGCCAGACACCAGTCTACCTACGTCCACCCCTCACTCCAACTAGAGTGAGGCTTCCCTTGCAAAATGCAAGAAGTAGAGTCAGTCTGTGAATAATGCTACCTAACAGCTTGACTACCCGAGGGAGACAAATCCCTCAATCTGGATTTGCTACCCGCAAGACCAGAGCCGGAGGACCAGTCCTCCCTTCTTCCAATCTAGAGGGGAACTACTAGTTACACCCCGTCACTAGAAACTGGAGACACATTCTCCCTTCTCCTGAATCCTCAGGAGGAACACGTGAGTGACACCCAGTCACTCACAACCGGAGACCAAGTCTCCCTTCTCCTGCGCGCACAGGAAGAACCCCGACCCCAGAACAGGAATCGACAAACTCTAGGAAATGGAAAAGAACAACAGAGAACCAAAAGGAAAAAGAAAAACAAAGATAGATATAGCACCATGGAGCACAATGACTCTGGATTTGATCCATGAGTCAATAATCAAACAAATCTTCATGCTAAGGCTTCGACTGCTTCAATCACGAGCTCTCTCATTTTCTCTCAATCTCTCTTTTCTTCTTCTTCTACTCAGACTAAGACTCACTATTTCTTCTTCTGCTGGTATCTCTTCTATTCTTTCCTTCGTGGCTATTTTCTTCGCTCTACTTCGCATTCGAGGAGGTCTGGCGGCTTTCTGTAGTCTTCAGTGCCCTTCAATTAAAGGGTAAGGCACCCTTTAAGTATGACAAAGTATCGTAGGTTAACAAGTCTGAGCGAACAAAATCCATCCACGTGGAGAAGAATATTCCCCAATAATTGCCCTAAGAGGATCTGCCACGTGTCCATTTGATTTCGTGCCAAAGTGAGGTCCCAGGTGGCCTATATTCTTGTCACATGAGTCGGTTTATATGCCTAGACTGCTATGTGGTCACTTGATCTTCAACGAATTCCAAGTGTTTGTTGATATGCCTGTCTCTTTTTTTCTCCTTCAATTGTACCTCTGCTGCTGCTACCTTGTTTGTGTTTACCAGATTGCTAACATTAGTTGCTTCAGATGTATTGGCCTCTTTGTGTTGTGCCTCTGCCGCTTCTCAGTTGAACTGTCGTGAGCTACACGAGCTAGCTTCTGCTGTTAATCTATCCATGGATTATGGTTGCTGAAGTTTGGTCTTCAATCTGATTTATCAGGATTGCTTAAGGCTTGTAAAGATTCTAGATCCAAGCTTGACTTAAAGCTACAGAAGTTAACCAACTAGCATTGACCTTCAAGCAATATGTGCATTGACTTTGTATGGCGTTGGCATGAGGTGCATCGACCTTTGTACAACATCAGCAAGATGTGCATCGACTTGGTTTTGTGTTCCCAGGATGTGCATCGACCTTTGTATAGCATCAACAAGATGTGCATCGACTTGGTTCTGTGTTGCCAGGATGTGCATCATCCTTTGTATAGCATCAACAAGATGTACATCGACTTGGTTCTGTGTTGCCAGGATGTGCATTGACCTTTGTACAGCATCAGGAAGATGTGCATCGACTTGGTTCTATGTTGCCAGGATGTGCATCAGCCTTGCTCTGCTAGTCTTGGAAGTGCATCAACCTTGGATGTGCATCGACCTTAGTCTACTAGTATTGGATGTGCATCGACCTTCTGAGCATATGAATAGTACATGCATCGACCTTGCTTGCATACGTTCTACATTAGCATCGACCCTGCTTGCATATGGTCTAGACAAGCGCCGACCTTAGATGCATGTGGTCTATACTAGCATCGACCTTAGTTGCATGTGGTCTATACTAGGATCGACCTTAGTTGCATGTGGTCTATACTAGCATCGACCTTACTTCTTCTGTGACTGACATAGCATCGACCTTGTAGTGCGTGAGAACAATGAAGCATCGACCTTAGTTCTTCTATGACTGAGGTAGCATCGACCTTGTAGCGCGTGAGATCAAAGAAGCATCGACCTTGTTTCTTGGCTTAAGGTGATATGCATCGACCTTAGCTGCGTGACAACTGAAGTAGCATCGACCCTCCTTTTAAGGTAGCTCAAAGTGCATCGACCTTCAGTTCTATGCTGACAGAATGTGCATTGACCTTTTGTCTATGCTCCGTCAGATTAGTCGACCTGACTTTTTCGGCTTCACTAATTTTTCATGACTTGGCTTAACCTTTGACCCTTGTTCAGTTGACTTTGTCTTAGTCTTTCTTGCTTAGTTGACTTGACTTAATCTTTGACTAAGAGTGTGTCAAACTGCATGTTCTGCTTCACAAAACCACATAAGATAAATGCAGAAACCTAATGCAATGAACAGTAAACTAGCTTCATAACAAATATTTCAGTTCTCATGCAAACAAGATGACTTATAGTGTTTGACATCATCAAAATCACAAGGACACAACAATCTCTCCCTTTTTGATGATGGCAACACTATGAGCACTATGAGTCATAGAAGAACATGCTTGACTTAAAAAAAACATGCAGACTCATATCAAATTATTCTCCCCCTTTGACTTCATCAAAAGGAAACAATAGTTTGATAAAATCAATAGAGATAAATACAGAGCATGTAGTGATATGGTTGACTCATAAACTAATCTCCCCCTGATCAAATGAACCTAAATATCCAGACAACGCAAATTATGTACCCTACTCACCCTAAAGATGTGAGATGAATTGGAGTGAGGATAGGAGTATGACAAATGACAAACAAGACAAGTTTCAGGGAAAGCTGCAGGGACAGCCAAGAAGGATTATCAAGCAGAGCATGCAGCAACGAAGAAAGATTGTCAAGCAGAGCATGAAGAATTTAGATTAATTTTCCCCTTTATAGCAGTCTCCCCCTTGACAGAACAAAGGGATTGGAGTGGAAGAATTGATCAGAAAATATCAGCAAAAACACAGGGACATTTAAGGATAATGTAGGGAAAGAGAATGACTTAGTAATAATGCAGTCAGCAGATAGTATCAATAAGCAGAATCTGAAATGATGCAATCAGTGCGGGAATTGAGAGCAATAAGAAAACAAAGTGAGCACATGAGATCAATTGAACTTCCAAAAGAATAAGGAAGATTTACAATGAAATACCAATGTCATAAATTTAAATTTAAAGATGTTTCAGAGTCTTCAATTATAAGGGTGTATGAAGGAACTTTCTTTAATTTCATGGTTAAAATATAATGTATTCAGAGATTATCCAAATAATTTTCCGTACTCATATTTCAAATCAATTTTAATAAAGGTGATCCATGCTTTCATGTTAACATCTAGTTTAACCTCTCTTCATCATAATCATTCAATATCAATAACTCCTTTAAAGGTTACATGAAGTAGAACTGAGGTTAAACAGTCATGAATGCACCTGATTTTGTCTATGCTTTCAACAAATTTTTCTTTTGGCAAATATTTTCAGATGTTTCTCTTCTTCAGCAACAATTTTCATATTCAAATTTCAGGAGCATTTGGGTTTAGTCCACCCTTGTAACTAGAGCATACACATTATTTAGATGCCAGTAACCCTAAGCACTTGGAATGGCTAACTGTCATGCTTCATACTGAACAGAGATAAATTGGGCACTTCATGACATAGGTTTACTCCATTTCTTTGATGAAGAACCCAGTTTCTCAGTGCAACCTAATCATTGCTCTGCCTAAATCTTTTACATATTTTTCATCAAATATTCAGCAGAGATAACTATGGTACATCATGACACAGTCCTTTGGACATGGTTTCTCAGTAACCACAGTCATTGGTCTAACCAACTTTTAGACATTACTCAGAGCAAACAAATGTTTAAGAGCGATACTCACTTGATGTAACTTAACCAAAGTAAGTCATGATTTTAGAACTTTCAGATTTTAGAAAGCTTTACATGATACAACATGAATCAACTGCTTAAATTTTATTAAAAAGATTGATTCAGATATTTTCAAGATGGTCAAATCTAAACTCAAGAATTACATTAGACTTAAACCACATGAGTCTTTCAGACTTTCATAATTCCATATAATAGAAGATTCCTTTTCAAATCGTTTTCAGATTTATGAACAAGGTATACACATTGAAAATTTCCCAAATTACACATAGGTCAAGACAGCTTCATGAGAAGCTAGATTATCAATTGAAACCATCAACAGGATTAATCACCAGATGTGAGTAAAGTTTTAGATAAGCATAGAAAAATAGGCAGGTAAAGATGGCACTCTCCCCCTCAGCAAATATAGGAGTAGCAGACAGTCGATTCCAAAGTCATGAAACTGATGTACTCAGCAGTTTTCAAGACAGACATAAGTGAAATTCAGAGTGGCTGAAAATAGGTGAAAGCACAAAGATCAGGACAGCTGAGGAGACCTGAGTTCAAATATATATTTTAAGGAATAGAGATGAATTCCACTACACAAGCAGCACAAAGCGATAATCAATAAGGATCATAGCCAAGATGACAACTCAAGCTGAAGATTGAATCAACGGTTGACCGAAATAAGGAATCTGACAAATGCTCCCCCTGAATGTATGGATGAACCAGCTAACTTGCCATATCAACGTCCAGAGGTGACATACATGAATGCAAGCACTGGTCAGACATTATGATGCATGTGAATAATCTAATGCATATAACTAGCCTATAGAAAGCATGAACTTCTCCTATGATTATGCATGCATGTCAAGTAATCAATTCTGACTTCTAAGCATGTATAACATGCAATTTTCTTTGAAATGAATGCATGCATGTGAACAACTTCATGTACTTGTGTATTCTACAAGGTGCCTGAACTCTCGCTGTCTATATGCAAATATGTCATGAGAGACTAGCTCCCCCTATCAGATGCGAAAATATGTCAGGAACCAAGGCATTTTCTAATGACAACAAAAATGCAAATTTTAAATATTCAATTCGGGGAATGCGGTGCACGTTCAGATGTCACATGAATTCAAATTATTTACAGCAGATTTGAAGCAAATGTGATAGTCCCGCATGAAGAGGAATTTATTTCAGGTTTAAGCATTTTTCATGAAGATCAGCATATGCAGACATGAAAGTATGTTTAGATAAATCAAATTTAAATCATGTGTCAAGATAGGCTTCATAATCAACCCTTGATACTAGGCGGAGACTTTAGGTCTTAAGACCACCTCACGCATAGTGTGAGTTTCCTTATAGACATAAAATCTACCCTTCTCCCGACAACATTTGATATACCAATGGGTTTAATTTGGCCAATATCAAAAACACATAGCAAGATCAATTTACTTAACACACAAAGAACATACATAATAGTGCATAATGCAGTCCTATGTGCATCTCCAATTTTTGGATGATAGTTATCTGAGGAGACATGTATGCGAAAGATCATGTATGCAACTGATTTTCAGTGATTGAGTTAGAGATGCAATATGATACATGCATGCATCAAACACATGCAGTCCAGATTTCTAGACTAGATATGCAATTCATTATTAATCTAATATATGCACTGAATGCTCAACATATGCTCATGAGAAACAATGCAGATTATCAAATTCAAATGTGTGCATGCATGCACTAAATTTTAACTAACAAATCAAGCATGATATATATATCTATCTGAAGAAAATGATTGAAAACTCAAATAGCCAAACCTGTAAAGTGAATAATTGGGGTTTTACCATACTCGGGTGCCTTGACTTATTAACCCCTTTTTATTCCTCAGCTCCAAGGCACACCTACAGAACAGTTCTTCATTTTCCATTTTAAGGTACCCAAGTCTCCTTGGGTCCTGAAGGGTTAGCAGTAGTTCAGACTGGTGCTTTCCACATTCTCCTAGCAGTGTGATCATCAAGCTTCATCACCAAGCAATCATTCATAGAATGTCCAAACTATCCACATTAATGACATGATAAATCAGATTTTGATTCTTTTTGTGCACATTAGCATTAACATGGAATCTATGTCCATGTTCATGAAAGTTTCTATTTTTATCATGGAAATTTTTTCTTTTATTTCCACCAAACACATTCTCTTTTACAGGGAATCCAACATATCTAGAATTAACATTCCTTCCCTGGACATGCCAACAGTCCTTGATTGTATGGCCATGCTTCCCACAATTAAAACAAGAAGAATGATTCCTTCTTTCAATAACAAACCAGCATTCACTAGCAATATGGCCTAGCTTCAAGTAGTTGAAGCACACAACATGTTGTCTTATTGAAACATATTTATTCTTAGAAAGATTTTTCTTGACAGGGATATTAACAGATTTAGAATGCAATTTCTTTCCCTGATCATGCCAACAGTTAGCAGCAATGTGGCCTATCTTACCACAGCAATAACATTGAATCCCCTTCTTCTGAAATGCATGTTTTTTAACTTGAGGTCTCTTAACATTCAAGTCATCTTGTTTCATTAGTTTACACTCATGCATTAGATGACCAATTTTATGACAATAAATGCACTGAGACTTTTTACTTTGAGCAGAAAAATGTTTCTTGTCATGAGACTTCTTAGCATGATTTCTACTAAACTTCAGATCACTCTTCTTCATTGCAAAATAGTTATGCATGCAATGACCATACAGGCCACAGTAATGACATGTCATGATTTTGTTATGTGCATGTGTGTGCATGGATGATTTTCGAGCACCATATAGTGAACTGGCAGGAACCTTTTTGTTCTTTTACTTTTCAATTCGTTTTAAAGATTTCTGAGCTGTAAACTGAAAAACGCGTGGATTCTGAGAACTGTGAGAAGTAGAACTAGAAACAAAGGATGTTTGAATTTTATTTTCAAAACTCTTTTTATTTATAGGGTTATAGCCCAACCCCTCATTCTGAAAGTTAACCTTTGTTCCCAGCAATTTGTTCAGATTATCTTGCCCACTAACAAATTTAGACTAGGAACTTTTCAAATCTTGAATCTTATTTTCTAAAGAGATAATTTGTATCTCATAACTCGCAATCTCTTGTTCACTGCAATTAACAAACTCATTCAACACTTTGTTAGCAGTTTTGTATTCCCCGATCTCCTTTTTAAGCTCAACAACTTTTTCAGATTCATCTATATAGACGGTTTTCCCTTTTTCCAATCTGAGAAGCCTTTCAGATATAGCAGAATTCAGCTATTTTAAGTTCTCATTTTCTTCCTTAAATTTATCATGCTGAGTCAATTCATTTATTAAAATCTGATCTTCATAAGATAATTCTTGTTTGTGTTTAGATTCAGATTTTTCCAGGCTTCTCTGCAGTTCCAAATTAATAGCTTCAATAGCATCAAGTTTCTTAGAGATTATTTCATTTTCTTCTTGAAGTCTTTCAAGTTTTCCTTCATCCTTTTCAATGTGTTTCCTTAGAGTTCCATTTTCAGATTTCAAATGATCTAGTTCTGAAGTAACAGAATCAAGGTTTTGCAGTTGTTTTCTAAAAATCTCATTTTTTGTTTTCAGAATTTCAACATCTTTATTTTTAGAACTAGGATTAATAGCATCATGTAATTTCCTTATTAGAGCTTTATTTTTCTTACCCAAACTGTTATACCTATCTAACAAATCACCATAGGCATCCTCCCAATCATCTAAAGTGTAGTTCTCAAAGGGGTTTACCTGACTGTCATCGTCGTCTTCTTCATTTTGACTGCTACTTTGATTACTAACATCCCCCATCACGTAGATGTCCTTGCCTCGCCTGCGGGCTAGCTTCAGCTTGTCCAGTATGTCCTTAGTTGACCTACAATTAAGGAAACAAGGGTGCAAAGCCTTGTTAGTAACTGCCTTCATTAATTCCGTAGCTCTTTGATTTTTACCGCACATAGATCTCTAAATATCAGTCCATTTGGAGTTGTTCTTTGGTAGCCTGTGTGGACTGTGTGAAATGATCTTCCACAGATCTAGATCAATAGACTTAACAAACATAAGCAAGTTATTAAACCACAAATTAAAATCAGTACCATCAAAAACCGGTGGATGACCCATAGGAAATATTCAGGAATAATCAACCAAAAGCAAGGAGCAGCAAATGGAAATAGCACCAAGGAGCACCAGGGATCACTGCAGATTGTTGTATATGTAGAACCAGTAACCCGCTCTGATACCAATTGATAGATATGAAGGTGCACTGATATAGATCCAGAGGGGGGGTGAATGGATCTTTCACAAATAACTACCCAATAAAAGGAAACTCAGCTTAAGAAAAGACAACCTACACATAAACTAGACAAATGGCAAAACTCTTAGAAACCAATTATAGATGGCTAAAAGATGACTCGGTTGCTTACGGTAGAGAGTCCAATTAAGGACACAGATCTAGGTTTGAGAATAGCATACAAAGTACTTCTGAACTGAATTATGCTAACAGATGAGAAAACCTTCAACCACTTGGTGTGCGAAAATAAATGTACTACAGAATGAGAAATCCTCACACCATACAACAACACTGGGAACCCAGCACAAAGTACAAACATCGATCTCAACCAAACCTGTGAAGGGAAGGAAGAAGGTAATGAACAACAAACCCACGGTATAGAGATTTTAAGGTCGTTCGGCCAGACACCAGTCTGCCTACGTCCACCCCTCACTCCAACTAGAGTGTGGCTTCCCTTGCAAAACGCAAGAAGCAGACTCAGTCTGCGGACAATGCTGCCTAATAGCTTGACTACCCGAGAGAGACAAATCCCTCAATCTGGATTTGTTACCCGCAAGACCAGAGCCAGAGGACTAGTCCTCTCTTCCTCCAAACCGGAGGGGAACTACTAGTGACACCCTATCACTAGCAACTGGAGGCACTATCTCCCTTCTCCTGAATCCTTAGGAGGAACACGTGAGTGACACCCAGTCACTCGTAACTGGAGACCAAGTCTCCCTTCTCCTTCTCGCACAAGAGGAACCCCGATCCTAGAATAGGGAATCGGTAAACTCTAGGAAATGGAAAAGAACAACAAAGAACCAAAAGGAAAAAGGAAAACAAAGATAGATATAGCTCCAAGGAGCACAATGACTCTGGATTTGATCCATGAGTCAACATTCAAACAGATCTTCATGCTAAGGCTTCGGCTACCTCAATCACGAGCTCTCTCCTCTTCTCTCAATCTCTCTTTTCTTCTTCTTCTGCTAAGACTAAGACTCACTCTATCTTCTTCTACTGCTATCTCTTCTATTCTTTCCTTTGTGGCTATTTTCTTCGCTCTACTTCGCACTCCAAGAGGTCTGGCGGCTTTCTGCAGTCTTTAGCACCCTTCAACTAAAGGGTAAGGCACCCTTTAAGTAGGACAGAGTACCGTAGGTTAAAATGTCTGAGCGAACAAAATCCATCCGCGTGGAGAAGAATATACCCCAATAATTACCCTCAGAAGATCTGCCACGTGTCCATTTGATTTCGCGCAAAACTGAGGTCCCATGTGGCCTATAGTATTGTCACACGAGTTCGTTTGCGCGCCTAGACTGGCACGTGGTCACTTGATCTTCAATGAATTCCAAGTGTTTGTTGATATGCCTGTCTCTTTTTGCCCCTTCAACTTGTACCTCTGATGTTGCTACCTTGTTTGTGTTTACCAGATTGCCAACATTAGTTGCTTCAGATGTATTGGCCTCTTTGTGCTGTGCCTCTACCGCTTCTCAGTTAAACTACTGTGAGCTGCACGAGCTTGCTTCTGCTTTTAATTTGTCCATGGAGTATGGTTGCTGAAGCTTGGTCTTGAATCTAATTTATCAGGATTACTTAAAGCTTGTAAAGATTCCAGATCCAAGCTCGACCTAAAGCCGCAGAAGTTAACCAACTAGCATTGACCTTCAAGCAATATGTGCATTGACTTTGTATAGCATTGGCATGAGGTGCATCGACCTTTGTACAACATCAGCAAGATGTGCATCGACTTGGTTCTGTGCTGCCAGGATGTGCATCGACCTTTGTATAGCATCAGCAAGATGTGCATCGACTTGGTTTTGTGTTGCCAAGATGTGCATCAACCTTTGTACAACATCAGCAAGATGTGCATCGACTTGGTTCTGTGTTGCCAGGATGTGCATCGACCTTTGTACAGCATCAGCAAGATGTGCATCGACTTGGTTCTGTGTTGCTAGGATGTGCATCAACCTTGGTCTGCTAGTCTTGGATGTGCATTGACCTTGGATGTGCATCGACCTTGGACGTGCATCGACCTTGGTCTGCTAGTCTTGGATGTGCATCGACCTTCTGAGCATATGAACAATACATGCATCGACCTTGCTTGCATACGTTCTACATTAGCATCGACCCTGCTTGCATATGGTCTACACAAGCGTCGACCTTAGCTGCATGTGGTCTATATTAGCATCGACCTTAGTTGCATGTGGTCCATACTTGCATCGACCTTAGTTCTTCTGTGACTGAGGTAGCATCGACCTTGTAGTGCGTGAGAACAAAGAAGTACAGACCTTAGTTCTTCTGTGACTGAGGTAGCATCGACCTTGTAGCGCATGAGAACAAAGAAGCATCGACCTTATTTCTTGGCTGAAGGTGATATGCATCGACCTTAGCTGCGTGACAACTGAAGTAGCATCGACATTCATTTTGAGGTAGCTCAAAGTGCATCGACCTTCAATTCTATGTAGACAGAATGTGCATCGACCTTGTGTTTATGCTCCGTCAGATTAGTCAACCTGCCTTTTTCAGCTTCACTATTTTTTCATGACTTGGCTTAACCTTTGACCCTTGCTCAGTTGACTTTGACTTAATCTTTCTTGCTAAGTTGACTTGACTTAATCTTTGACTCAGAGTGTGTCAAACTACACGTTCAGCTTTACAAAACCACATAAGATAAATGCAACAACCTAATGCAATGCACAGTGCACTAGCCTCATAACAAATATTTCAGTTCTCATGCAAACAAGATGACTTATAGTGTTTGACATCATCATAACCACAGGGACACAACAATTACCGTTTCCAGATCTTCTCTAGTCGTTGGACCACATTGTGGGAAACCCGCTCCGATACCAATTGTTGGGTTCAATGTGGGATCTAGAGGGGGGTGAATATATCCCCTTATAAAAATATGGCTTAAATTAAAGACCACATATACCAATTCAAGTTAAACTAAGCAGAAGCTAATGTAAATGATGGCTCACTGCAAATAAGTCTCGAATACTTAATGGGTTGAAAAAATAAATAGGTGAAGGCTTACACAAAAGCGAGCTCAAACACTTAGCAGATTTAATGCATATACAGGTGATGGCTCACACACAAGCTGCTAGTCAAACCGATGCTATTACACTCACAAGATAGATGTCAAATATCAAGCACACACCCCATCTTATGAAGAAGATAGATGAAAAGGATCACACACACACAACAAACCACGATGCATAGGTGATTTTTAGGTGGTTTGGCCAGACACCGAGTCTGCCTACATCCACCCCTCACCAGACCCGGTGAGGCTTCCACTGACTCACAGCATGAAGACGCTAATCCACAGCTTCGGGGAATAAATTCCTACAAACGTTGAGCAACACAACTTGCTTAACCCGCTGAGCAACACAGCTTGCTTCCGCTGATACACAGCTTAACGAGGAACGAATCCTTAACACAGCTGAGCCTCACAGCTTGTTTGAAGAACCAAAGGAAAAAAAAGAGAACAAAAGCAAAAACCAAATGAAGAAAACACAAGATGTATCTCTACACGTGCAAAATGGCTTGGATCTTATCAAGAGGCGAAAGAAACAAACAAGTCTTCAAAACACCCCGGCTGCATTCAACTCTCAATACCTCTCTCTTTCTTTTTCTCTTCATCATCTCACAGTCGCTCACTGATGGCTTCTCATTCATCTCTCTTTTTCTTCTCATGAACTCTCTTCTCTGCTAGGCAGCCATTGTTGCTCTCTCTCTCCTTTTTCTTTCTTCCTTTGCAAGCACACTCTTCTCTCAGCAGCCCTCTTCTTCTTGTAGCACCCCCTCTTTTCATGAAGGAAGACACCATTATATTGAACAGGGGCTCCGGAAATGCTACTGGATAAAATAATTTGATTCCTTCTTTTTCTCATTGGTCCACGTGCTAGGAGAGAGATTATTCTTCACACAAAATACCTTGGATCATGTGCCATTCATGTCCTTCGAGCTTGGGCGCGTGGCAGATGCAAGCAAACTAGAGTTTACTATACCGATCTATTTGTCAGACTTAATAAGATATTTGTCGCCCTTGTCTTCAAAGAGTCGTCGCCTTAATTGCTTTTCTCGTTGCCTTCAGTCGTCGCCTTATCCATTTGTCACCTTTGCTGGTGTTTTCTTCACAACCTATTTGTTACCCTTACTTACCTATTTGTCACCCTTAGGAAGTCATTTGTCACCCTTACCAATGCATTTTTCTGCCTTAGTAAGGTATTTGTCTCCCTTAGTGTTCTTCAGTTCATCTTCATTCATGTGAGCATTTTGAACCGACTGGAGTTGAGTTGACCGAGGTCAACAACTACATCACTGTAGCTGATAGGGTTGACTAGAGCTTTGACTGGACCTCTGAAGCAGGTAAAGGCTTAACTTTGACTGGGTCAATCATTGACTTGGTTAGCTTGAAGTATAAACTTGTTGGTTCACTTTGACTATTGTGGACTTTGATAAAAATCAACTTTGACTGATTTGGCTTGACTGTGGTCAACTCTCTTTCAGTAAACAGAGTCCAACTTCTTCTTCTCCTTCAGCTTCTCAGCGTTTTCTTCATATCAATCTTTTCATTACCACTATCAACCCATGTTTCATCGTTATCAACCCATTTGTCACCGTTGTCAATCTATTTTTCACCCTTAAGAACCCATTTTTCACCCTTAGTCTTCAATAGCTGGCCAAGGCTTCTGGTGTGCTTCTGGAGTCGGCTCCACTTGTGACTGAGTCAACTCTTCCTCTATACTTTCCATGCTTTCAGCGCTGCCATCTATTTTTCACCCATACAGATCTATCTGTCATTAATACGCCTCTATTTGTCCCCGATACGGGTCCATTTGTCACCGATACGGGACATAGATCAGCGAAGACATTCGGTGTGATTCCAGTTGAGTGGAGTCGACTCCAAGAGTCGACTCTCCTTCAGTTCTGTTCAAAGCGGTGAGCTCCCTTCAACCTTTTGAGCCATTTGTCACCCGTAGTGACCTATTTTTCACCATTAGGTACCTATTTGTCAGCAATAACTTGCTGTGTATTCTGCCTTGTGAAATTCACACTTCTGGCCATTTTTATTGATCAAAATTGCACTTGTCTTCACAAACACTCATAGATGCACATGTATTTATCATTATCAAGAATGTTAGCAACATCAAAACATGTACAACTTATGATCTTCAAGAAGGGATGAGTCATAGTGTTGACATCATCAAAACACAGGGGCACAACAACTCCAACCTGGCTCTGCCCATCCTTGATCAAAGTCAGTTTGCTTTAAGCTTGGGTCGATTGGCCTTCAGTGCAAGTTGGCTTGCACAAAACAAAAACAAAAAAAAAAAACAACAACAAACAACAAACGAAATAAAAAATAATAACAAACAAACATCACAAACCCAAAAAATAAGAAATAAAAAGAAAGGTGTTGAAATCAACCGGCTGACCTCAAGGTCAGTCGACTGACTCCAAAGTTAGTCGACTGATTTTGGTAGATTCACTTTGAAGCCAGCCGACCGAGCGTGAGCTCAAATCGACTGACTTTAAAGTTAGTCGACCGAGTTTGGGCGACCGACTTTGAAGTCAGTCGACCTAATATGAATTCAGTCGATTGACTTTGAAGACTGGCTTCAAAGTCAGTCGACTAAACTCTTCCCCCTCTCATCTATTAAAAAAAAGAGGAGAGAAAAGAATTAAAAATAATAAAAATAAAAATAATAGTAAATGATAATGATAATAAGAAAAGAATGATGATAATAAAGTGGGAGACAAAGGATAAAAGTGATAAAAATGACAATAAAAAAATATATGCATTTAGATTAAAAACAAAGACGTAAACATACATCCAAAAGGAAATAAAATAGTAAATAAACATATACATATATATAATAATGTTCATTCCGGAGTCCTCACCTCTCCCAGACCCTATGTGAGGGGTGTTAGAATGTGAGGGTGCAAGGATGATATTCAGAGGGGGGGGGGGGTGAATGAATGCCTCTTTAAAAATTGCGGAATAAAACTATTGCCTACTCTCAAGGTAGTCTAATGAGACAACTAAGCTCTCTTACTCAGAGGACACAAAACAATTGTAGAAATTACTTCATCCATTGAAAGGTTCAATCTCAATCACTACATGCTCAAGAACTCTAGCCACGAGAGACATTAAGAAGCAAGTGCTTCTTCTAAGCATTCACTCAGACACTTAACAGCTATATCGAATTCATGCAGAAATCACATAGAAACTTTTGATATGGAACGCCCTAGCAACCTGAGAAGTGGGGATGGTAGATATGGAAGAATGCGCGTAGATCAAACCACGATGGACATGATATTTTTAGGTGGTTCGGCCAGACCCGCAGTCTGCCTACATTCACCCCTCACTCAAACCGAGTGAGGATTCCACTAGCACAAGCTAGAAATCAAAGTAGACTTAGTTTGCAAACAACCGCTGTCAAACAGCTTACCCTGAGGGAAACAAATCCCTCACACCGATCCTACAACACATAGGATCTGAACCCTGACCTTGCAGCTCACAAGATCAGAACTGGAGGACCAATCCTCCCTTCCTCCAAACCGGACGGAACCCACAAGCAACTTCCCGTTACTCGCAACCGGAGACTATGTCTTCCTTCTCCTGAATCCACAACAGGAACCCATGAGTGACCCTCAGTCACCCACAACCAGAGACTCAAGTCTCTCTTCCTCTGAATCCATAGAGGGTAAATTGGAGATACACTTTTTCTTCTCCAGAAAACCCAGGAGGGACCCTGAACTCCAAACATAGTATCAGAAGAACACACTAAGCAAGTGAAGAGAATAAATGAAAAAACAAAAGCAGAAAAGAAAACAAATGTAGCTCCGAGGAGCACAAGAACTCTGGATTTGATCCACGAGTTGGTACACAAACAGATAAGCAATTTGAGGCTTCGGCTGCACACTTTCTCTCGCCCTCTGGCTGCTCCTCTCTTCTTCTTATTTCTCTTCTTTCTCTCACTCTGGCTCTCAACCTTTTCCTCTTCTTTTTCTCTGCTCTCTTTTCTTTTCTCTCTTCACTTTTCCTCTCTGGCAGCCTCTTCTTCTATTCTTCTCTTCTCTCAATAGCTTTTCACAGCTCTTCCTTCCCACATCGAAGGATGAGGCGGTCTTTATATAGGTCAAAGCCTCCGTATGGATGAGGCAAACAAAGACCTAGTGAAATCCCATTGGCCCATGTGGCAATGGAATATTCTTCCTTTGAAGGCTTCTGAAGAAGCGTCCCAGGTCATCTTGGATCACATGCCACTAGATCTGCCATCTGGGAACACATGTCAAGTTATAAGCTCCCTGGGTCCACGTGCCAGCTTTCAGCCTTTCTGGAGAAACACGTGCCCATCATTGGCTGACTTGGGAATACATGCCATCACCTAGTTCGAGCTCCCGTGCCTTGAGATTACACGCTGGCACTTGAATATTCAGTCAGGCAATTCATCAAACACTTCTCAGTATCGACCTTATAGACTTACCATCTTCAGCAACTACGACCTTATACTAGAATATGCTCAGACCTTGTTGCTGTATGCTCAGACCTGCACGGTGCTAGCAAACAGGTTGCACTGTCCTTGCATGCATTGAAGGCAGGGCATGCATCGACCTTGCTATGTTGAAGGGAGAACAAGCACTGACCTCACATGCGTTGAAGCCAGGACATGCACCGACCTTGTTGTGTTGAAAGCAGAAGATGCACCGGCCTCACTGTGTTGAAAAAGGGGTTGCACCAACCTTGGTTCCCATGCTGCACAGACCTTACTGTGTGCTAAGACCTTCACAGTGCTAATGAAGTGGTTGCACCGACCTTCCTCTGTGCTTGAGAAGGATTGCACCGATCTTGCTCCTTTGAAATCAAAACTTGCACCGACCTTGTGCCTTTGAAATCAAAACCTGCACCGACCTCAAATTACATGGAGCATATGTACCTTGACGTGCACTAATGTTGGATGCGCACCGACCTTGTGTGTAGACAAATGAAATGTGCACCGACGTTATTTGGCTGAACAACAAAAATGTGCACTGACTCTAGCAAGCAGACCAACCAAATGTGCACCGACCTTCTATGCAGGAAACAAGAGCGTGCACCGACCTTGTTTAGCACAAGGCAAAGCCTGCACCGACCTTATCATGCGCAATGCAAAACCTACATCGACCTTATCATGCACAATGTAAAACCTGCACCGACCTTGTAGCAGATGTGCACCGACCTTGTTGTATTCAAACCAAACGTGCACAGACCTTGTAGCAGATGTGTACTGACCTTGTTGTGCAGCAGCGACAATAGGCATCGACCTTCCTTTCTGATTGGAGATGTTGCACCGACCTCTCTTCTTGAAATCACAAAGGTGCATCGACCTTGTAATTGACTAAGGCACATATGCACTGACCTTCAATATGCATACTACAAATGTGCACCGACCTTCTATGTGAGGAAGGCAGATGTGCACTGACCTCGATGTCAACACTCACCGACCTTACAGATAGCGTGCACCGACCTTGGTCTATGCATAGTCAGATATATCATCCTACTTTTTCAGCTTTTCAGATTTCTTCATCACTTGACTAAACCTTTGACTCTAGCTCAGTTGACTTTGACTTGTTGACCATGGACTTGTTGATCGGATGCTCAGTTTATTCTTTTATTTCCTTTTGATCACTGATCCACCTTTTGATCACTCTTCAGAACATGTTCTTACTGAATGTACATGCTTTGCATACATAATTGAATCATGATTATCGAAGCAAGTGTAACATAAGAATCACATTCACATTAAGAAATGATCAAGATGACTCATAGTGGTTGATATCATCAAAATCATAGGCACACAATAATCTCCGCCTTTTTGATGATGGCAACACTATGATTCACACAATCATCCAAATAAGTCAAGTGCAGTACAGATGCATACAGACTCAATGGATACTTAGTGCAGATGCAGACAGACTTAATGAAATACTTCTCCCCCTTTGACATCATCAAAAACGAATAAACATTAAACTGAGCATGTACACTATTCTCCCCCTTGAAACAAATTATGCACAAAGATGTTATCTCAAGAACTCTCCCCCTGAATGAAAGAACTCATCACTCAGATCTAATGAACTCCCCTTGTCCAGAAGGGTGAACTGGTAGTGTAAGCACTGGAGATAATGAGATCAAGCAAAAGTGAGGACATCAGAAGGACAGTCTATTTAGGTTGTTAGCAAAAGCACATGGCATCCATACACAATCAGACATAAGAATTGAATGTGCAGTGCAGCGGAAAAAGATAGCAGAGCAAACTGAGTTCAAGAATTGGAGTAGAAATGGAGCGCTTAGTACAGGAGTTTTCAACTGGATTTCCAAAGGATTAAGAAGGGTTTTCCACGGGATATCAATTTCATAAATCCAGAGTCTTCCATTATAAAGGCTTATGAATAAATCTTTATTGACCAACCTGGTTTAAACAATGATGTATTCACAATTTGTTAATAGAAAATCCATACTATCTGAAATCAAATTTTAATACAACTGAACCAAATTCTCATAAGACAGACTTGTTTAACCTTCTTTCATCTTACTTACTAAAAGTTCAATGACCCTTTTAGGAATTACATGAAGGAGTATTGAGGTTAAACAATCATGAAATCACTTGATTTTGTCTAATGTTGCAGCAATTTTCAGAAATTTCATTTGAAACAAGATTCAATTATTGCATTTGTTCAACAAAAGTTTTTTATGCAACTATCGGGAGCAATTAAGTTTAGTACACCCTTGTAACTAGAGGATACATGTTGTTTAGAGGCCAATATCCCTAAGCACTTGGAATGACTAACTGTCATGCTTCATAAGAACAGAGATAGCATTGACACCTCATGACATACCTCAACTCATTTCTTGATGAGTGAGTTGTATTTCTCAGTGTGCAAGCCATTTCTCTACCAAATTTCAATTATTTTTCAGCAGAGTTATCATATGACACTTCATGACTCAGCCCTTTGGACTTGGTTTCTCAGTGACCAAAGTCATTGCTCTGACAGCTTTTGACCCTTAGACATTTCAAAAGAAATCAAATGTTTAAAGACAATACTTACTACATGTACCTCAACCAAAGAAAGCCATGATTTTAGAGTTTTCATATTTCAGAAGATCTTGCATGAAAATGCATGAGACAGTCGGTTAAGTTTTATTAAAAGAGTGATCCAGATATTTTCAAGTCTTTTACAACTAAACTCAAGAATACATTAAACTTAAACCAACACTCAAAAAAATTAGTGGTTTTTTTTTTGACGCTCAAGAAAATTAGCGATCTATCACTAGACCGTCAAAGTCCTTCTGGCAGTCCTTCCTTCGACCGTTTGTCATCAGGGCCTTTTTCCTCGAAGGATGTGAATCGACGTACCTTAGCGGCCCAAATTTAGACCGTTAAGGCTCCTATAGCGGTGCTATCTTAGACCGTTTGTGGGCTAAATGATGTGATGAATGAAAGCTATATTTGTTATGTTTCATGCTTCATGGCTATGTATGATATGCTCCACGCTTATTTCATGGGTCTATTTGTTGATGGCTAACCTTGTGAGTTGTAAAATCATGAAGGACATCAAACGCTCGCCAAGCAGGTAAGTCAGGTAAGTATCTCGATCCCTGGTCCCTTAATGCATTACTATATGGTATCTATGATATATTTCCTCGAGAACTGGCTGGTCATTCATGTGTTCTAGGATCTGATGTTCCCCTCTAACAAAAATGATGATGATCTAAATTCACATGTTTAATCATTCGATAGGCCGTTAGGTTGGAAGAGTTAGGGGACGATGGTTCTATCTTGCACGCCGTGGTCATAGATAGTTTCTTGACCCTTATTTATCCGATCTAGCAATATTATTCTCGAGTATCTAGCTATTTTTATCCTTTCTTTTCATTTATTTTGATGATTTCTTTATTTTAGCCCAGCATGCATCATGCACATCTTTAAGCATTCATGTGTTCTCATTTGTCCAAAGTGTCTCAGTAATGGTGGATAACTTTGTGTCCATGGTCTTGAGTTAGGAGAGTCATTCCACTCTGAGTTGGAAGGTTTCCTTCGGTCTTTTGCTTGGTTTGGTTAGCTTAGGATTCCTATCTGGAGTTTAGTTACTCGTCTCTTTATTTTTTTACGCTTACTCCGGCCACCTATCAGCTGTATGTTCCAGTGAGGAGGTTGGTAGTGTTTTTCTTTCCTTAGTTGTTAGTTCCTCCAAGCATGCGTCATTCAGTTTTGCCGTTCCTTGTGATTGATTCGAAGTTTTCCAGAAAATTCCTATCGCTCATTGGTTGAGAACGGGTGTCAGTTTACCTTAACACCCGCTTTTCAGTCCACTCCGATTCACCTCCGCTTCACCTCCAAGTTCCATGTCGCTTTCACTTCACCTCCGCTCGTTCCCCTGTAAAGAGGGCGTTAAGGAGGGACATCTATTGACACCCGTTTTATGACCAATGAGTTGGGTAATCTCCTTATTTATCTTTATGATGCTCGAGTTATTCATTGTTTACTAAGCCATCTTGGTCAGTTTTGAGGCTTATTTCATAGGTCATTCTCCTTGATGGGTCTTGCTCTTTATGTGTTTCTGTGGATTGAAGCTTAGTGGGATTTTCCTTCATTTTGCCACTCCATTTCCTCTAGCGGTTTATTATATGGGCATTTTGATGACGTTTGGCAGTCTATATTAAGACCGTTCACCGACGCCAGAGTCCAGAGACAATGTCTTTCTTTCAGTCTTATCCTTTCTTATCCGTTGAGCTCTGGCGGTTTATCGTATGGCCGTTAGAGGTGTTGTGGCGGTTCTACATTAGACTGTTTATTGGCTTCAGAGTCATGTTCATGAAATTCTCACCCGTTGGCCTTATCTTCTAAGGGTGGCGGTCTATCCTTGGACCGTTACTTCCAAATGGCGATTTATCGTACGACCGTTTCAGGTGACAGAGAGTCTTGATTAACTGTCTTTTCTCTACTACGCCCTGGTCAAAGTAGAGTTATGATTTGGTGATTTCTCTCTCGATAGTGATCCTTAGAAGCTCCCGTTTGTTTCTATGGACTCTTGGGAGTATTATCTTCAAGAGTTTGCTAAGTTTCATCCTACTTTTTCGTTGGAATTTCTCCTACTCGAACCTAGACTTTGAGGGCCTATAAATAGAACCCTTGAGTTCATGGGTTGAGGAGGAGATTTCTGGAGTTTACGACGAGGTGCTGCTGGGTTCTGGAGTGAGTACCCATCAAGGAGAAGTGCTTTCTACGTCCATAAGCCTTCAAAGTCTAGGGAGTATTAAGTTCCAAGTGTTTCATTGTGTTGATTTCTTCTTAAGTTCATTCCCCTCTTCATGGCATTCATATGCATCTTCACTTCTTTTCTTCCAGGTTCTCTACATCTCAATCACATTTGTAAACATCCTCCTATCTTTTTCATGCCCCACAGGGCTTAAAAAAAACCAACCTCCAAAGTATTCGCCCTTCCTTTTGCATGCACTTTAGTTTCTTTGCACTATAGTTACTACACTTCACATAGGGCTAATTTGGGGTGTCTTTTGTGTTTCTACGTTCTTTCACAGGTTTACAGGGTTCCTAGCACGAGGCCCAACTCTTCTGGCCAGCGGGGAGAGGTGGAGATATAAGTCCCAATCTGTTGTTCCATGCGCTCTAATGGCTCTAAGTTGGACTATTTCAGGATCTGTGGTGGCTTATCGTAAGGCTGTTTTAGGAACTGTGGCGGCCTGATATTGGACCGTTTCTGCTCGTAGAGTGCTGGTTTTCATCACCCGTGGGTGGGTGTTGCATCCTCCTCTTTCCAAGGTATTTAGACTAGCTTTGCTATTTTAATTACCTTGGTGGTGATCACACTTCTTTAGTTGGGTGCTGTTCATCATTGTCATCATTCTTGCTTGCCCCTCTTTTTACTTTATTTGCTCCACACCTGTGGTGTGTGTTTTTACTTCAGTCCTTTTGCTCCACACCCCGACGTGTGTTTTTATTTTTCTTTCCCATGAACATTGATGACATGCCCATGCTTCTGATTTTGGTGATTGTTTGAGTTAGGTTGTTACTTGCTTGCTCACTTTCACTCATATCTCTCATACCACTATATTCATATTCACATCATCTTCACCATACAAGAAAGGAAGAAACATCAACAACCCTATTTTTTTGGCGATCACGGTGGGACATCTAGTGCCAATTATGTTGAGTCTCCGTTTGACCTATTGTTGATTGATTTCACCCAGTTGCCCTTGTGTTTTCCTCGGATTTTTCATTTATTTTCCTGCTATTTTCTGCTCTCTGGTCTCCTTGGCGGTCTACCATTCGACCGTTTCTGGCTTCAAAGCGGCCTAGAAATAGGCCGTCTTATCTCTCTAGCGGTCTCAGCTTAGGCCGTTTCTCCAGTTAAAGGTACGTATCCCGAGGTTGTTATTATTTCTATAATTTTTGCTGTGATTTTAATGCTTGGGTGCTATCTGGTCTCCCCCTTGGTTGTTATACATATTCATATCATTGATTGCATATTTGGTTGTTAGTTTTAGGCTAGAATTTGCATGCACTCCGGTGCACATAGGATCATTCATATTCACACTTTAGTTGCATTTTCCTACCTTGGTGTGCGAACCTCTCGTCTTCATATTCCTTGGGGCCGACCAGGTTCTAAAGGAGAAAACAATAAAATCGGTGCATCATTAAAACAATGGTTGATTTTTGAGTGCCTCTCATCTCTTTCTTTATTTCTTTTTCATAAAGTTTGGAGTCTTTGTTTTAAGTCTCTCATTGTGTGGTGTTTGTGTTGTTTGCATTTTGTCAAGGTCTTTCGTTGCCTGTGGAGTTGCTTCCATTCTCTAGAGTCATCACCTAGGGGCAATTCCATTTCTATCCTCTATTTCAATCCCGTGTTCGAGTCAAACATGTCTTCCTTTGATCTTCCCCATTCTCGAGAGGAGTCTCTTCCTCAAGGGCTTCTAGAAGACCCCTCTCGGGTCATTTCTTTCCAAATCAGAGATGAGCCCGCCCTTCCTGCATCTTCTGTCTCTATGGAGGGCGCACAGCTCACCAACCCCCTCCCTTCACCTAATCTCGCCAATCATGTCCTCCAAATGATGGCCTAGTTGGATCCGGCCCAACTTCAGGCTGTCTACCAGGCTTTGCAGGGGTCCAATGGCCCGTCTCCCACAATTGCTCAATGTCACGCCCCGAGCCTTTATTTACAGCGGAAGACTAACTCGGGGAGCGTGAATAATCGGCATGGTAAGTATTTTGCAAGCAAGAACGATCAGAGCGCAAGACAATCACACATAAGAATGCAATTGCACAATAGTTTAATCAAACTCCAACTTTATTTCATTAATAATCAAAATATCAAATACAATAGCTTTCAACCTTCCATAATCCATTAGACTCAAGGAAAAATGAAATTACAAAGACTTGATCTAAACAATATTGACTTTCCTAAGTCTTTACTCTCATTTTGATATGACTTTCATTGGCTCTCGGACCCGCTACTTGTATAACTCGAATCCGAATTCGTATCACTTTCATCTCCTGAAAAGATTGAAAAATAGGTAATGAGCACACTTGCCCAGTAGGTATCTTCGCATCAACATGATTAGCAATATTTAAATAATTAGTATTTTAGCTCTAAAGAAATAAGGTAAAATCATGCGAATGCGATCAATTATGTAATTAAACCATAGTAACAAGATGATCATGTAAAATAGAATGAACAAGTATGAATGTAACAAGAATATGATATGGCCTTTCATGAACAAGAATGTACTAGAAAGTCATGTAACAATCAAGAATGTACTCTTCACTTAGTAGCAAATACTTCGTGAATTTCTGTGGAATATCATGTAACAAGCTAGAAAGTCATGTACGTGTATATATCATGTCGTGGAATTTCACTTCACGATGCCATTGATCTACACTTATTTATCGAGAAAGTACTCTCAGCATAATGTGACACCAGTAGCATCATACCCCATGGTTTATAATAGTATGTTTTCGACAATCAGTCGAGGGGACTAGTATAGAGCCCTTGAACACAATCAGTGCTCGGTCCGCATGTTCAAGTATAAATCAAGCTACTTCCACGCATGTAAACAATATGGCCAAGAATGTACAATTTCAATGATAGGTTTAGGATAAAGTAATGTATCATAAGAATGCTTCTATTTGATTTAAATAATTTCAATGAACATATTAAAACTAGGTTATGCCATGAAAATAAATCGGCAGCATAACGGTACGTTTCTTAACTTTCATAATTTAAGATTAAGTATCTTGAACAATATGACAAGTCCTAGACCATCACTAATCCATCTAGGAACTTTGGAATATCAACTGTTGGGTCAAATCTCGGGTTAAATCACTCAAGAACTGTGACGGTCAATTAATGGGCCGTTACATGAACGTGACGGTCTATAATTGGGCAGTTACAATAGATTGAATCCAGAAAGAATAGTTGGACTCAATGAATGTGACGGTTATATATTGGACTGTTAGATGAGCCTGACGGTCTAGTATTAGGCCGTTACCTAGTCAAAACTAGAAAACATCGATAGTGCTTTTTAAACAATTGGGCTTTAAAGGTACAACCAACTCGGCGTCCTAGTGGGAATCCCAGTCTCGTGGAGAATTACGGAGGCCTTGAAACCAGATTTCCTAATCCATTGGAAGGAATATCTAATAGAGAGGTCCTCAAGTCCAAGAATATGTTCCTATAGTGCAAAAGTGTAAACTAATGGTCATATACCGGAATATATGCCATGTACTTAGAGAAATTGACTCTATAGAAAGAATGTGTAACAATGTGGAACCATGATAAAACTCTGTCAATACATCAGTAAAAATCATGTTTTAATACAAAACTATAGGGTTTTAGCCATGAAATTAACATGTACTTTAAAATAACTCAAAGTGCTTTAAACATACATGAATCAATTTATAAACACAAAGTTAAGAAAAAATAAGTCAGAACTTAGATAATTAGGCATATTCATAAGTAATTTGACTATTTTTAACTCTGTCTCGGGTTGACAGAACACAGTTATTCTGACGGTTGAACATGGGTGCGTCACAGTGCTGTGACGGTTTATCCTGGAGCCGTTAGAGTGTTGTAACACTCCAGTTATGGTTCGTCAGAGATAACAGAGAAACTTAAGTATAGCAGGGAGTGTGACGGCTTATCGTAAGGCCGTTATGTCCCTCTAACGGTCTAACTATAGGCCGTTAGAGTCCTATTTGACGGGAAAGTAAAAAGATAAAAGACTATGCTTTGAAAACATGTCATGTTTTGAAAAGACTGAACTTCACTAGTCATGACAAAACAAAGTATAGTCCATCTAGATGCATAGGTTCCAGTGAATGAACACGAGAATATCTTTTATCTTCATTTAAGGCTAAAGACATGCATGTATGTATGATTCGAATAACACATGAAATTCATGGTCTATAGTGCATGAAATCAGGCAAAACTAGAGGGTTTTTATCCCTAACATGCTATTCTTGCCGTTCCTGAGATGACCTATCTCTTTCCTGGGCTTTCAACTTCCAATTTGTGACTGTAAGCCATGCCCTAGTTCTTCCCTTTCTGTAATTTTTCAGCAACTTCACGTCACTTTAACACCTCAATCTCTTGACCTAAGGACGTGAAAATTTGAGGGTAAGAAGGTGAAACTATTGGGAATAAAAAGTTCTAAAGAATTGAACTCTAATTACCTCGTTTAGGTGTTCTAATCTTCTGATCTTAGTAGACTTTCGCTTAGATTCCTGGGTTGCTATGGTCAAACTAGCAACTTTGGAAGCTTCAGACTTCTTGTGTAGTTGATCTCCTACCATGAAATTTTGAGGAAGATTAGTCCTTTGTATAAGGAACAAAAAGTTCTAAATAACTTACCTAAAATACTATGTCCTTACCTTAGTTCAACGCGAGCCAATGTAGGGGTCACGTAGGTCAAAACTAGGGTCTATTTATAGGGTTCTAGCTAGGTTTTATGGATTAGATCGATTCTAGAGTCCTTGTTAAAGCTTAGATCGACTTATGAGAGTCCTTAACATATTTACTAGTCCTCCCATCTCGATCCCTAAGAGAAAGACTAGCAAAAATCCACTCTTTTTGCTTGTTCTTCCATTCACGGAACTGATAGCGTGTAACGGTCGAAGACTTGTGCGTTACATGCCTATGGCGGTCGCACGATAGACCGCTACAATCACCATTCACAGAATTCAACTTAATTCAAACTCTTTATTATTTTATCCACATAATTATCTAATAAAGGAGTATTTATCCTTAAAATTCGTGAATAAGCTAAATAACCTTCTAGAATATGGGCCAAACTTAATGGGCTTGGTCCTTAATCCTTTTGGGTTTTACTTATCAAAGCTTGATTAATTTTTTTCAACATACTTGGGCCTTACAATCAAATTAAGTTTTATAATTCCTAATAAATTATAGAAAATTCTTAAAATAATCCAGAAATTATTTATAGAAATTTTGGGGCACTACACCCTCCCCCACTTAGAAGAATTTGGTCCCCAAATTCAATACATTGATTATATGGAGAGTGTACTTACAGTTGAATAGCTCCAGAAATCTTTTCCGCATGACTTCTTCTGTTTCCCAAGTTGCTTCGGATGGCCATGATTTCTTCCATTGAATTTTCATCATAGGAATAGCTTTATTCCTTAGTTGACGCACTTCCCGTTCCAGAATCTTTATTGGTGTTTGCTCGTACGTCATATCCTTTTGAATTTCCAAATTATCGTAAGTGATAACATGGTAAGGATCATATACATACTTTTTCAGCATAGAGACGTGAAATACGGCATGAACTCCTACTAATTCTGGGGGTAAAGCTAATCTATAAGCGACTTCACCGGCCCTTTCAACAATTTCAAATGGGCCAATGAATCTTAGAGTTAGCTTGCCCTTGATGCAAAATCTTCGAATACCCTGACCCGGAGAAATCTTCAGATACACATGATCTCCTACTTGAAACTCCAAGTCGCGCCTTTGATTATCGGCGTAAGATTTTTACCTATCTTGGGCAATCTGCAATCTTTCTCGAATGAGCTTAATTTCTTCTGAAGAATCCCTGACAATGTCGGGGCCTAGAATTTACCTTTCCCCTATTTCATTCCAACATATATGTGATCTACAGCTTTTTCCACATAAAGCTTCAAAAGGTGACATCTGTATGCTGGCCTGATAGCTGTTGTTATATGCAAATTCGACCAGAGGAAAGTGATCATGCCAACTTCCTCCGAAGTCAATAGCATAAGCCCTAAGCATATCTTCCACCACTTGATTTGTTCTTTCTGTTTGACCATCAGTTTGTGGATGGAATGCCGTGCTAAAGTTCAGTCTGGTCCCTAGTGAATGTTGTAGACCCTTCCAGAATTGCGATGTGAATCTAGGATCTCTATCAGATACGATAGTGACAGGGACACCATGTATCTTGACAATTTTCTTCATGTATAAGGCTGCTAGAATATCCACAGACCATCGACTTTTGATCGGTAGAAAGTGTGCCGATTTAGTCAATCGGTCTATGATTACCCATATACAGTCGTGTCCACCTCTTGTCTTAGGTAAACCCATAATGAAATTCATTCCTATACTTTCCCATTTCCATGTTGGAATATCTAAGGGATGTAATTTACCTACGGGTCAAAAATGTTCTGCCTTTATTTGTTGACAAGTGAGACAGCGAGACACGAAATCAGCTATTTCCCTCTTCATATTGGGCCACCAGAAATTTCTTTTGAGATCTTGATACATTTTTATACCACCTGGATGAATGGTGTACTTGGATTTATGTGCTTTATCTAGGATCAGTTTCTTCGTATCCTTATGATCTGGTACATACACTCGGCCCTTAAATAGAAATCTTCTGTCATTGGAAATAGAAAAATATGGCCTTTATTCTATGTTGGCTTTAAGCTCCAGTAATACGGGATCATCATTTTGCAGCTTGACCAGATCTTCTATTAGTGTAGGTTGAGCTTGAATATTAGCTATGAAACAATCTTCTTCCTTTATGTCAATATCTAAGTTCAACTGAGTAAATTGAGGAACAAGATTAGTCATACTAATCATAAGACTTGATAGCTTTCCCATTGGTTTTCTACTGAATGCATCTGCTACAGCATTAGCCTTGCCATGATGATATTCAATAGCAAAATCAAAGTCCTTGAGATATTCTAACCATCTCCCCTGCCTCATATTTAACTCCTTTTGAGAGAATAAGTACTTTAAGCTTTTGTGGTCTGAGTACACCGTGAATTTCTCTCCATAGAGATAATGACGCCAAATTTTTAAGGTGAAAATAATAGCTGCTAGTTCTAAGTCATGCACGGGATAATTTTCCTCGTGACGTTTCAATTATCTTGATGAATAACAGATTACCTTTCCCTTTTGCATAAGGATGCACCCTAAGCCAATGCCAGACGCATTCGTATATACTTCAAATCCACCACCTTCCACTGGTAGCGTTAGAATAGGAGCTGCAGTAAGATGATTCTTATGAGTTTGAAAACACTTTTCACATTCCTTTGACCAGACAAAAGGATTTTCTTTTCTTGTGAGTCTAATTAAAGGAACATCAATTTTTGAGAAGTCCTTAATGAATCTTCTATAATAACTAGCTAGACCCAGAAAGCTCCTTACTTCTGATACAGTCGTTAGCCGGCTCCAGTTTCTAACAGCTTCTACTTTAGAAGGATCCACAACGATACCTTCTCTTGAAATAATGTGGCCTAGGAATGAAACTTCCTTAAGCCAAAATTCACACTTGTTAAGCTTGACATAGAGTTTATGTTCTCTTAGTGTTTGCAAATCTATCCTCAGATGTTCTTCATGCTCTTCTTTTGTCTTGGAATATATCAGGATGTCATCAATGAAGACAACGATGAACTTGTCCATATATGGCTGGAAAACATTGTTCATAAGTTGTATAAATGCTGCTGGGGCATTTGTCAACCCAAACGACATTACCACGAATTCATAGTGGCCATAACGACTTCAAAAAGCTGATTTATAAATGTCTTCTTCTTTAATTCTAAGCTGATGATAACCTGACCTAAGGTCAATCTTGGAGAAATACTCTGCTCCTGAAAGCTGATCGAAGAGCTCATCAATACGCGGCAACGGATACTTATTTTTGATTGTGAGTTGATTTAGTCGTCGGTAGTCGATGCATAGCTTGAGAGAGCCATCCTTCTTCTTGACAAAAAGAACTGGCGCACCCTAGGGGGATGTGCTAGGTCAGAGGAAACCCTTGTCTAGTAGTTCCTGCAACTGCCTCTTTAATTCCTTGAGTTCCGTGGGAGACATCCTATAAGGGGCTATAGAAACAGGTGCTACTCCTGGAATGAGTTTAATAGTGAAGTTTACTTCCCTCTCGGGTAGTAAGTTGGGTAATTCGAGTGGAAACACATCTGGGAACTCATTTATAATAGGGATGTCTGCTAGGATGATTTCCTTGGACTCGGTAACAATGACAGAAGCATGAAAAGCTTCACATCCTTGCGAAATAAGTTTGCAAGCGTGAAGAGAGGATATGATAGTGGGTTGTTTCCTATACTTGGTACCAAGGAAATAAAATCTTGGAAGATCGAGTTTTTGAAAGGCTATAATCCTATTTCGGCAGTTAATATCCGCATCATGATCTATAAGCCAATCTACCCCAATCTACGCGATGTGCCATTATAATAATGAGGTACCTAAGAGAAATAACAAATTGTTAATTCTCATAGAATTAGAAAGAGATTAATCTCAAAACTAATTAACTATCTTATCCCGGGCTCTACCCAGTTCTCGCATGGGTGAGGAAACTTCTTCCTTAGTTCATAGATAGGGGTCCTTAACCCTTGGACTTTATTCTACGATATGACTCTTTTTCCTAAGTCTTGAGACTTAGGCTCTGATACCAACTTAACTGTCATGTCCTGAGCCTTTATTTACAGCGGAAGACTAACTCGGGGGGCGCAAACAGCCAGCATGGTAAGCCTCTTACAAGCAAGAACGATCAGAGCGTAAGACAATCACACATAAGAATACAATTGCACAATAGTTTAATCAAACTCTAACTTTATTTCATTAATAATCAAAATATCCAAATACAATAGCTTTCAACCTTCAATAATCCATTAGACTCAAGGAAAAAGGAAATTACAAAGACTCAATCTAAACAATATTGACTTTCCTAAGTCTTTACGCTCATTTTGATATGACTTTCATTCGCTCTCGGACCCGCTACTTGTATAACTCGAATCTGAATTCGTATCACTTTCATCTCCTGAAAAGATTTGAAAATAGGTAATGAGCACACTTGCCTAGTAGGTATCTTCACATCAACATGATTAGCAATATTTAAGTAATTAGTATTTTAGCTCTAAAGAAATAAGGTAAAATCATGCGAATGCGATCAATCATGCAATTAAACCGAAGTAACAAGATGATCGTGTAAAATAGAATGAGCAAGTATGAATGTAATAAGAATATGATATGGCCTTTCATGAACAAGAATGTACTAGAAAGTCATGTAACAATAAAAAATATACTCTTCACTTAGTAGCAAGTACTTCGTGAATTTCTGTGGAATATCATGTAACAAGCTAGAAAGTCATGTACGTGTATATATCATGTCGTGGAATTTCACTTCACGATGCCATGGATCTTCACTTATTTATCGAGAAAGTACTCCCAGCGCAATGCGACGCTAGTAGCATCATACCCCATGGTTTATAATAGTATGTTTCCGACAATCAGTCGAGGGAACTAGCATAGAGCCCTTGAACACAGGTAGTGCTCGGTCCGCATCTTCAAGTATAAATTAAGCTACTTCCACGCATGTAAACCATATGGCCAAGAATGTACAATTTCAACGATAGGTTCATGATAATGTAATCTATCAAAAGAATGCTTCTATTTGATTTAAAGAATTTTAATTAATATATTAAAACTAGGTTATGCCATGAAAATAAATCGGCAGCATAACGGTACGTTTCTTAACTTTCATAATTTAAGATTAAGTATCTTGAACAATATGATAAGTCCTAGACCATCAATGATCCATCTAGGAACTTTAGAATATCAACCCTTGGGTCAAACCTTGGGTTAAATCACTCAAGAACTGTGACGGTCAATTAATGGGCCGTTACATGAACGTGACGGTCTATAATTGGGCAGTTACAATAGATTGAATCCAGAAAGAATAGTTGGACTCAATGAATGTGACGGTTATATATTGGACTGTTAGATGAGCCTGACGGTCTAGTATTAGGCCGTTACCTAGTCAAAACTAGAAAACATCGATAGTGCTTTTTAAACAATTGGGCTTTAAAGGTACAACCAACTCGGCGTCCTAGTGGGAATCCCAGTCTCGTGGAGAATTACGGAGGCCTTGAAACCAGATTTCCTAATCCATTGGAAGGAATATCTAATAGAGATGTCCTCAAGTCCAAGAATATGTTCCTATAGTGCAAAAGTGTAAACTAATGGTCATATACAGGAATATATGCCATGTACTTAGAGAAATTGACTCTATAGAAAGAATGTGTAACAATGTGGAACCATGATAAAACTCTGTCAATACATCAGTAAAAATCATGTTTTAATACAAAACTATAGGGTTTTAGCCATGAAATTAACATGTACTTTAAAATAACTCAAAGTGCTTTAAACATACATGAATCAATTTATAAACACAAAGTTAAGAAAAAATAAGTCAGAACTTAGATAATTAGGCTTATTCATAAGTAATTTGACTATTTTTAACTCTGTCTCGGGTTGACAAAACACAGTTATTTTGACGGTCGAACATGGGCGTGTCACAGTGCTGTGACGATTTATCCGGGAGTTGTTAGAGTGATGTAACGCTCTGGTTATGGCCCATCAGAGATAACAAAGAAACTTAAGTATAACAGGGAGTGTGACGGCTTATCGTAAGGCCGTTATGTCCCTCTGACGGTCTAACTATAGGCCGTTAGAGTCCTGTTTGACGGGAAAGTAAAAAGATAAAAGACTATGCTTTGAAAACATGTCATGTTTTGAAAAGACTGAACTACACTAGTCATGATAAAATGAAGTATAGTCCATCTAGATGCATAGGTTGCAGTGAATGAACAAGAGAATATCTTTTCTCTTCATTTAAGGCTAAAGACATGCATGTATGTATGATTCTAATAAAACATGAAATTCATGGTCTATAGTACATGAAATCAGGCAAAACCAGAGGGTTTTTATCCCTAACATGCTATTCTTGCCGTTCATGAGATGACCTATCTCTTTCTTGTGCTTTCAACTTCCAATTTGTGACTGTAAGCCACGCCCTAGTTCTTCCCTTCCTATAAATTTTTCACAACTTCACGTCACTCTAACTCCTCAATCTCTTGACCTAAGGACGTGACATTATGAGGTTAAGAAGGTGAAACTATTGGGAACAAAAAGTTCTAAAGAACCGAACTCTAATTACCTCGTTTAGGTGTTCTAATCTCCTGATCTTCAGTAGACTTTCGCTCAGATTCTTGGGTTGCTATGGTCGAACCAGCAACTTTAGAAGCTTCAAACATCTTGTGTAGTTGATCTCCTACAATGAACTTTTGAGGAAGATTAGTTTTATGTATAAGGAACAAAATGTTCTAAATAACCTACCCAAAATACTCTCTCCTTACCTTAGTTCCATGCGAGCCAATGTAGGGGTCGCGCAGGTCAAAACTAGGGTCTATTTATAGGGTTCTAGCTAGGGTTTGTGGATTAGATCGATTATAGAGTCCTTGTTAAAGCTTAGATCGACTTCTGAGAGTCCTTAACACGTTTACTAGTCCTCCCATCTTGATTCCTAAGAGATAGACTAGCAAAAATCCACTCTTTTTGCTCGTTCTTCCATTCACGGAACTGACAGCGTGTGACAGTCGAACACTTGAGCATTACATGCCTGTGGCGGTCGCACGATAAACCGCTATAGTCACCGTTCGCAGGATTTAACTTAATTCAAACTCTTTATTGTTTTATCCACATAATTATCTAATAAAGGTGTATTTATCCTTAAAATTCGTGAATAGGTTAAATAACCTTCTAGAATATGGGCCAAACTTAATGGGCTTGGTCCTTTATCCTTTTGGGTTTTACTTATCAAAGCTTGATTAATTTTTTCAACATACTTGGGCCTTAAAATCAATTTAAGTTTTATAATTCCTAATAAATTCCAATAAATTCTTAAAATAATCCTAAAATTATTTATAGGAATTTTGGGGCACTACACTCAAGGTATGTCTAATACCTCCATTGCTCAATCTAGAGTTGATGGGTCCACTGTTCAGCCCATTCCAATTGATCTCACCCCGGTCCGGCCTAGGCCCATCCAATTCTCTAGTCAGAAAACGAGTCAGTCTTCTTGTTCGGCCCAGCAAGCTCTTGAGAAAGGAAAGACCGTCGTCCCTTCATCTATCCAGGCGGATTCCTATCGGGCTATTCCTTCAATGCCGCAAGTTCTTGTTGGCCCATCTGATTTCATGCGCCCTTAATAGGGGGCGGCCCAAGTCGATGCCCATTCGGGTCATCCTTTGGCCCAATATCCTTCTTATGGGCCTCCTCTCACTCCTTCGGTTTATCCTTCGGCTCCCCGCTTTGAGCCCACTCCCCTTGCTTTACCCACAACATCTAGGGTACAAGACCTCTTTGATAAATGGGCCACCATGCAACAACAACTCGACTTTCTCCAAAAGTTGGTTGGCCCACAATCTTTAGCAGATGTTCCAGTTCCTAGTTTTCACAACATCCGGTTCCCTCCACAATCCGAGCTCCCTACATACTGCAAATATGACAGGAATAGCAATCCCTTCATTCATGTGAGGGACTTTATGTATGAATCGGCGCAGTTTCAATATGATGATCACCTTATGGCCTATTTATTCTGCCGATCTCTAGATGGAGTTGCTTTGGAGTGGTTCTATGCCCTACCGCTTGAGGATGCTGAGAGCTTCAAGGTGGTCAAAGAAAAATTTATCCAAAGGTTTCAAGACCGGGTTGGCCCGGAATATTCTTTCACAGAGTTGTGGTAGAGAAAATGAAGCCAGATGAAGAGTTTGCTACATATGCTGATAGGTGGAGACAGATGGCCGCTCACGTGCCGGGCACCTTCTGGAAGAAGAGAAGGTTATGTTGCTCATTTCAAATGCTGCCCTAACTTTTCGCAACATTCTTGCTATGAATGACATATCGAACATGCACCAATTATATAGGCGGGCGCGCTTTATTCAAACCCAATTTAAAGACTCCCCCATACACTCACTCTTTGAAACCCAAAATCCTAAATATCACAAGAAACCTCAAGGGCCAATTACCGAGGGAGTCCAAACCAATGAGCAGGTGCATGCCATTGCGCTACCTTTCCAATCCGCGCCATTTCGCTTTCCACAAACCCCCGCAATTCCCAGTTCTCCACGCCACAAAACACCCAACCCACTTTTTCTGCACCACAAAATCCTCACCCTACCTTTGCCGCTCCACAAAACATATTTCCCGCTCCACAACAACCTCTGCAACCTCCCCAATACCATAATGTCCCTCCACCCAACAGCTACACCAACAACAATAAGCGCTCGGGCCCAAAGAAACCCCAATATCCTCCATTCCCTGAGTCCCTCACGGACATTTTCTCGGCTCTCATGTCCATCAATGCCACTGAACTTCCTCCGGAACAGCCTAACTGGAACCCGGCCGTTGATTAGATGAAGTATTGCATGTTCCACAGGCAACCTGGCCATACCATTGAAAGTTGTTTCCAATTCAGAGATCTGGTATATGATTTGCATGAAGGTAACCGTATAGATTGGGCCAAGATGCACAAGGCCATTGTTAAAATTAAAGAGAAAAGAAGACAGCCGCAGAGGCAACAAGTGCAGCAGCAACAAGCACAGCCGCCACAGCAGCCGCCACCACAGCAACAATAGTAGCCCACTCGAGACTTGGGGATCCATCAGAACCCCATGCTGAACCATCCTCCCGCTCCGCAGCCACAACCACCAGCACCGGCCCAGGTCAATCTTGTCCAACCCCCGGCTCCCAACGCCGGGTGGTCTTATGATGATGATGCATCAGTACAACGGCTCATGGTCCTCCACCACAACCACCGCAGTCCTGCTCCCTACATCATTCTCCCACCAAACCAACAAACCCCACCATCCTCTGCATCTACTAAACCGTTCATCCTACCATCCGTGTTCCCCATAAGCCCGTCTACCTCTACTCCACCACCGTCTACCTCAACCACAACCACACCACTAGCCAACAACTCGCCCATCATTTTCCCGCCACCTACCTCTACCCCGTCACCAACGCCCGCACTAATCATCACTCCACCTCCATCAAACCCCTTGCCTATTATCCCCACTACACCTTCCCCCACACCACTCATTCACCCCACTGGGCCTGTTAAGCAACTCATTTTAAACCCATCCCAGGCTCTGCCGGCCCATAACCTCGCCCTCCGGAGCGGGTGTTTGTTTCATAGAAATTATCCTTCTACTGGTGCACCCGCACCTAATCCCCAGTCTTCTCAGCCGGCTGTTGATCAGGAGGAGGCAGATCCACTATCGGGGATGCAATATGATTTATTACACCGTCTGGACAGGGTGCCCGTAAAGATCTCCGTGCTCGAGCTAATAAAAAGATCTACCCTTCATCAGGATGCACTCAGGAATTTTCTGCAGAAGGTAATTGTTAATGAAGACATGGCAGTGGATAGCCTTCTGACAGCTCTGGCCACAATCTCAAAAGGGCCGGCAATCACATTTTCTGAGATAGAACTGGCCCCCCGGAAAACCAACAAATGCCGCTATGCATTTCCATAACTCTAAACAAAATCAGCATAGACGCGGCACTTGTAGATACAGGGGCATCTATCAATGTTTGCCCTCTCAGCACATTAACAGCCTACAATTTATCAGAAGATCTGTTAAGGCCAACCCCGACAACCATAGCAGCATATGATAATTCTCGAAGCGCGTGTCACGGGGTAGGCGCTATTCAGGGCGAGCATGGGCCTCTCACTATGCCAGTTGAATTCTACGTACTGGACATCGACCCTATGTTCAAGGCTATCTTGGGTCATCCGTGGATCAACAACCTCAACGCCGTACCATCCACTGCCCACTAATGTCTAAAATTCCTTTTCAAGGGAGGGTGGTTAAGGTAAGGAGTATGTCCACAGTCCAGTCTGCGAAGGCTGTATCAGACAAAATTCTGCCAACTTTGTGGCCCAGCACGCGGTCGGTTATTTCAGTGCTACATCTGGACTTCCCATGGGCTTACGCACCACGCAAGCCCGTCTCTACGGCAGTAAATATCAAAGTGAAGCCCCAGATTCGAGATTCGAAAGGCGCGGAGCCTTGGACATAATATTGAAATTGGGCTATCAGCCGGGGAAAGGCCTCGGCGCACAACTACAGGGGCGGACCAAGCCGATCCCTAAAGAAAGAAAAATGAATAGAAGGGGCCTCCACTATCGAGAGTCTACATTGTCAGTTCTGGGCGATTCTGGGCCCTTTGACGTGGGATTACCGCCAAAATTTCATTAAAGGCCCTCTCCAACCCAGCACCTTAAAAACACAGCCGAGTCAGCACAAGAAAGAAGAAGATATAGCTCAGGTATTTGCCAGCCCGCCATTACTTCCAAAGGGGCCAGTTGATGACATGATTGATTACGGCCAGGCTTTTGAAAGGCTGTTTCATGAAGAAGAAAGTCAAGAGGTACGGCTTGTGCAGTTTGAGCCGAAGAAACCAGCTTACTGTCCACGAGAAAAGGGGAGCTCGCCCGTTGTTTTTACATGGTCTCCCTCCCGTCTTATGTCTCTCTTCCAGCAGTTGGAATCTATACCCCGTCACCTCCGAAAAAGAGTGATCCGTTCTTCACGGATCTACCAACCAAGGTGTTGATTTTACCTTGCACATGTGGGCAATGCCCACCTATTGATCTCTCCACTATGTGGACCCCCTCATCCAATCTCTCAGATATGTGGTTCTCCTCCTCTGATCCTTTCTTCGATGTCTTGTTCCCATCTCTCTTCCCTATCCAACTCCCTCCTCCTCCATCCTCTCCTTCTTGCTGCATGATCTCCACTGATCTCCAAAAAAAACGTCAAATTTGAAATGGAGATTTCGGTGGAAGATTACGCTATCTTGTCTCCATCCTCCTCCCAGGGGCACGAGTCCCCCGTTGCCTCTTTCCCATTAGATTTCCTTTCTTTTAGGTTAGACATAGGGTCTGTCGAGTCTAGGAAAGAAGAGTCTGTTAGGTCTAGAGAAGTAGGATCTTATTATAGGTCATCCAACCCTTCCTCGCTTGAGCCACGCCTGCTTGCACGTCATTCTAAATCCGTTCCTGATAGGTTCTTACAGGATCTAGCTCAGTGCTGTCATGCTCTTCTGAGGTGTCCGGAGTTCAAAGCTACGACAATTGTGATAGAAGAAGATGAGGAGCAAGAAGGGGTGTGGAGTGACGACGGACTAGGTCTTTATGAAATCATGGATGAAAAAGACCCGGTTGATGATGAGGACGGCAACGTAGATGACACCGCCAATCTGCATGCGCAAGGATTAAAGAGATTCGACGAGCCATCATCAGCGGTGGATGAACCTACAAAGGAAATAAATCTGGGAGCCGAAGAAGACCCTAGGCCCATTATCATTGCTGCTAATGTCCCTCTAGAAGTAGAAGAAGATTTGATCAAAGTTCTAAGGGAGTACATTGATTCTTTTACCTGGTCTTATGAGGACATGTCGGGTCTTGACCCCTCTTTAGTGGAACATTGACTCGTGCTTAAACCAGGGGCAAGACTCGTAAAACAAAGGTCAAGAAGATTTCACCCCCAGATGGCCTTAAGGATTAAGTAAGATGTCGATAAATTATACAAGGCCAAGTTTATCATAGTTGTCTTATATCCACAGTGGGTGGCGAACATAGTCCCTGTTATCAAGAAGGATGGCAAGGTGCGTATTTGCATTGATTTCAGGGATCTTAACAAAGCATGTCTCAAAGATGATTTCCCGCTGCCTCACATAGACATATTGGTGGACAACACTGCCAGATATGAAGCCTTATCATTCATGGATGGTTATTCTGGATATAACCAAATCCGTCTCGCTCTCGAAGATCAAGAGAAAATCTCCTTCACCACGCCCTGGGGTACGTATTGCTACGTGGTTATGCCGTTTGGTTTGAAGAATGCTGGCGCCACCTATCAAAGGGCAATGATGGCTATATTTGATGACATGATGCATGTCTATATGGAAGCTTACGTGGATGACATCTTGGTGAAGTCAAGGACCAAGGAAGAACACCCCTCCATTCTGGCTAAGGCGCCCCAAAGAGCTAGGGAGTACCAGTTAAAGATGAACCCAAAGAAATATGTTTTTGGAGTCTCCTCATGGAAGTTGCTAGGCTTCATACTTAGCAAACGGGGGATTCAGATTGATCCTAATAAAGCAAAGACTGTCATGGAGATGCCTCTGCCCAAGAATATCATGAAACTCCGAGGGCTGATTGGTCGATTGCAATTCATCAGAAGATTCATATCCCAACATTCTTAGAGGTGACGCCCGTTTTATAAATTTCTAAAGGTGGGGGTCAAGTTTGAATGGAATCAAGATTGTCAAAAGACCTATGAGGACCTAAAGGAATATTTGACCAATCCGCCATTTTTGTAACCTCTTGTCCATGGGAAACCCTAATCCTATATATTTCTATTATTGAGGACTCCCTAGGGGCGGTTTTAGCACAAGTAGATGATGAAGGAAAAGAGTGGGCAGCTTATTATCTCTCCAGGTTATTTAATCCGGCGGAGACCAAATACACCGCTATGGAAAAGACTTGTGCCGCCATAGTGTGGGTAGCTTAGAAACTGAAACACTACTTTCTAGCACACCCAGTTAGGTTGATCTCAAGAATGGACCCGATCTGTTGTCTCTTAGAAAAGCCTGTCCTTTCTAGTAGGTTAGCTCGTTGGCAGAGCTTCCTATCTCTATTTGATATCACATTCACCGTTCAGAAGGTAATCAAAGGATATGCCATTGCTGAGCATCTTGCCTATTTTTCCTATCCCCTGCACAGACTCTATTCGGGACGATTTCCCGGATGAGCATCTCTCTATCCTAACCCATCATCCCTTCTGGTCTTTGCACTTCGATGATGCGCTCAACTCTCAAGGAAGAGGGGTAGGTGTTGTCTTGCTTACTTCAGAAGGGGTGACGATTCCCTTTGCTTACCAGCTCCGATTTCCTGCTACCAACAACATCACTGAGTATGAAGCTCTCCTGGCCGGATTGAAGCATGCCTACCTCTTGGGCGCGCGCTACTTAAACATCATAGGAGACTCTCAGCTCGTCTTGCGGCAAGTTCTGTCCACTTACCGCACTCGTGACCCAAAGCTCAAGCCATATCAAGATTTGGTCACTCTCTTAGCTTGGCAATTTCGTAAGTTGATTTACATCCATACCCCTCGATCTCAGAATATTCTCGCTGATGCGCTGGCATCACTCGGTTCCTCTTTATCTTTCGCTCTCAGTCGGAGCACTGAGACTATCGTCATCCAGAGGTTAGACGTACCCTCTCTTCAGGATTTTTGGTATTACAACCTTAGGAAGACTGTAGAGGCTAGGGTTGAGAAGGAAGATTTGAAGGAAGTATCTTTAACATAATTAGAGGAGATCCTGGACGAAGAAGAATTGCCGTGGTACCATGAAATAGAGCTATATTGCAAAGATGGATCGTTCCCTGAAGGGGCAAACGCCAAGCAACGTAAGGCTATCCAAAAAGTCGCCTCTTGGTATACTATCATTGCTGGAGAATTGTACAGGCACGCTCTCAATGGCATGCTCATGAGATGCCTAGATGATGATGAAGCTTGGATGGTGGCCGAAGCAGCCCATTCTAGTGAGTGTGGGGGTCATGTTAATGGCCAGGCTCTAGCAAAGAAGATCCTTAGGAATGCTTACTATTGGCCTACTCTAGAGGAAGATTGCTCCCTCTACGTCCGGAGGTGTCTTAAATGCCAACTCCATGCTGATAAAATCCATGCTCCAGCTTCATCTCTTCATCCTCTCTCTGCTCCTTGGCCATTCTCCATGTGGGATTTCGACGTTGTTGGCCCACTCGGTGATCCCAACTCTTTTTTTTTTAACCAACACCGACCAGTCAAGACGGGCACAGGTTGAGTGCACCCTCCCTTAGAGAGGGGGAGTGTTCTCACTCCTCCTGGCTCACCCTGTGGTCCTAATTTTTATTGAATGGGTGAGCAATATACACTATCAAAGGGGCATACCCCTGAGAAAAACAAAGGGCTTATAATGAGGGCCCGAACAAGATGAAAAAGATATTAGTCACTTGAGCTGAAAAAAAAAACAAACTAGAAAACGAGTGACAGCGGAAAGAGGGCAAACCAGCCTTTTCCACTCTAAAGACTCCCTTGGTGAGCTGTGGTAACTCCCTTACTTTGGTATAGAGTTTATTAGTTGTTATGCTGCAAGCATATGAAGCCAGTGAGTCCGCTACCTGGATCCCTTCCCTAAATACATGATGAATCTCACTTCCACTATCTTAGAGAAGAGTTAAAGTTTCCCTCGACCACGGGTAAACAGCGCAATTGGGAGATATTCCACTCCGACATGCCTCCACTAGAAGGGAACAATCTAAAAAAATTGCTAAGAGTTTAATTCCACCATGCTTTGCAATTGCTAGCCCATCATGTAGTGCCCTGTATTCTGCCATTACACTATTTTCTACACCATAGTAGAAGGAAAATCCTATAATCAAATCACCAGAATAATTCCTTATGCATCCGCCTCCACCACATCTGCCGGGGTTACCTTTCGATGCCCCATCTACATGTAGAGTGTGGCCCTGTTTAGCCAAGTTGCAGGAGACCATGATTGGCTGCTTTACCTGTACCCGAGGAAACAAACCAAACGAAGCTAGGCATCTGACTTGGGTAGGAGAAAGAGGCTTGTTGAAGTTAAATTTATCCAGAGCCATCTGAACAGAAGAAAGAATCTTCCTTTTAATGAAAGTAGTATTGATAAGAACCCCTTCAAATTTCGAGGCACATCTCTACTTCCATATTTCCCAGAGCATAAGGAAAGTTGAGTACATCCCAACTAAGCTAAAAGCTGATTGCATTCTGGTAGCAGACAAGGAATTCCAGCATCTTCCAGTAATTTGATCTCCCAGCCATACATTATTACTGACAAGGGGTTGTAGCCAGTCCCATAACTCTGAAGCCAAGTCTCCATGAATGAATACATGGTTGAGATCTTCATAATCTGGATGGGAACAACAACTGCATTTAGAAGCCATTTGGATACCACAGTCAATAACCCTGCTGTCTATTGGAATTGCCCGGTGGATTAACTTCCATATGAACAGAGCTGCTCTAGGATTAAAGGCAGAATGCCACAATTTTGCCCAGGCTGGCCTTATCATACCTCTAGTACGAATAAGATTGTAGGCTGATTTAATAGAGAAGTTACCTTTAGCAGAATTCATCCAAAAACAAATATCAGCCTCATTGTTGAACTGGATATTAGGGATATGGAAATCATTTCCAATGAAGCCCCAAGCCATATGCTAATTATTCCTGAGAACTTCTCTAACTGAAGTATTGGGGATTAAACTCCCACTATTTCTATTACTGGCCTGTTCAGCACTAACAGCAGAGCCATTTCCAGTCCAATTGTCTCTTAAGAAATCTATTGTTTCTCCAGACCCTGCAAACCACCTACTATTTTCTAGTAGGATTTCTCTGGCCTGCCTGAAGACAGTTAGAGGCATACCTGTTGGAAATGGTTTATTACTGCTAGCGGTATGGGTTTTGATAAATCTTTGTCTAGCATATCGAGACCAAAGTGATGATCCATGAACAATGTTCCATAACATCTTGATAGCAAAAGTAGTCTGGACACATAATAAATCCCTGATTCCAAGGCCACCCTATATGCGAGGCTTTTGAATATTAGACCATGCAATCCAATGCCTGCGGTTGATTCCATGTTCCCCTTGCCAAAAAAAAGCTGCACATTGGCTATCCATGAAATTGATTATCTTCTTCGGTATGAAACAGGCTGATGCAAGGTAGACCGGCATACTTTTAAGGACTGAGTCTATTAGAACTGCTCTGCCAGCTTGAGATAGCAACTTGGATTGCCAACCTTCTAACTTGGTCTGAATCCTTTCAACAAGAAACTTGAAATATGAACACAGGTATCTGCCCTTTTCAATAGGAATTCCAAGATACTTGATTCCATCAGCTTGGTATTTGTAGCCAGTTAATGTCCGAACAGCTTGTATTAAGGAAAGATGGGCTTTAGCTGACAAGATAAAGCAGCTCTTAGTTGCATTGACCTTTTGCCCCGAGCAACTTTCATATTTATTGATAAACTATTGGAATGCCACTATGTTCCTTCTGCTGGCATTTAAGAATACCAGGGTGTCATCAGCATATAACAGATGGGAAATCTGCATTGTCCTTCTGGGCCCAGCATAACCCTTTAGACCCCAGAGTAAAATAGGGCTGATAAACCTCTGCTTAAAACCTCCGAAGCTATTATAAAAAGATATGGTGCAATTGGATCCCCTTGCCTAATGCCTCTACTGGACTTAAAAAAGCCAGAAACAATTCCATTAAAATTAATTAAGAACAAGCAATTATATAAGAGCATACCAATTAGAGAAGTGAACCTGGTACTGAAACCGAACTATCACATAACTGCTAAAACAAAGTCCCACTCCATTCTATCATATGCTTTAGCCATATCCATCTTGATTATCATGTTATGACTCCTTACTTTCCTATTTATGTCCATCATCAGCTGTCTAGCAAGGGACACATTATCCAAGATAAAACGCCCTTTCACAAGGGCACCCTGCTCCTTTGATATTATGTTAGGCAGAAGAGGGGCTAATCTTTCTGAAATAATCTTGGAAATAACTTTGTATGTGAAATTACATAAACTAATAGGCCGAAAATCATTAAATGATTTAGGTTCATGTACCTTGGGGATTAGAGTAATGAGGGAGGATGATATTCCCCTTGGCAGTGGGAAGCCTTGAAAAAAGGCATTAACAGCATCGCAGAGATCCTGTCCAATAGTTTCCCATACTGTTGTAAAAAATTCCCCAGAGAAACCATCTGGACCAGGGGAACTGGAGCCTTTTAATGACCAGACAGCTTCACGGATCTCTGAAAGACTTGGGGCAGCACATTAAACCATGTTCTGAGTTTCTGTGATAACTTGCAGGATGCAGTTCAGCATTTCAGAGTCCAGGAAATGATTCTCAGAAGAAAAAAGACTTTTGAAGTAATTCTCAGCATGTATCCTCAAATTTTCTTGATCAGAACACCATTCATTAGATTCCCCAACTTTGAGCCTTCTAATTAAGTTCCTTCTTCTGTTGCATTGTGCAACCGCATGGTAAAATGAAGTATTTCTATCACCACATTCTATCTAGTCAACCCAAGATTTCTGATTCCAAAAAATTTCTTCTCTGAATAGAGCTTGACGAAGATAGGCATTGGCAGCATTCAGCCTAACCTTGTTTTCATAAGAAGGGTCAGAGTCATAATAGCTTTGCTTTAGTTCTACATCAGCTTTTGCGGAACATACAGCAGAGTTAATATCCCCAAAAGTTTCTTTATTCCAATTACATAGCGAAGCCTTAACTGTCTTCAGCTTGATAAAGAACCTAATTAGAGGATTAGGGTCATGAGTTTGAGTATGCTGCCAGGTATCTGAAACAAGCTGTTGAAATGAATCATGTCTGCACCACATCTTCTGAAAAATGAAACGACCTGGATTGCTCAGCATTTTGTCCATATGAAGTAACAGAGGAGCATGGTCCGAAGGACCTCTGAGGAGGTGTTTAACAGTCAACTGGGGATAAGAGGATTGACATAAGCTGTTCACTAATACTCTATCAAGCCTTACCTTTATATTAGCAGAACCGATTCTGTTATTAGTCCAGGTCATAGCATTTCCTATAAAGCCGATATCATTCTGGCCAGCTGAACCTAAGCAATTATTAAAGTCAGACATAGTAGCTAGGGCCGGCATGCCACCCCCTACCTTTTCTGAGGGGCGAAGAACATAGTGAAAATCCCCCCTATCAGCCAGGGGATAGAGGCAGAACCAGCAAAAATGGTAAGATCATTGAATAGGGACTGTCTTTGGTTAAGATCACATGAAGCATATATAAAGGTGTAATATGTACAAAAAGAATTGTCATTCTTCAAGACTAGAGTTATATGTTGAGAGGAGGAAGCAATAACCTCCAAATTATAACTATCATGCCAAAAAACCCAAATTTTTGGGTCTTGGAGGCTACTACAAGCAAAACCCCCAAGCTTTATGTACCTCCCCAGGGGCGGGGCTTTATTTAGACTCACCATAGGTTCCAAGATGGCCACAAGATCGACCTTATTGGATTGCACAATATCTTTCAGACATCCTCGGGTACCAGTATTCCCCACTCCACGAATATTCCAGATTAATGGTGACAGTATCATTGAGGCTCCCAGGGTAAATCTTCCATGGATCTAGCTTTAGATCTAGTGATTATCCCCTATCTTGCTGCTTGCCGACAACTTCAACACATTGCACTTGAAAATGTGACTGCATAAGGTCATTATCCTGCAATGCTTTTTCTGATACCTGCTTATTGGTCATTAATAGCTCATTCATTTGCATTTTACTTGAGACTTCTGCTCCAGATGTTAAAACTACCACTACAGCAGGTTCCTTCTCAATCAATTTCAACTCCTCAGTAGAAACAATAAGCTCTCTGTTACCACTACCATGATCATTCGAATCACTTAATTCCTGGGGCTTGCTTTTCCCTTCACTGATTGGCAACATTTGATGTTCTAATTGTTGCTGAGATGCATACTGCCTACCTGAATTTATGTCCAGACCTAGGGACTTCCCCTCCTTTGTCTCCAAATTTTGATCAATGCTATTAGGTAGACTGGGATCCTGTAACACCGGATCACCAACCTGCTCCAACAGCTTAAATTTATTTTCAACTGCCACATTCTGTCGAACAGTTGACAGACCATCCTGCCTTGGCCGATAAGTCTGTCTAGAGTTTTTAGCAATAGGTTCTTGAACCAATTGGACCCGGGCCAACCTGCCCTGTTTCTTCGTACAACCATCCTCTGAATGCCCAAGCTTATGACAAAAAGAGCAAAGCGCCGAAACGCGGTTATAGCTCACCTTTTGCCAATAGTCGATCCCATCCAGGTCAATCCAAAGCCGCTCATTGCACGGGGCTGATAAATCCATTTCTACACATACCAGGGCCTCCGATGTGTCTGATAATACCAAAGATTTTACATGTATTCGCAGGACAGCACCGAAGTTTCCAGCTATCGACTGAAGACAATCTTCATGGTACAGATTAGCCGGCAAGGCTGGGAAACCTATCCATACAGGAACAGTCGGTGGATCTGCATCAAAATTAAAATCAGATGTCCAACAGAAGAAACGAAACAAGAAGCCTCTGATATAAATGTTTTTCTGTATTAATAGCTTCGTAAAATTCGCTTCATTTTCAAACCGCAACAGAAGGTGTCTTGGATTTAGTTTGCTAATAATAAATTCTGAAGAAATCTTCAACCGCTGCATCAAAAAGCTCTTGATATCCGAGAAAGCAGGACGGCCGTAAGAACATTTGGCCACGACAGAGAAAGATAGGAATTGAATTGATGCTTGAATCTCCATCTTAGTGAAATACACCACCAGTTGTCCTCGGTCAGTAAATGCTGGTTCCTTGACTGGAATTTCAATCTTCAATCGCTGCTTGGATTCCATCAGCGCCTGTGCAAAGGTTCGGCGAGGAATTGCTGAAGAAGATGACGAAGCCGCCTCTGAAATCTTCTTCATGGAGGAAGGAGCCCCCGCCACTCCGGCCATGGCCGGCGGGGAGGGGAAGGCACCAAGCACGATGAGAAGCAAAGTGGCGGGAAACACCAGAGTTTCTCACACTAGAAATTAACAGAGAGAGGACCCAAACACAAGAAGAGAGAGTCAAAAGGTGATCCCAACTCTGAAACCAAGCAAAAATCTTTCATCCTCACTGCCACTGAGTACTTCACCAAAAGGGCCGAAGCGGAGGCGTACGTGGAGATCAAAGCAACAACGGTGTGTCGCTTCATCACGAAGAATATCATCTCGTGGTTTGGAGTGCCAAGTAGCATCGTCACCGACAACGGACCTCAGTTCATCTCTCAGGAGCTCAAGGACCTATGTAAGAAGTTCAATATTGCATTGCATCATTCATCTCCATATTATCCTCAAGGCAACGGCCAAGCCCAGGCCACTAATAAAACCCTTCTTAAAATCATACAGAAAACATGCGACTCTCACAAAGTTTCTGATTGGCCTGAACAGTTAGTGCAAGCTCTATGGGCTTATCGCACCTCTGTCCGTACTCCTACAGGGCAAACCCCCTATGCTCTCACCTACGGGATGCCGGCGGTGCTCCCATACGAGATCTTGGTCCCTTCCCTAAGGGATAGCTCGATAAGTAACTTAATCTCGATGTACGTCAAAAGGCGTTACTCGTCCAGTTGGAGCTCCTAGATGAGAAGAGGATGAATGCAGCCGATCACTTGTCCGTTTATCAAAAAAGGGTCTTGCGTTATTTTCAAAAGAAGGTAATCGAACGCAAATTTTAAGAAGGTGATATGGTTTTGAAATGCAAGTTCATTAGGTCCGGAGGTCCTAGGTCCAAATTGTAACCTAACTGGGAAGGTCTGTTCATTGTTAGAGAGGCTTATCCAAGGAACGCATATCGCTTAGTCAACGCAGAAGGTGAGGAGCTATCTCACGCTTGGAATGGATTATATCTTAAGCGCTTTTATCCTTAGAGTCAGGCTAATGAATGCCCGGTAGCAAGGTCTCCCTTTCTTAAACACGAAGGAGGACCCCGAGTTCGACAAATCACACACTTCACGGCATCCCTAGTTGGGTTCCCCAATTTTGTAAACATCGTTTTTCATTGGCCATGCCTGGGGGAAGTCACAGTCCCTGTCTGTTTCTCTCCTCGATTGAATCTAGGGGCAAGAGGTAAATAAGGGGGCGATGACTAATCTAGACACCCTGATGAGATGAGGTCTCAAATAGGGGCAGTCCGTTATGACTTGATTTCACAAGAAATAGCAATTCATCAAAGAAAAAGAAAAAGATGGAGCAACAATAATGACAAAAAATAAAGATCTATTTCAAAAGTCTGTATCTTAAAGTCTATAGCTCCGAAAGTAATAAGACTAGGCATGGCAAGAGTGTCAGTACAGTTTTCCCGTAGGACGTTATGAACCCGGTCGTATGCATGCCTAGGGTGGATGAAGGTTCGATGACGGACACAAAGCCCCGACTCAACAGATTAAATCTCTGAAAGGGTTGTCATGAGAAGGACTCAAACTCTAAAACTTCTATACCTAGCCTTAGCTTATCCTCGTATTTTGTTTTCTCTTTTAGGACTCGACAGTACCCTAGGTATGGCCTCAGTAGAAGCACCATCATACAAATTAGCCCTGGCCAGGGGTTGTCATCTCAAGAAGCACGCCAGTCTCAGGAGATTCCGAGTGGGACAGGTGGGGCCTTTATTACCAGGACACATTGGTTTTCAAAATCAAAAAAAAATCATATATTGCAAAATCCAAAAAATTCATATATTCTAAAACCCCAAAAAAATCATATATTGCAAAATCCAAAAAAAATCATCATATATTGCAAAATCCAAAAAAATCATATATTGCAAAAAACCCAAGAAAAATCATATATCTCAAAACCCACAAAAAAATCATATATTTCAAAACCTCACAAAAATCAAATATTTTCTAAAATTCCAAAAAATGCCATAATGTTGCATGACATGCATTGCATTTTCTCATTATATTTTCCGCCTATTTAATAACGCTCCACCCCTTGACCAAATATCAAGAACTGGTCATTTTCTAAGTTGCTTCGGGCAAGGGTTTGAGTCTAAGAACAGATCTAACTTATTTTCTTGTCTAAGTGTGTGCAGACGCAGGTTCAAGCGCCCAAGATTCAAAGCTCACAAGTCTTCTTTCTATGGCTCTGTCACGGTCTATGATTAGACCGCTAACTTATTTGGCGATTCATGATTGGACTGTTTCCTTTCCCAAAAGGCTAAAAAAATCAACTCTCAGTAAAATTACTTCTAGCGGTCTTACGATAGACCGTCACAGCCTTCTAACGGCCCATGATTGGACCATTTTCCTTTTCCGAGGATTGAAAACACTCAGATTTTTTCTGAACACTGTATCTAGCGGTCTCTCGTTGGACCGTTAGACGTGGATGGAGACCCTGGATTAGACCGTTATGTTAGACAAAAACTCTGTTGTTTAGCTAATTTGAGCTCAATCATGCAATCAATTCCACATCTTTTCAGCACAAATCTCTCATTGCATTCCACTAAGTTCAAGATACATCATTTGGTTGATATTCTCAAATACATCAAGAAGAAAAAAAAAGCTCAAGTTACATTCATTCTCTTACCCGCGTGAGGCCGGATCTTGCGTAATTCCTTCACATAGGCACGGTATCCCTCTTCCTCTTCTGCCACTTCTGCTTGCCAAGCGCGCACCCGGCTGATCTCCCACATGATTAGCACATTCTGGACTGCTCGCTCGTCCTCCTCGGTCCCCATTTTTATAGCTAGAAGGGGAGGGAAGTGTGATAGTGCAGGAACTATAGTTCGGGGTAGCCCAACTTGGAGATAGCACCAGTGTGGGTTGTAGATTGCCAAAGTAGTGTCCCCCACTAGCCGCAGGTCTAGGCCCGGTCATCGAGGAACTCTAAGGGTAGTTTTTTGAAGGATTCTCGGCCGCATCAATGAACTTTTCCATAGGCAATGTGTTGAGGTAAAGGCGCCAATCATGCCGTGTTTTCTTGTCCGCCACCCGGCACTCAACCTGTGAAGAAAACCCAAATGTGCCTCCTATCAAGAATAGAGGGTGGCTTCCGAGTATCCGGATAGTTGAACGTATGTCTTCCTTGGGTAGAAATTTAAGTCTCACTCCCATCTGACACTCAAGGATGATCATTGACCCGAAGAGAGGCCCTCCTAGACAAGCTAAACTAAGGCCTTCGTAAAGGTATTAAAGGATGGCTTGAGAGATAGATAAACCCCGCCACAGCCCACTAATAATGCTAAGGTTTTGGATGTCCAAGACATGGTCGGTGGTGGTGAAAAGGAAGACCCCGCACAAGCAAACCGAGGTAGCTTTGGCTATGGCTTCAAATCTTCCGCTCTTGTTTTTACAATAAGCGGTTATCCATTGAGCCATAGGTATCAAATGGATATGGCGTCGGCTGATCATGGTCCTAACATCTTTTGAATTGTGTCTGAAATCCCCTAGCATGAGTGATGGGTCTATGGGCTCAACCGTGTGACACACTAGGTATTCATCTCCAACCTTGGTCTTAGGGAGGGCTAGGTAGGTCTCTACCCCCTCTAAAAGGACAGTGGCTTCAAAGCTTGGGAAGAGGAAAGTGTGTGATTATGGATGCCATAACTCTACAAGGGCCGAAATGCTTGACCAATCCAAGGAAATTTTTTGGAAATTTTTAGCTAGAACTACTAAGGGTTGAAGGTGCCATGGCCTTAGGATTGAGAGGACCTCTAAAGGGAGTTCCTTGATTATGGGAGCCACCCACTTTAGGTTGGAGTAGCATCTTGGGCCAGGAAGAAGCTAGAAGAAAAGGAAATAGAAGAGGAAGAAGAGAGGAAGATCATGAGAAGGTGAAAATTCAGAATTTTATGAACTTTTGAATCAAATTGCAACTTACGTCCCTTGAAGAACTTGAGCTCAAGTGCTTGGGGATTGAGGTCAGCCGGTGTAGCTCCCCACACTCCTTCTTAGCTACCTTAGGCCCGGTGTAGACCCTCTCTCCCATCACACTAGCTTCGAAGCTCCTCTTCATGGTGTTTTGAGAGATTTTGATGGAATTTTGAGGCTTGTAGCAGTGAATTGATGTGAGGTGCGATTTTGGGCCTTATTCCTACTTACAGAGGTTTAGTTTTCATGTTGGTGCATTAGGATAGAGGTTGGGTAGCCTTATCTTAAGTTAGATTAGGTTCTAGTGCAGATTAAGGCCTCTTTCCCCTGAGTTCGGACTCTCACGGAAGAGTCTCGCTCGGATTACATAGTTTTTGGCACTAGTAGTCTATCGTAAGACCGCTACAAACCTCAGGCAGTTCACTATTGGACCGTTTTGTGCTCTTCATCCACTGCCTTCCTATGTCCCTCTGACGGTCATTGATTCGACCATTTTTCGGACTATGGCGGTCTTAAATTAGACCGTTTGTCAGTTTTTTTCCAGATTTTGTTAAATTCATTTCCCCTCCGTCGTTAGTCCTATTTTCTCTCTGTCCCTTTCACTCGTACCTTCTGACTGTCACATTTGCATCTTAAATAAAAAAAATACCAAAAAGATTTTCATTCCACTATCCAGTCATATACAAGTGTACGTCAAAAAGAAAAAGAAAAGTACAAGTCACGCTCCGACAGGTCCCACTCCTGGACCCCCGCTATCACCAGCACCCTCGGGTCTCTTCGTCGGTGGGGCCATGGAGACACTCCCCATGTAACGCCCGGTAATTTTGGAATAGGAATAAAATATATACATAAGTATATTATGTTTAATGATTAAAGTTTATTCAAATAAATACTTGGTCAAGTGATATTCCTAAGGGGTTGCTCAGATCGAACCTGCCTCTGATACCTAGGACAAGGACTAATAAAAGTTAAAGAACTTATGAGCAATAAAATCTCTAAATGGAAGATTACTAAGATCTCAATGTATGTGCGAACTAGCCACACCAAATCAATGAGGTATAGAACCTTAGAGGGAAAATTATGATAGTCTTAAGAACCTTATTTATGCATATACGGAAATACATGCAAATTATTAAAAGATATAAGTCGTATGTGTAAGGTTTTAACAAATAAGCAAATAAGACTTCCAAACAAAGTAAACTTGTGTAAAAAGGACCAAATAGAAATAACTAGTTATAAATAAAATTATTAGGCCTTGATAAAGGATTAACAATTAACCTTAAAAACATTTAAGTTAATGCTAAGCTCCATTGGCCCAAACTTAACCCAAGCAATTAATGGGCTTTTTAACACGTTTTATTCCATATAGGCAAAATAAATATATATATATAATTATATACATAAGTACATAACATAAACCAGTAAATATGTATATATATATCTACCCAGAAATAGAAGGAAAGTATATATTATATACGAATGAACAAATAATAGAGTGAAATGAAATAACGCCTCTGATAAAGGCGCTATTTAAATTAGACACGCCCTTAAACAAGGCGTGATTCAAGAAAGGACGCCCTCACCTCACGGCGTCAATTTCAACCGACAAACAGGGCAATGCCAAGTAACGTCTCTATTATGGGCGTGTTTTAAAACAAAGAACGCCCTCGTACCAGGCGCTTCTTAAGAAACGACTTGAACCAGGTCGTCAATTCAGGAATCGACGCCCTGACCAAAGTCGTTAATTACATTCGTGAACCGTTCGAACCCAAAGCTTATCCAGGGAAGGATCATGTTAATCTAGTAAGTGGTTAATAGGGCAAGGACTCTAATAGAGATATATTACCCTCACTCAAACACTACCCCTATTTGAAATACCAAAATCCTATAAATAATCGTTCGATCTAAACCCTAAACCTATTTGACCAATCGAACTTCACAGGTACGTGAAGAACAAGGTACTGTTCTTCTATCTTTTCCCTAAAAACTTCGGTTATATCTGTGAAGATTATTAATATCTTCATCTTCCTTCCTTTTCTCTCCCTCTACAGGTTGACGGTATAGTGAAGATTTCTGAAGAACGATTGTTCTTCTTCTTGCTGTTGCTGCTGCTGTTAGTGAGTTGCAGTTGAAGCTTCAGAGTATTAGGCTTCTCACCAAATCTTTCAGAGTTCATCTTCAAGTCTTCCGGTAGGTTTTCTCAAGTTATGGTACCCCAAACAAAAATTAATGCAAGATATACATATATATAAGCATGACATGCATATGGTTTATTATAGTTTTAATACGTTTCTGCAATATTTTGTAAGAGACGCCCCTGTCAAGGGTGCTAATTCACATGAAACGACCCTTCCCAGGTCGTCAATTTAATATTTGACACCCTGTACCCAAGCGTTAATTTCAGTTAATCATTAATTAACCCTGTTAAGAACTGATTCTATATGAAATCATGATTTACATTAATGCATGATCCCATATCTCCCAATCCATTGATTTTACTGTCATGACTGTTCGTTCATGGTATATTCTCCCCCATGAAATTCTTGCATGCTGAAATTATTACTGCCCTTAAAATTTCCTGCAGAAACTTTAAGTAACGACCTGGACCAAGTCGTTTTCCACATGTTAACGCCGCACCACAGGGCGTAAATTGAAAAGAAACGCCCCTTCCTAGGGCGCGTATATGTTAAGAATTCTGAAAATGTATATTCTGTAAAAATTGAATTAATGAGTAACGCCCCTGCCCAGGGCGTGTTTTGGATAAATCCTGAAAATTATTTATATTATGTCAAATATGTAAATAATAAGACGCCTGCTTCTGCAGTCGTCAAATCTTGAACAAACGACCCTGACCAGGGTGCGTTTTAGATAAATTAATGAAATGTTGAAATTCTGCAAAATGGAAACATGTGTAAACGCCCTTCTGTTAGGCGTTAATTACTTGATAAACGACTCTGGTTAAGTCGTTATTTTACTGTAAAACTGATTTTCCACTGTTTCTGTTAACCGATGGTTTCATATGTTATATAATATATATATAGGCACTATTCTCCACTCCGTGAGTATAGTCCCATGTTTCATGTTGTTTCATCGATCACACTTAACTCTCATTGACATACAAGCTCTCCATTGGACATTCCTTTCCTTTGGACTAGCGAGTTAGTCATAAAGACCTCCGTAAGACTCCTCGTACCTTGGATTCCCTCAAGGTCGACTGAGCTGGTTGTACCCTAAAAACCCATTACACAATCTTTACCATGTCACTCTAATGAAACATGGTATACCGGCCCTCATGTTATACTATATGTATGATATGAGAACTATCTTAAGGAATGGGGGAAAACATGCCATCAATGAGATGTTATTATAGACCCCAATTCTATATCAATTTTGTTATGATGATTCTTGTGGACCTCATGTTATTAACATGCTGTTCTTGTAGATCACAATTCTATATAAAGGAGTGACCATCTACATATGGGCACTTATTTGTCATGGTACCCGGTTAGGGAACCAATTCCACCCAGTTTATCGACATGTCATGATTTATATGCTTTGCGTGGATTTTATCGCCAGTATGTCCTTACTCAAGGGTCTTGCCCTTGAATTCCATAAAAATCTTATCTTATCATCCTAATTAAAGCTTGTTCTTGGAACTCTTTATTGGCTATAAACTATCGTGGATGTCTAGATCTATCGTGAATGATGTGCATATAGGGCCCGATCTGGTCCTGGGAGGAGCGCCCGAAAGTACTAGTGCCCATGGGAGTTTTAATGATAACGGTGTCTAGCATTGCACCGGAGTACTCTTTATCTTGATCTTTGGCATTCCACGATCTCTCTTTTCTTGCGTGCGTGACTTGACTTGCGTGACTTTACTAGCGTGGCCCGACACGGGCAATGTACTTGCGTGAAATAGCCAATAATTTATAAAGTCTCTCATGAATACTTCTTGATTAATACTCGCTTGGATGTTTTGCACGACATGTTATTCTATTGATCAGTTTATTTCACTTGCTCAGTTATTTATACATGCATAGCCCTATTGCATAAACATGTGAAAACTTGTAATTACTTAAACCCATTGCTAGTTCTTGAGATATAATTTCCTACTGAGCGTTCGCTCACTCCGTTTTATTCCAACATTTTCAGGTAAGCAGGTAGCTAGCAAGACCGAGACCCACACGGGCGGGACAAGTGTGCAAGCGAGCTTCGGAAACTAGTGAACCGTGTCTTTTATCTTTCTTGAGTCTAGATAGTGTTGTCTAGCTAAGTCAGCTTGGCGTCTCTTATTCAGTTATCTTGTCTAAGTCTGTTAGTATGTCGTTATCTTCTTTTCCATTATGTTGAAGTCTCCAAGTTGGAAAACAAGTTCTTATAAGAGATTCATATTAGAAATAAAATTTCTATTGTTGTTCAAAATTATTTCTTTGTCTTATGATATTGCTCTTGATTATTCACGACTGTAACTGCCACGTTCAGAGCAAACGACACGTTCTGCTGCTATCGGCCTAGGGCGTGACAGAGGTGGTATCAGAGCTTCGGCTTTCATATCCTCCAGGTTAAGTATCCTTGTCTGTCATATCAGAGCTTCGGCTTTCATATCCTCCAGGTTAAGTATCCTTGTCTGTCATATCAGAGCTTCGGCTTTCATATCCTCCAGTTCTTAGGTTGTTTATGGATCCTATCAGAGCTTCGGCTTTCCTATCCTCCAGTTGTCATATCCTCCAGTTATTAAGCCATATCAGAGCATCGACTTTCATATCCTCCAGGTTAAGTATCCTTGTCTGTCATATCAGAGCTTCGGCTTTCTTATCCTCCAGTTATTAGGTTCCAATGACAGGTTAATTAAGCATCCTTGTTAGTCATATCATAGCTTTGGTTGTCGCAATCGTTAAGTTTCCGTGATAGGTCCGGTATCCCTGTCGGTCATATTTGGATTCAACATTCCAAAATCCTTAGGTTGTTGAAACCAGGTTATAGGTTGAGTATCCTTGTCAGTCGTCCTATAGGAATTCCGTGAGAGATGGGTAGAACTTGGGGTTAAAGTTATAAAAGAAAGATAAAATATTTACATTTCAATAATATTAATTCTTGAGTAAATAAATTATCTCCCCAATCATCTTTGCAGGAACCTAGATAAAATGGAAGCATCTAAGCCAAGCTTTGTTCATGAGATGATCTTAGTGGATATCCAAGCTTACGCGGACCTTGTCAGGAGAGTTCAAGAACTAGAGAAAGTGGTGGAAGAAAAAGAAAGAGTTGAAGGGAAAGATCAAACAAATAACTCCGAAAGTTTCGCCGTTACCAAGAAAAGAATAAATGAGGAAGATATTTCACAAAGGTGTAAGAAATGCCAGAAATGTAAGAAGTGTAATAAGAGAAAAACTCAGGCGGATCAATCGCAAGATAAGTGTAAATCTTGTGGAAGATAAGGTCACAAATCGAAGGAGTGTTGGTGGAGTTTGGGAGCATGTCTGCGTTGCGGGAAGTTAGATCACAAGATAGCGGAATGCCCCAAGAAGCCTCCGAGAGGAGTTCAAGATTTAACCAAACTGGCCAAAGGGAAGGTTGCAGAAGGTACACCTCACCCGAAATCATAGGCTAGCTCTTTCTCTTTCCATCCTTAAGATTTCTTCTGTATAAGCTCATAATAAGTTCTCTATTAGGAATGACAGGTGATGTGAATTTGGGGACCAAATTCTTTTAAGTGGGAGAGGGTGTAACGCCCGGTAATTTTGGAATAGGAATAAAATATATACATAAGTATATAATGTTTAATGATTAAAGTTTATTCAAATAAATATTTGGTCAAGTGATATTCCTAAGGGGTTGCTCAGATCGAACCTGCCTCTGATACCTAGGACAAGGACTAATAAAAGTTAAAGAACTTATGAGCAATAAAATCTCTAAATGGAAGATTACTAAGATCTCAATGTATGTGCGAACTAGCCACACCAAATCAATGAGGTATAGAACCTTAGAGGGAAAATTATGATAGTCTTAAGAACCTTATTTATGCATATACGAAAATACATGCAAATTATTAAAAGATATAAGTCGTATGTGTAAGGTTTTAACAAATAAGCAAATAAGACTTCCAAACAAAGTAAACTTGTGTAAAAAGGACCAAATAGAAATAACTAGTTATAAATAAAATTATTAGGCCTTGATAAAGGATTAACAATTAACCTTAAAAACATTTAAGTTAATGCTAAGCTCCATTGGCCCAAACTCAACCCAAGCAATTAATGGACTTTTTAACACGTTTTATTCCATATAGGCAAAAAAAAATATATATATATATATATATATACACATAAGTACATAACATAAACCAGTAAATATGTATATATATATCTACCTAGAAATAGAAGGAAAGTATATATTATATATGAATGAACAAATAATAGAGTGAAATGAAATAACGCCTCTGATAAAGGCGCTATTTAAATTAGACACGCCCTTAAACAAGGCGTGATTCAAGAAAGGACGCCCTCACCTCACGGCGTCAATTTCAACCGACAAACAGGGCAAGGCCAAGTAACGTCTCTAGTATGGGCGTGTTTTAAAACAAAGAACGCCCTCGTACCAGGCGCTTCTTAAGAAACGACTTGAACCAGGTCGTCAATTCAGGAATCGATGCCCTGACCAAAGTCGTTAATTACATTCGTGAACCGTTCGAACCCAAAGCTTATCCAGGGAAGGATCATGTTAATCTAGTAAGTGGTTAATAGGGCAAGGACTCTAATAGGGATATATTACCCTCACTCAAACACTACCCCTATTAGAAATACCAAAATCCTATAAATAATCGTTCGATCTAAACCCTAAACCTATTTGACCAATCGAACTTCACAGGTACGTGAAGAACAAGGTACTGTTCTTCTATCTTTTCCCTAAAAACTTCGGTTATATCTGTGAAGATTATTAATATATTCATCTTCCTTCCTTTTCTCTCCCTTTACAGGTTGACGGTAGAGTGAAGATTTCTGAAGAACGATTGTTCTTCTTCTTGCTGTTGCTGCGGTTGTTAGTGAGTTACAGTTGAAGCTTCAGAGTATTAGGCTTCTCACCAAATCCTTCAGAGTTCATCTTCAAGTGTTCAGGTAGGTTTTCTCAAGTTATGGTAGCCCAACCAAAAATTAATGCAAGATATACATATATATAAGCATGACATGCATATGGTTTATTATAGTTTTAATACGTTTCTGCAATATTTTGAAAGAGACGCCCCTGTCAAGGGCGCTAATTCACATGAAACGACCCTTCCCAGGTCGTCAATTTAATATTTGACGCCCTGTACCCAGACGTTAATTTTAGTTAATCATTAATTAACCCTGTTAAGAACTGATTCTATATGAAATCATGATTTACATTAATGCATGATCCCATATCACCCAATCCATTGGTTTTACTATCATGACTGTTCGTTCATGGTATATTCTCCCCCATGAAATTCTTGCATGCTGAAATTATTACTGCCCTTAAAATTTCCTGCAGAAACTTTAAGTAACGACCTGGACCAAGTCGTTTTCCACATGTTAACGCCCCACCATACGGCGTAAATTGAAAAGAAACGCCCCTTCCTAGGGCGCGTTTATGTTAAAAATTCTGAAAATGTATATTCTGTTAAAATTGAATTAATGAGTAACGCCCCTGCCCAGGGCGTGTTTTGGATAAATCCTGAAAATTATTTATATTCTGTCAAATATGTAAATAATAAGACGCCTGCTTCTGCAGTCGTCAAATCTTGAACAAACGACCCTGACCAGGGCGCGTTTTAGATAAATTAATGAAATGTTGAAATTCTGCAAAATAGAAACATGTGTAAATGCCCTTCTGTTAGGCGTTAATTACTTGATAAACGACTCTGGTTAAGTCGTTATTTTACTGTAAAACTGATTTTCCACTGTTTCTGTTAACCGATGGTTTCATATGTTATATAATATATATATCGGCACTATTCTCCACTCCGTGAGTATAGTCCCATGTTTCATGTTGTTTCATCGATCACAGTCAACTCTCATTGACATACAAGCTCTCCATTGGACATTCCGTTCCTTTGGACTAGCGAGTTAGTCATAGAGACCTCTGTAAGACTCCTCGTACCTTGGATTCCCTCAAGGTCGACTGAGCTGGTTGTACCCTAAAAACCCATTACAAAATCTTTACCATGTCACTCTAATGAAACATGGTATACCGGCCCTCATGTTATACTATATGTATGATATGAGAACTATCTTAAGGAATGGGGGAAAACATGCCATCAATGAGATGTTATTATAGACCATAATTTTATATCAATTTTGTTATGATGATTCTTGTGGACCTCATGTTATTAACATGCTGTTCTTGTAGATCACAATTCTATATAAAGGAGTGACCATCTACATATGGGCACTTATTTGTCATGGTACCCGGTTAGGGAACCAATTCCACCCAGTTTATCGACATGTCATGATTTATATGCTTTGCGTGGATTTTATCGCCAGTATGTCCTTACTCAAGGGTCTTGCCCTTGAATTCCATAAAAATCTTATCTTATCATCCTAATTAAAGCTTGTTCTTGGAACTCTTTATTGGCTATAAACTATCGTGGCTGTCTAGATCTATCGTGAATGCTGTGCATATAGGGCCCGATCTGGTCCTGGGAGGAGCGCCCGAAAGTACTAGTGCCCATGGGAGTTTTAATGATAACGGTGTCTAGCATTGCACCGGAGTACTCTTTATCTTGATCTTTGGCATTCCACGATCTCTCTTTTCTTGCGTGCGTGACTTGACTTGCGTGACTTTACTAGCGTGGCCCGACACGGGTAATATACTTGCATGAAATAGCCAATAATTTATAAAGTCTCTCATGAATACTTCTTGATTAATACTCGCTTGGATGTTTTGCACAACGTGTTATTCTATTGATCAGTTTATTTCACTTGCTCAGTTATTTATACATGCATAGCCCTATTGCATAAACATGTGAAAACTTGTAATTACTTAAACCCATTGCTAGTTCTTGAGATATAATTTCCTACTGAGCGTTCGCTCACTCCGTTTTATTCCAACATTTTTAGGTAAGCAGGTAGCTAGCAAGACCGAGACCCACACGGGCGGGACAAGTGTGCAAGCGAGCTTCGGAAACTAGTGAACCGTGTCTTTTATCTTTCTTGAGTCTAGATAGTGTTGTCTAGCTAAGTCAGCTTGGCGTCTCTTATTCAGTTATCTTGTCTAAGTCTGTTAGTATGTCGTTATCTTCTTTTCCATTATGTTGAAGTCTCCAAGTTAGAAAACAAGTTCTTGTAAGAGATTCATATTAGAAATAAATTTCTATTGTTGTTCAAAATTATTTCTTTGTCTTATGATATTGCTCTTGATTATTCACGACTGTAACTGCCACGTTCCGAGCAAACGACACGTTCCGCTGCTATCGGCCTAGGGCGTGACACCCCACCTCTAGTTGTCATCGTCTCCCATCCCCCTCCTCATTCCTCCGATGGCTGGAGGAGCCAGTCAAGAAGTCGGGGAATGAGCCACTCCGAGCACCGCTCTGGGACATGCTCCACTCTGGTCTGCGGCCTATCATCCGCACTGTCCTCACCATCGTCCGCAGCTCGATCTTCATGTCATAGGCCTGATGCCGGGCCTCTCGCCCCTCAGTTCGATAGCGCTCTAAGTCTACTAGCCCCGCGCTCAATCGTGCCACCTCCTCACGGAGACGGGTCACCTCCGCTGCCTATGCTCTTAATCTCTCAGTCTCCGCTCGGGCTCGCTCCGCCTCGGCCAGTGCTGTGCTCAGCTCTCTCACATGCATTATCATTCATCACAATTACGCATTTGCATAATCATAAGCATTTAAAGTCTAAGGAACTCGGTTGGTTTTGCTTACCCTCTCCGCGAGAGAAGCCTCGGCCTCCTCAGCCCGAGCGACCACCCGAGCGAAGTCAGCGTCCTACTCAGCCCTACCTCCCGTGGGCTGTGACGATGAGGATGGTGCATCTGGTCTGTGCCGCTGCGCTCCCTCAGCTCGCTGCATTTTAGAAATCCATGTCAGTCACATGTCATCATAATCATAAGCATAATTAAGTCCAAGGTTTAGGAAATGTTACGAGAAGGTCCAGCGCATGCTGGAGCTCATCTCTCTGCTGCACTATAGCATGGAGGAGTCCCTGGAGCTATGCTATGTGTCCCTGGCGGTCTAGCTGCATATAGCAAATCATGGTGTCAATGCATATAGAAATAAAATAATTTAATTGAGGAGCATGAGTTTAGAAATCATACCGGTCGTCAGATGCCATAGAATACTCGGTCACCGTACCTCCAAGTGAAGCCCTTCAGGTAGGCTTCGTCGATGTCAGCTTGAGCCCTCACCTTCCGACCCCTCCGCGTCCAATCCCGCACCTGGTCGATCACCATGGTAACCAAGTCGATGTCGCCACTGAGTCCCTTCGCCGATCTCCCGACACGCTCATCATCTCGCTCGGGGAACTCCACCTCTGGTTGGTGTACTCCCCTCGTCGTCATAATCAGTCAATGATGGAGAGGCTCGACGATGTTGATGCAGTGTAGCCAGATCTCTCGTCCGACGTACGCCCGGGCTGCCTCCACCCAAGGCTGTCCCTCGTGACCCTCGTCACGATAAGGTGTCCAGCGTACCTGAAAAGGCCATCGAGTCCATGTCAGCATTTAGATAAACATTTATAAGTATTTAGAAGCATTTAAAGCATATAGAAGAGTATGAGTTCAGAATTTACCAATGCATAAGGGAATGTGTCGATGTCATCCTGAATCGCCCGAGCTAGGCGCAAGATCGATCCCAGGTCTCGAGCTACGACCCACCGTCTCGGGGTACAGCTCCTTCCCTCGCCCGATGCCAGGGAGCTAGGTATAGGTAGCTTGAAACCCGCATAACTTCGTGTCAGCATATAATAATAGCAAGCATATAGAAAAGCATTTAAAGCTAAGAGTTTAGGGCATTTACCTGTAAAAATGGTGAGAAGCCGCCCAGCATAGTCTGCCGGTCGGTCATGCTCATTGAGTCGAAGAGGAAAGCTAGGACTGCTGCTCCCCAGGCGTATCCCCCAACTCCATCCAGATCCCTCAACAAAGGGAGGAGCCTGACGCTCACTCCGTCGGCTCTAGTCACAAAAAGGAGCTTCCCGAATAGCAAAATCAGGAAGCGTCGCAAAATGATGTCTCCCTCAGGTCTCGGCTCTACTACCACTCTATCTCGGACCTAGTCAATCACTCGTCCTATATGCTCCTCGGGCAGCTCCCTTACAGGGATAGAAGTACCCCTCAGTCCTACGCTCACCTGGAGTGTCGATCGTCCCAGCATGGATGACTAATGCCCCACCATCATCAAGTCCAACCCCAGCAGCTCCTGGGCCATCTCTCGATAATCTCCATATGTCTAGCCAGTCACTGGTGCTCCGTGGACCCGCCGTCTGGTGATCCTCACTATATCTTCCAATGTGGGGATCATGTGGCCCCAGGGGAAGATGAATGCCCTGCTGACTGGATCCCATCTCTCGTGCAGGGCGTAGATCAGTGCAGTGTCTATCCGGGTCACCTCTATGCCCAACAGCTCCCCAAAACCCATAGCTGCTAATCTGTCCCTCTGGTAGTCTCGCAGAGCTTGGTATACTACTCGGACTTGCAGCCATGAAATCTGGGTTCATCTTTTCCCCTGCACACATTTAGAACATAGGTCAGTCATTACATTGCATTTGTCATTGCATTTCAAATAAATAAAATTAACAAAAAATTTAAATAAAGACAAAACACAAACATATCAACATTCTATCTCTGGTTCTCTGGCGGCCATATGTTGGGCCGTCTGAGAGCTCTAGCGGCCATAGAGTGGGCCGTCTGAGGCTATAGCGGTCACTCGAATGACTGCTACGATTCTCGTGAACAGGCATCATCTTCGCCGTTTCCCCGGTTCGTGAAAATGGCCAAAACGGCCTACAATCTGTTCTAATGGGTCCCCAGACCCATTCCCTTGTCATTCTACATACATGCATACATTAAAAAGATTGAAAAAATTAAAAATGAGGATTTTAGGGCCGTCGGCCCACCTCCGACGATCGTCATCCGATCACCGTCGCGGGCACTACTCCAGCCGTCTGGGCTTCCTCCTCATCCTCCAGAGCTTCACTAGGATCCTCCTTGGCCGTGGGGGCGTCGTCTCCCTCCGTTTGGGCCGACGGCCCCTCATCTCTCGCCGGTACCTCCGCCGCCGCCGCTGACGATGTTCTCTCTCTCTCTAACCATCGTTGAAAGCGTTTAATCGCCTTCTTCTTCATCTTCATCATTGTGGTGGGCAGAGGAGGGTTGGGCGGTGGTTGCCAGGGTTGCCGGTGGAAGGGGTGGCTCGGTTGGGTTGTTTGGGCGTTTGAATGTTTGAGTGTTGAATGGGGGGAACGATGATCGGTTTGTTTTTTTTTAACGCTGAGGAAAATTAGTGGTCTATCACTAGACTGTCACAGTTCTTCTGGCAATCCTTCCTTCGACCGTTTGTCATCAGGTCCTTTTTCCTTGAAGGATGTGAACCGACGTACCCTAGCGGTCCAAATTTAGACCGTTAAGGCTCCTGTAGCGGTGCTATCTTAGACCGTTTGTGGGCTGAATGATGAGATGAATCAATGCTATATTTGTTATGTTTCATGCTTCATAGCTATGTCTGATATGCTCCACGCTTATTTTATGGGTCTATTTGTTGATGGCTAACCTTGTTAGTTGCAAAATCAAGAACGCCATCAAACACTCGCCAGGCAGGTAAGTCAAGTAAGTATCTCGATCCCTAGTCCCTTAATGCATTACTATATGGTATCTATGATATATTTCCTCGAGAACCGACTGGTCATTCATGTGTTCCAGGATCTGATGTTCCCCTCTAACAAAAATGATGATGATCTAAGTTCACATGTTTAATCGTTGGATAGGCCGTTAGGTTGGAAGAGTTAGGGAATGATGGTTCTTTCTTGCATGCCGCGGTTGCATATAGTTTCATGACCCTGATTTATCCGGTCTAGCAATATTATTCTCGAGTATCTTGCTATTTTTATCCTTTCTTGGCATTCATTTTGATGATTTCTTTATTTTAGCCCAGCATGCATTATGCGCATCTTTGAGCATTCATGTGTCCTCATTTGTCCAAAGTGTCTCAGTAATGATGGATAACAATGTGTCCATGGTCTTGAGTAAGGAGAGTCATTCCACTCTGAGTTGGAAGGTTTCCTTCGGTCATTTGCTCAGTTTGGTTAGCTAGGGATTCCTGTTTGGAGTTTAGTTACTCGTCTCTTTTTTTTTTTTGCTTACTCCGGCCACCTATCAACTGTGTGTTCCAGTGAGGAGGTTGGTCATGTGTTTTTTTTCCTTAGTTGTTAGTTCCTCCAGGCATGCGTCATTCAGTTTTGCCGTTCCTTGTGATTGATTCAAAGTGTTCCAGAAAATTTCTATCGCTCGTTGGTTGAGAACGGGTGTCAGTTTACGTTAACGTCCACTTTTCAGTCCACTTTGCTTCACCTCCGCTTCACCTCCAAGTTCCATGTCGCTTTCACTTCACCTCCGCTCATTCCCCTGCAAAGAGGACATTAAGGAGGGGCATCTGTTGACACCGATTTTATGACCAATGAGTTGGGTCATCTCCTTATTTATCTTTATGATGCTCCGAGTTATTCATTGTTTACTAAGCCAACTTGGTCAGTTTTGAGGCTTATTTCAAGGGTCATTCTCCTTGATGGGTCTCGCTCTTTATGTGTTTTCTGTGGATTGAAGCTTAGTGGGCTTTTCCTTCATTTTGCCACTCCATTTCCTCTAGCGGTCTATTATATTGGCGTTTTGATGACGTTTGGCAGACTATATTAAGACCGTTTACTGACACCAGAGTCCAGAGCCAATGTCTTTCTTTCAGTCTTATACTTTCTTATCCGTTGAGCTCTGGCGGTTTATTGTATGGCCATTAGAGGTATTGTGGCGGTTCTACATTAGACTGTTTATTGGCTTCAGAGTCTTGTTCATGAAATTCTCGCCCGTTGGCCTTATCTTCTAAGGGTGGCGGTCCATCCTTGGACCGTTACTTCCAAATGGCAGTTTATCGTAGGACCGTTTCAGGTGACAGAGAGTCCTGATTAACTGTCTTTTCTCTGCTACGCTGTGGTCAAAGTAGAGTTTTGATTTGGAGATTTCTCTCTCGATAGTGATCCTTAGAAGCTCCCGTTTGTTTCTATGGACTCTTGGGAGTATTATCTTCAAGACTTTGCTAAGTTTCATCCTACTTTTTCGTTGGAATTTCTCCAACTCGAACCAAGACTTTGAGGGCCTATAAATAGAACCCTTGAGTTCATGGGTTGAGGAGGAGATTTCTGGAGTTTACGTCGAGGTGCTGCTGCATTCTGGAGTGAGTACCCATCAAGGAGAAGTGCTTTCTATGTCCATAAGCCTTCAAAGTCCAGGGAGTATTAAGTTCCAAGTGTTTCATTGTGTTGATTTCTTCCTAAGTTCATTCCCCTCTTCATAGCATTCATAAGCATCTTCACTTCTTTTCTTCCACGTTCTCTGCATCTCAATCACATTTTTAAACATCCTCCTATCTTTTGCACGCCCCACAGGGGTTAAAAAAAACCAACCTCCCAAGTATTCACCGTTCCTTTTGCATGCCCTTTAGTTTCTTTGCATTATAGTTACTACACTTCTCATAGGACTAATTTTGGTTGTCTTTTCTGTTTCTACATTCTTTTGTAGGTTTACAGGGTTCCTAGCACGAGGCCCAACACTTCTGGACGGCCGGGAGAGGTGGAGATACGAGTCCCAATCTGTTGTTCCGTGCGCTCTGGCGGCTCTAAGTTGGACTATTTCAGGATCTGTGGCGGCTTATCGTAAGGCCATTTCAGGAACTGTGGCGGCCTGATATTGGACCGTTTCTGCTCGCAGAGTGCTAGTTTTCATCTCCCGTGGGCAGGTGTTACATCCTCCTCTTTCCAAGGTATTTAGACTAGCTTTGCTATTTTAATTACCTTGGTGGCGATCACACTTCTTTAGTTGGGTGTTGTTCATCATTGTCATCATTCTTGCTTGCTCTTCTTTTTACTTTATTTGCTCCACACCTATGGTGTCTGTTTTTACTTCACTCCTTTTGCTCCACGCCCCGACGTGTGTTTTTATTTTTCTTTCCCATGAACATTGAGGACATGCCCATGCTTCTGATTTTGGTGATTGTTTGAGTTAGGTTGTTACTTGCTTGCTCACTTTCACTCATATCTCTCATACCACTATATTCATATTCACATCATCTTCACCATACAAGAAAGGAAGAAACATCAACAACCCTATTTTTTTGGCGATCACGGTGGGACATCTAGTGCCAATTGTGTTGAGCCTCTGTTTGACCTGCTGTTGATTGACTTCACCTAGTTGCCCTTGTGTTTTCCTCATATTTTTCATTTTTTTTTCTGCTATTTTCTGCTCTCTGGTCTCCTTGGCGGTCTACCGTTCGGCCATTTCTGGCTTAAAAGCAGCCTAGAAATAGGCCGTCTTATCTCTCTGGCAGTCTCAGCTTAGACCGTTTCTCCAGTTATAGGTACGCATCCCGAGGTTGTTATTATTTCTACAATTTTTATTATGATTTTCATGCTTGGGTGCTATCTGGTCTCCCCCTTGGTTGTTATACATATTCATATCATTGATTGCATATTTGGTTGTTAGTTTTAGCCTAGAATTTGCATGCACTCCGGTGCACATAGGATCATTCATATTCACACTTTAGTTGTATTTTCCTACCTTGGTGTGTGAACCTCTCGTCTCCATATTCCTTGGGGCCGACCAGGAGATCACATCAAGGACCTCCATAAGTCCCCGCGAGCCGTGGATTCCCACACGGACGCCGGGCCGGTTGTACCTTTCCCCAACTGTGTCTAGGATTGCATAACTAAGGGAGAGTTTACACTTAGAGTTAGCCAAGCCCATTATACCCTTCCTATTAGGAACCTTGTTGGAGAGAATATTTCAATTCAAATCATTAAGGTTCTAAAGGAGAAAACAATAAAATCGGTGCATCATTAAAACTTGGTTGATTTTTGAGTGCCTCTCATCCCTTTCTTTATTTCTTTTTCATAAAGTTTGAAGTCTTTGTTTTAAGTCTCTCATTGTGTGTTGTTTGTGTTGTTTGCATTTTGCCAAGGTCTTTCGTTGCATGTGGAGTTGCTTCCGTTCTCTAGAGTCATCACCTAGTGGCAATTCCTTTTCTATCCTCTATTTCAATCTCTTGTTCGAGTCAAACATGTCTTCCTTTGATCTTCCCCGTTCCCATGAGGAGTCTCTTCCACAAGGGCTTCTAGAAGACCCCTCTCGGGTCATCTCTTTCTAAATCGGAGACGGGCCCGCCCTTCCTCCATCTTCCGTCTCTATGGAGGGCACACAGCTCACCAACGCCCTCCCTTCTCCTAATTCCGCCAATCATGTCCTCCAAATGATGGCCCAGTTGGATCCGGCCCAGCTTCAGGTTATCTACCAGGCTTTGCAGGGGTCCAATGTCCCATCTCCCACAATTGCTCAAGGTATGTCTATTACCTCCATTGCTCAATCTCGAGTTGATGGGTCCGTAGTTCAGCCCATTCCAATTGATCTCACCCCGGTCTGGCCTAGGACCATCCAATTCTCTAGTCAGGAAACGGGTCAATCTTCTAGTTCGGCCTAACAAGCTCTTGACAAAGGAAAGACCGTCCTCCCTTCATCTATCCAGGCGGATTCCTATCGGGCTATTCCTTCAATGCCGCAAGTTCTTGTTGGCCCATCTGATTTCATGAGCCCTCAGCAGGGGGTGGCCCAAGACCATGCCTATTCGGGTCATCCTTTGGCCCAATATCCTTCTTATGGGCCTCCTCTCACTCCTTCGGTTTATCCTTCGACTCCCCGCTTTGAGCCCACTCCCCTTGCTTTACCCACACCATCTAGGGAACAAGACCTCCTTTATAAATGGGCCGCCATACAACAACAACTCGACTTTCTCCAAAAGCGGGTTGGCCCACAATCTTTAGCGGATGTTCCAGTTCCTAGTTTTCACAACATCCAGTTCCCTTCACAATCCGAGCTCCCTACATACTGCAAATATGACAGAAATAGCAATCCATTCATTCATGTGAGGGACTATGTATGAATCGGCGTAGTTTCAATATGATGATCGCCTTATGGCCTATTTATTCTGCCAATCCCTAGATGGAGTTGCTTTGGAGTGGTTCTATGCCCTACCGCTTGAGGATGCTGAGAGCTTCAAGGTGGTCAAAGAAAAATTTATCCAAAGGTTTCAAGACCGGGTTGGGCCAGAATATTCTTTCACAGACTTAGTGGCCGAGAAAATGAAGCCAGATGAAGATTTTGCTACATATGCTGACAGGTGGAGAGAGATGGCCGCTCGCGTGCCGGGGCACCTTCCGGAGGAAGAGACGGTTAAGTTGTTCATTTCCAATGCTACCCCAACTTTCTGCAACATTCTTGCTATGAATGACATATCGAACATGCACCAATTATATAGACAGGCGCGCTTTATTCAAACCCAATTTAAAGACTCCCCCATACACTCACTCTTTGAAACCCAAAATCCTAAATATCACAAGAAATCTCAAGGGCCTATTACCGAGGGAGTCCAAGCCAATGAGCAGGTGCAAGCCGTTGTGTTCCCTTTCCAATCCGCGCCATTCCGCTTTCCACAAAACCCCCGCAATCCCCAGTTCTCCACGCCACAAAACACCCAACCCACTTTTTCCGCACCACAAAATCCTCACCCTACCTTTGTCGCTCCACAAAACACATTCCCCGCTCCATAACAACCTCCACAACCTCCCCATTACTATAATGTCCCTCCACCCAACGGCTACACCAACAACAATAAGCGCCCGGGCCCGAAGAGAGCCCAATATGCTCCTTTGCCTGAGTCCCTCACGAACATTTTCTCGGCTATCATGTCCATCAATGCCATTCAACTTCCTCCGGAACAGCCTAACTGGAACCCGGCCATTGATCAGAAGAAGTATTGCATGTTCCATAGGCAACCTGGCCATACCATTGAAAGTTGTTTCCAGTTCAGAGATCAGGTATATTATTTGCATGAAGGGCACCGTATAGATTGGGCTGAGATGCACAAGGCCATTATTGAAATTAAAGAGAAAAGAAGGCAGGCGCAGAGGCCGCAAGTGCAGCAGCAACAAGCACCGCAGCCACAACAGCCGCCACCACAGCAACAACAGCAGCCCTCTCGAGACTTGGGGATCCATCAGAACCCCATGTCGAACCATCTTCCCACTCCGTAGCTACAACCACCGGCACTGGCCCAGGTCAATCTTGTCCAACCCCCGGCTCCCGACGCCGGGTGGTCTTATGATGATGATGCATCAGTACAACGGCTCATGGCCCTCCACCACAACCACAGGTAGTCCTGCTCCCTCCGTCATCCTCCCACCTAACCAACAAACCCCACCATCCTCCGCATCCACTAAACCTTTCATCCTACCATCCACATTCCCCATAAGCCCGTCTACCTCCACCACAACCACACCACTAGCCAACCACTCGCCCATCATTCTCCCTCCATCTACCTCTACCCCGTCACCAACACCCGCACTAATCATCACTCCACCTCCATCAAACCCCTTGCCTATTATCCCAACTACACCTTCCCCTACACCACTTATTCACCCCACTGGGCATGTTAAGCCACTCATTTTAAACCCATCCCCGGCCGTGCTGGCCCATAACCTCGCCCTTCTGAGCGAGTGTTTGTTTCATAGAAATTATCCTTCTATTGGTGCACCCGCACCTAATCCCCAGTCTTCTCAGCCGACTGTTGATCAGGACGAGGCAGAAACCCTACCGAGGACGAATATAATTTATTACACCATCTGGATAGGGTGCCCGCTAAGATCTCCGTGCTCGAGATAATAAAAAGATCTACCCTTCATCAGGATGCACTCAGGAATTTTCTGTAGAAGGTAATTGTTAATGAAGACATGGCAGTGGATAGCCTGCCGACAGCTCTGGCCACAATCTCAAAAGGGCCGGGAATCACAATTTCTGAGACAGAACTGGCACCCCTGAAAAATTGACAAATGCTGCTATGCCTTTCCATAACTCTAAACAAAGTCAGCATAGACGCGTCGCTTGTAGATAAAGGGGCATCTATCAATGTTTGCCCTCTCAGCAAATTAAGAGCATGTAATTTATCAGAAGATCGGTTAAGGTTGACCCCGACAACCATAGCAGCATATGACAATTCTCGAAGGGCGTGTCACGGGGTAGGCACTATTTAGGCCGAGCTTGGGCCTCTCACTATGCCAGTTGAATTCTATGTACTAGACATCGACCCTATGTTCAAGGCTATCTTGGGTCGTCCGTGGATCAACAACCCCAATGCCGTACCATCCATTGCCCACCAATGTCTAAAATTCCCTTTTCAAGGGAGGGTGGTTAAGGTAAAGAGTATGTCCACAATCTAGTCGGTGAAGGCTGTATCGGACAAAATTTTGCCAACTTTGTGGCCCAGCACGCGGCCGGTTATTTCAGTGCTACATCTGGACTTCCCATGGGCTTACGCACCATGCAAGCCCATCTCTGCGGTAGTAAATATCAAAGTGAAGCCCCATATTCTAGATTCGAAAGGCTGGAACATAATATTGAAATTGGGCTATCAGCCGGGAAAAGGCCTCGGCGCACAACTATTGGGGCAGACGACGCCGATCCCTAAAGGAAGAAAAATGCATAGAAGGGGCCTCGGCTATCGAGAGTCTGCATTGTCAGTTCTGGGTGATTCTGGGCCCTTGACCTAGGATTACTGCCAACATTTCATTAAAGGCCCTCTCCAGCCCAGCACCTTAAAAACACAGCCGAGTCAGCACAAGAAAGAAGAAGATATAGCTCAGGTATTTGCCAGCCCGCCATTGCTTCCATAGGGGCCAGTTGATGACATGATTGATTACGGCCAGGCTTTTGAAAGGCTGTTTCATGAAGAAGAAAGTCAAGAGGTACGGCTTGTGCAGTTTGAGTCGAAGAAACCAGCTTACCGTCCACAGAAAAAGGGGAGCTCGCCCGTTGTTTTTACATGGTCTCCCTCCCGTCTTATGTCTCTCTTCCAGCAGCTGGAATCTATACCCCGTTCACCTCCGATCATGATTGATCCGTTATTCATGGAACTACCAACTGAGGAGTTGATTTTACCTTGTGCATGTGGGCAATGCCCACTTATTGATCTCACCACTATGTGGACCCCCGCATCCAATCTCTCAGATATGTGGTTCTCCTCCTCTGATCCTTTCTTCGATGTCTTGTTCCCATCTCTCTTCCCTCTCCGACTCCCTCCTCCTCTGTCCTCTCCTTCTTGCTGCATGATCTCCACTGATCTCCAAAAAAAACGTCAAATTTGAAACGGAGATTTCGGTGGAAGATTACGCTATCTTGTCTCCATCCTCCTACTAGGGGGCACGAGTCCTCTATTGCCTCTTTCCCATTAGATTTCCTTTCACCTAGGTTAGACGTAGGGTCTGTCGAGTCTAGGAAAGAAGAGTTTGTTAGGTCTAGAGAAGTAGGATCTTGTTCTAGGTTGTCCAACCCTTCCTCGCTTGAGCCGTGCCCACTTACGCGTCATTCTAAATACGTTCCTGATAGGTTCTTGTAGGATCTAGCTTAGCTCTGTCATGCTCTTCTGAGGTGCCCAGAGTTCATAGCTACGACAATTGTGATGGAAGAAGATGAGGAGCAAGAAGGGGTGTGGAGCGACGACGGACTGGGTGTTTACGAAATCATGGATGAAAAAGACCCGGTTGATGATGAGGATGGCAACATAGATGACACCGCCAATCTGTATGCGCAACGATTAAAGAGATTCGATGAGCCATTGTCAGCGCTGGATGAACTTACAAAGGAAATAAATCTGGCAACCGAAGAAGACCCTAGGCCCAATTATCATTGCTGCTAATCTCCCTCCAGAAGTAGAAAAAGATTTGATCAAGGTTCAAAGGGAGTACAGTGATTTTTTTGCCTGGTCTTATGAGGACATGCCGGGTCTTGACCCCTCTTTAGTGAAACATCGACTCGTGCTTAAACCAGGGGCAAGACCCGTAAAACAAAGGTCAAGAAGATTTCACCCTCACATGGCCTTAAGGATTAAGGAAGAGGTCGATAAATTGTACAAGGCCAAGTTTATCAGAGTTGTCTTATATCCTCAGTGGGTGGCGAACATAGTCCCTGTTATCAAGAAGGATGGCAAGGTGTGTATTTACATTGATTTTAGGGATCTTAACAAAGCATGTCCCAAAGATGATTTCCCGCTGCCTCACATAGACATATTGATGGACAACACTGCCGGGTATGAAGCCTTATCGTTCATAGATGGTTATTCTGGATATATCCAAATCCGTCTCGCTCCCGAGGATCAAGAGAAAACCACTTTCACCACGCCCTGGGGTACGTATTGCTACGTGGTTATGCCGTTTGGTTTGAAGAACGCCAGCGCCACCTATCAAAGGGTAATGGTGGCTATATTCGACGACATGATGCAGGTCTATATGGAAGCTTCCGTGGATGACATCTTGGTGAAGTCAAGGACTAAAGAAGAACACCCCTCCATTCTGGCTAAGGTGCTCCAAAGAGCTAGGAAGTACCAGTTAAAGATGAACCCAAAGAAATGTGTTTTTGGAGTCTCCTCAGGGAAGTTGCTAGGCTTCATAGTTAGCAAACGGGAGGATTCAGATTGATCCTAATAAAGCAAAGGCTGTCATGGAGATGCCTCCGCCCAAGAATATCATGAAACTCCGAGGGTTGATTGGTCGATTCCAATTCATCAGAAGATTCATATCCCAACATTCTCAGAGGTGACACTAGTTTTATGAATTGCTAAAGGCGGGGGTCAAGTTTGAATGGAATCAAGATTGTCAAAAGGCCTATGAGGACCTAAAGGAATATTTGACCAATCCCCCATTTTTGTAACCTCCTGTCCCTGGGAAACCCTAATCCTATACATTTCTATTATTGAGGACTCCCTAGGGGCAATTTTAGCACAAGTAGATGATGAAGGAAAAGAGCGGGCAGCTTATTATCTCTCCATGTTATTTAATCTGGCGGAGACCAAATACACCGCTATGGAAAAGACTTGTGCCGCCTTAGTGTGGGTAGCTTAGAAACTGAAACACTACTTTCTAGCACACCCAGTTAGGTTGATCTCAAGAATGGACCCGATCTGTTGTCTCTTAGAAAAGTATGTCCTTTCTATTAGGTTAGCTCGTTGGCAGAGCTTCCTATCTCTATTTGATATCACATTCACTATTCAGAAGGCAATCAAAGGATATGCCATTGCTGAGCATCTTGCCTATTTTTCCTATCCCCTGCACAGACTCTATTCAGGACGATTTCCCTGATGAGCATCTCTGTATCCTAACCCATCATCCCTTCTGGTCTTTGCACTTCGATGATGCGCTCAATTCTCAAGGCTGAGGGATAGGCACTGTCTAGCTTACTCTAGAAGGGGTGACGATTCCCTTTGCTTACCAGCTCCAATTTCCTGCTACCAACAACATCGCTGTGTATGAAGCTCTCCTGACCGGATTGAAGCACGCCTACCTCTTGGGTGCGCGCTACTTAAACATCATAGGAGACTCTCAGCTCGTCTTGCGGCAAGTTTTGTCCACTTACCGCACTTGTGACCCAAAGCTCAAGCCATATCAAGATTTGGTCACTCTCTTAGCTCGGAAATTCCATAAGATGATTTACATCCATACTCCTCGATCTCAGAGTATTATCGCTGATGCGCTGGCATCACTCGATTGCTCTTTATCTTTTGCTCTCAGTCGGAGCACTGAGACTATCGTCATCTAGAGGTTAGACGTACCCTCTCTTCAGGATCCTTGGTATTACAACCTTAGGAAGACTGTAGAGGCTAGGGTTGAGAAGGAAGATGATGCGGGACGGACACGCGACTCGACTCCAATTGGAAACGCAATCCTTGGACTCTAAGCAAGATCATTCTCATCCCTAACGAGGGAAGCGTCGGACGTGCGCGGTTGAGAAATCGGCAAAGAGTTAGGGTGGTCAACTCACATATTCGTGCCCGGATCGGGTCACGGGACGATTTCGCTCTCTATCGTAGCAGCGGTGAAATAAATATATCGAGCTAATGGCCCTAACACATGCTATCTAGTAGCGACATATCAAAGCATATACAAAAATAGCAAATGCCGAGTAATGGACCGAATACGATACCTCCACGCACCTGGCGTGGGGAAGACGATCTCGGCCGATCTCGTACTCCCAGAACAATAAGTAATTAAATTACAGCAATGATTATGAATGCCCACTCCGCGCAGGGAGGTAAAGGGCGACACAATGGGACGCGGGAGTAGCGGGTTCAGGTTGACGGGCAGCTTCTTGTGGAGCATCGGCGGCACACATACTCACGATTGTGGGACCCACATGCTGGTCAGTGGGGCCGTGTGGGCCTGGAATGGAACCGCTGTGACGGGGACATCCAGAGGGGCGCTCCCTGGGAAGGCGGTATGCTGGTTCACCGGTCGGAGGTGAATCGGCTCCGATCTCCTTGTGTGGGACATGCTGCTCGCGGATCTGCGGGTTCTATTTTACAGCGCGCGACCCGACGAGAATGGATGTTGCGATCAGCACCGATGTCGGATCGAGGCACAAGTGGTACCACTGGAAAACTCTTTCAGAGTACTTAGAACTATGGCCATAGAAAGAAATTGTAATTTCCCGTTGATGGCCTTTGTCGAATTTTCAAGCTGCTGGTTGATAGGACCTGAAATCTCAGGACAGAACTAAGTTTTCCTAAGAGTTGGCATTGACCGTGATGTAGACCTCCGAATCAGAAGATGAGCTCTTCATGAAAGTTGTAGAGGCCGAAGAGAGGAAAACGGGGATATAATTTATAAAAGGTTTGGTGGAAGGTTCGATGTTTTGGAGATTTTATACTTACTTGGGGTCGGATCTAGACATCAGAGATAGAACTGAATTTGGGGAAAAGACACAATTTCTAAAAATAGGTAGAGAGCTTTTGAAATTCGACAAAAATTTGTGGAGGATGGGGATGGTGGACAGAACCTCCAATATATTTGGGGATTCAAACAAAAATCAAAAACGGGGTTCGAAAGGGGGAAGAACTAAGCTTCTACTACAGAGATATGAAAAGGGACAGATCAGGAAGATAGAAAAACATGAAAATGGAAAAATATAAAAAATGGGAAATGACGGGATAATTTTACTAGAAGTTGGGGATCAAGTGGGGAACCAACCCTGAAAATCTCAACTCCATATGATGTCGGACTTGGGAGTTAAAATTCTCGTAGTGAACCTCTATCCAGTAGAACAGAACCTTGGACAGCACTTCTGATGCGGCTTCGCGGCGGCTCGATGGCGGCACGAACGGCGGCGGCGGCACTAGAGATAGAATCTAGATGTAGAGGGCCTGAGATAGAAGGCGTTTACACTCTGAAATCTTGAAGGAGGAGGAAGGAACCAAAGGGAGAGAGGGGAGGGGCGCACTAGGCTCCAAGCAATTCACCAAATTTTCTTCTTCATTAATTTTAACAAAATGGAAATAGATGCCTTATATAATAAATGGAAAATGACTCAAAATGCCCTCAGATGTAGAATTGGGAGGGGTATACAAGGTATAGAACTAATTAGTTCTAATCAAATATTTTCAAAAAATAAAAATATGACTAAACTGGGGGGCGCCCCCTTGACTTGGTATGTAAGGTAGGTGGCCTCCCTTTGAAATTTTCAACCACTTGTCTCCCATGTGTCCAATTGACCTTCTAGATGCCACCTAGGACTTTGACCAGCTCCACATGGACCCATATGGCTTATATGGATCAATGAGGAAGGTGTGAGGGCCCCCTTGCTGGACCTACTGATAATTTACATAAAAACCCAAAGAATCCAAGGGAATGACACATTGGCTTATAAAGCCTTACATTTGCACATATACTTTCTCAAGGATATAAAAATAAACTAAAGGACACAAATACAAAAATAAAATGTACATGCTCGGAGTTGATTCCCATCAATTCTCCACGGGTGGGACGAACTCGACCCCGTCGAGTAAAGGGGTGACTGCTCGAGTATCTCCGGCGGATCCGTCACCGTTCCAAGTAGTGCGGGTACGCTCCACTCCAAATGATCGACACCTGCTCATTCCGTATATACTCGATATGCACAAGCTGCTGTGGGAACGAGGCTAGGGGTGGACACTCCGGGTGGGGTCACTCTCAAAGGGAGGAGGCGGCTCGAAAACTCACTAGGAATCACCGCTGGGTCCCTATAGGTGACTAGATCTGGGACATGGATGTCGAGCTGATCCCATACTCCTCGAGCGAGTCCACTCGCCTCTCACTCAGAAGGGACTGACATCAATGAGCTTGCACAAGACGCATGCAGATCCCTAACAAACCACACACAAACCACACAAAGAAGAAACAAAACTGACTCATGTATAACTCTAGATAAACTTGAACATTCTTAGTACTACTATGATTGACGACACAAAGACACAACACAAGGGACACACGAAGGACGACTCGGTAAGGATGACGGTCACCGTCTACATACACTAAGTGTAACGAAAGACTAACCCACAACTTAATGCCATGAATTTCATCCCTCATCAACCGTCTCGGTTCGAGAAGACTCGTCCTCGGGTATGAAAGTGTGGGAGGATCAGGGGACGGGTGACGGGAATGTAATCCGGACGTCTAGTGTGAAGCGTGATAAAAATGAAGTCTGAATACTGTCTCTCGTACGCATGGCAGAAATTAAACCATACCGTGTCAACATAGGGTGTCGACAGTGGTACGATAGTCTCCCGTGGTTGCGCTACCGTGGGAGAAGCGGGTAAAAGTGGAATGGTGGGGTCCACCAAGGACAAAGTGGGCAAGATAGATAGGTCCAGGATGACCGGTGGGAGTGGGGTGACTGATAGCCCCTGGCCCTCTATTGGCTCACTCTCTAACCTTGAAACATTAGCAAGGTACTCCTCGACCAACTCTTGGTCAGCCTCATAACTCACTAGAATGAGCCCGGGTGGGACATCCTCGGTATGTGTGTCCTCTATGGTAGGGGAATGTGAAGGACACGGATAGGAGAAATGACTAGGACCCACATGGTTGGGATCCGGGAAAGGTGGTGAGCATGGGTCCGTAGGCGTAGAGACTGATAGGGATGGGAGGTTGGTGACAAAGAGGTGGGCGGCTGAATGCCATCGTGGAAGACGAACTCGCCGGGTAGGTAAGGTGGATATAAGGTGCAGGTCCTCCTATCCTAGTCAAAGATCGCTCTCCTCTTGTCCAACCATGGTCACTCTAATATAATGCATGGTCCTTCTAGCGTACCAATATTACACCATGCGCCATCGCAGTAAAAATCAGAGCCGATCATCCTTTCGAACTCGACAAAAGCAAAATCACCACCGCAGATAATCTCACCTATCTTGGAGAGGGACTCCACGATATCAAGAGAAACCCAATTATTCGACTCCCTATCGGTGAAATGGAGTTCCGTTGTGGACCCATTGGGTAGAGTGGCTTTAGTAATGAGATGGGTGAAATCCAAGGGTCGGGCCATGAAGGCATTGAATCAGGCCACCAGGGATGACCACTCAGACGCATGGTCTTGGGGAACGGCCATGGGGGTGGCGGGTAGTGGACATGCAGGCACACGGTGACAAGACACTAGATCGACTATGCAAGGTTGGAATGCACTAACTAATACACACTAAGGACCCTAGATTTAAACCAAGACTCGGTACGTGGCGGAGTTAATCGACCCGAAGATCACTCGCGCAAGTGTGCGGCCTTCCCGATAGGCGTAGCCTAATGTTCGGACAAAACCTTTTGATATACCGACTAATGGAATACAAATGTGACACTTAGACCGACTTAGACTTAGACTTAGACCGGCTTAAATGACTCGTTTTTTTTTGTACTTTGTTAAGCAATGACTAATGACTACCCTAGACTCAACTGGCGCTCTGATACCAAACTGATGCGGGACGTACACGCGACTCGACTCCAATTGGAAACACAATCCTCGGACTCTAAGCAAGCTCGCGATCGTCCCTAATGAGGGAATCATCGGACGTGCGTGGTTGAGAAACCGACAAAGAGCTAGGGTGGTCAACTCATAAATTCATGTCCGGATCGAGTCACGGGACGGTCTCGCTCTCTCTCACAGGAGCGGTGAAATAAATATATCGAGGTAATGGCCCTAACACATGCTCTCTAGCAGTGGCATATCAAAGCATATACAAAAATAGCAAATGCCGAGTAATGGAGCGAATACGATGCCTCCACGCGCTTGGCGTGGGGAAGATGATCCCGGCCGATCTCGTACTCCCGGAACAATAAGTAATTAAATTACAGCAATGATTATGAATGCCCACTCCACGCATGGAGGTAAAGGGTGACACAATGGGACCCGGGAGTAGCGGGTTCAGGTTGACAGGCAGCTTCTTGTGCAGCTTCGGTGGCACACGTACTCACGATCGTGGGACCCACGTGCCGGTTAGTGGGGCCGTGTGGGCCCAGAGTGGCACTATTGTGACGGAGACGTCCGGAGGGGAGCTCTGTGGGAAGGTAGTATGCTGGTTCACCGGTCGGAGGTGAATCGGCTCTGATCTCCTTCTGTGGGACTTGCTGCCCGTGGATCTGCTGCTTCTATTTTAGAGCGTGCGACCGGGCGAGAATGGATGCTGCGATTAGCACCGATGTTGGATCGAGGCACAAGAGGTACCGCTGGAAAGCTCTTTCAGAGTACTTTGAACTTTGGCGAGAGAAAGAAATTGAAATTTCCCGTTGATGGCCTTTGTCGAATTTTCAAACTGCTGGTTGACAAGACCTAAAATCTCAGGATAGAACTAAGTTTTCTTGAGAGTTGGTGTTGACCACGATGTAGACCTCTGAATCATAAGATGAGCTCTTCGTGAAAGTTGTAGAGGCCGATAACAGGACAACGGGGATATACTTTATGAAAGGTTTGGTGGACGTTTCGATTGTTTGGAGATTTTATACTGACTCGGGGTCAGATCTGGACAGCAGAGACAGAACTGAATTTGGGGAAAACACACAATTTCTAAAAATAGGTAGAGGGCTTTTGAAATTCGAAGAAAATTTATGGAGGATGAGGATGGTGGACAGAACCTCCAATAAATTTGGGGATTCAAACAAAAATCAATAAGTGGGTCAAAAAGGGGGAAGAACTAAGCTTCTGCTACACAGATCTGAAAAGGGATAGATCAAGAAGACAGAAAGACACGAAAATAGAAAAATTTAAAAAGAAGGGGAAATGACGGGATAATTTTAATGAAAGTGTGGGATCAAGTGGGGAACCAACCCTGAAAATCTGAACTCCAGATGATGTCGGCGTTGGGAGTTAAAAGTCTCGTAGTGAACCTTTGTCCAGCAGAACAGAACCTTGGACAACACTTCGGAAGCGGCTTCGCGGCGGCTCGATGGCGGCACGAACGGCGGCGGCGGCACCAGAGATAGAATCGAGATGTAGAGGGGCTGAGATAGAAGAGGTTTACACCCTGAAATCTTGAAGGAGGAGAAGGAACCACAGGGAGAGAGGGGAGGGGCGCACCAGGCTCCAAGCAATTCATAATATTTTCTTCATTAATTCTAACAAAATGGAAATACATGCCTTATAAAATAAATGGCAAATGACTCAAAATGCCCTCAGATGTAGAATTGGGAGGGGTATACAAGGTATAGAACAAATTATTTCTAATCAAATATTTTCAAAAAATAAAATTATGGGTAAAATGGGGGGCGCCCCCATAACTAGGTAGGTAAGGTAGGTGGCCTCACTTTGAAATTTTTAACCACTTGTCTCCCATGTGTCCAATTGATCTTCTAGATGCCACCTAGGACTTTGACCAGCTCCACATGGACCCATATGGCGTATGTGGACCAATGGGGAAGGAGTGAGGGCCCCCTTGCTGGACCTACTGACAATTTGCACAAAAATCCAAAGAATCTAAGGGAATGACACATTGGCTTATAAAGCCTTACAATTGCACATATACTTTCCCAAGGATATAAAATTAAACTAAAGGACACAAATATAAAAATAAAATGTACATGCTCGAAGTTGATTCCCATCAGAAGATTTGAAGGAAGTATCTTTAACGGAATTAGAGGAGATCTTGGATGAAGAAGAATTGTCATGGTACCATGAAATAGAGCTATATTGCAAATATGGATCATTCCCTGAAGGGGAAAACGCCGAGCAACGTAAGGCTATCTGAAAAGCCACCTCGAGGTATACTATCATTGCTGGAGAATTGTATAGGCGCGCTCTCAATGGCAGGCTCATGACATGTCTAGATGATGATGAAGCTTGGAAGGTGGCCGAAGCAACCCATTCTAGTGAGTGTGGGGGTCATGTTAATGGCCAGGCTCTAGCGAAGAAGATTCTTAGGTAGAGTTATTATTGGCCCACTCTAGAGGAAGATTGCTCCCTCTACGTCCGGAGGTGTCTTAAATGTCAACTCCAAGCTGACAAAATCCATGCTCCAGCTTCATCTCTTCATCCTCTCTCTGCTCCTTGGCCATTTTCCATGTGGGCTTTCGACGTTGTTGGCCCGCTCGGTGATCCCAACTCTGAAATCAAGCAAAAATCTTTCATCCTCACCGCCACGGAGTACTTCACCAAATGGGCCGAAGCGGAGGCATACACGGAGATCAAAGCAACAATGGTGTGCCGCTTCATCATGAAGAATATCATCTCGCGGTTCGGAGTGCCAAGCAACATCGTCATAGACAACGGACCTCAGATCATCTGTAAGGAGCTCAAGGACCTATGTAAGAAGTTCAATATTGCATTGCATCATTCATCTCTGTTGGGTTCGCCTGTGCTCCCTCATTATCTTTTGTGATGGTTTTGATGATAACAAAATATTGTGTGTAAGTTTTATGAAAATGTCCCTTGGCTCTTGCATATCGTGGATGTGGATCTTGCATATTTATCATGGGACTTTTTTAGGGCTCTAGGTTCTATTGTGTTTCACATGATGCTTATATATTGCTAGAATGTATGTGGTTCATGGGTTGTCAATGCCTTACTTAACATATTCTTTTGACTCTTTTATTTTTGAATGGACTTTTCTGGATACATTTCATGAAGTTCTAATAATGAGCTCTCATGCATATCACTCACATGTGATTTATGGTTGGCATTCATGAATGGTCTCTAATTGAACTGAACCTGAATAACTTGGACTGAATTTGAATCTGTAGAGCTGAACTTAAAATCTTGCACTGAACTTAAAAGTCTTGGTCTAATCATGAACCTCATGGTTGGGCTGCTTCAATCATAATTGTTGTGAGAGCTTATGGAGAAAATGGTTTGTAAAGCTTTTCAGTACTTTTCACTACAGGTTGATGAGATAGTCATGTGTGTAGAAATGGCTTGAAGTTGGTTCATTCACATGTATTGAATTTAAATTGATATGATATTGAGTATGGAAATTTTGCAGGCTCTTTAAAGCCCACAAATCTTTGAAATCGTGTGTAGAAATGGCTTTAAGATAAGAATGAGCATTTGAATGTTGGGTGCTGATGGATATTGGGTAAGCACTGAATAGAACCCTTGTCTTAATGCCCATTGGTTGATTTGAAGAAAATTCGGTTTGCATGTGTCTTTAAGTATATTCTTCATGGAGGTCTTGGGGTTGCTTTTTGCTCATTGAAATTTCAATTTCCATTTTTGAAATCAAGATTGAAAGATGGCTTTAAGTCTCTTTAATGCATGGTACTAAGTGTCTTTGACTGTGGCTTGAATGAATTTTTATGTGGCTAAATTTGGGTTCAACATTTACATGGTTGTTGGGGTTAATCTCAAGGTTTTGGTCTTACATTGACTGCATTTCAATGTGGCTAGATTGGCCTCATTGGATATGAGTTCATGCCTGTTTTCATGATCAACTAGTGATAGTGGTTCGCACATCTTGTCTCATTGTCTTCTAAATGAATTCAAGTTTGGGTATTGGTTTCTGTCTATCAATACATGTTATTTTCTTAGCAAAATCATGCTTTCAATTTGGGTTGTTGCACATGTCATGGGATCGGACTTTGATTGATTGAATATTACATCTCGCATATTGGTTTCTTCATTTTACATTGATGAAAGTATGATGAGATTGAGCTTTTATAAAGTGCATGTTTAATCATGCTCTTAAAATCATGAAAGACGAGGTGAGAATTTATTTTTAATATAATTCATGATTGGTTACATTGGGTTGCTTGTTTGGGTCATTGGAAATGCATTAAAAATCTTTTTTTACGGTCCCTGGATCAAATGGGTCGACCCCCCCATTCAATGGGTCGACCCCTGGCCAAGAGATAACCTAAACAGAATCCTATCTGCAAGTGGGTCGACCCCCTTGCAGAGATTGGTCGACCTATTCAGTGTTCTGGGCAAAACCAGAACACTGTCTGCAGATGGGTCGACCCACTTGCTAGATGGGTCGACACATCTAGTTTCACAACTCCGCACGTCCATTCTGTGGGCCACCGGAACCTAATGAAATCACTTCCAAATGGACTAAAAATTTACCCTCATGCCCTTGGGTTACTAATGAACATATTAGGGTGGTTTTGCTAGGGTTTTCCAAGGGATTTATGGTCTTTTCATCATTCTATCATGGGGCTATATATATGATGCGATTTTGGGGATTTTAGAAGGACAATAGGCTAACATTCGTGTTCTTTGTGCAGGTGAGAGAGGAAGGAGCTGGAGAGGACCTCCACGCCATATCTGATCTACTTCTATTGAGATTTGGAGCTCGGTGTAGAATAAGATAGCAAGCGGAATGACGCAATGAATCTGAATATGTCAAAATCGCGAGCATCCGTCGACATCGTCTTGGAGATTTGAGGAGTTTTCAAAAAGGGAAAAATCACTACATCTATTTCTAGCTTATTTGAGATGTTTTCCATGTTCTATCTCTAGCTTGGATGTTGTTAAGGTTTTATCATGGTCATTTGAACATCCTAAATGGCAATATATATATGCTGTGATTTTCATTCTTTGGTATGAAAGGAATGAGCTAATGTGTTCTATCTCTTGCAGGGAAAGAAGGGAAAGGGCGGCCATAAGATGGAGAGGAGAAAGAGTTGCTAGATCTATTAGTTCTTGATGTCTGGAGGTCTGATTGGATCGTGAATCTGAAGGAAAACATCTTGGATCATCAAGGAGGATGACCAGCGGTTCCGACATCCTGTGGTTTCGACTCCTTCCGAACAAAGCTTCAAAGAAGATCTTCATCGGCCATTGAAAGTTAAAGGGGAAACGTTCTATATCACTTATCCATTTATCTATGATGCCCTTCTTGATTGATATATAGTCTTGAGCATATCTTGTATAATTTTTGGTTTGTTCTGAATATCGGATAACCGTGTGTGAGCGGAGCTGCGTCTCCGCGTGTTGGGTTTTATTGGGTGGAGTTTCCCCATGGTTGGTTATGTGTTGACGGAGCTGTGACTCCGTGTGGTTTGAGTGTCCGGGGTGTGTTCCCCGATTCTGTGTGTGGGCGTGTGCTGCGGTGGCAGTGTCTTGGGGCCAGGCCCCGTGTGTGGATATTACTACGGAAGCAGCATGTGTGTGTGTGGTTGGGGTTCATCCCCGTGTTGCTACGAAAGTAGCGTGTAGTTGAGCCTCACCCGGTTGGGTGAGGGGTGGACGTAGGGAGCCCGTCGTGGTCCCGAACCACCTAAAAATCTTCGTGTTGCATGTGGTCTGCCTGTGCGATTGTCCATTTCTCCTATCTCCATTCACAGGTCAATTTATAGATTTTTTTTTCACTACTCCACTACACACTGCTACCTCTGCTATTTGTATTTGGGCATAGTTAACTTGTTCTTTGCATTGCATATCCGTGTGAGATAAGAAAGATTGAGAGGATTCTTCTAATCTCACTTGAGTTTATGCTAATTAACGTAGTTAATTTTAATTCCACCGTGATAAGTTTAGATTGATTTTAAAATCCGCCACCTAGTCAAAGGAGACAATTCAACCCCCCTTCTTGTCCGCCATTTAGTCTGGGCCAACAATCTTCATATTATCCTCCAAGCAACGGCCAAGCCGAGGCCACTAATAAAACCCTTCTTAAAATTATAAAGAAAACATGCGAATCTCACAAATTTTCTGATTGGCCTGAACGGTTAGTGGAAGCTCTATGGGCTTACCGCACCTCCGTCCATACTCCTACAGGGCAAACCCCCTATGCTCTCACCTATGGGATGGAGGCGATGCTCCCATATGAGATCTTGGTCCCTTCCCTAAGGGTGCAGCTTGATAAAGAACTTAATCTCGATGTACGTCGAGAGGTGTTGCTCGTCCAGTTGGAACTCCGAGATGAGAAGAGGATGAATGCAGCCGATCACGTGTCTGTTTATCAAAAAAGATTCTCACATTATTTTCAAAAGAAGGTAATCGAACGCAAATTTTAAGAAGGTGATATGATTTTGAAACACAAGTTCATTAGGTCTGGAGGTCCTCGGTCCAAATTGCAACCTAACTGGGAAGTTTCGTTCGTGGTCAGAGAGGCTTATCCAGGGAACACATATCGCTTAGTCAACGCAGAAGGTGAGGAGATGTCTCACGCTTGGAATGGGTTGTATCTTAAGCGCCTCTATCCTTAGAGTCAGGCTAATGAATGCCCAGTAGCAAGGTGTCCCTTTCTTAAACACGAAGGAGGACCCCGAGTTCGGCAAATTACACACTTCATGGCATCACTGGTCGGGTTCCCCAATTTCGTAAACATCGTTTCTCCTTGGCTATGCCTAGGGGAAGTCATAGTCCCTGTCATTTCTCTCCTCGGCTGAATCTAGGGGAAAGAGGTAAATAAGGGGGCGATAACTGATCTAGAAACCCTGATGAGAGGAGGTCTCAAATAGGGGCAGTCCATTATGACCGGATTTCACAAGAAAAAGCAATTCATCAAAGAAAAAGAAAAAGAAGGAGCAACAATAGCGACAAAAAATAAAGATCTCTTTCAAAAGTCTGTATCTTAAAGTCTATAGCTCCGAAAGTTATAAGACTAGGCATGGCAAGATTGGCAGTACAGTTTTCCCGCGGGACGTTATGAACCCGGTCGTATGCGTGCCTAGGGTGGATGAAGGTTCGATGATGGACACAAAGCCCCGGCTCAACAGATTAAATCTCTGAAAGGGTTGTCGTGAGAATGACTCAAACTCTAAAACTTCTATACCTAGTCTTAGCTTATCCTTGTATTCTGTTGTCTCTTTTAGAACTAGACAATACCCTAGGTATGGCCTCGGTAGAAGCACCGTCATACAAATTGGCCCTGGCCAGGGGTTGTCATCTCAAAAAGCATGCCGGTCTCGGGAGATTCCGAGTGGGACAGGTGGGGCCCTTATTACCGGGACACATTGGTTTTCAAAATCCAAAAAAGAATCATATATTTCAAAATCCAAAAAATCATATATTCCAAAACCCAAAAAATCATATATTGCAAAATCCAAAAAAATCATCATATATTACAAAATCCAAAAAAATTATATATTCCAAAATAAAAAAAATCATATATTGCAAAAAACCGAAGAAAAATCATATATTCCAAAACCCACAAAAAAATCATATATTTCAAAACCTCACAAAAATCAAATATTTTCTAAAATTCCAAAAAATACCATCATGTTGCATGGCATGCATTGCATTTTCTCATTATATTTTCTGCCTATTTAATAAGGCTCCACCCCTTGACGAAATATCAAGAACTGATCATTTTCTAACTTGCTTCAGGCAAGGGGTTGAGTCTAAGAACATATATAACTTATTTTCTTATCTAAGTGTGTGCAGACGCATGTTCAAGTGCCCAAGATTCAAAGCTCACAAGTCTTCTGTCTATGGCTGTGTCACAGTCTATGATTAGACCGCTAACTTATTTGGCAGTTCATGATTGGACCGTTTCCTTTCCCGAAAGGCTAAAAAAACTAACTCTCTGTAAAATTACTTCTAGCGGTCTTACGATAGACCGTCAGAGCCTTCTAGCGGCCGATGATTGGACCGTTTTCCTTTCCCGAGGATTGAAAACACTCAGTTTTTTTCTAAGCGCGGTCTCTGGCGGTCTCTCGTTGGACCGTTAGACGTGGATGGCGGCCCTAGATTAGACCGTTATGTTAGACAGAAACTCTGTTGTTTAGCTAATTTGAGCTTAATCATGTAATCAATTCCACATCTTTTCAACACAAATCTCTAATTCCATTCTACTAAGTTCAAGATACATCATTTGGTTGATATTCTCAAATACATCAAAAAGGGAAAAAAAGCTCAAATTACATTCATTCTCTTATCCGCGTGAGGCCGGATCTTGCGTAATTCCTTTACATAGGCACGGTATCCCTCTTCCTCTTCTGCCACTTCTGCTTCCCAAGCGCGCACCCAGCTGATCTCCCAACTGATTAGCGCATTCTGGATTGCTCGCTCGTCCTCCTCGGCCCCCATTTCTCTAGCTACAAGGGGAGGGAAGTGTGATAGTGCAGGAACTGTAGTTCGGGGTAGCCCAACTTGGAGATAGCATCAGTGCGGGTCGTAGATTGCCAAAGTAGTGTCCCCCACTAGCTGCAGGTCTAGGCCCAGTCGTCGAGGAACTCTAAGGGTAGTTTTTCAAAGGATTCTCGACCGCATCACAAACTTTTCCATAGGCAATGTGTTGAGGTAAAGGCACCAATCATCCCGTGTTTTCTTGTCCGCCACTCGACACTCAACCTGTGAAGAAAACCTAAATGCGCCTCCTATGAAGAATAGAGGGTGACTCCCGAATATCCAGCTAGTTGAAGGTATGTCTTCCTTTGGTAGAAATTTAAGTCTCACGCCCATCAAACACTCAAGGATGATCATTGACCCGAAGAGAGGCCCTCCTAGACAAGCTAAACTAAGGCCTTCGTAAAGGTATGAAAGGACCGCTTGGGAGATAGATAAACCCCGCCACAGCCCACTAATAATGCTAAGATTTTGGATGTCCAAGAGGTGGTCAGTGGTGGTGAAAAGGAAGACCCCACAGAAGCAAACCGATGTAGCTTTGGCTATGGCTTCAAATCTTCCGCTCTTGTTTTTACAATAAGCGGTTATCCATTGAGCCATAGGTATCAAATGGATATGGTGTGGGCTGGTCATGGTCCTAACATCTTTTGGATTGTGTATGAAATCCCCTAGAATAAGTGATGGGTCTATGGGCTCAACCGTGTGACACATTAGGTCTTCATCCCCAACCTTGGTCTTAGGGAGAGCTAGGTAGGTCTCTACCTCCTCTAAAAGGACAGTGGCCTCAAAGCTTGGGAAGAGGAAAGTGTGTGATTGTGGATGCCATAACTCTACAAGGGCCGAAATGCTTGACCAATCCGAGGAAATTTTCTAGAAATTTTTAGTTAGAACCACTAAGGGTTGAAGGTGTCATGCCCTTATGATTGAGAGGACCTCTAAAGGGAGTTCCTTGATTATGGGAGCCACCCACTTTAGGTTGGAGTAGCATCTTGGGCCAGGAAGAAGCTAGAATAAAAGGAAATAGAAGAGGAAGAAGATAGGAAGATCATGAGAAGGTGAAAATTCAGAATTTTATGAACTTTTGAATCAAATTGTAACTTACCTTCCTTGAAGAACTTGAGCTCAAGTACTTGGGGATTGAGGTCAGCCACTGTAGCTCCCCACACTCGTTCTTAGCTACCTTAGGCCTGGTGTAGACCCTCTCTCCCATCACACTAGCTTCAAAGCTCCTCTTCATGGTGTTTTGAGAGATTTTGATTGAATTTGAGGCTTGTAGCAGTGAATTGATGTGAGGTGCGATTTTGGGCCTTATTCCAACTCATAGAGGTTTAGTTTTGGTGTTGGTGCATTAGGATAGAGGTTGGGTAGCCTTATCCTAAGTTAGATTAGGTTCTAGGGCAGATTAAGGCCTCTTTCTTCCGAGTTTGGACTCTCACGGAAGAGTCCCGCTCGGATTACACAGTTTTCTGCACTAGCAGTCTATCGTAAGACCGCTATAGACCTCAGGTGGTTCACTATTGGACCGTTTTGTGCTCTTCACCCACCGCCTTCCTCTGTCCCTCTAACGGTCATTGATTCGACCGTTTTTCGGACTATGGTGGTCTTAAATTAGACCGTTTGATAGTTTTTTTCTAGAGTTTGTTAAATTCATTCCCCCTCCGTCGTCAATCCTGTTTTCTCTATGTCCCTTTCACTCGTACCTTTTGATTGTCACATTTGCATCTTAAATAAAAATAAAAAAACCAAAAAGATTCTCATTCCACTATCTAGTCATATACAAGTGTGCGTCAATAAGAAAAAGAAAAGTACAGGTCATGCTCCGGTGGGTCCCACTCTTGGACCCCCGCTGTCACCAGCACCCTGGGGTATCTTCACCGGTGGGGCCATGGAGACACTCCCCTTCTCTCACTGTTGTCATCTCTTATCCCCCGCCTCATTCCTCCAATGGCCGGAGGAGCCAATCAAGAAGTCGGGGAATGAGCCGCTCCGAGCACAGCTCTGGGACACGCTCGGCACTGGTCCGCTGCCTATCATCTACACGGTCCTCTCCATCATCCACAGCTCAATCTTCTTGTCATAGCCCTGATGCCGAGCCTCTCACGCCTCAGTCTGGTAGCGCTCTAAGTCTACTAGCCCCGCGCTCAATCGTGCCACCTCCACACGGAGATGGGTCACCTCCGCTGCCTCTGCTCTCAATCTCTCGGTCTCCGCTCGGGCTCGCTCCGCCTCAGCCAGTGCTGTGCTCAGCTCTCTTGTTGGGTTCGATGCAGTATTCAGAGGGGGGGGTGAATGAATATAGCCCTTTGAAAAATCTTTTGCCCAATTAAAATATGATGCTCTCTAGAACTACTAGTTCGCAAACTAGACAAGCTTAAAAGCTAGTGGGCAGATGAGGAACTAAATAAACACACAGTAAAAACCTGAATGCTAACAAGACAGATTAAATCTAATGATAAGAGCTGCGGAATTAGATCTACCTTCTTCAGAAGGACAAATAGCAACAGCGGAATAACAATTTGAAGGCCACTCAAAAACACTGTCAAGCACATGGTATGCAGTCAAGCCATATCGCCCCTATGCAAGCATCTAGCGCCAAACACACAAAAGATCAAACCACAGTGCACAAGAGGTTTTAGGTGGTTCGGTCCACGGACCTACATCCACCCCACACTCAAACCGAGTGTGGCTTCACTAACAGCTGGGCAACACAGCTTGCCAACAGACGCTGATACACAGCTTACCCAGGGGAACAACCTCCCCTCTTCCTCCTACACGGAGGGAACCTCTAGCAACCCACGGTCACTAGAAACCAGAGACTCACGTCTCTCTTCCTCTATACCAAGAGGGAACCCCACTAGTAGCAGCCCTGCTACCAGTGAACCAGCCAGTAGCACTCTACTACCAGCAATCCACCAGAGGCCTAGCCTCTCTTCCTCCTAGCTCGGAGGGAACCCACAAGCAGCCCCCCTGCTGCTTGCAAACCGGAGATCAGATCTCCCTTCTCCTGACCCACCAGGAGGAACCCGACCTCAGTCCAGAGAATCGGAAGAACAAGGATAACCAAATGAAAAAGGGAAAACAAAAACACGAAATGAAAATAACTTCAGCAAACAGATAGCTGAAAAATGAAATGCACAATGTGGCTCTCAACGGAGCTGACTAGCCTGGATCTGATCCACGGTCCAGTAGGAACAGATCTCTCTCGATCTCACTCTCTTTCTTCACTCTCTCTCTCTCTCTTTCTTCTCTGCTGCACTTCTCTTCTTCTCTCGATCTCTGTTCTCCTTTTCTCTCTTTCTCTTTTTCTTTTCTTCTGCTGGATCGTGGAAGCTCTCTCTTCTTTTTTCCTTTCTTCTCTCAGCTTCTGCTCTCTGGCTTCGATCACGGTCAACCTCCATCTGAAGACGAAGGCTCCAATATATACCAGCAACAGGGGCTTCGGAGGATAGGGTAGAGATGCCCTAGAGAGCTTCGATGGGTTGGTCCACGTGGTGAAGTAGCAGGCCCCAGCTTCCACGTGTCTGACTACTGGCACGTCCTTTGTTATAGGATCACGTGCCCTTTCATAATTGGGGTCTCCTTGTACTGCATCGAAATATTCTAGTAATTTACCACACTTACTGTTTCTGGAGACTGGCCGCGTTGACGCACTGGCATCACTGCATCTACTCTTTGCTTGTACACATTTGAATTTGCCCCACTGCGTCAACCCTGCTGTGGATAGCATTGACGCGTTGAGGACAGCCAGAGATAAGTCGCCCCTTTCTTGAACTGCTGCGTCGACGCTGCCAGTTGGTGGCGTTGACGCACGGATGAGAATCAGAAGTGTGTATTGGTCTCTCTTCCGCCGCTGCGTGGACGCTGCTTGTTGGTGGCGTTGATGCACGAACATGTACATTAAGGCCTGTCTTGCCTTGTATATTGGCGTCTCTTAAGCCGCTGCGTCGACACTGCCAAATTGTGGCGTTGACGCAGTGGAATAGCCTGTGAAAGTGAATGCTCCTTTAACTACTGCGTCGACGCTGCTCCATTGTGGCGTTGACGCATTGATGCGTTCCAGTGAGCAACCAGCCTAGCCTTTTTAACTGTTGCGTCGACGCTGCTCCACTGCTGCGTTGACGCATGGAGCTGCAGCGTCGATGCTTCCAATGTACTCTAGAGGTTGCAATAATGGATACTTGAACTGCTGTGTCCACGTGTCAGCATTTCAGCCTCTTGGATCACGTGCCAAGTCTTGATGTCCTGAATCACTTGCAGACAGATAGAGGAAAATGAACTTAGTTCAGACGAATGTATATACTTAAGTAGAGCTGCCAGTGTATGGATTTGAACAGTGCAGCGAGTGTACAGACTTGGTAAAACAAGGTCCAGTGTATAGACTTGGTAAAGTGAAGTCCAGTGTATAGACTTCAACTCAACCAATCAATGTCCTGATGGGTCGACGCATCAGCAAGGGTGGGTCGACCCAGTACTGTTCAAACTGTAGATACATGCAGAGACATGATATCTGACAGAATGCAATGCATATATATAAAGAACAAATGCCATCAATGCTAAACATCATCATTCATGTTGCTATCATATGCAGAATGCTCAAGAATAAGAATGCACAGAAATGCACTTTGTTTATTGCAGTCATCAAAAATCAAAATACAATATCAAATGCACTCAAATGCACTCACTGTCTTGCTATCATCAAAACCAAATAGCATTGCTATCATCAAAGCAACAAAGCACATGCTTGTGCCTAAGAGGCACAAAATTCTTCCCCTTTTTGATGATGGCAACACAATGTGACAGTGAGTCACACACAAGATTTTCTCCCCCTTTGACATGATCAAAAAGAAAAAAATAATAAAAACAAGAGTGCAAAGTGCATTATGCATGCAAATTCCTCTAGAACATTCTCCCCCTGCATGTAAGACTCCCCTGACTTATTTCTCCCCCTAAATAATAGCTCCCCCTTTGAGAAGGAATATGAACAGATAAACAAGGAAGAGAAGGTAGGAGGGTCACTTGACAACAGCTGAATCATAGGTGTAGACACGCCAAAATTGACGTTACTGTGAGTGCATCTCGTATTACCTTGTAATGCCCCAATTTGACCCTCCAATTAACTTTGTTTGAGTTATTTTCCCTAATTTTCTTGGATTTCTCCCTTTTTTCCATGTTCTTATTTTTCCCTATTTTTTTGGATTTTTTGGGTAGTTTTCTCTATTTTTTTGGAATTCACGACTTGAAGTGGGGCGTGTTTTAATTAACGGCCTGGTCTGAGGCGCGTTTTGAAAAAAGGACGACTAGAGGCAAAGGCGTCAGTTTCTGGAATTTTCTGATTTCTCAAACAAAAAATAAGAATTAACGACCCTCCTTGGGTCGTGTTTTTAAATAACGCCTCTCCCTCAGGCGTCTCTTCATCATTTTTAAATACAGAAAGTTTTTATTGCTAAAATTAAATCCGTGAATTAACGCCTTTGTCCCAGTCGTGATTTCAATTAACGCCTTGACCAAGGTCGTCAATTCTTGTTCAATTCCGAACTCCAGCAGCACCCCTTCCTTTCCTCACTTACACTCCTTTTTCACTTGCGAGAGGGTTCCAATGGCTTCCTAATATTGAAAGGACACTTGGAGGAAGGATCCCCCTTTCCATCCTACCAAAACTAAGTTTTCTAATTTTTTATGGAATTAATTCTGAATTTCCCTTCCTTTCCTCATTTAACCTCCTTTTCCACTTGGGAAAGAGTTCCTATGACTTTCCAAGGTTGAAGGGACACTTGCCTAAGGTTTATCTCTTCCAAATCTAACTAAAACATGTATTCTTATTTTCTCTTGGAATTAATTCCGAATTTCCCTTCCTTTCCTCATTTAACCTCCTTTTTCACTTGGGAAAGGGTTCCTATGACTTTCCAATGTTGAAGGGACACTTGCCTAATGTTTATCTCATTCCGAATCCCACTAAAACATGTTTTCCTAATTTCCGTTGGAATTAATTCCGAATTTCAACCCTATAAATAGAATCTCTCTCTCCCTTGTGAAAAAACATCAAGATCAATTCAAGAGGAGGTGCTGCCGGACCAAAGGCTAAAGGAGGAAGACTCCCATGCACCTAAAAGCTTCATCCATGGAGTTCTTCTTCCTCTATTGAAGATTTGAAGCCTCTACATCCATGGAGTTCTACATCCTCTTCTTCCTCCATTGAAGATCTTCATCCTAGCTTGAAGCCAAATTGGAGAAAACCACTAAGCTTTCACCCTCCTATCTCTTATTTTTGCATTAGTTAATTGCATGCATCATATCATTTTTTCTTTTATTTCTTTATTGAGATCTTCCCCTATTGTGCACTCTAGCACATCTCCATAGTGCAACACTTGCACATCTCCCTCTATTCTTCATCATACATCATCTTTTACCTACCCTTTTGCATAGGGGTTTTAAAGGCCAAACACCAATAAGGTGTGTTCATATCCATGCTTTCTATGTCCATATTTACATTTGGATTTGATGCTACACATCTTGGTTTCTAATCCATATTTGTTTATTGGTGTTTGTTAATTTTGCAAGGGTAATCAATCAAGGAAAACTCTCTTCATCGGTCGGCCGATAGAAAGAGAAGGTGCACTCACAATCTCCCCCGCATTTATGGTATTTTTATCGCGATCCCTCCATTGATTATTTGTTATATCCTTTGAGGCCCTCGCATCTCTGGCGATCACATTCCCCTTAGCATCCTCTCATGCTCCCCTTTTCTCCCTCTTTTCCCATTCTTCTATTCATTTTCTTTTTTCCTTTTAATTGTTCTAAGTGGATTTCTTAGAATCTACAAATTGGCGATCACAGTGGGACACCTTTTATTTTTCTTTTGATTACCCTTTCCCCTTGGGCACCCACGTGTGCCATCTCCCCATTTGCACCCACGGTGCGTCTCCCTTTGTGCTCCACGTAGCACTCTCCCTATGTGATTTGTCAGATTGATAGGTTTTTAGAAATTTCATTTATCCATCTCTTTTTTTTAAAAAAAATGATGAGCATACTATATCCCTTGTCATGTTTCATTGCCATGATTCTTATACTGAGATTGTGAGTGTTTTTCATTTCTGTCGGTATTTTCCACTGTTTGAGCCCTATGTCCATTGAAGTATTGAAGTAATTAACGCCCCTCTCAGAGGCGTCTTTTATCTGTATAATGCCTCACATCAAGGCATCTTTCACTTGAATAGTGCCTTACTGTAAGGCGTCATTTTTATTATCATTGTTTATTCGTGTTGATTACTACCATTTGACGCCCCTGCTCCCGGGCGTCCATTCTAGAGAAAGCGCCTCACCCTAAGGCGCTATTTTACTCTGCTTGCACTTTTTACAGTGACTAGCGACTGACGCTCAGACGCGATTTATGGATGTAACGATCCTTCCCAAGTCGTCATTTGTTTTTGTTTTGTGTTGTTATCTGCTTGATACTGTCTGCTGTATTCATCCTTGCATTGGTTTGGGAGACCTCCTCTCCCCACACTTTTAGGAGTCACACCACCCTCTTGGTGAAAGAAGGACCCTCCATTGAGCACTCCGTCTCATTGGACCGGAAATTCCTAAACCAAGCCTCCATAAGTCTCCGCACCCGTGGATTCCCTCATGGACGCTGGGCAGGTTGTACCTTTGAAGTCCTGGTTTAGTTGGCCTATGCATGGTGAGAGAGTGTTCCTAGTTGGCATCGGAGAAAACCACATTTGAAACTAGGTTCCCCCCTTGAGTGATCACATCAATTTGCATAAAATCAATTAATTTGCCAAGGTTCAAATAAAAGAAATCAAAGGTAACCCCATCCTAGCTTGTTTGCTATCTATGTGAGCTGTTTTGATTGCACATTGAATTGTTTGGGATACCTTGATAAGAAAGTCAACATGTTTAACTCAATTAATGTTCATGAGGGTGATCAGCCTAGCACATCTTATTCCCTTCAATTTCAACATATTCATCACAACTCTCACCATAATCTTTTAAAGGGACCACGCCCTCATCTTCACGGTTTTGCCTCACCCATGGGCAATATCCAATCCCATGGTCCCTCGCCTCAATCGCGAGCCACTACTCCTACAGGACCGCCTCCTCCCGAAGATGAGAAGGTCTCCCAGATCTTGCATGCATTAGATCATCTCACCCCTCAACAAATCCAAGTCGTTAAGGCCGTTGTTGAGGGTGCACCTCATTCCCTCATCCTCTGATGGAAATCAAGCTAGCTGCCGCCAAAGCCGGTCGACGAAGCTGATGGGCTGGAGATTAACGCGCTACCTTTGGGTAGCGCGACCTGAAGAAGGCGCTAGGTTTCCCTAGCGCGTTCTCAGGCAGACGATCAACTGCAGACGCCCCAACTACCCAGCCCTTGGAACTCCCAATGACTTCAATGTTCGCTGTTTCCCACTGTTGTAATTGATGTTTTAGTGTCGTTTAGGCTTCCCCTTCCCCCTATATATGTACTCCATCTCGTTTGATTAAGTAATGGAATAGAAATGATTTGAGAAAATGAGTGAGTATAGCATGGCTATATCTCTTATCATCCCCCCCCCAATCTTTGGAATCCCTCCCTCCTCCCCTCTACGGGTGCGATGCCCATGTTCTTCTTCTAATCCTCCCTTTTCCCCTTCACGGAGGCCGTTCGAAGCTCCGGGTGCATCGGCTTTGAGAAGAGGCCGGGTGTGAGGCCCCATTCGGGCTCCGTTCTTCCTCCACCGACGATCGACGTCCTCCACCACCGCCAACGACGTGGCTATGATCAAGACGGAGTTTGGTTGCACCGGTCCTGCGATGGGATCGGGTGTAATGCCCCAGCCAACACCCTACTAGTCCTAGCTCGCCCTGCCATGCCCCTTTCTCCCTCGTCGCCCACCCCCGCTCCCACATTCACCAAGTTATCCTAGCTAGCAATAGGTTAGTTTAATCGATGTTTAGGGCCCCCATGTTTTGTGTAAAATCCCCCCCCCCCCGTGTCATATCCACTCTCCTATGTGCCCTCCCCTTGTGAATCACTCCCCCGAAGTCATCCACGAGTGCCCCTAAGTCCAACTTCTTCGTCCGGCGACTGTCTGAGAACGCGCTGTATCGTCCTAGCGCGATCTTCATGAAGGTGCCATGTTCCTATAGCGCGACTACGGGCAGAAGGTTGAAGAAGGCCACCCCCTTCCAATCTTGTGTCACATCAAATGGTATCAGAGCTTAGGGAACCAGCCTGTTCTCACAGACTGGGATCTTGAGCTTCTAGGTTCGAGGACGAACCTTCCAAAGTGGAGGGGTTTGATGGAAATCAAGCTAGCTGCCGCCAAAGCCGGTCGACGAAGCTGCTAGGCTGGAGATTAATGCGCTACCTTTGGGTAGCGTGACCTGAAGAAGGCGCTAGGTTTCCCTAGCGCGTTCTCAGGCAGACAGTCAACTGCAGACGCCCCAACTACCCAGCCCTTGGAACTCCCAATGACTTCAATGTTCGCTGTTTCCCACTGTTGTAATTGATGTTTTAGTGTCGTTTAGGCTTCCCCTTCCCCCTATATATGTACTCCATCTCGTTTGATTAAGTAATGGAATAGAAATGATTTGAGAAAATGAGTGAGTATAGCATGGCTATATCTCTTATCTTCCCCCCCCCCAATCTTTGGAATCCCTCCCTTCTCCCCTCTACGGGTGCGATGCCCATGTTCTTCTTCTAATCCTCCCTTTTCCCCTTCACGGAGGCCGTTCGAAGCTCCGGGTGCATCGACTTTGAGAAGAGGCCGGGTGTGAGGCCCCATTCGGGCTCCGTTCTTCCTCCACCGACGATCGACGTCCTCCACCACCGCCAACGACGTGGCTATGATCAAGACGGATTTTGGTTGCACCGGTCCTGCGATGGGATCGGGTGTGATGCCCCAGCCAACACCCTACTAGTCCTAGCCCGCCCTGCCATGCCCCTTTCTCCCTCGTCGCCCACCCCCGCTCCCACATTCACCAAGTTATCCTAGCTAGCAATAGGTTAGTTTAATTGATGTTTAGGGCCCCCATGTTTTGTGTAAAATCCCCGTGTCATATCCACTCTCCTATGTGCCCTCCCCTTGTGAATCACTCCCCCGAAGTCATCCACGAGCGCCCCTAAGTCCAACTTCTTCGTCCGGCGACTGTCTGAGAACGCGCTGTATCATCCTAGCGCGATCTTCATGAAGGCGCAATGTTCCTATAGCGCGACTACGGGCAGAAGGTTGAAGAAGGCCACCCCCTTCCAATCTTGTGTCACATCATCCTCCTTCCAATCCTACGCGGGTGGCCCATCACCCACTTCCCTCTTCTATTCACATTCCTACTCGGGTAGCCCATCACCCATCTCCTCCTATTCACACTTCTCCTCGGGTGGTCCAATACCTGCCTCCTTCGTCCACACCTACCCCTATTCGGGTGGCCCATCACCCGCCTCCTTTTATTCCTCCTCCACCACGGCCCCAAGGCCCATTTATTTTTTGCAACCCGGCCCATCCGGGTCTTCTATGGGTCATCCCATTAATCCCCTTCCACGGCCTTTTTGTGCGGCCCCTCCTTCAAGGCCCTGCCGACCCTCTGTTGCTCAAGTCACACCCCTCCAACAAACTCTTCTCGACAAAGTCACTTTGTTGGAGGAACAATTAAAGAGGGTTACGAGCCCACGGCCCGCTCCTCCTACTCCAGTCAATCCCCTTTATGCGGCTCTAAATGACATTACAAAGATGGAGAAGATTGGAAGGATAAGAGAGACGGCTACGGCGTCGACAGTTCAAGCAAGCAAGAGCCGGCAGATTTCAACGTTCAAGTAGACACTGTCCATCCTCCACCCATTCACCCCATTCATTCATATGGCCCTCCGCCTCCGCCTACGCATTCACACTTGCATTCACCACATCATCTGCAATACCATTACATTCCACCACCTACTAATACATCTCCACCATGGCATCCACTTGAACTTGATAATGAAGAACTGGCAATTGAAGAATTCAATACGGCACATGATGATGAAGCTCTGCAGGCATCCCTTCTGAGTTTTCTTCGTTTTCCTCTCCCTCCGCTACCACTGGATGAACCCCCTGCTCAAGATGATGCCATCGTCCTTAATATAACCCCCGCTTCTAAGACTTATTGGTGTTATGACGAGGGATCAATACTTCAATCACCCATGTCGGCGCACCAAGACATGTCTCCTACCCCAGACACCGCTCGCCCCATCCGGCGTTTCCTCCGGACCAAACCTGATACTTTTACACCTCCTACTATACCATCAGCCTCCACAGCACCGCCCTCCGCTAAACCTCCACCTGCTATACCATTAGCCTCCACTTCATCAGCTAACCTCCTATTACCGCCACCTCGGCCCTCCATTATACCTTTAACCCACGACCTAGCCACTCCTATTCCACTACTTAACCCTTCACCCTTACCCGTGGCTAATCCTGAGCAGGATTCACCCCTTTTTGCACTCGAGCCAACCCCGACTGCTTCCGAGCAAAGGGAGAAGCTCGACATGTTTGAACCGCCATTTCCACTCACCCTTTCTCCAACACCTTCCATTATACCTCCACCATCTATGGAACCTTCCGCATCCGCTTCACCCCCCTTTACTACTCGGAACGGGTGTCCTTCTGTAAGTACTTGTGATGAAGATGATCAAGAGCCGGAAAAGAAAGATTTGGCCGCGGCCATGATGTTCAAGATGCAAGAACTTATTTGTCAAATGCCAATCCAGGTTGTTGTGCCAAGAATGGTCGAAGAGGCCAAGCCCCCGCCGCTGCTCGCCAGAAGAGAATGCCAAGCGTTGATGCCGTATAAGTCTATGTCCAAGGGCCAGACAGGGCACCCCTTGTTCCGATCCTTCAATCTGGAACCTTCTATTTCATACAAGGGGCGAACGCCCGCTTTGTTCAACACTTTTCAAACACCACAATCCTTGGATATGACAATGCTTCACGCTCTAATTTTCCAATTCTCTCACATTATCACTATTCACCCTCCAAGGGAGTTGGCAGTGATTGTTCAAGCTTCATCACAGACTTTGATTTCATCCGGTTGTACACTTTTGCTGCCATGGAGGGGTAGACATGCTTCCACTAAGGGACCTTCCACCTTCTATTCAACTTCACCCACATTCACATCTACCATCAATTTTCATGGGCCACTCCACAGGCGAAGAGGAGGATCTCATCCTGTCATCCCTCGTATTCTTCACATTCTTTGCATTTCATGCATTCATTGCATCTGTTGCATTGCATCCACATACATTTGCACTTCTTCTTTCCCGCGTTTCCGGACCCGTATCTTCCCCGCCTTCCGGAACCTCCGGATCTTCCGCATTTCCCATCTTATTCATCTTCATCCTCAGGATCTGCGGGTCCCCTTACACTGCCAGGGCATTGCACCCTCTCCAATCTTTCCTCAGGGCATCGCGCCCCTTTCCAACCATTGCATCCAGACTCCCCGAATTTCTCTCCCGTCCTCTCTAGGCATCGCGTCCCATGGTATCTTCCTCCTCCGGAACCTCCGGATCTCGCTCTTTGGGCATCGCGCCCCTGCACACCCTCAAGTCCGGATCTTCTGGGCTTCTTATTGATTCTCCCTGGGCATCGTGCCCCTTTCCGTCTTCTTCCTCCAGAACCTCCGGACTTTCTCCCAGGGTATCGCGCCCTTTTCTATCTTCTTCCCCCAGAACCTCCAGATCCTTCACCCCTCTCTCAATCCCTTGGGCATGACGCCCCTTTCCATTTTCTACCCCCAAAACTTCCGGACCTTCCATCTTTCCTCCAATTCATCCTCTTGCTTCTCTGGGACATCATGTCCTTCATTCTTTTCTTCCTTTTCTATCATCTTTTTCCATTCCGAGGGCAACGCGTCCCTCGACATTTCCCTCCTGAACCTCTGGACCCTCCTGATCCTTTTCATCCACTCTTCTCTGGGCACCGTGTCCCTCGGCATCTCATTCCTCCGGAACCTCCGGACCCTCCATCTTTGTTCCGATTCATCTTTCTGCTCCTTCGGGACATCACATCCTTCATTTTCTTCCTCCTTTTCCATCATCTTTTTCCCTATTTCTTCCCTGGGCACCGCGTCCTTCGATATCTTATCCCTCCAAAGCCTCCGGATGATTCCTCCTATCATGATTCTCCTCCTTTACTCCCAGACCCTCCAGATCCGCCTCTTTCCATCTATCAATTTCTTCTTCTGATTCCCCCTAATCCTAGGTCCGACCCAACTTCTTCCACATCCGCTGCCTTGGGCATTTGCCCATTCTCTCACTACTTTCGAGGCTTTAGTCCTCACTCCTCCTTCTAATTATCCGCTTCTTCTGTAGACCTTTCATATGATCAGGGTCTCCACACCTTAGTGAGAGAGTTCTAGCCCTCGCCTCTCTTCATTTTTTCCTTATTCGTTTGAGTCTGGTCTTGGCACCACTCCTTCTTGTTAAGCCACTTTCAAACCCTTTGCTTCCAATCCTTTTGACTGCCAAAGAGGACTATCTCACGATGATTAACCTCGCCTCTGACAGCTGCTTCTACAAAGGTTGCAAGGTAACATATTGGCGTAAGTACTCATTTCATGATATCATTATCTCATTGCTTCACGCATGATTTTCAAAATAAAGTGCTTCTTAACAAGATCAAAAGTGGTTTTTTAAACCTTTATCTTAATTAAATCATTCTCAAAAGAGTCTTTAGGCTTGCTATACAGCACTTTGGTTAAAAGAACCCACACCGGGAATTCGACATTCTCTCCCCGCTTGTTAAGAGTAACCCTTAGCTGGGCATTCCACACACTTCACGGCGTCCTTAGTCGGCTCCTTTGGTTAAACACCGTCCCTACTTTGGCCATGCCATGAGTATATCTGAAAGTCTTTTCTCTTCTTTACTCGGCCGAATGCAGGGGCAAGAGGTTGACGGATGAGATGACCCACCCAAGGTAATCCCCAATACGGGAGGAGTCTCAAATAGGGGCAGTCTTGACCCAAAATCAATATGAGTTTTCATATGAGTTTTCATGATATACATCTCGCCAAAAGGGCTATTATGAAAATCAAGTCAAAATTTCGATAAAAGTAAAATTGTGAATTATGGCATGTCAAGAGTGGCAAAGTCCCCGCAAGGAAAACCCTGGTCGTATGCATGTCAAGGGTCTAAAAATCAAAGGCACAAAGCCCCGACACAACAGACTACCTCTTTGAGGGGAAACACCTTGGAAGAAATTCAAGTCCCGACATCTCCCATCCTGCATAAAGCTTATCCTCAATTATTCTTCTCTTCTCTCTCTAAGACCGAATGTTTCTCGGGTATGGCCTTGGTAGGAGCACCGTTAATCAATGACAGTTAGTTATAGGGCGCCCCCCTTCAATGCACGCTCGGCTTTGGGTAATTTTAACAAAAGGCGAAGGAACAAGGACCCCTAGCCAATGGTTCAAAAACACCCTTTGATGCTGCATTAACAATGTCTAAACCAAAAAAAATCAAAAAAATCAAAACAAAAAAAAAATAAAAAAAAACTTGAATATTTCCTAAGTCAAAATCCAAAAAAAAAATTCTAAGCCAAAATCCAAAAAAAATTTGAATATTTCCTGATCAAAATCCAACAAAAATTGAATATTTTCAAAATTCATAATAAAAATTCAAATATTTTTCAAAATCCACATAAAAACTCAAATATTTTCAAAACTCATAAAAATTTGCATATTTCAAAATCCAAAGAAAATTGCATTGTATTTTTCTGATTGTGCTTTTTGTAGGAACAACAACTTTGCAAGGACCAAGGGCACGGGATGAGTCCTCTCCATTCATTGCCATCTACCTTTTGATTCTTCCCATGTTCACAATTGATCACATCTTCATAATTTGCTACGCATTACTCCGATTATTCATCTCCAAATCTTTTTTATCAAATCTTGCTGATCACTCTGCCGATGGGCATTATCAGATCTTGATCATTCAACTCCAAATCTTCATTAGCCAAGTTGTCATCCTCATGACAAACGACAAATAATGATGCTATGCTATCTATGCTTTAATGATGCTATCTATGCTATTCTTGAATATGATACATACCTGCTATTGATGCTTTGATTCATGCTATGCTTGCTATGCTTAAATGCCTTATTCATTACTTGTTATCTTTTATATCTTGGCTGATGAATCTTTGAGCGCAGGAAGAAGCTCTTGGTCCCACCGACTGGGCATCATCATTCAAGCCCCACGGTGCTTGCACCTCAATTCTCAGTTCCCCCATGCTCATTGCTATCACCATCCCCCCTGTATGCATTCTACTATATGTTACATACGCTACTAGATTATATCAAGGACCTTGTGACTTTGGTAAATCTGGGATTTGAGTTCCCCTTCATCAAAAACAATGATGATTCCAGAGGAGTCTTAGTCACACGGATAGGCCGTTAAGCCGTCCAAGACTGGGGACGATGGTTCACTTTTGCGAGTTGATGCGTGGATAAACGGGCTTCGGCTTAGTATCGGCTCGTAGAATGGGTTTCTTGACCCAGTCTTGGCAGTTTAACAATATTATCCTTGATTATCTTATATTTTCATTTGTTTTAATTTTTTCTTTTAAACCCAGCATGCATTCATATAGGAGTTTGAAACAATTTTTGGAAAATCATTCTGATAAGCTGATTTGGAGAGTCAAATTGATCTTAATCTTTCCAGATATGAGATATTCATTGCTGATGGAATCCTCAGTTCGTTTTGTCACTGTTTTGGGTCATTTTCTCGAAAGCTCCTTGTTTAGATTTCTATCATCTTATCTCAATACTTTTACTTTGATCCACCTTGGCTACAGCACGTCCACATTGGCTGGTAACCGCTCCCCAATTGTGAAACCTACAGGTTTGTGACCTGGGGTACTTCCACCGTGCTGGAATTTGATCATTCTCCTTTGTGCCCGCGTGCACACTCCTCCTCTTATCCAAACATCGTTGATTTCATTGAATTTCCCGTGATTACTTCATCTCGAGCTTTTGATTTCATTCTCATCAAGTGATGTTGACTGCGTGTCTCATCACACCTTGGCATCTACTTTTCAGTTTGCTCTGCTCCCTTGCAAAGCAGACGCCAAGGCGGGGCAGTTGTAGACACGCCAAAATTGACGTTACTGTGAGTGCATCTCGTATTACCTTGTAATGCCCCAATTTGACCCTCCAATTAACTTTGTTTGAGTTATTTTCACCAATTTTCTTAGATTTCTCCCTTTTTTCCCTCTTCTTATTTTTCCCTATTTTTCTGGATTTTTTGGGCAATTTTCTCTATTTTTTGGAATTCACGACTTGAAGTGGGGCGTGTTTTAATTAACGGCCTGGTCTGAGGCGCGTTTTGAAGAAAGGACGACTAGAGGCAAAGGCGTCAGTTTCTGGAATTTTCTGATTTCCAAAACAAAAAATAAGAATTAACGACCCTCCTTGGGTCGTGTTTTTAAATAACGCCTCTCCCTCAGGCGTCTCTTCATCATTTTTAAATACAGAAAGTTTTTATTGCTAAAATTAAATTCGTGAATTAACGCCTTTGTCCCAGTCGTGATTTCAATTAACGCCTTGACCAAGGTCGTCAATTCTTGTTCAATTCCGAACTCTAGTAGCACCCCTTCCTTTCCTCACTTACACTCCTTTTTCACTTGCGAGAGGGTTCCAATGGCTTCCTAATATTGAAAGGACACTTGGAGGAAGGATCCCCCTTTCCATCCTACCAAAACTTAGTTTTCTAATTTTTTATAGAATTAATTCTGAATTTCTCTTCCTTTCCTCATTTAACCTCCTTTTCCACTTGGGAAAGAGTTCCTATGACTTTCCAAGGTTGAAGGGACACTTGCCTAAGGTTTATCTCTTCCAAATCTAACTAAAACATGTTTTCTTATTTTCTCTTGTAATTAATTCTGAATTTCCCTTCCTTTCCTCATTTAACCTCCTTTTTCACTTGGGAAAGGGTTCCTATGACTTTGTAATGTTGAAGGGACACTTGCCTAATATTTATCTCATTCCAAATCCCACTAAAACATGTTTTCCTAATTTCCCGTAGAATTAATTCCGAATTTTAACCCTATAAATAGAATCTCTCTCTCCCTTGTGAAAAAACATCAAGATCAATTCAAGAGGAGGTGCTGCCGGACCAAAGGCTCAAGGAGGAAGACTCCCATGCACCTAAAAGCTTCATCCATAGAGTTCGTCTTCCTCTATTGAAGATTTGAAGCCTCTACATCCATGGAGTTCTACATCCTCTTCTTCCTCCATTGAAGATCTTCATCCTAGCTTGAAGCCAAATTGGAGAAAACCACTAAGCTTTCACCCTCCTATCTCTTATTTTTGCTTTAGTTAATTGCATGCCTCATATCATTTTTTCTTTTATTTCTTTATTGAGATCTTCCCCTATTGTGCACTCTAGCACATCTCCATAGTGCAACACTTGCACATCTCCCTCTATTCTTCATCATACATCATCTTTTACCTACCCTTTTGCATAGGGGTTTTAAAGGCCAAACACCAATAAGGTGTGTTCATATCCATGCTTTCTATGTCCATATTTACATTTGGATTTGATGCTACACATCTTGGTTTCTAATCCATGTTTGTTTATTGGTGTTTGTTAATTTTGCAAGGGTAATCAATCAAGAAAAACTCTCTTCATCGGCCGGCCGATAGAAAGAGAAGGTGCACTCACAATCTCCCCCGCATTTAAGGTATTTTTTATCGCGATCCCTCCATTGATTATTTGTTATATCCTTTGAGGCCCTCGTGTCTCTGGCGATCACATTCCCCTTAGCATCCTCTCATGCTCCCCTTTACTCCCTCTTTTCCCATTCTTCTATTCATTTTCTTTTTTCCTTTTAATTGTTCTAAGTGGATTTCTTAGAATCTACAATAGGTTCAGAAAGGAAGCATGATTATAAACAACTGTTAAAGTATAAGAATCAGCAACATACAAGTTTCAAAAATTCAGGTTTAACAGTGATAAATCTAGAGTAAAACACCTGACCCCTGAAAAAGAGTTTATAGACTCCATTTATAGCAATGAATCTAGGGCACATGGTATTAATAGATAAGTCAGAGATAATACCCTTTTGTGATTAAACAAGGAAATTCAAGAGAGGCAACTTGAACATGTATTGATAAAAACAATTTTCACTCATTGACTTTTGATTTTTCGAAAGGTTACAGCAGTTTGATTTTCACTTTTGAGTTTTTCAGAACCTGAACTAAGTAAATAGATCAGTGGCATTTATGTTGTTGACATTACGTGTACACTTTGATCAGAGGCAGGTACCCCCAGTTACTAGGCATAAACTACTAGACCTATTTCAGATCAAAACCCACAAAGAATAGTCTTCACTTTTGACATTAAGGGTACACCTTGATTAGAGGCCAGTACCCCCAGTTACTTAGTGAGGACTCCCCTATAGATTTGACCCTTTGAACAGAGATATTCTGAAGCACTTAATGACTATGAGTTCTCCTACTGATTGTTCTGTCACTATGTTCAGTTCATAGCATTTATGATCTTATTTGCTGCTGCCCTTATCTCTTTTAGAGTGATTGTTTAAAAAATCAGTACACACTCTTATTCACCTTTTCTAGAAATTTCCAGATCAACACATTAGGCATTACAAAAACTTTTTCTAATCTTACCATGAAACAAGGATTAAGAGCTATAAAAGTTTTTCTTTTATCTCAGATTCTGAAGGCAGACATTTGACTCTTCAATTTATAAAGGTTAAACCTTTAGTTCTTTTCAATTTGTGAGAGTGATTCTTATAAAAGAACAATTGAAATAATCACAACTCAATGTACTAAACCAGAGACAGAACTGTTGTTCAGTGAAGGTTAGGGAAATGATAGTAATAGGCATTGAGTTCTTGGAGCATCTGATGTCAAAAGATATGAAAGAACTAGATGGGGACAGTGAGAAGTAGCAAGGATTCAATGAATTGAACAGAAAAACTCTCAGCTCCCCCTGACAACATGATGCAGGTCACACTTCAGAAGTCAAGAAACCTTCCTTCATACTCAAGATTGAATGGATCTTCACTACAAGATGAAATTCTGGAGGTGAAGGCAACAAGGTTTGTGAGAAGTGAAGAGATATGAGCTACAAGAGCATTTCAACAAGAGAGAGAGATGAGTGAGGACCAAACTTCAGTGCCGCTGAACCTTCTTAAAACATTCAACCAAGTTCAGCAACTGTATTTCAGACAAATCTGTCAGTGCGTTGACTCACTCTAATGACTACGTTAACGCACTCAACCAACCAGTGTAGTATTCTGTCTTTTGATACCAAGTGTTGACTTTGAGCTGGGGCTGCGTTAACTCAATCCATCCTCAGCGTCAACCCACTCATGCAGCTAAACTTGCTTCACAAACGGTTTTTCAAGGAAAACAGCCTGAAGCGTCGACCCCATCTTCATACAGCGTTGACCCATTTATTCAATCAGCAGCTTCATCTCAGTGTATCGATCATCATTTAAGCAGAGATCTCCAACCCAAGCTAACTCCCCCTTAGAATATGCATGAAGTCAAGCTCCCCCTTACAGAGTGCATGATATGCAATTCAACATACAAGAAGTTTGACATATCATTCATCATGGCATTTGTGTGCAATGCATTTGGAAATAAACTCAATCATTTTCATGAGCATTTCAGATTTTTCCAATTAGTTTCAGTTAGACAATGCGCAAAAGAATTATCATGATATGCAGTGCATTCAGATCACACAAATCAGAATACAAAGTTTTCAGAATTTACCTGAATGGGGCTTTATCATCTTGGTTGCCTTGGTTTACTCTACCCCTTTTATTTCAGTCCCAAGGCACACCTGCATAGCAATGTTATTTTGCACAAACAGGTACCCAAGAAGTCTTGGGTCTTGACATGACAGTATTACTCCTAGCAGGTTTTCTCAGCACAATTTTAACTTGATGATCATTAAATTTCATCAGAGGATGACCATCCATCAAATGTCCAGATTTGCCATAATGATGGCAAGAAGCAGCAGTTTTCAAATCTGATTTATGCACATTCTTGTTAGCATGAATTCTATATGCATATGCATGAAATTTTTTGTTAACAGAATAAAAACTCTATTTACCAAAACCAGTTTGGTTTTGATATCCTGCCAGCCAACAGGTTGCAGCCCTGTGACCTGGCTTCCCACAATGATGGCATGTAAATTTCGCAACATGGAGTTTAGCAGAGTTATTCTGAACATGCCAACAATCTCCAGCTCTATGGCCTGGCTTCCCACAGTTATAACATGAAAGTTTTGCAAATTGTTTTACAGGGAATTTGACAATTTCAGAATTGAATTTCTTTTCGTGATTATGCCAGCAATCTTTTGCCCTATGGCCAGGCTTCCCACAACAAAAGCAATTCAGATTCTTTCTACTAGGAACATGATTTCTAGCATGATATTTCTATGCAGTAGTAGCAGCAAAGTCATCTAACTCCATTGATTTGCATTCATGCATGAGATGACCCATTTCATGATAGTAAAAGCATTTGGATATCCTGTTTTGAGCAGAATAGGATTTCTTAGCATAAGAGGTCCTAGCATGAAATCTATCATTATCATTCTTCATGACAAGGCAATCATCAAGTACATGGCCAGAATTTCCACAATAGAAGCATTCAACATTCCTTCCGTGAATAATTGGAATTTTTCTAGCCTTAGGCTTGTTTGCATGAAATTTACTATTCTTCTTCAGTGTTCTCATTTTCACATTTTCCTTCTTATTTTGAATCTTCTGATCATCAGACTGTTTTGAAGACGGTGCAGAAGTACTAGCTAAGTTTGAGCTACTCACAAATGTTGCGTACAGTTTGTTCCTTACAGCTTGCTTAACTTAAGAATTGCACCTTTTCTCTTCATTCAATTTGGTGACTTCCACATTCAAAAAATCTTTCATTTTTTCTTTACCTTTGGCAAATTTTGACAGAGAGTTGTTTAGATTTTCAATTTCAATTTGCAAGGTCATAATGTGGTCTTCACACGAAATAACCTGATTTTGTAGCCCATCATTCAGACTTTTCAGGATCTCATTCTCCTGAGTTAACTTCAATTCAATGTTCACTTCTTTTTCTTTCAAAGCTGATTTTTCTCTTTCTACCGTTAGCCATCTTTCAGAGAAAACAGTGTTAAGGACCATTAGCTTTTTATTTTGTTCCTTCAGATGGATGTTTTCTTCAATCAGCTTATCTTTTGATTTATCAATTTCCTTCTTCTGAGTCAGCAAAGAATCATTTTCTTCTTTCAAGGAAGTGATTAAGTTTTTCTTTACATTATCATCAGAATGTAATTCTTCAATCAATTCCTTCAATTTAGATTTTAGATTTTCATTTTCAGCCTTTAGACTTGTGATTTCAGCATTTTTCTCTTTTCTTAATTTTCTCTTTTATGATTTGACTCTTTCATATTTATCTAGAAGATGCTCATGCATGGCAACTAACTCATCATGGCTAATATCCTTGGTCTCAGAGATTACCAGGGATGAGGACTCATCTGATTGATCACTCCTTCTTGCGATGAGACATTCTTCTTCCTGTTCCACATGTATTGCAGTCACTCTATCAAAAATTTCCTTTGCAGTGCTACAATCTGAGATAAAAGAAAAATCGTCAGAATCAATTGTAGCCTTCATTAGATTTAGAGCTCTCACATTATCATCATTTTTCATCTTGTGATCATAAGTCCACTTAGACTTATCCTTAGGAATTTTATATGGACCGTGAGATATAACCTTCCACAGTTGGGGATTAATAGAGTTAACATGCTTGCACAATCGATATAGCCAGAAATTAATATGTGAACCACTGAATAGCGGAGGATGAGCCATTAACACAGGTCAAAACTAATTCAAAGCAGTGAATTCAAACCAATAAACCAAGTCTTACAAAAATGCACCGAATGACAGCAAGATCGGATCTGCAGGTCGCTGGACCTTCTATGCAGACACCACTCTGATATCAATTGTTGGGTTCGGTGCAGTATTCAGAGGGGGGGGTGAATGAATATAGCCCTTTGAAAAATCTTTCGCCCAATTAAAATATGATGCTCACTAGAACTACTAGTTCGCAAATTAGACAAGCTTAAAAGCTAGTGGGCAGATGAGGAACTAAATAAACACACAGTAAAAACCTGAATGCTAACAATACAGATTAAATCTAATGATAAGAGCTGCGGAATTAGATCTACCTTCTTCAGAAGGACAAATAGCAACAGCGGAATAACAATTCGAAGGCCACTCAAAAACACAGTCAAGCACATGGTATGCAGTCAAGCCATATCACCCCTATGCAAGCATCTAGCACCAAACACACAAAAGATCAAACCACAGAGCACAAGAGGTTTTAGGGGGTTCGGTCCACGGACCTACATCCACCCCACACTCAAACCGAGTGTGGCTTCAGTAACAGCTGGGCAACACAGCTTGCCAACAGACGCTGATACACAGCTTACCTAGGGGAACAACCTCCCCTCTTCCTCCTACACGGAGGGAACCTCTAGCAACCCACGGTCACTAGAAACCAGAGACTCACGTCTCTCTTCCTCTATACCAAGAGGGAACCCCACTAGTAGCAGCCCCGCTACCAGTGAACCAGCCAGTAGCACTCTGCTACCAGCAATCCACCAGAGGCCTAGCCTCTCTTCCTCCTAGCCCGGAGGGAACCCACAAGCAGCCCCCCTGCTGCTTGCAAACCGGAGATCAGATCTCCCTTCTCCTGACCCACCAGGAGGAACCCGACCTCAGTCCAGAGAATCGGAAGAACAAGGATAACCAAATGAAAAAGGAAAACAAAAACATGAAATGAAAATAACTTCAGCAAACAGAAAGCTGAAAAATGAAATGCACAATGTGGCTCTCAATGGAGCTGACTGGCCTGGATCTGATCCACGGTCCAATAGGAACAGATCTCCCTCGATCTCACTCTCTTTCTTCACTCTCTCTCTCCCTCTCTTTCTTCTCTACTGCACTTCTCTTCTTCTCTCGATCTCTGTTCTCCTTTTCTCTCTTTCTCTTTTTCTTTTCTTCTGCTGGATCGTGGAAGCTCTCTCTTCTTTTTCCCTTTCTTCTCTCAGCTTCTGCTCTCTGGCTTCGATCACGATTAACCTCCATCTGAAGACGAAGGCTCCAATATATACTAGCAACAGGGGCTCCGGAGGATAGGGCAGAGACGCCCTAGAGAGCTTCGATGGGTTGGTCCACGTAGTGAAGTAGCAGGCCCCAGCTTCCACGTGTCTGACTGCTGGCACGTCTTTTGTTATAGGATCACGTGCCCTTTCATAATTGGGGTCTCCTTGTACTGCATCGAAATATTCTAGTAATTTACCACACTTACTGTTTCTGGAGACTGGCCGTGTTGACGCACTGGCATCACTGCGTCTACTCTTTGCTTCTACACATTTGAATTTGCCCCACTGCGTCGACCCTGCTGTGGATAGCGTTGACGCGTTGAGGACAGCCAGAGATAAGTCGCCCCTTTCTTGAACTGCTGCGTCGACGCTGCCAGTTGGTGGCGTTGACGCACGGATGAGAATCAGAAGTGTTTATTGGTCTCTCTTCCGCCGCTGCGTCGACGCTGCTTGTTGGTGGCGTTGACGCACGAACATGTACATTAAGGCCTGTCTTGCCTTGTATATTGGTGTCCCTTAAGCCGCTGCGTCGACGCTGCCAAATTGTGGCGTTGACGCAGTGGAATAGCCTGTGAAAGTGAATGCTCCTTTAACTACTGCGTCGACGCTGCTCCATTGTGGTGTTGACGCATTGATGCATTCCAGTGAGCAACCAGCCTAGCCTTTTTAACTGTTGCGTCGACGCTGCTCCACTGCTATGTTGACGCATGGAGCTGCAGCGTCGATGCTTCCAATGTACTCCAGAGGCTGCAATAATGGATACTTGAACTGATGTGTCCACGTGTCAGCATTTCAGCCTCTTGGATCACGTGCCAAGTCTTGATGGCCTGAATCATCTGCAGACAGACAGAGGAAAATGAACTTAGTTCAGATGAATGTATATACTTAAGCAGAGCTGCCAGTGTATGGATTTGAACAGTGCAGCGAGTGTACAGACTTGGTAAAACAAGGTCCAGTGTATAGACTTGGTAAAGTGAAGTCCAGTGTATAGACTTCAACTCAACCAATCAATGTCCTGATGGGTCGACGCATCAGCAAGGGTGGGTCGACCCACTACTATTCATACTATAGATACATGCAGAGACATGATATCTGACAGAATGCAATGCATATATATAAAGAACAAATGCCATCAATGCTAAACATCATCATTCATGTTGCTATCATATGCAGAATGCTCAAGAATAAGAATGCACAGAAATGCACTTTGTTTATTACAGTCATCAAAAATCAACATACAATATCAAATGCACTCAAATGCACTCACTGTCTTGCTATCATCAAAACCAAATAGCATTGCTATCATCAAAGCAACATAGCACATGCTTGTGCCTAAGAGGCACAACATCTCTTGCCTGCATTAGCATTCATCACAATTAGGCATTTGTATAATCATAAGCACATTAAGTCTATGGAACTTAGTTGGTTTTGCTTACCCTCTCTACAAGAGAAGCCTCGGCCTCCTCAACCTGAGCAATCACCTGAGCGAAGTCAGTGTCTCGCTCAGCCATGCCTCCCGCAGGCTGTGACGACGAGGATGGTGCATCCGGTCCGCACCGCTGTGCTCCCTCAGCTCGCTGCATTTTAGAAATCAAGGTCAGCCACATGTCATCATAATGATAAGCATACTTAAGTCCAAGGTTTAGGAAATGTTACCAGAAGGTCCAGCGCATGATGGAGCTCATCTCTCTACTGCACTGTAGCATGCAGGAGTCCCTGGAGCTCTACTATGCATCCCTGGGGGTGTAGCTGCATATAGCAAATCATGGTGTCAATGCATATAGGAATAAAGTAATTTAATTGAGGAGCATGATTTTAGAAATCACACCAGTCGTCGGATTCCATGGAATACTCGGTAGCCATACCTCCGCGCGAAGGCCTTCAGGTAGTCTTCGTCGCTGTCAACTCGAGCCCTCACCTTCTGAGCCCTCCGCGTCCAATCCCACACCTGGTCGATCACTCGGGTAACACAGTCAATGTCGCCACTGAGTCCCTTCGCCGATCTCCCGACATGCTCATCATCTCGCTCGGGGAACTCCACCTCTGGCTGGTGTACTCCCCTCGTCCTCATAATCAGTCGATGAAGGAGAGGCTCGACAATGTTGATGTAGTGTAGCCAAATCTCTTATCCGGCATACACCTGGGCTGCCTCCACCCAAGTCTATCCCTCGTGACCCTCGTCATGATAAGGTGTCCAGTGCACCTGAAAAGGCCACCGAGTCCATGTCAGCATTTAGATAAACATTTATAAGTATTTAGAAGCATTTAAAGCATATAAAAGAGTATGAGTTTAGAATTTATCGATGCACAAGGGAATGTGTCGATGTCGTCCTGAATCGCCGGAGCTAGGCACAAGATCGATCCCATGTCTCGAGCTACGACCCACCGTCTCACGATGGGGATCCTCTCGTGGTACAGCTCCTTCCCTCGCCCGATGCTAGGGAGGTATAGGTAGCTCCAAACCTGCATAAGTTAGTGTCAGCATATAATGATTGCAAGCATATAGAAAAGCATTTAAAGTTAGAGTTTAAGGCATTTACCTATAAAAATGGCGAGAAGCCGCCCAGCATACTACGCCGGTCGGTCATGCTCAATGAGTCGAAGAGGAACGCCAGGACTACTGCTCCCCAGGCATATCCCCCAACTCCATCCAGATCCCTCAGCAAAGGGAGGAGCCTGACGCTCACTCCGTCGGCTCTAGTCGCGAAAAGGAGCTTCCCGAACAGCAAAATCAGGAAGCGTCGCAAAATGATGTCTCCCTCAGGTCCCAGCTCTGCTGCCACTCTGTCTCGAACCTGGTCAATCACTCATCCTATATGCTCCTCGGGCAGCTCCCCTACTGAGTTAGCAGCACCCCTCAATCCTAGGCTCTTGTGGAGTGTCGATCATCCCGGCATGGATGACTGATGCCCCAGCCTCATCAAGTCCAACCCCAGTAGCTCCTGGGCCATCTCTCGATAATATCCATATGTCCATCCAGTCATCGGTGCTCCGTGGACCCGCAGTCTGGTGATCCTCACTATATCTTCCAATGTGGGGATCATGTGGCCCCAGGGGAAGATGAACGCCCTGCTGACTGGATCCCATCTCTCATGGAGGGCATAGATCAGTGCAGTGTCTATCCGGGTCACCTCTATGCTCAGCAGCTCCCCAAAACCCATAGCTGCTAATATGTCCCTCTGGTAGTCTGGCAGAGCTTGGTATACTGCTCAGACTTGCAGCCATGAAATCTGGGTTCGTCTTTTCCCCTGTACACATTTAGAACATAGGTCAGTCATTACATTGCATTTGTCATTGCATTTCAAATAAATAAAAATAACAAAAAAATTAAATAAAGACAAAACACAAAAATATCAACATTCTATCTCTGGTTCTCTGGCGGCCATATGTTGGGCCGTCTGAGACCTCTAGCGGCCGTAGAGTGGGCCGTCTGAGGCTGTAGCGGTCACTGGAACGACCGCTACGATACCCGTGAACGGGCATCATCTTCCCCGTTTCCCCGGTTCGTGGAATTGACCGAAACGACCTACAACCTATTCTAATAGGTCCCCAGACCCATTCCCTTGTCATTCCACATACATGCATACATTAAAAAGATTGAAAACATTAAAAATGACGATTTTAGGGCCGTCGGCCTACCTCCGACGACCCTCGTCCGGTCGCCACCGTAGGTGCTTCTCCGGCCGTCTGGGCTTCCTCCTCCTCCTCTAGAGCTTCCTTAGGATCCTCCTCGGCCGTGGGGGCATCATCTCCCTCCGTTTGGGCCGATGGCCCCTCATCTCTCGCTGGTACCTCCGCCGTCGCCGCCGACGGTGTTCTCTCTCTCTCTCTAACCATCGTTGAAGGCGTTTGATCGCCTTCTTCTTCATCTTCATCATTGTGGTGGCCGGAGGAGGGTTGGACGGTGGTCATCGGGGTCGTCGGTGGAAGGGGTGGCTCGGTTGGGTTGTTTGGGTGTTTGAATGTTTGAGTGTTGAATGGGGGGAACGACGATCGGTTTGTTTTTTTTAACACTCAGGAAAATTAGTGGTTTATCACTAGACCGTCACAGTCCTTCTGGCGGGTCCTTCCTTCGACCGTTGTCATCAGGGCCTTTTTCCTCGAAGGATGTGAACCGACGTACCTTAGCGGTCTAAATTTAGACCGTTAAGGCTCCTGTAGCGGTGCTATCTTAGACCGTTTGTGGGCTGAATGATGTGATGAATCAATGCTATATTTGTTAGTTTCATGCTTCATAGCTATGTCTGATATGCTCCATGCTTATTTTATGGGTCTATTTGTTGATGGCTAACCTTGTTAGTTGAAAAATAATGAACGCCATCAAACGCTCGCCAGGCAGGTAAGTCAAGTAAGTAACTCGATCCCTAGTCCTTTAATGCATTACTATATGGTATCTATGATATATTTCCTCGAGAACCGGCAGGTCATTCATGTGTTCCAGGATCTGATGTTCCCCTCTAACAAAAACGATGATGATCTAAGTTCACATGTTTAATCGTTAGATAGGCCGTTAGGTTGGAAGAGTTAGGGGACGATGGTTCTATCTTGCACGCCATGGTTGCAGATAGTTTCTTGACCCTAATTTATCTGATCTAGCAATATCATTCTCGACTATCTTGCTATTTTAATCCTTTCTTGGCATTCATTTTGATGATTTCTTTATTTTAGCCCAGCATGCATCATGCGCATCTTTGAGCATTCACATGTCCTCATCTGTCCAAAGTGTCTCAGTAATGGTGGATAACTATGTGTCCATGGTCTTGAGTAAGGAGAGTCATTCGACTCTAAGTTGGAAGGTTTCCTTCGGTCTTTTGCTCGGTTTGGTTAGCTGAGGATTCCTATCTGGAGTTTAGTTACTCGTCACTTTATTTTTTTCCGCTTACTCCGGCCACCTATCAGCTGTGTGTTCTAGTGAGGAGGTTGGTCGTGTTTTCCTTTCCTTAGTTGTTAGTTCCTTCAGGCATGCTTCATTCGGTTTTGCCGTTCCTTGTGATTGATTTGAAGTTTTTCGGAAGATTCCTATCGCTCGTTGGTGGAGAATGGGTGTTGGTTTACCTTAACGCCCGCTTTTCAGTCCACTCCGCTTCACCTCCAAGTTTCATGTCACTTTCACTTCTCCTCCGCTCGTTCCCCTACAAAGAGGACATTAAGGAGGGGCATCTATTGACACCCGTTTTATGACTAATGAGTTGGGTCATCTCGTTATTTATCTTTATGATGCTCCGAGTTATTCATTGTTTACTATGCCATCTTGGTCAGTTTTGAGGCTTATTTCATGGGTCATTCTCCTTGATGGGTCTCGCTATTTATGTGTTTTCCGTGGATCGAAGCTTAGTGGGCTTTTCCTTCATTTTGACACTCCATTTCCTCTAGCGGTCTAGTATATGGGCGTTTTGATGACGTTTGGCGGTCTATATTAAGACCGTTTGTTGACGCCAGAGTCCGAAGCCAATGTCTTTCTTTCAATCTTATCCTTTCTTATCCATTGAGCTCTGGCAATTTATCGTATGGCCGTTAGAGGTATTGTGGCGGTTCTACATTAGACCGTTTATTGGCTTCAGAGTCCTGTTCACGAAATTCTCACCCGTTGGCCTTATCTTCTAAGGGTGGCGGTCTATCCTTGGACCGTTACTTCCAAATGGCGGTTTATCGTTGGACCGTTTCAGGTGACAGAGAGTCCTGATTAACTGTCTTTTCTCTGCTATGCCGTGGTCAAAGTAGAGTTTTGATTTGGTGATTTCTCTCTCGATAGTGATCCTTAGAAGCTCTCGTTTGTTCAATGGACTCTTGGGAGTATTATCTTCAAGAGTTTGCTAAGTTTTATCCTACTTTTTCACTGGAATTTCTCCAACTCGAACCTAGACTTTGAGGGCCTATAAATAGAACCCTTGAGTTCATGGGTTGAGGAGGAGATTTCTGGAGTTTACGACGAGGTGCTGCTGGGTTCTGGAGTGAGTACCCATCAAGGAGAAGTGCTTTCTACGTCCATAAGCCTTCAAAGTCTAGGGAGTATTAAGTTCCAAGTGTTTCATTATGTTGATTTCTTCTTAAGTTCATTCCCCTCTTCATGGCATTCATATGCATCTTCACTTCTTTTCTTCCAGGTTCTCTACATCTCAATCACATTTGTAAACATCCTCTTATCTTTTTCATGCCCCACAAGGCTTAAAAAAAACCAACCTCCAAAGTATTCGCCCTTCCTTTTGCATGCACTTTAGTTTCTTTGCATTATAGTTACTACACTTCACATAGGGCTAATTTGGGGTGTCTTTTGTGTTTCTACGTTCTTTCACAGGTTTACAGGGTTCCTAGCACGAGGCCCAACTCTTCTGGCCAGCGGGGAGAGGTGGAGATATAAGTCCCAATCTGTTGTTCCATGCGCTCTAATGGCTCTAAGTTGACTATTTCAGGATCTGTGGTGGCTTATCGTAAGGCTGTTTTAGGAACTGTGGCGGCCTGATATTGGACCGTTTCTGCTCGCAGAGTGCTGGTTTTCATCACCCGTGGGTGGGTGTTGCATCCTCCTCTTTCCAAGGTATTTAGACTAGCTTTGCTATTTTAATTACCTTGGTGGTGATCACACTTCTTTAGTTGGGTGCTGTTCATCATTGTCATCATTCTTGCTTGCCCCTCTTTTTACTTTATTTGCTCCACACCTGTGGTGTGTGTTTTTACTTCAGTCCTTTTGCTCCACACCCCGACGTGTGTTTTTATTTTTCTTTCCCATGAACATTGATGACATGCCCATGCTTCTGATTTTGGTGATTGTTTGAGTTAGGTTGTTACTTGCTTGCTCACTTTCACTCATATCTCTCATACCACTATATTCATATTCACATCATCTTCACCACACAAAGAAAGGAAGAAACATCAACAGTACTGTTAGTATCATCTCTAGAGGATGCTCTCCACAAACTTTGAGCATGTAAATCATCAGACTTCATTAAATTGCACTCACTCATAGAGTGCCCAAAGCCCCCATAGTAATGACATGAAATAACAGATCTTGAGATCTTTTTATGCACATTATCATAATCATGGAATCTATGTGCATTAACATGAAAATTTCTGTTATTTACATGAACATACTATTTTCCATAACCTGCCATCTAGCGGTTAGAGCCTCAGTGGCTAGGTTTTCCATATTCAGAACATGCAGGAATCTTTCTTGTAAATACAAATTCATTCCTACCAAAATCATTTCTGTTTACAGGGAGATTGACAATTTTAGAATTAGATTTTCTACCCTGAGCATGCCAGCATTCAATGGCCCTGTGGCCTGACTTCCCACAATTGAAACATGTATGATATTTTACATTTACAACAAATTTATTCCTACTAACAGCATTATGGTTTGCAGGGAATTTAGCAGATTTGAAGTGAACATCTCTCCCCTAGTTGTGCCAACAATGGGCGGCAATGTGGCCTAATTTGCCACAACAAAAACAATGAGTTTTCTTCTTCTGAAATCCATGATTTTTAATTTGAGGTCTCTTAGCATCTAGGTCATCTTGTTTCATTAGTTTACATTCATACATAAGATGACCAATTTTATGACAGTCAAAACACTGAGACCTTTTACTTTGAGTAGAAAAGTGTTTCTTGTCATGAGACTTCTTAGCATGATTTCTAATAAACTTTAGATCATCCTTATTCATTGCAAGACAATTATACATGCAATGACCATACAAGCCACAATAATGGCATGACATGATTTTCTTATGTGCACGTGTGTGCATGGATGAATTTTGAATACCATGCAGTGAAGTGGCAAGAACCTTTTTGTTCTTTTGTTTTTCAATTGGTTTTAAAGCTTTCTGAGCCGTAAAATAAAAGACAAGTGGGTTCTGAGAACTGTGAGAAGCAGAACTAGAAAAAAAGGATTTTTGAATTTTATTTTCAAAACTCTTTTTATTTATAGGGTTATAGCCCAACCCCTCCTTCTGAAAGTTGACCTTTGTTCCTAGCAATTTGTTCAGATTATCTTGCCCACTAACAAATTTAGAAAAAGAACTTTTCAAATCCTTAATCTCATTTTCTAGAGATGCAATGTGTATTTCATAACTTACAATCTCTTGTTCACTGCAATTAACAACTTCATTCAATACTTTGTTAGCAGTTTTGTATTCTTCGATCTCCTTTATAAGCTCATCAATTTTTTCAGATTCGTCTGTACAAATGGTTTCCTCTTTTTCCAATGTGAGAAGCCTTTCAGATATAGCAAAGTTCAGCTATTTTAACTTCTCATTTTCTTCCTTAAATTTATCATTTCAAATTAACTCATTTATTAGAATTTGATCATCTGAATTGGCTTTCGAAAATGGATTAGATTCAGAACTTTCCTTCATATCTTTTTGAAGTTTTTCAGTATTTCTATGTAGCTCCATGTTCACAGATTTTATTGCATCAGATTTTTCAGCTATCATATTCTTCTCAACTTCAAGTTTCCTAGATTTCTCTTCACTTTCTTTAAAGGATTTTCTGAGATATCCATTTTCAGATTTCAGTTTGTTTAGTTATGAGTTAACACGTTCAAGATCTTCCAGTAATTTTTTATTTTGAACATGATCATTAGTAGAGAACTGATTATCTCTAGTTGAGCTAAGCTTTTCTTCTAGTTCAGAAATCTCATTTGCAAGTTCTTGGTTTTTAGCTTTTAACAATCCAATTTGTTTCTTAAGCATTTGAATATCAGACAAACAAGCATCATGAGATTGTTTCAACTCCAGACACTTTTCACAAGAAGAATTTGAACTATTCAACCCAGTTGTCTTTTTTAATTTTTTATATTATTTTCTTAACCTCTCATGTGACTCTGATAAATCAACATATGCATCCTCCCAGTCATCTAGAGAGAAATTTTCAAAGGAGTTTACCTGATCATCGTCCTCCTCTTCATTTTGGTTGCTGCTATGATCGCTACCATTAGCCATCATGCATCGGTCTTCATTTCCACGGCAAGCAATCTTTAGTTTGTTCAGGATGTCCTTAGCTGACCTGCAATCATGAAAGCAAGAATGGAAGGCCTTGTCAGTAGCTACTTTCATTAAATCCAAAACTTTCTAATTTTCTACATACTTCGATCTATGATTATCAGTCTATTTGGACTTTTTTTTGATAATCTGTGAGAACCTTGTGAAATTAACTTCCACAGATCAGGATCAATCAGCTTAACATAGCTATGCAAGCTACTAAATCACGAATTAAAATTAGAGCCATTGAAAACCGGTGGATGACCCATGTAAATCAGTTCAAGAGTAATCTAAGCAATAGACTGAGCAGAAATAGAAATGCATCTAAAAATAGGATAGTAGGATTCTCTGCAGATCGTTGGATCTGATGAATCAGAGACCCGCTCTGATACCAATTGTTAGAATGTGAGGGTGCAAGGCTGAGATTCAGAGAGGGGGGTGAATGAATCTCTCTTTAAAAATTGCAGAATAAAACTATTGCCTACTCTCAAGGTAGTCTAATGAGACAACTAAGCTCTCTTACTCAGAGGACACAAAACAATTGCTGAAATTAGTTCATCCATTGAAAGGTTCAATCTCAATCACTACATGCTCAAGAACTCTAGCCATGAGAGACATTAAGAAGCAAGTGCTTCTTCAAAGCATTCACTCAGACACTTAACAACTATATCGAATTCATGCAGAAATCACACAGAAACTTTTGATATGGAACGCCCAAGCAACCTGAGAAGTTGGGATGATAGATATGGAAGAATGCGCACAGATCAAACCACGATGGACAAGATAATTTCAGGTGGTTCGGCTAGACCCACAGTCTACCTACGTCCATCCCTCACTCAAACCGAGTGAGGATTCCACTAGCACAAGCTAGAAATCAAAGCAGACTTAGTCTACAAACAATCGCTGACAAATAGCTTGCCCTGAGGGAAACAAATCTCTCACACCGATCCTGCAACCAACAAGATCTAAACCCAGACCTTGCATCCCACAACATCAGAATCGGAGGACCAATCCTCCCTTCCTCCAAACCGGAGGGAACCCACGACCAACTTTCCGTTACTCGCAACCGGAGACTATGTTGTTGTGTATATCTTGGTGTTTTTTGATGATAACAAAACCAAGGACATATGGTTGCTCACATGCTTGGAACTAATAACCTAAGTGATTTTCATAAGCTTTCAAGGTCGGAACTCTTCATGTCTTTGCTTATGGTTTTAGCATTCCAAATGATTTTCTAAGAACTTGAAATAACTTTTAACCAATCGTTCAATTCATGCCTCGATCATATGGACACACTTTTCTGGGCTAAACATTTTATTTTTCAGGTTTTTTACAGTCCGGTCGACCTCCAACATCACCCCGATCGACCTGGAATAACATAATGGAGTTTTCTACATGCTGTCTCAGTGGCGGTCGACCGCCCCCTCAATCCCGGTCAACCGGATTTCCCAGGGACCGGCCTTCTGCAGGTTTCTCAGTGGCGGTCGATCGCCAGCCCCTGCAGGTCGACCGCTAGCCCCGAGCTGCCCAATATTGTTGACTTTTTGTCACTTCGAGGGAAGCCCTTTCACTTAGTATTATTTAATCCCTGATCACCCAAAACCCTCTTGAAATTGTGGATCTGGTATGGGGGAGTCCATGGACCATTCAAGCCAATAAAACTTATACAAGAGGGTCAAGAAAACCCTAATGCTTAAGGTGGGTCAAGGAGGCTATCAAAGAGGAAGAGAAGGGAGCTAGCACTGTAGACGTGAACAGTGCTCCGAGAAGAGTTCTTCATCCTTCTTCATCCATTCAAGTGAAGATCAATCCAAGGGATCAAGCTGCATCCAAAGCATTCGTCATCCATTAAGGGGGAGCAAATCAACATTCCTCTCTCGTGCTCTAATTTCATATTTTCTCTTGAGCTTCATTTGTGATTCTTGTAATCGTTAAATATTTCAGTGTGTGTGGATCTTCCTAGATCCATCTGTGTGTGTGTGGTTAATCCGTTGTAGTTTTGTGTGTGTTAAGGTGTTCTTACACCTTCGTGGGAGCTCTCCTTCCCAGTGTATGCGTGTGTGTGTCAGATCTTGTAACACTTTACAAGATAGTGTATGGATCCTCACTATCGGTGAGGGGTGGACGTAGGTTGTCGTTGTGGCATCCGAACCACCTTAAAATCGCTGTCTCTTTGTGGTTTGTTCCTTATCTCCTTTCCTCCTTCTTGCATGCCTGTAGATCTAGATTATGTGATTTCTTTCAAATAGATCTTTCGGTATATCAAGCTGGACTCAGACTGACAAGGTTATTCTTGCCGGAAAGATAACAATCTGCGCGAGTAAATCTACGGATTTGTTAACTCTGCCTAGTACCAAGGGTTATTGTTGTGATTAATTTTGACAGATCTAGGTTATCCTGCTCTTGGTTCACTGTGTCCTCTCTTAATCATAAAATTGAGTATAGTTTGGCTAAATTTCTGTTATCACCCAATTCACCCCCCTCTTGGGTGCCATTGACTACGGGACTTCAATTGGTATCAGAGCAAAGGCTCTATCTTTCACAGATCTAACGATCTAGAGTGAGATCCGGATCAATGGCAAACAAGGGTATGATGCCCGAAGGTCACTCCATCAACCGTCCTCCGTTCTTTGACGGCTCAAACTACTCATACTGGAAAAATAGAATGCATGTTTTCTTGAGGGCTCAAGAGTACGAAGTTTGGTGAGTTGTGGACAAGGGTCCTTACAAACTTGGGAATGATGAAGAAAAATGGACACCCGAGGAAATTAAGAAATGCACTGTTAATTTCAATGCTATGAATATTATGTAATGTGCAATACACCCTAAAGAATTCTCTCGTGTCTCCATGTGCAGCTCAGCTAAAGAAATGTGAGACAAACTGTGACTCATATATGAAGGGACGTCAGAGGTCAAGGAGACCAAGGCCAACCTTCTGGTTCGAGACTATGAGCTTTTCAAGATGAAGCCTGAAGAGACAATTTCAGAGATGTTCGCAAGGCTAACTGAGATCACAAATGGTCTCAAGAGTCTTGGGAAAGATTACACAAATTCTGAGCTTGTAAGAAAAGTGCTAAGATCCCTCTCTCCTACGTGGCACACCAAAGCCACCGTTATTGAAGACTCCAAGAATATGTCCACACTTACCCTCGATGAACTCATAGGGTCACTCATGACTTATGAGATAAATGTGAAGAGGACAGCTGAGGAAGATATCAAGAAGAAGAAAGTAATTGGATTGAGAGCTCATCAATCCGATGACGACTCTCATGAAGAAGAGTCCAGTGACGGAAGCAACGAAGAAGAAGAATTGGCTATGATCACTCGTCAAGTAAAAAGATTTCTGAGGAAGAAAAGAAATTACCCAAGCAACTTCAAAAAAGGGCAAAGAAAGCCCACTCAAACCAAGGGTGAGTCGAGCAAGCCGAGTAGCATCATATGCTACGAATGCAAAAAGCCTGGGCACATGAGGGGAGAGTGCCCAGACCTGAAGAAGAAATTCAAGAAGGACAATTTCTGAAAGCCCAAAGCCATGGTTGCTACGTGGAGCGATGAAGAGGGCGAACCATCTGAAGAGGAGATACAATAGCTCGTGGAAAGCTTGTGTCTCATGGCTCATGAGAATGACTCAACTGAGGTAAATTCAGACCCTGATATTATTTCAAATGAGCAATGGGAATCTGAATATGAAAAACTGTATGCCAAATATAAGAAAATCAGATCTGAAAATAAAACTCTTAAAAAGAAAATTGATGAACTGTCAGATGAAGATATCTTTGTCAAGTTTGAAAAATTGGAACAAGAATGGTTTGAAGCAACTAAAGAAATAGAAAGCTTCCATCAAACTATTTCAGATGTTGAAAGAACCAAAGAAGAGATTTCATGCAAAATGGCTGAAGTTGAAAAAGTGTGTGAAAATTTGAAAAAGAAAGAAGAAATTCTAAAATCCACAAATTCAGAACTCGAAAGGAGAAATGGGATTTTGGGTGAAAAAGTTGATGAACTTCAGTCCACCTTGACTGGGTTTCTTAAAGGGAAACAAAACTTGGATAACCTTTTGGGGGTTAAGGTCAACTTCCAAAAGGAAGGCTTAGGGTACACACCTCAAAAGAAAAAATATTTTGAGCTTAAGATCACCACATCCTTTGGTCATGAAAAGGACTATAATCATGCTTCATGTTCTAATTCTAAACCCCAACATGTTCAACGTAAACCACACAGATATCAAAGAACTTTCTCACATGCTAATTACTTTCATTGTGGTAGATTTGGTCATGTGATTTCCAACTGCTGGTTTAGACAAAGCACACCTAAATATCATGTTCCATGGACAAGGAGAACACCCGCAAGAAGTTGGACTAACTCCTATGGACCCAAACTTGTTTCGGTACCAAAAATAATTGCATGAGAATTTCTCTTCTTGCAGATATGTCTTGAAGCAAGGGGGAGCAAATGGTACTTGGATAGCGGCTACTCAAGGCATATGACAGGGGACAAGAAAGTGTTATCTATACTACAAGATAAGGATGGAGGTTCAGTTGTCTTTGGAGGTCAAGACAAAGGTAAAATTGTTGGGATTGGCAACATTGGTAAGAATTCTGAAATTCTTATTGAAGATGTGCTCTTGGTGAAAGGTCTGAATCATAACTTGCTAAGCATAAGCCAATTGTGCGATAAGGGTTTTAAAGTTATTTTTGATGAAAGTCACTGCATTATCTTGAATAAAAGCACAAATGAGATCAAATTTCTTGGAAAAAGAAATAATAATGTCTATACTATTGATATTGATAATGTTTCGTGCGATGATCTCTGCTTGGTTGCGAACAATCATGAAAATGCATGGTTATGGCACCGAAGATTAGGTCATGCTAGTTTTGGAGTAATCTCTAAGTTGTCTAGACATAACTTTGTGAATGGACTGCCAAAATTGAAATTTGAAAGTGATAGAATCTGTGAAGCTTGCACAAAAGGCAAGCAAACATGAATTTCCTTCAAAAATAAAAACATCGTTTCATCTGCTAGGCCTTTGGAACTATTACATCTTGATCTTTTTGGCCCTACTAGAACATCTAGCCTAGGTGGAAAATCCTATGTTTTTGTGATTGTTGATGACTTTTCTAGATTCACATGGTTGTTATTTTTAGCTAATAAAAGTGATGCCCTGATGGAGTTTCAAGTGTTTTGCAGAAAAATACAAAATGAAAAAGGTTACATCATCACCACCATCCAGAGTGATTATGGTGGTGAATTTAAAAATCATGAATTCAACACTTTCTGTGAAGAGCAGGGGTATACACATAATTTTTCATCACCAAGGATGCCCCAGCAAAATGGAGTAGTGGAGAGGAAGAATAGAACATTAATAGACATGGCCCGAGCCATGCTAAGTGAGAATTCCCTACCTAAGTATTTTTGGGCTGAGGCGGTGAGTACAGCATGCTACATCATCAATAGGGCAATGGTAAAGCCCATTCTGATGAAAACTCCATATGAGCTCTACAAGGGTAAGAAACCAAATATTTCTTATTTAAAACCCTTTGGATGCCCTTGTTATATTTTGGACAATGGTAAGTCCAACCTGGGTAAGTTTGATGAAAAGAGTGACAAAGTAATCTTCCTAGGTTATGCACTCAATTCTAGAGCTTACCGTTTATTTAATAAAAGGACTTTGGTTGTTGAAGAAAGTCCTCATGTCATTTTTGACGAATCTGAATCAAAACTGACAAACCAAATTTCCTCTACCTTGGATGCAGATGAAGCTCCTAAGAACTCATCGAATGTCAAAACTAAGGATAAACCATAGAAGGCAACATCAAGTAAAAATGAGGAGGATAAGGATCCTACAATTGAGACACTGCAAGAACCACAAGTGCAGCATCATGATTTGCCCAGCTCTTCCACAATTCTAAAGGATCATCCAGCTGTGAATATCATAGGTAATTTGGAGGATGGGGTAAGAACCAGGGCCTCTCTAAGGCAAGTAGAAGAGGAGGATTTGTTGGCTCTACTTTCACAAGAAGAACCCAAGGACATTCATGAAGCTCTTCAAAATGAATTCTGGATTCAGGCTATGCATGAAGAGCTGCACCAGTTTGAAAGAAACGAGGTGTGGACTCACGTGCCGCGTCCTAAGAACCATCTCACTATTGGAACCCATTGGGTTTTCAGAAATAAGCTAAATGATGCGGGATTGGTTGTTAGGAATAAGGCTCGGCTTGTTGCCAAGAGGTATAGCCAGAAGATGGGTATTGATTTTGATGAATCTTTTGCACCGGTTGCTAGACTTGAAGCAGTCCGAATCTTATTGTCCTATGCTTGATCCTTGAACTTTAAGTTATTTCAAATGGATGCTAAATCTGCATTTCTTAACCGCTATATCAAGGAGGATGTTTTTGTATAGCAGCCTCCAGGGGTTTGAAGATTCCAAACATCCACAACATATATACAAGCTCCAAAAGGTCCTGTACGGACTAAAGCAAGCACCAAGGGCATGGTATGAACGGCTTACCTCATTTCTGGTTGAAAATGGCTTTAAGAGAGGTAAGGTTGATGAAACTCTGTTTAAGAAGAAATCAGGTAAAGATATTTTAGTAGTTCAAGTGTATGTGGATGACACCATTTTTGGAGCTACTATCCATGCCTTATGCGATGAATTTGCAGAAATTATGCAAGGAGAATTCGAGATGAGTTTAATGGAAGAGCTAAACTTCTTTCTTGGATTACAGGTGAAGCAAACTTCTGAGGGTATTTTCATAAGTCAAGCAAAGTACACGATGGAATTGTTAAAGAAATATGGTATGGCGGAAGCAAAACCTATATCAACTCCCATGGCTACCACCACAAAGCTGGATAAAGATGAAAATGGTAAAACAGTAGATCCTACACTGTTTCACGGTATGATCGGATCACTACTGTACCTTACAGCATGTCACCCTGACATTCAATTCATTTTATGTCTTTGTGCCTATTTTCAGTCATGCCCCAAGGAATCTCATTTATCAGCTGTGAAACGCATCTTTAGATATCTCATTGGCTCAATAGACTTTGGCTTGTGGTTTCCTATCGGTGGCTCCTTTGATTTAATTGCCTATACCGATGCGGATTATGTTGGGTGCATTGTAGGTCGTAAAAGTACAAGTGGGTACTGTCAGTTTCTTGGTGGTTGCCTAGTCTCATGGGCCTCCAAGAAACAACATTCAGTAGGTCTCTCAATGGCCGAGGCTGAATATGTAGCCGCCGGAAGTTGTGGAGCCCAAGTACTTTGGATCAAAAACCAACTGCTTGATTTCGATGTTGAAATGAAAATTGTTCCAATACTGTGTGATAATACCAGTGCAATTAATTTGTCAAAAAATCATGTTCAGCACTCTAGGACCAAACATATAGATATTCGTCATCACTTTTTGAGAGATCATGTAGGAAAAGGGGTCTTTGAATTGAACTTCATTGACACACACAATCAGCTAGCTGACATTTTCACCAAACCCCTAAACCATGATCAATTTAATAAGATAAGAAGAGAACTTTGGATGTGCAAGGGTGAGAGCATACATGCATAGGTTTGCATCTAAGGTATACGGTTGCATTTGTAGAAATTCATGTGCATCACGGGTAGAAAAAAACATGCATATTGTTTTTATTTTCTTTCTATACATTGTGTGTCTTCCTTCACCGATGAATGCCTGCATGTACATACTTATATTTAGCCCTCCTTGAAAAATAATTCTACGGACAAATATTCCTTGAGTAAATACATATGTGGACTCAGTGTTGCTGGAACTAATGGTTCTACCTAGGGGAAATCAGAACTTCTTCTCGTCTCCACATCTTCACCTATACATACTTCCCATGTCTTGATGTATCAAGCAGTCGGTTGCTTATCCCCCATAAACAAAAAAAAAGGAAAAATAAAAAAAGGAGAAAAAAAAATAAAGAAAAGAAAAGAAAAGGAAAAAGAATTTTTCAAAAATGGGGATTTTGGTCCTAGCGGTCGACCGCCAGGCCCGCGCCGGTCGACCGCTGGCGGCAGACCGACCCGGCTTAAGGGTCAACCGACCCCTTTTATATGAGTTCTTTCTCCCTCTTTCCTTCTCTCTTTCACTCCTATTCACTCTCTACCGCCTTGCCCTAACCCTAGCACTCCCTCTCTCCACCAACCAAGCCCCCACAACTCTCTCTCCCTCCACCCGCACATGATTCGGCCATCCCGTCATCTTTCCGGGACATCCTCTATACGGTCGCTCGTGCGTCTGTGGAGATCCCTCTCAGCTTCCACACTGTGGAATAGTCATTCCAAGCCCTAGCAGTGCTCCTGTGCTCCATCCACATTTCTGTGGTTGAGATCGATTGTTCCAAGAGTTTCCCGGTGGGTTTTTCAAGGTCGGGATGCTGCTCAGACAGAGTTCTCGGCGTTCTGCCCAAGGGCAAGCTAGCCGTCAACGGCCAGAGGCCCCAGCTCCTCCACCTCAGCAAGCTCCTCCTCTGCCTCGAGCACCTTTACCTCCACGTCCTATTATCGACCCTCGCTTGATCGACTTCAATGAGGTGAATGAGCTCCTCCCGGATTTGTGCGCTCTTTTTGAGGTTCAGGAAGGATGGATGGATTTTGTTACCCGGTACAATAGGTATTATCCTTGGTCGGTGTAGCAGTTCTACGGGTATTTATTTGTGAGGAATGACCAGTTATATACCACGGTTGAGGGTGTGGAGCTTCATATCACTCCGGAGTTATTTCAGCAGGCCCTAGGAGTATCCGCCATGGGTGCAGATAGGGCATATGGTTTTGGTGAAGTTACAACAACATTTACTATTATGACCAACTGTGAGTATGTGCACGGTGTGAGCAATTTGATCAAGCTAAATGCCAATCATTTTCCTCCACTACAACGGGTCCTGCACCACATGTTTACATCATTGATTTATCCCAAAGTGGGCAGTCGGGATGAGGTTACAGAAGTTCAGAGATTTTTATTCTATCATGTCATGAATGGAATTCAAATCAATATGGGTCGGCTCATGACAGATCTGATTAGCACCTGTCATACCTACCTCCGGTGCTCTCTTCCATATGCTTCATAGTTGACCGGTGTCTTCATTTATGCCGGGATAAATGTGGAAAATGAGCAGTTCATATATGTTAGGCAGGATGATGTATACAACAAGCATAAAATTTTCACAGATTTTGGCTACTACTTTTGTCCCGACGACGAGCTTGTGCGGGACAATCCAATTTATGGGGAAGATTAAATTAGTGAGGAAGAAGAAGGACCAGCACAGCAGCAAGGCAAAGGGGATATCCCCCCTCTAGTTCCAGCTGAGGAGCAGCCTCCCCCACCATCTCCTTATCACCAGGATTTTGAGATGCCTCCTCCCCCTCAGTTTCACCATGGAGAATCTTCCACTCAGGGGGCCGGACAGCGCCCTTCGGTGGACTACGAGGCTCTTGACGGGCGGCTTACCAGCTTGGTGACTTGTGTGGATACCCTTGGGGATAGTCTTTCTACCCTTGGAGACACTATGGGCACTGCGTTTGACACCATATCCGGGCGCATGGACACCTTCTCTACTTCCTGGGACACTCTCTCTACTCAGATGGCCACTCTCACCACCCACATGACTTCCTTCCGAGAGGATTTAGCTGAGTCTGGCCGATCCTTTAGCTTCATGCACCTCTCCCTTCTTGGCATGCGGCGCCAGGATGTGGCTCGTGATGAATCCATTGGTCATATTTTTGATCTTCTTCATAGTCATGACCACCATCTTGGCGACATTCGTGGGCATCTTGGCCTTCCACCTACACCTCCAGTAGATCAGCCACCTCTTGAAGATGCTCCATGAGGATTTGTTTTTTTTTCTTCTAGCATGTTCTCTTTGGTCCAGTGTTGCTTGAGTCCCTCCTTCGTCTATCCTATCCCTTTTTGCTGTTGACAAAGGGGGAGAAGTAGTAGGGCAGGTTTATTATCTACTTATGTATGTCGTTGTGTGGTTGTGTTGCTTGCTTGCATGTCACATGTGAGAGCTGTCAGTAGTTTTAGTCCTTTGCTTAGTCTTTGGTTTTAGAGTCGTGCATTCACTCTCGCACTAATGTACCTTGTAATGAAATGATGAATTGAAAGTACTGGTGTTTGAATTCAGATGGCTGGCATTTGTGCCTCATTTCATATTCTTGTTGGCAAACAAGTGGTTGAGCGGTATGTGCCACTTTGTGTTGAACGGATTAGCATGTTGATCTTTCTAGCACTCGTTCAATTGAATTTCCATAAAATATGAACCTTGGTTTGAATGCCCTAGAGTTTTGTCATCATCAAAAAGGGGGAGATTGTTGTGTATATCTTCGTGTTTTTTTTATGATAACAAAACCAAGGACATATGGTTGCTCACATGCTTGGAACTAATAACCTAAGTGATTTTCATAAGCTTTCAAGGTCGGAACTCTTCATGTTTTACCTTATGGTTTTAGCATTCCAAATGGTTTTTTAAGAACTTGAAATAACTTTTAACCAATCGTTCAATTCATGCCTCGATCATATGGACACACTTTTCTAGGCTAAACTTTTTATTTTTCATGTTTTTGACAGTCCGGTCGACCTCCAGCATCACCCCGGTCGACCTGGAATAACAGAATGGAATTTTCCACAGGCTATCTCAGTGGTGGTCGACCGCCCCCTCAATCCCAGTCGATCGGATTTCCTAGGGACCGGCCTTCTGTAGGTTTCTCAGTGGCAGTCGACCGCCAGCCCCTGCAGGTCGACCGCCAGCCCAGAGCTGCCCAATATTGTTGACTTTTTGTCACTTCGAGGGAAGCCCTTTCACTTAGTATTGTTTAATCCCTGATCACCCAAAACCGTCCAGAAATTGTGGATCTGGTCTGGGGGAGTCCATGGACCATTCAAGCCTATAAAACTTAAACAAGAGGGTCAAGAAAACCCTAATGCTTAAGGTGGATCAAGGAGGCTATCAAAGAGGAAGAGAAGGGAGCTAGCACTGTAGACGTTAACAGTTCTCTGAGAAGAGTTCTTCATCCTTCTTCATCCATTCAAGTGAAGATCAATCCAAGGGATCAAGCTGTATCCAAAGCATTCGTCATCCATTAAGGGGGAGCAAATCAACATTCCTCTCTTGTGCTCTAATTTCATATTTTCTCTTGAGCTTCATTTGTGATTCTTGTAATCGTTAAACATTTCAGTGTGTGTGGATCTTCCTAGATCTGTGTGTGTGTGTGTGTGTGTGTGTGTGGTTAATCCGTTGTAGTTTTGTGTGTGTTAAGGTGTTCTTACACCTTCGTGGGAGCTCTCCTTCCCAGTGTATTTGTGTGTGTGTCTGATCTTGTAACACTTTACAAGATAGTGTGTGGATCCTCACTATCGGTGAGGGGTGGACGTAGGTTGTCGTTGTGGCATCCGAACCACCTTAAAATCGTTGTCTCTTTGTGGTTTGTTCCTTATCTTTTTTCCTCCTTCTTGCATGCCTGTAGATCTAGATTATGTGATTTCTTTCAAATAGATCTTTCGGTATATCAAGCTGGACTCAGACTGACAAGGTTATTCTTGCCGGAAAGATAACAGTATGAGCGAGTAAATCTACGGATTTGTTAACTCTGCCTAGTACCAAGGGTTATTGTTGTGATTAATTTTGATAGATCTAGGTTATCCTGCTCTTGGTTCACTGTGTCCTCTCTTAATCATAAAATTGAGTATAGCTCGACTAAATTTCTGTTATCACCCAATTCACCCCCCTCTTGGGTGCCATTGACTATGGGACTTCATATGTCTCCCTTCTCCTGAATCCAGAGGAGGAACCCGTGAGTGACCCTCAGTCACCCACAACCTGAGACTCAAGTCTCTCTTCCTCTTAATCCACAGAGGGCAAACCGGAGATACACTCTCCCTTCTCCTGAAAACCCAGGAGGGACCCCGAACTCCAAACATAGTATCGGAAGAACACACTAAGCAAGTGAAGATAACAAATGAAAAAACAAAAGTAGAAAGGAAAACAAATGTAGCTCCGAGGAGCACAAGAACTCTGGATTTGATCCACGAGTTGGTACACGAACGTATAAGCAATTTGATGCTTCGACTGCACACTTTCTCTCGCCCTCTGGCAGCTCCTCTCTTCTTCTTTCTCTCGCTTCTTTCTCTCACTCTGGCTCTCAGCTATTTCCTCTTCTTCTTCTCTAGTCTCTCTTCTTTTCTCTCTTCACTTTTCCTCTCTGGCGGCCTCTTCTTCTATTCTTATCTTCTCTCAGTAACTTTTCGTAGCTCTTCCTTCCCTCATCGAAGGATGAGGCAGTCTTTATATAGGGCAGAGCCACCCTATGGATGAGGCAGAAAAAGACCTAGTGAAATCCCACTGGCCCACGTGGCAATGGAATATTCTTCCTTTGAAGGCTTCTGAAGGAGCATCCCAGGTCATCTCGGATCACGTGCCACTAGATCTGCCATCCTGGGAACCCGTGCCCAATCATAAGCTCCTTGGGTCCACGTGCCAGCTTTCAGCCTTTATGGAGAAACACGTACCCATCATTTGCTAACTTGGGAATACATGCCATCACCTGGTTCGAGCTCCCATGCCTTGAGATTACACGCCGCCACTTGAATATTCAGTCAGGCAATTCATCAAACACTTCTCAGCATCGACCTTATAGGCTTACCATCCTTAGCTGCTACGACCTTATACTAGAATATGCTCAGACCTTGTGGTTGTATGCTCAGACCGGCACGGTGCTAGCAAATAGGTTACACCGACCTCGCATGAGTTGAAGGCAGGACATGCACCGACCTTGCTGTGTTGAAAGCAGAACATGCACCGACCTCGCATTCGTTGAAGGCAGGACATGCACCGACCTTGCTGTGTTAAAGGCAGAGCATGCACCAACCTCGCATGCATTGAAGGTAGGACATGCACCGAACTTGCTATGTTGAAAGCAGAACATGCACCGACCTCACTGTGTTGAAGAAGGGGTTGCACCGACCTTGGTTGCCATGCTGCACAGACCTTACTGTGTGCACAAACCATCACAGTGCTAATGAAAAGGTTGCACCAACCTTCCTCTGTGCTTGAGAAGGATTGCACCAACCTTGCTCCTTTGAAATCAAAACTTACACCGACCTTGTGCCTTTGAAATCAAAACTTGCACCGACCTCGAATCGCATGGAGCATATGTACCTTGGCGTGCACTAATCTTGGATGTGCACCGACCTTGTGTGTAGACAAATGAAATATGCACCGACGTTATTTGGCTGAACAATAAAAATGTGCACCGACCCTAGCAAGCAGACAAGAGCGTGCACTGACCTTGTTTAGCACAAGGCAAATCCTACACCGACCTTATCATGTGCAATGCAAAACTTGCACCGACCTTATCATGCACGATGCAAAATGATGCGGGACGGGACCATGGACACGACAAGCTCGCGATCGTCCCTTAACGAGGGAAGCGTCGGATGTGCGCGGTTGAGAAATCGACAAGAGCTAGGGTGGTCGGCTCTCTCTTTCGTGCCCGGATCGGGTCACGGGACGGTAACGCTCTCTCTCGCAGCAGCGGTGATATAAATAGAAAGCAAGCTAATTACCCTATCATGCTCTCTAGCAGCGGCATAAACAAGCATATATGAAAATAAGCAAATGCCGAGTGTAGGGAGCGAGAACGATACCTCCACGCGCTCGGCGTGGGGAAGACAGACCCGGCCGAAAACTCGTACTCCCGGGAAACTTAACACACAATAATTACAGCAATGGGAACATGCCTACTCCACGCAGGGAGGTAAAGGGCTATACAAATGGGCCCGGGAGGACCGAATTCGGGTTGACGGGCAGCTTCGGGTGTTGATTCGGCTACACGCGTGTTCACGACCGTGGGGACCACGTGTTGTCCGGAGGGGCCGTGTGGGACCCGGTGGTACCGCTATAGTGGAGACACTTGGAGTAGCGCTCCCCGGGCTGGTGGCACGCTGGTTCACCGGCCGGAGGCCGGGCGGCTCCGTTCGGCACCGGTCGGAAAAACTGATCAGAAATCTGTCGGTTCTATATTTCAGCGCGCGCTCCGGCGAGAATAGACACTGTGATCAGCACCGGTGTCGGAATGCGACGAGATCAGAGCCGTTAGAAAGCTGCTTCGAAGTACTACAATCTAGTGGCCTTCAGAAAAATTCACCAGATTTGTACTTTGTGTTGGCAGATTTTATATGCTGTTGTTGTACAGTAACCGAAGACTCAGATCTGCAGAGAACTTTCCTGTTGATTGCCTTTGACCATGAAGTAGATGTCTGAATTTGAAGATGTGGTCTTCAGCAAGGTTGTAGGAAATCGAACAAGGAAACCAGGACTATTTTTGGATCTGGATTTGGAGGCGTTGGTGATTTGTTATAATTTTGGAAGTGGAGGGTGGTCGGATCTGGGATCTGACTAAAAACACTGTATCAGAGAAAGAACACGAATTTCTAAAAATAGGTAGAAGGCTGATAAAAAATTAAGAAAGTTTGTGGAGGTAGGGGGTGATGGAAAGAACTCCCAGTAAAATTGGGAGGGTTTGGACAATTCAAAAAGATGGTCGGAGGGGGAGAACTCAGAGGTTCTGTCACTGTAGATAGAAACCTGGCAGATCTGGGATGACAGGTTGGACGAAAATGTAAAAATACTAAACGATGGAATTTTGGTGTGAAAATTTAGGTGGATCTTGGGATGCAAGGGTGGAACACACCATAAAAATTTCAGTTTCAGCACTTTACGTGGAGGAGAGAAGATATTCGGACAAGAAGTCTCTATCCAGGATGGACAAAACACCGAAGGCGGCTCCGCGGCGGCGTGACGGCGGCACGGACTGCGGCGGCGGCGGCACAGATGATCACCGGAGATAGAGGGGAGGGGATAGAAGATAGAAATCACTCTAGAACTGGAGGTTGGAGGAGAGAAACCAGATGGAGAGAGGAGGGGCTCAAGAACACTCTTGATTTTCCAACAATTTTTTCTTCATTTCTTCATTAATCTCTAATGACACTATACATAGGCTTATATAGAAAATGGCAAGGGGTGGGGGGCTGGGAATTTCATGGGAAATAAGTCATTTTCTTCCCCCATGTGGTCAAAACTCAAAAAAAATAAATTACATATGAATGGAGCACTCCTTTGACTAGGTAGGTAAGGTAGGTGGCCAACCTCTGAAATTTTAACCCCTTTGTCTCCCATGTGGTCAATTAGCATTCAAACCTTCTAGATGGCCACCTAGGATGGTTGACCAGCCCCACATGGATGAGGTGGCCAATGGGGAAGGGGAGGGGGCCCCCTAACTGGACCTACTACACATTTGCACAAAAACCCACACAATCCTAGGGAATGACACATTGGCTTACAAAGCCTTACAATTGTACATATACTTTCCCAAGGATATAAAAGTAAATAAAAGGACTCAAATGTAAAAATAAAAGTTAATGCTCGGCGTCGATTCCCATCAACTCTCCCCGAGTGGGAGGAACTCGACCCCGTCGAGTAGGGGTATGGATGCTCGAGTACTCCGGCGGATCCGTCACCGTGCCGAGTAGTGCGGGTATGCACCACTCCAAGTGACCGTCACCTGCTCAATCCATATATACTCGATATGCACAAGCTGCTACGGGCTAGAGGTGGACACTCCGGGTGAGGCACTCTCAAAAGGGAAGGAAGCAGCTCGAAGACTCACTAGGAATCACCGCTGAGTCCCTGTAGGTGACTGATCCGGGTATAGATGTAGAACCGATCCCATACTCATCGAGTGAGTCTACTCGCTTTCACACTCATAAGGGACTGACATCGACGAGCTTGCACACGACATATGCAGACTCACCATGCACTAACACATATATGCAAACCACAAAAATAATAAACCGACTCATACATGACTCTAGACACACCTATTGTTAGTCCGACCCCTACATAGGTGACGGCGGACCAGGACACCCGAATGTGTGCCATGCATGCATGTTATGTAACCGGAGATGGGTGGTCTGGGGAACACCTAAACATCCAAGTATGACCCAGTCATGCATGGACGGCCCTTTAGATTTAGGAGACTTGAGTGGGCTAGGAAAGCCGGGTGTGGAAGAGCCGGGTGTAGGTGTATCGTGGACGGGCTTGGTGGGTATGGAGGACCCGACCCGTAGGAAAGGGGTATGAAGGTGGACTTCCCCGAAGAAGTGAAGGGAATATGAAGGGTCTAGGGATCCACTAGGGAAGGGGTCAAAGGGATCAAAGAAGGTATGACCCCTTATGGTGGGTTCCAACATGACATGGTCCCAATCGTGAAATTCTTGAAGGTGCGGGTGGTCACCTTCCTCCGTCATGGTAGATGGGACCGTGTATAGGAAGTATGACTCCTCCCTCGGAAGTAAAGTCATGATGTCGGGCTCATCCGGTAGCGGGAGAAGTAGAAGAACCTCCGTGGTGACACAACCCACGGTGCACTCGGAGGTAATGGACCCGAAGGCCGGATGGGTGAAGTTACGACTTGTGGGTTGGTCGAAACCTCGGGCCAACATATGTGTCAACTGCCATTGCCAACCTAAACCAAGGATAAGGTCACCCAATGTGTCAACATGGTGACGAGATCGGAACGTAGTATGGTAGGAGTTGGCGGGCACTAAAGGAAGGGTAGGGTCCATAGACGGGTAAGGGAGTGGGACCAAGCCATCCTTGAGCCAACTAAGAAGCGGCTCGGCTATGTATAATGTACCCGTTAGAAATACGGGTGGCTCGGGATGAGGTGGCTCCAAGCGCGAATCCGAAGGTGGAGTGGGCCGCTGGGGCTGGGTGGCTGGACATACGGGGTCCCTAAGGGTGATCTTACCGGGTAGGTAAGGTGGGCATAAGGTGCAAGTCCTCTTGTCCCAGTCAAGATTGGCCCTTTTCTCTCCTAACCACTTTTGCCTTAACATGATGCATGAACCAGCAAGTGTGCCGATCCTGCACCATGCACCATCGGTGTAGAGAACTGATCCGATCCCCTTATAGAACTCAACAAAAGCAAAATCACCATCGTGGACAATCTCGCCTGTCTTGGAGAGAGACTCCACGATGTCAAGAGAAACCCAATTATCCGACTCCCTATCGGTCAAATGGAGTTCCGTTGTGGACCCGTTGGGTAGAGTGACTTTCATAGTGAGAGGGGTAAAACCAAGGGCTCGGTCCATGAGGACATTGACTTTGGCCACAAAGGTTGACCACTCGGATGTATGGTCTTGGGGAACGGCCATGGGTAGCCGATATGGACATGCATACATACGGTGACAAGACACTAGACCGACTATGCAAGTTTGAAATGCATGCACACTAAGGACCCTAGACGTAAACCAAGACTCGGTACGTGGCGGAGATAACCGATCCGAAGATCACTCGCGCAAGTGTGCGGCCTTCCCGATAGGCATAGCCTAACGTTCGGACAACACCTTTTTATATACCGATTAATGGTATGCAAATGCAACTCCTAAGACCGACTTAGACACTTAGACTTAAATGACACTTTTTTTTTTGATTTGGACACCCTAGACTCAACCCGCTCTGATACCAAATTGATGCGGGACGGGACCACGGACACGACAAGCTCGCGATTGTCCCTTAACGAGGGAAGCGTCGGATGTGCGCGGTTGAGAAACCGGCAAGAGCTAGGGTGGTCGGCTCTCTCTTTCGTGCCCAGATCGGGTCACGGGACAGTAACGCTCTCTCTCGCAGCAGCGGTGATATAAATAGAAAGTGAGCTAATTACCCTATCATGCTCTCTAGCAGCGACATAAACAAGCATATATGAAAATAAGCAAATGCCGAGTGTAGGGAGCGAGAACGATACCTCCACGCGCTCGGCGTGGGGAAGACGGACCCGGCCAAAAACTCGTACTCCCGGGAAACTTAACACACAATAATTACAGCAATGGGAACATGCCCACTCCACGCAGGGAGGTAAAGGGCTATACAAATGGGCCCGGGAGGACCGAATTCGGGTTGACGGGCAGCTTCGGGTGTTGATTCGGCTACACGCGTGTTCACGATCGTAGGGCCCACGTGTTGTCCGGAGGGGCCGTGTGGGACCCGGTGGTACCGCTGTAGTGGAGACACTTGGAGTAGTGCTCCCCGGGCTGGCGGCACGCTGATTCACCGGCCGGAGGCCGGGCGGCTCCCTTCTGCACCGGTCGGAAAAACTGATCGGAAATCTGCCGGTTCTGTATTTCAGCGCGCGCTCCGGCGAGAACAGACGCTGCGATCAGCACCGGTATCGGAATGCGACGAGATCAGAGCTGTTGGAAAGCTGCTTCAAAGTACTACAATCTAGTGGCCTTCAAAAAAATTCACCATATTTGTACTTTGTGTTGGCGAATTTTATATGCTGCTGTTGTACATTACCCGAAGACTCAGATCTGCAAAGAACTTTCCTGTTGATTGCCTTTGACCGTGATGTAGATGTCTGAATTTGAAGATGTGGTCTTCAGCAAGGTTGTAGGAAATCGAACACGAAAACTAGGACTCTTTTTGGATCTGGATTTGGAGGTGTTGATGATTTGTTATGATTTTAGAAGTGGAGGGTGGTCAGATCTGGAATCTGACTAAAAACACTGTATCAGAGGAAGAACATGAATTTCTAAAAATAGGTAGAAGGCTGATAAAAAATTAAGAAAGTTTGTGGAGGTAGGGGGTGATGGATAGAACTCCCAGTAAAATTGGGAGGGTTTGGACAAATCAAAAAGATGGTCGGAGGGGGAGAACTCAGTGGTTCTGTCACTATAGATAGAAACCTGGCAGATCTGGGATGACATGTTTGACGAAAACGTAAAAATACTAAACAATGGAATTTTGGTGTGAAAATTTAGGTGGATCTTGGGATGCAAGGGTAGAACACACCATAAAAATTTCAGCTTGAGATATTTACGTGGAGGAGAGAAGATATTCGGACAAGAAGCCTCTGTCCAGGATGGACAGAACACCGAAGGCGGCTCCGCGGCGGCGTGACGACGGCACGGACGGCGGCGGCGGCGGCACAGATGATCACCGGAGATGGAGGGGAGGGGATAGAAGATAGAAATCACTCTAGAACTGGAGGTTGGAGTAGAGAAACCAGAGGGAGAGAGGAGGGGCTCAAGAACACTCTTGATTTTCCAATAATTTTCTCTTCATTTCTTCATTAATCTCTAATGACACTATACATAGGCTTATATAGAAAATGGCAAGGGGTGGGGGGCTGAGAATTTCGTGGGAAATGAGTCATTTTCTTCCCCCATGTGGTCAAAACTCAAAAAAAATAAATTACATATGAATGGATCACTCCTTTGACTTGGTAGGTAAGGTAGGTTGCCAACCTTTGAAATTTTAACCCCTTTGTCTCCCATGTGGTCAATTAGCATTCAAACATTCTAGATGGCCACTTACGATGGTTGACCAGCCCCACATGGATGAGGTTGACCAATGGAGAAGGGGAGGGGGCCCCCTAACTGGACATACTACACATTTGCACAAAAATCCACATAATCCTAGGGAATGACACATTGGCTTACAAAGCCATACAATTGTACATATACTTTCCCAAGGATATAAAAGTAAATAAAAGGACTCAAATGTAAAAATAAAAGTTAATGCTCGACGTCGATTCCCATCAACTCTCCACGGGTGGGAGGAACTCGACCCCGTCGAGTAGGGGTATGGATGCTCGAGTACTCCGGCGGATCCATCACCGTGCCGAGTAGCGCGGGTATGCTCCACTCCAAGTGACCGTCACCAGCTCAATCTATATATACTCGATATGCACAAGCTGCTACGGGCTAGAGGTGGACACCCCGGGTGGGGCACTCTCAAAAGGGAAGGAAGCAGCTCGAAGACTCACTAGGAATCACCGCTGAGTCCCTGTAGGTGACTGATCCGGGTATAGATGTAGAACCGATCCCATACTCATTGAGTGAGTCTACTCGCTTTCACACTCATAAGGGACTGACATCGACGAGCTTGCACATGACATATGCAGACTCACCATGCACTAACACCCATATGCAAACCACTCAAATAAGAAACCGACTCATACATTTAGGAGACTTGAGTGGGCTAGGAAAGCCGGGTGTGGAAGAGCCGGGTGTGGGTGTATCGTGGACGGGCTTGGTGGGTATGGAGGACCCGACCCGTAGGAAAGGGGTATGAAGGTGGACTTCTCCTAAGAAGTGAAGGGAATATGAAGGGTCTAGGGATCCACTAGGGAAGGGGTCAAAGGGATCAAAGAAGGTATGACCCCTTATGGTGGGTTCCAACATGACATGGTCCCAATCGTAAAATTCTTGAAGGTGCGGGTGGTCACCTTCCTCCGTCATGGTAGATGGGACCGTGTATAGGAAGTATGACTCCTCCCTCGGAAGCAAAGTCATGAAGTCGGGCTCATCTGATAGCGGGAGAAGTAGAAGAACCTCCGTGGTGACACAACCCACGGTGCACTCGGAGGTAATGGACCCGAAGGCCGGATGGGTGAAGCTATGACTCGTGGGTTGGTCGAAACCTCGGGCCAACATATGTGTCAACTGCCATTGCCAACCTAAACCAAGGATAAGGTCACCCAATGTGTCAACATGGTGACGAGATCGGAACGTAGTATGGTAGGAGTTGGCGGGCACTAAAGGAAGTGTAGGGTCCATTGACGGGTAAGGGAGTGGGACCAAGCCATCCTTGAGCCAACTAAGAAGCGGCTCGGCTATGTATAATATACCCGTTAGAAATACGAGTGGCTCGGGATGAGGTGGCTCCAAGCGCGAATCCGAAGGTGGAGTGGGCCGCTGGGGCTGGGTGGCTGGACATACGGGGTCCCTAAGGGTGATCTTACCGGGTAGGTAAGGTGGGCATAAGGTGCAAGTCCTCTTGTCCTAGTCAAGATTGGCCCTTCTCTCTCCTAACCACTTTTGCCCTAACATGATGCATGAACCAGCAAGTGTGCCGATCCTGCACCATGCACCATCGGTGTAGAGAACTTATCCGATCCTCTTATAGAACTCAACAAAAGTAAAATCACCATCGTGGACAATCTCGCCTGTCTTGGAGAGAGACTCCACGATGTCAAGAGAAACCCAATTATCCGACTCCCTATCGGTGAAATGGAGTTCCGTTGTGGACCCGTTGGGTAGAGCGACTTTCATAGTGAGAGGGGTAAAACCAAGGGCTCGGTCCATGAGGACATTGACTTTGGCCACAAAGGTTGACCACTCGGATGTATGGTCTTGGGGAACGGCCATGGGTAGCCGATATGGACATGCATACACACGGTGACAAGACACTAGACCGACTATGCAAGTTTGAAATGCATGCGCACTAAGGACCCTAGACGTAAACCAAGACTCGGTACGTGGCGGAGATAACCGATCCGAAGATCACTCGCGCAAGTGTGCGGCCTTCCCGATAGGCATAGCCTAACGTTCGGACAACACCTTTTTATATACCGATTAATGGTATGCAAATGCAACTCCTAAGACCGACTTAGACACTTAGACTGAAATGACACTTTTTTTTTTGATTTGGACACCCTAGACTCAACCCGCTCTGATACCAAATTGATGCGGGACGGGACCACGGACACGACAAGCTCGCGATCGTCCCTTAACGAGGGAAGCGTCGGATGTGCGCGGTTGAGAAACCGGCAAGAGCTAGGGTGGTCGGCTCTCTCTTTCGTGCCCGGATCGGGTCACGGGACGGTAACGCTCTCTCTCGCAGCAGCGGTGATATAAATAGAAAGCGAGCTAATTAACCTATCATGCCCTCTAGCAGCGGCATAAACAAGCATATATGAAAATAAGTAAATGCCGAGTGTAGGGAGCGAGAATGATACCTCCACGCGCTCGGCGTGGGGAAGACGGACCCGGCCGAAAACTCGTACTCCCGGAAAACTTAACACACAATAATTATAGCAATGGGAACATACCCACTCCACACAGGGAGGTAAAGGGCTATACAAATGGGCCCGGGAGGACCGAATTCGGGTTGACGGGCAACTTCGGGAGTTGATTCAGCTACACGCGTGTTCACGACCGTGGGGCCCACGTGTTGTCCGGAGGGGCCGTGTGGGACCCGGTGGTACCGCTGTAGTGGAGACACTTGGAGTAGTGCTCCCCGGGCTGGCGGCACGCTGGTTCACCGGCCGGAGGCCGGGCGGCTCCGTTCGGCACCGGTCGAAAAAACTGATCGGAAATCTGCCGGTTCTGTATTTCAGCGCGCGCTCCGGCGAGAACAGACGATGTGATCAGCACCGGTGTCAGAATGCGACGAGATCAGAGCCGTTGGAAAGCTGCTTCAAAGTACTACAATCTAGTGGCCTTTAGAAAAATTCACCAGATTTGTACTTTGTGTTGGCGAATTTTATATGCTGTTGTTGTACAGTAACAGAAGACTCAGATCTGCAGAGAACTTTCCTGTTGATTGCCTTTGACTGTGAAGTAGATGTCTGAATTTGAAGATGTGTTCTTCATCAAGATTGTAGGAAATCGAACAAGGAAACCAGGACTATTTTTGGATCTAGATTTGGAGGTGTTGGTGATTTGTTATGATTTTGGAAGTGGAGGGTGGTCGGATCTGGGATCTGACTAAAAACACTGTATCAGAGGAAGAACACGAATTTCTAAAAATAGGTAAAAGCCTGATAAAAAAGTAAGAAAGTTTTTGGAGGTAGGGGGTGATGGACAGAACTCCCAGTAAAATTGGGAGGGTTTGGACAAATCAAAAAGATGGTCGGAGGGGGAGAACTCAGTGGTTCTGTCACTGTAGATAGAAACCTGGCAGATCTGGGATGACAGGTTGGACGAAAATGTAAAAATACTAAACGATGAAATTTTGGTGTGAAAATTTAGGTGGATCTTGGAATGCAAGGGTAGAACACACCATAAAAATTTCAGCTTGAGATATTTACGTGGAGGAGAGAAGATATTCAGACAAGAAGCCTCTATTCAGGATGGACAAAACACCGAAGGCGGCTCCGCGGCGGCGTGATGGCGGCACGGACGGCGGCGGCGGCGGCACAGATGATCACCGGAGATAGAGGGGAGGGGATAGAAGATAGAAATCACTCTAGAACTGGAGGTTGGAGGAGAGAAACCAGAGGGAGAGAGGAGGGGCTCAAGAACACTCTTGATTTTCCAATAATTTTCTCTTCATTTCTTCATTAATCTCTAATGACACTATACATAGGCTTATATAGAAAATGGCAAGGGGTGGGAGGCTAGGAATTTCATGGGAAATAAGTCATTTTCTTCCCCCATGTGGTCAAAACTCAAAAAAAATAAATTACATATGAATGGAGCACTCCTTTGACTAGGTAGGTAAGGTAGGTTGCCAACCTTTGAAATTTTAACCCCTTTGTCTCCCATGTGGTCAATTAGCATTCAAACCTTCTAGATGGCCACTTAGGATGGTTGACCAGCCCCACATGGATGAGGTGGACCAATGGAGAAGGGGAGGGGGCCCCCTAACTGGACCTACTACACATTTGCACAAAAATCCACATAATCCTAGGGAATGACACATTGGCTTACAAAGCCTTACAATTGTACATATACTTTCCCAAGGATATAAAAGTAAATAAAAGGACTCAAATGTAAAAATAAAAGTTAATGCTCGGCGTCGATTCCCATCAACTCTCCCCGGGTGGGAGGAACTCGACCCCGTCTAGTGGGGGTATGGATGCTCGAGTACTCCGGCGGATCCGTCACCGTGCCGAATAGCGCGGGTATGCTCCACTCCAAGTGACCGTCACCTGCTCAATCTATATATACTCGATATGCACAAGCTGCTACGGGCTAGAGGTGGACACTCCGGGTGGGGCACTCTCAAAAGGGAAGGAAGCAGCTCGAAGACTCACTAGGAATCACCGCTGAGTCCCTGTAGGTGACTGATCCGGGTATAGATGTAGAACTGATCCCATACTCATTGAGTGAGTCTACTCGCTTTCACACTCATAAGGGACTGACATCGACGAGCTTGCACATGACATATGCAGACTCACCATGCACTAACACACATATGCAAACCACACAAATAAGAAACCAACTCATACATGACTCTAAACACACCTATTGTTAGTCCGACCCGTACATAGGTGACGGCGGACCAGGACACCCAAGTGTGTGCCATGCATGCATGTTATGTAACCGGAGATGGGTGGTATGGGGAACACCTAAACATCCAAGTATGACCCAGTCATGCATGGATGGCCCTTTAGATTTAGGAGACTTGAGTGGGCTAGGAAAGCCGGGTGTGGAAGAGCCGGGTGTAGGTGTATCGTGGACGGGCTTGGCGGGTATGGAGGACCCGACCCGTAGGAAAGGGATATGAAGGTGGACTTCTCCGAAGAAGTGAAGGGAATATGAAGGGTCTAGGGATCCACTAGGGAAGGGGTCAAAGGGATCAAAGAAGGTATGACCCCTTATGGTAGGTTCCAACATGACATGGTCCCAATCGTGAAATTCTTGAAGGTGCGGGTGGTCACCTTCCTCCGTCATGGTAGATGGGACCGTGTATAGGAAGTATGACTCCTCCCTTGGAAGCAAAGTCATGAAGTCGGGCTCATCCGGTAGTGGGAGAAGTAGAAGAACCTCCGTGGTGACACAACCCACGGTGCACTCGGAGGTAATGGACCCGAAGGCCGGATGGGTGAAGCTACGACTCGTGGGTTGGTCGAAACCTCGAGCCAACATATGTGTCAACTGCCATTGCCAACCTAAACCAAGGATAAGGTCACCCAATGTGTCAACATGGTGACGAGATCGGAACGTAGGATGGTAGGAGTTGGGGGGCACTAAAGGAAGGGTAGGGTCCATAGACGGGTAAGGGAGTGGGACCAAGCCATCCTTGAGCCAACTAAGAAGCGGCTCGGCTATGTATAATATACCCGTTAGAAATACGGGTGGCTCGGGAAGAGGTGGCTCCAAGCGCGAATCCGAAGGTGGAGTGGGCCGCTGGGGCTGGGTGGCTGGACATACGGGGTCCCTAAGGGTGATCTTACCGGGTAGGTAAGGTGGGCATAAGGTGCAAGTCCTCTTGTCCCAGTCAAGATTGGCCCTTCTCTCTCCTAACCACTTTTGCCCTAACATGATGCATGAACCAGCAAGTGTGCCGATCCTGCACCATGCACCATCGGTGTAGAGAACTGATCTGATCCTCTTATAGAACTCAACAAAAGTAAAATCACCATCGTGGACAATCTCGCCTGTCTTGGAGAGAGACTCCACGATGTCAAGAGAAACCCAATTATCCGACTCCCTATCGGTGAAATGGAGTTCCGTTGTGGACCCGTTGGGTAGAGCGACTTTCATAGTGAGAGGGGTAAAATCAAGGGCTCGGTCCATGAGGACATTGACTTTGGCCACAAAGGTTGACCACTCGGATGTATGGTCTTGGGGAACGGCCATGGGTAGCCGATATGGACATGCATACACACGGTGACAAGACACTAGACCGACTATGCAAGTTTGAAATGCATGCACACTAAGGACCCTAGACGTAAACCAAGACTCGATACGTGGCGGAGATAACCGATCCGAAGATCACTCGCGCAAGTGTGCGGCCTTCCCGATAGGCATAGCCTAACGTTCGGACAACACCTTTTTATATACCGATTAATAGTATGCAAATGCAACTCCTAAGACCGACTTAGACACTTAGACTGAAATGACACTTTTTTTTTTGATTTGGACACCCTAGACTCAACCCGCTCTGATACCAAATTGATGCGGGACGGGACCACAGACACGACAAGCTCGCGATCGTCCCTTAACGAGGGAAGCGTCGGATGTGCGCGGTTGAGAAACCGGCAAGAGCTAGGGTGGTCGGCTCTCTCTTTCGTGCCCGGATCGGGTCACGGGACGGTAACGCTCTCTCTCGCAGCAGCGCTGATATAAATAGAAAGCGAGCTAATTACCCTATCATGCCCTCTAGCAGCGGCATAAACAAGCATATATGAAAATAAGCAAATGCCGAGTGTAGAGAGCGAGAACGATACCTCCACGCGCTCGGCGTGGGGAAGACGGACCCGACCGAAAACTCGTACTCCCGGGAAACTTAACACACAATAATTACAGCAATGGGAATATGCCCACTCCACACAGGGAGGTAAAGGGCTATACAAATGGGCCCGGGAGGACCGAATTCGGGTTGACGGGCAGCTTCGGGTGTTGATTCGGCTACACGCGTGTTCACGACCGTGGGGCCCACGTGTTGTCCGGAGGGGCCGTGTGGGACCCGGTGGTACCGCTGTAGTGGAGACACTTGGAGTAGCGCTCCCGGGCAGGCGGCACGCTGGTTCACCGGCCGAAGGCCGGGCGGCTCCGTTCGGCACCGTTCGGAAAAACTGATCGGAAATCTGCCGGTTCTGTATTTCAGCGCGCGCTCCGGCGAGAACAGACGCTGTGATCAGCACCGGTGTCGGAATGCGACGAGATCAGAGCCGTTGGAAAGCTGCTTCGAAGTACTACAATCTAGTGGCCTTTAGAAAAATTTACCAGATTTGTACTTTGTGTTGGCGAATTTTATATGCTGTTGTTGGACAGTAACTGAAGACTCAGATCTGCAGAGAACTTTCCTGTTGATTGCCTTTGACTGTGAAGTAGATGTCTGAATTTGAAGATGTGTTCTTCAGTAAGGTTGTAGGAAATCGAACAAGGAAACCAGGACTATTTTTGGATCTAGATTTGGAGGTGTTGGTGATTTGTTATGATTTTGGAAGTGGAGGGTGGTCGGATCTGGGATCTGACTAAAAACACTGTATCAGAGGAAGAACACGAATTTCTAAAAATAGGTAAAAGGCTGATAAAAAATTAAGAAAGTTTTTGGAGGTAGGGGGTGATGGACAGAACTCCCAATAAAATTGGGAGGGTTTGGACAAATCAAAAAGATGGTCGGAGGGGGAGAACTCAGAGGTTCTGTCATTGTAGATAGAAACCTGGCAGATCTGAGATGACAGGTTGGATGAAAATGTAAAAATACTAAACGATGTAATTTTGGTGTGAAAATTTAGGTGGATCTTGGGATGCAAGGGTAGAATACACCATAAACATTTCAGCTTGAGATCTTTATGTGGGGGAGAGAAGATATTCGGACAAGAAGCCTCTATCCAGGATGGACAGAACACCGAAGGCAGCTCCGCGGCGGCGTGACGGCGGCACGGACGGCGGCGGCGGCGGCACAGATGATCACCGGAGATAGAGGGGAGGGGATAGAAGATAGAAATCACTCTAGAACTAGAGGTTGGAGGAGAGAAACCAGAGGGAGAGAGGAGGGGCTCAAGAACACTCTTGATTTTCCAACAATTTTCTCTTCATTTCTTCATTAATCTCTAATGACACTATACATAGGCTTATATAGAAAATGGCAAGGGGTGGGGGGCTAAGAATTTCATGAGAAATAAGTCATTTTCTTCCCCCATGTGGTCAAAATTTAAAAAAAATAAATTACATATGAATGGAGCACTCCTTTGACTAGGTAGGTAAGGTAGGTGGCCAACCTTTGAAATTTTAACCCCTTTGTCTCCCATGTGGTCAATTAGCATTCAAACCTTCTAGATGGCCACCTAGGATGGTTGACCAGCCCCACATGGATGAGGTGGACCAATAGGGAAGGGGAGGGGGGCCCCTAACGAGACCTACTACACATTTGCACAAAAACCCACACAATCCTAGGGAATGACACATTGGCTTACAAAGCCTTACAATTGTACATATACTTTTCCAAGGATATAAAAGTAAAGAAAAGGACTCAAATGTAAAAATAAAAGTTAATGCTCGGCGTCGATTCCCATCACAAAACCTGCACTAACCTTGTAGCAGATGTGCACCGACCTTGTTGTATTCAAACCAAACGTGCACAGACCTTGTAGCAGATGTGCATCGACCTTGTTTTGCAGCAACGACAATATGCATCGACTTTCCTTTCTGATCGGAGAAAGTTGCACCGACCTCTCTTCTTGAAATCACAAAGGTGCATCGACCTTGTAACTAACTAAGGCATATATGCACTGACCTTCAATATGCATACTACAAATGTGCACCGACCTTCTATGTGAAGAAGGCAGATGTGCACTGACCTCGCTGACAACACGCACCAACGTTACAGATAGCGTGCACCGACCTTGGTCTATGCATAGTCATATATATCATGCTACTTTTTCGGCTTTTTTGATTTCTTCATCACTTGACTGAACCTTTGACTCTAGCTCAGTTGACTTTGACTTGTTGACCGGATGCTCAGTTTATTTTGTTCTTTCCTTTTGATCACTGATCCACCTTTTGATCATTCTTTAGAACATGTTCTTACTGAATGTACATGCTTTGCATACATAATTGAATCATGATTATCAAAGCAAGTGTAACATAAGAATCACATTCACATTAAGAAATGATCAAGATGACTCATAGTGGTTGATATCATCAAAACCATAGGGGCACAACAAAGGGAACATAAATGAGCCCCTCGCAAACCAAGCTTGGATCTCGGGGACCACCCCGCCATAACCATGGCCTGACTTTGCCTAATGCCAACAACCTTCCAAATTCGACCTTTTCCTATCGGGATTCATCCTGCTCCTGTCATCTTCAGACAACAAACTTGGCATAATCCTGGCAAACATTTTTTTTAATAACATTCATGCTTTTGTTATGCTTCCGACTAAGAATACTTTTCGAGCATGGAGCATATGATGAGCAAATGAACAGGCTTAAACACCCTAGTCCTAACACGAGAAATTTTGATATGTTTTCAAATTATACATTCTCTTTTATTAATGCAAATTTTAGGCTATAGGGCCCCTCTTCCTGGTGACTAATCAATGGTATTCTCCCCTTCGGGTAGATGTTATTAACACCGTGGCCTTTATGGCACGGCGGGTTCCAATCCTGACATGATACCCACTATCGTCTGATCAGTCAGACGGTGTGCATTAGTGGCTCTAGGCCATCTTCGTCTCTGGAGTCTGAACAAATTGTCACAATGTGACTGGCACGCCTGCGCACTATACACGATATAAAAGAAATAAATAAATAAATAAATAAAATGAAATAAATAAAAAGTGCATCCACAGGTTGTTCCCTCAGATTCTGAGGTATCGTGTGGTTTATGGTTAGTTCAGTTGTGCTTGCCTTCCTTCTCGCATGTTACCCAATGTTGCTATCGTTGTTACTTATTGTCGTTGCTTCCTGTTGTGCAATGGGGATTCACGGGACCCCTACTGAGCTGATGAGACGAGGCTCATCCCTTTTCTTTCAGGTGGAGGTCCGGGCACTCAGCGTGGTGCCAGAGGTGGTTCTTAGTCGCCAGCTTGCCAAAATAAGGGTATTTTTTTGACGAGGTACTTTCTTTTCTGTTGTACTGTACTTGGACTTTGGACTGTTAATTATTTAATTGTGTTAATCATTAACTCTTAATTTCTTGCATTTAAGTTCAGTAATAAATGTAAATGTTAAAATCAGCATTTTAATTTCTGCAGTTATTTTAGACTCTTGTTTACACACACATCCATAATCTAACCCTTTCGAGCTCTATAGCTCGTGGGTGGCGGGTCAGGATTCAGGATGCACCGGTTATTTTTCGGTACCTGAATCTCGGGTCGTTACAGGTGGTATCAGAACAAGATTGTGGTTGTGCACAGGAATTTGAAATGACTGTAGTGTCAAGAGAGTCCAAAGTGTCCATGTGGACACCTAAATTTCATCAGCAAGAGCTCCGAGCTTCGCCAATCCAAACAGAGGCGATGAAGAAGAGGAAAGTAGGCGCGTAAAAAAAAAGAAAGAAAAAATTAGAAAAGAAAAAGGAGGGAAAGAAGCCCCAACTAAACTAACAAATGGGATGGGCCAAAAGTGGAGGGACGGATACGGATACACAAAACCAAGGAAAGGAGGGGCCAAAGAGAAAAGGGAGAGGATTTTTTTTTAAGAAGGAAATTCACAGGCATTGTTCATGCAATAGTAGCCCGTGTCACACCCTCTCATCCCGTGTGCCTCCTCTCCCCCTTTCGCAGCTTTGACTGGTGGGCACTGTACCACCTCACCGGAATCACTATAGCATCCCGTCCAAGCCCCCATGGTAACCAGCAGACAAGAGGGGGATTACTGATGGGTTCCCTTCGCCCTGTGGGTACAACGGCGGGAGCTTCAGCCGCCACTGGGACAAAGGGAAGATCCCGTCTGGTGGAGGTCCCCTCTCGTCACCTCGCGGAGCTCCCGCATCCACAAGGCCGCAAGTCTACGATGGGTAGCAACAGCAATAGCATCCAGTAGCCACAGCCAATAGCAGCAGCGACGGCCGCGGCAGGAGAAACAGGGAAGAGGGAGCGGAAGTCGTCTCCTAAGGGGGTCCACACGTCCCTATAAGAAGACCCCCTTGCAAAGCCAATTGGTTGGTTGGTCGCTTTCCCTGGTGGATCTCACTGTTGGGCTCCCTCACTCTGGACCTCCTTCGCCTCTTCTGGTTCTGAATCCCTGAAGCCACAACTATAGGAGGGAAAGAGAGAAAAGAGAGTCAAGGGAGAGAAGGAGAGTTTGAGAGATACGTTTGTAAACAAGGGTGGGTCTCCCTCTTGTATCTTCTGCTTTGTTTCCCATTTCATGTCATCCAATGTTGGTCTCCCCGTGATGTAATTTGCTTTGCATAAGAGTGAATAGAATGCAAGGATCTTTGCCCCTGATTTGTTTGATGATATGAGCCCAATGCCCTTTTCTCCAGTATATATATATATATATGTATACATCCTTTTATTCCCGGATGTAGGGCCCTTGCCATAATCATTGTGGTGATACAAGAATAATGTCCTCTTTTCCAATAGATACATATATCCATACATATATATATGATATGCTTTCTTTGCCTCATTTTATTTTTTTTTGCTCTCTCGGTAGGTAGATTGGTTGCCCAATGATGTTTAATACATCATTCAATGACGAGGTAGATGATATATCGGTGGCCACCGGCCCGGGGCTTATCCGCATCAAGGGATATGACTTTGGGTTGCTAACCACCGGGAGGTCATTTAATCTCTCTCTTGTAATGATCTTCATTTCTACTAAAAATCCCATTTTGGGATTTGACCATCTCCATGGTCATGATGCCAAAGGGGTGAGGAATTTGGATTTAATCCCAAATCGATCATTTTCCTTCGCAAACTCCGACTTCCGGAGTCTTGATCATTCTTACATCCCCGAGGGTTCACTTCTCCATAGCGTGGTTCTCGGGTGATCTCTTTGAAACGGATGAATATTAATGGGCATGCAATGTGGTGAAAATTTGAAACCACATCTCGAGATTGGGATCGTGGCGTCCCTTGGGTCATAGGAGCCCCTCGTAGGCTAGTCCTTAGGGTGTCCATACCCGATTCGGATTATAGGGTGTTGCCGCTTTCGTGCGCACCTCTTTTGTGTGGGGCCATCTTGGAGTTCCTCCGTGGATGTGTACCAGATTTAAACCCACCCAAAGCTCTAGGTCTAGGGGAAGTGTTGTCGGATTTTCTTCGAGAATTTGACCAATAAAACAATAGGAATGAATGAAGAAACAAAAAATGGGTTGATGACATGAAGAAATTCACTCGATGACAAACACAATTTTAGGGGTTATTGAACATGAAAGATGGACATATGAACAGAAGATATACTACTGGCTCCGATTTTAGAAAAGATTGCCAAGGGGTAGAAAGATAAGTTTGAAGGAAAAGCACGAAAGAAAAGATGGACTAAGAAGAAGAAGCAAATGAAAAGCTAAGGCGTAGATAAAAAAAAATCAGTGGGCAATCGCATGTTCTGTGCTTTCAGCCAGGTTAGAATTTGCTATTGTGAGGGTCGACCCCTGGGTCATTACACTTCTGTTCAGGGTCCCCCATACAAAAGTGGTTCAACTTGCTCAAAAAAAAAACATAAGAAGGAAAGAACAAGTGTGCATTTGCATAATGATTTCAACATCTGAAACTCTAGAAATGATCACTCATGGCATCTCTCAAAAACTACCCCAGATCAGCACCATGCATACATAAGCCCGGGTTGGTTTACCTTCCCACTGTCCTTTTCGAAGGAGATAAACCCCATGCTTGTATATGCATGCATATTGATTCACGTAGGTATTCTAGCCCTTCTACATGTCTCAAATTTCGAATGCGTGCTTGCCATGGTCCTTGGTATATCGAATGGTGTGTGACGACAACCCGGATTATGTCCGGGCAAAAATCCTCACTATGCGTGAGTTAAATACTCCGCCTTGTACCGAGGATCACCCTGCATGAACATGTAACGAAACTTTGCATAGTATGATCGGGAACTCATAAAACCATGTTTTTTGCATTTTTCCTGAGGCTGGAGCATCTTTAATCACCAAACTACATGGCATTGCATCTCACACCTTTGTCAAAAAAGAGGAAAAATACAAGCCCTAGGAGTAGCAGGTTGCACCAGCTCTTGTTGACCATTCGTCAGCGCGGGGTGCGCCTCCACCGGGGGCCTCTCTAGGACGGCGACTCTCCCTACTAGACCATGAACAGACTGGTCCGACTCTTCGGCTCTTTCCTCTAAGGCCTTCATCCTCTCTTCCAGGCGTGTGCCTAAACCGTCCACTCGCATACTCAATCCTTCCATCTTATCCACTCAAGCACTCAAATCATCCATCTTTACCATAATAGCTCAAAACATGTCGACCACCGATGACGCATTGGGACTAGGGACTCGGGGATCTGCCATAGGTGGTGGTGGTGGTGGTGAGTACTGGGTACCCCTACGAGTGGGCATGCAATGGACATGGGGTTGGAATGCACCGACCAAGGTGAAGTAAAGGACCTAAACTCCAATATTCAGTACGTGGCGGAGGTTTGATCCGAAGATCGCACTCATGCAAGTGTGCTACCATCCCAATAGGCATAACCTATCACTCCGGAGGCACCTTTTGATATACTGAATGAAGGAATGCAAATGCAACCTTGGACCGACTTAGACACTCTCCAGACTTAAATGAATTTTTTTATTGTTTTTAATCAAAGACTACCCTAGACTCAACTTTCCGCTCTGATACCAATTTGATGCGGAACGGACACGCGAACCTGGGACTCTAGCTTGCAGATGTCCCTATGCTAGGATAACGGGGGATCTACGCAGTTGAGAAACCGATAATGAGTCAGGTAGTCAACTCTCTTTCGTGCCCGGATTGGGTCACGGGACGGGTTTCGCTCTCTCTTGCAGCAGTGATAATAATATCGGGCTAGATTAACCTATCACTCATGCAGCGGCAATAGAATACATACGAAATAAGCAAAATGTGAAGAGAGGAGCGGACACGATACCTCCACGCTATCGTGCGTGGGGAAGACGACCCCGGCCAAACTTCGTACTCCCAGAATAGTAAATAATTAATTTATAGAAATTAATATTACTGTCCACTCCACGCAGGGAGGTAACGGGCTACACGCGGGACCCGAGAGTAGCTAGTTCAGGTTGACGGGCAACGATTTGTACAGCTCCGGTTGTAATGTGTGCAAATGAACATGGGGCCCACGTCCTGGTCGGAGGGCCGATCAGGCCGAGAGTGGTACCGCTGCAGTGGGGACTCCTGGAGGGACTATCCCGAGGAGGGGAGCGCGCTGGTTTACCTTGTGGAAGGCGAGGCGGCCCGACTGGGAACACTGTTGCTTGCTGCCCACGAACTTGTCCTACTATCACAGCACTGCGCGACCCGGCGAGAACAGCTGCTGCGATCAGACATGAGCTCAGAACGACGTGAGACTAGCACCGTTGGAAATCTCCCTAAGAGTTATACAACATGGGATTGTCACATGAATTTTAATCTCTCTGTATGCTCCGTGGCTGAATTTACAATAGACTGGCTCACAGAACCAGATCAGATAGGGTGGAAAGTCGATCTGCCTAAAAACTCGGTTTCACCAAAGATCAAACAGTAGAGTTTGGATCTAAAATTTTTATGGATGGTAGATGGCAAGGAAAGGAACACGGGGGTAATTTTTGTGTAATTTTTGGAGGTAGTTTGATATGGGAAATGGATTTTCTAACTTGGGTGGGTCGAATCTGGACTACACAGGATAAAATAAATTTAGGAAAATGCAGTTATTTTTTGGATGGGAAATAAAATTCGTAAAATCACAAAAAAAATGGGGATGAAGGCTTTGGTGGACAGAACTCCCAGTTCAAATTTCAGCTCAATCTGAAATCGGAAAGGGGGTGAAAGGGGCGAAGAGGTAGCTTCCTAGAACACAGGTCTGCACAGAGACAAAATCTATAGACCGGGGGAATAAATGGTAATGGAAGGTAAACAAAGGAGGAAAAATGTGAAACTTTTTTGTGGAGGCTGGGGTGAACGTGGGGAACTCACCCTTAAAATCTCAGATCGATCTGATCTGGGGATTAGGAGGAAGAATTCTGACACCAGGTTGCTGTCCAGGGGTGGACAGAACTCCGGCGGGTTGGCGGTGGCGGTGCGACGGCGGCGGCGGCGGAGCTTCACACTCAGAGATGATATATCACTTGGAATCCACCAAGTTGTGTAGGGAATCCACCCTAGAAACATAGCAAATCCAACTGCAAAGGAGAGGGGAGAGAGGAGGGGCGCCCTTGGGCAATGCTCTTGGCAAAAATGATTAATTCTTCATTAAACTCTCAAATGACACTATACACATCATTATATAGAGCATGGCAAGGGGTGTGGGGTTGGGAATTTCGTGGGAGAGGGGGAGAGAGAGAGGGGGTTCGCCCCCTTGACCAAGGGGAGAGGGGGGACCAAGGGGGGACAAGGAGCCACCAATATTTGAAAAAATAAGGGGAGGGGAGTCAAAGCATGGTAGGTGGCTGCTTACCCTTGGACCAAGGAAGGGGGGCGCCCCCTTCCACTAGCCACCAAGGCATCTTCCCATTAACCACTTTCATACCTAGCACACCTAGCCTTTGGACTTGCTCACATTGGACACCTTTTGGCCCAATTAAGGCCCAAAACCCATTAACTCTAGCCCATTATCTAGCCTAGCCCATTTGCCATATAATAGTACAATTGTCCAACATGGACTAAAATAGGGCCCAACATGGCCTATAAATGTGAAATAAAGATGATGGCTCGGCCGATGCGTCCACATCCTCTGCGAGGTAACATGGCCCCGGCGTGTCCTCGTCCACCGACGCGTATTGCGGTGTGTGTCCGCACCAATTATCCCCGGGTGCGAGGAACTCGACCCCGTCGAGTAAGGGGTGCGGCTGCTCGTGTGGCTCCGATGGATCTGTCACCGGACAAGTAGCGCGGAGTACGCTCCACTCCAAGTAATCGTCACTTGCTTATTCCGTATATATTCGATATGCACATGCTGCTGTGGGAAAGAGGCTGGTGGTGGACACTCTAGGGTGGGGTCACTCTCAAAGGTAAGAGACGGCTCAATGACTCACTAGGAATCACCGTTGGGTCCCTTTATGTGACTTGATCCGAGACATAGAAAGGTAGAGATGATCCCCTATTCATTAGGCAAGTCCACAGTGTACGCATGAGATCCGACTTGCCTCACACTCGAAAGGGACTGACATCGTGAGCTGACATTAGACTGACTCGACTCGATGCAAGCAGACTCACTATGCACTCGACAAATGTACGTATAGACCCCTGACAAACTGAACAAACAGACTCACACACGACCCTAGACTCATACATAATGCAGTGGTGACCCAGGCCAGCCACAAGTGTAACTAGTACACTGGCTACTGGGCATCTTGGGGGTCTAAGGGATCCCCCTGGACATCACCCTCATCACGAAAGAACTCATCAGCCAAATCCTGCTCGACCTCATAGCTGACAGATACAAGCCCAGCGCCTGAGGCTTCTTCGACACCCGAGTCCCCAATGACTAGTGAGGTACGGGTGGGACATTGACTAGCGATGTGGCCAAACCCATGGCGGCGATAACACTGCTGTCGTGACCCACTAGTCTCCCCAATAAGTGGTCCCTTACCCTTATCTTCCCGACGGACTGGGGGTGTAGGCAACATAGGGAGAGGTGTGGGTGCCGGAGGATGGGCAATGGTTGTCAGTGGTTGGGGTGGAGGTAGATCCCTTGGCGGGGGAGGGCGAGGCCTTGGAGCGAATTGCACTTGACGGGCGGGCTCCTGAGGTCGAGCCATGGGGCCCTCGGATATGGGCCTAAGGAGCTACGGGGCTCGGCACTACGAAGAGGGACGGGGCCCAACCATTGGGTAGACTCAAACTCTCCCTCAAACTGCTCCAACTCGAGAGCAACCTGGTACGCATCTTCCAACTTGGTCACATTGCGGCAAAAAAGCTCATACTGAAAGTGGGGCCGCAGACCACGACGGAAGCGGGAAATGGGCATGGTGCTCTCCTCCGAGACGCCACATCGTAAAAAATACTCGTCAAATTCAGCGACATACTCGGAGACGGACCGATCTCCCTGACTGAGACTCTGCCACCTATTGATGAGGCGCTGACGGTATGTGGCAGGAAGGTACTTTTTCCGAAGCTTGACCTTTATCTCACCCCATGTCTCAACATGGGGCTCCTACTATTGAAACAACAGGCTCTCTACGTTCTTCCAATAGGTCTGAGCTTGTCCCATCGCTTCATGGTAGCGAATCGGACTCTTCGACGGTCCGTCATGTCGAACTAATCAAAGTACCGATCCATCCCAAACTCCCAATCTTGATAGACCTTCGGGTCCAAGGACCCGTCAAAAGTGGGAGGGTCTGCACGAATGGTCCTGAGAGTCCACTCATCCTCATCATGATCATTGTTTCGCCGTTGAACTTTACTGTCACGACCACAACCCCTATTCTCATTATCGGACTCATCATCAACCACCTCGGGGACTTGGCGCCTCCTATCATCAACCCTTTGATCCCTAGGAGCAACAGGTTGCTGAAGTGGCTCTTGCTGACCATTCATCGGCGCGGGGTGCGCCTCCAGCGGGGGCCTCTCTAGGACGATGACTCTCCCTACCAGACCATGAACAGACTGGTCCGACTCTTCGGCCATATCCTCTAAGGCCTTCATCTTCTCTTCCAAGCATGTGCCTAGACCATCCACTCGCGTACTCAATCCTTCCATCTTATCCACTCGAGCACTCAAATCATCCATTTTTACCATAATAGCTCGAAACATGTCGACCACCGATGACGCATCGGGACTAGGGACTCGGGGATCTGCCATAGGTGGTGGTGGTGGTGAGTATTGGGTACCCCTACGAGTGGGCATGCAATGGACACGGGGTTGGAATGCACCGACCCAGGCGAAGTGAAGGACCTAAACTCCAATATTCGGTACGTGGCGGAGGTTTGATCCGAAGATCGCACTCACGCAAGTGTGCTACCATCCCAATAGGCGTAACCTATCGCTCCGGAGGCACCTTTTAATATACCGAATGAAGGGATGCAAATGCAACCTTGGACCGACTTAGACTCTCTCTAGACTTAAATGACTTTTTTTGTTGTTTTTAATCAAAGACTACCATAGACTCAACTTTCTGCTGTGATACTAATTTGATGCTGGACGGACACGCGAACCTGGGACTCTAGCTCGCGGACGTCCCTATGCGAGGGAAACGCAGGATCTGTACGGTTGAGAAACCGGCAATGAGTCGGGTAGGCAACTCTCTTTCGTGCCCGGATCCGGTCATGGGACGGGTTTCGCTCTCTGTCATAACAGTGATAAAAATATCGGGCTAGATTAACCTATCACTCATGTAGCGGTAATATAATACATACAAAATAAGCAAAATGTGAAGAGAGGGGCGGACACGATACCTCCACGCTACCGGGCATGGGGAAGATGATCTCGACCGAACTTCATACTCCCGGAATAGTAAATCATTAAATTACAGCACTGAATATTACTGTCCACTCCACGCAGGGAGGTAACGGGCTACATGCGGGACCCAGGAGTAGCGGGTTCGGGTTGACGCGCAGCGATTTGTACAGCTCCGGTGGTAACGTATGCCAATGAACATGGGGCCCACGTCCTGGTCGGAGGGCCGATCGGGCTGGGAGTGGTACCGCTACATTGTGGACTCCTGGAGGGATGATCCCGAGAAGGGGAACGCGCTGGTTCACCTTGTGGAAGGCGAGGCGGCCCGACTGGGAACGCTGTTGCTTGTTGCCCACGAACATGTCCTATTATCACAGCACTACGTGACCCGGCGAGAATAGCTACTGCGATCAGACCTGAGCTCAGAATGACGTGAGACTAGTGCCGTTGGAAATCTCTCTCAGAGTTATACAACATGGGGTTGTCACAGGAATTTTAATCTCTCTATATGTTCCGTGGCTGAATTTACAACAGACTGGCTCACAGAACCAGATCAGACAGGGCTGAAAGTAGATCTGCCTGAGAACTCGATTTGGCCGAAGATCAAACGGTGGAGTTTGAATCTAAAATTTTTATGGATGGTAGATGGCAAGGTAAGGAACACGGGGGTAATTTTTGTGTAATTTTTGGAGGTTGTTTGATTTGGAAAATATATTTTCTAACAGGGGTGGGTCGGATCTGGACTGCATAGGATAGAACAGATTTAGAAAAATGCAGTGGTTTTGTGGATAGGAAATAAAATTCCTAAAATCACAAAAAAAAGTTGGGGACGAAGGCTTTGGTGGACAGAACTCCCTGTTTAAATTTCAGCTCAATCTGAAATCGGAAAGGGGGTGAAAGTGGTGAAGTGGTAGCTTGCTGGAACATAGATCTGCACAGAGACAGAATCTGTAGATCGGGGGGAATAAATGGTAAATGAAGGTAAACAAGGGAGGAAAAATGTGAATTTTTTTGTGGAGGCTAGGGGGAACGTGGGGAACTCACCCTCAAAATCTCAAATCGATCTGACCTGGGGATTTGGAGGAAGAATTCTGACACCAGGCTGCTGTCTAGGGGTGGACAGAACTCTGGCGAGTTGGCGGTGGCGGTGCGACGGTGGCTCGAACGACGGTGGCGGTGGAGCTTCACACTCAGACATGATATACCACTTGGAATCCACAAAGGTGTGTAGGGAATCCACGCTAGAAACACAACAAATCCAGCTGCAAAGGAGAGGGGAGAGAGGAGGAGCGCCCTTGGGCAATGCGCTTGTCAAAAATGCTTAATTCTTCATTAAACTCTCAAATGACACTATACACATCATTATATAGAGCATGGCAAGGGGTGGGGGGCTGAGAATTTCGTGGGAGAGGGGGAGAGGGAGAGGGGGTTCGCCCCCTTGACCAAGGGGAGAGGGGGGGACCAAGGGGGGACAAGGAGCCACCAATATTTGAAAAAATAAGGGGAGGGGAGTCAAAGTGTGGTATGTGGCTGCCTACCCTTGGACCAAGGAAGGGGGGCGCCTATAGCAACCCTGGTAAAAATAAAAAGAAAAAAAAACCCCAATTGATCATAATAAGATTAAAAGATTTAATGAATAAATGATAAGAGCCTAAAGAAGTATATAATAAACCAAAATGAAAATAACGCCTTGACTCAAGGCGCCACTTCAAAAAGAAACGCCCTTATACAAGGTGTGAATTCCAGAAAGGACGACCACAGAAGATGTCGTCAATTCTTAAATGGCCAAAATAAATAAAAAGGGCAAGTAAACATGACGCCCTCCACATGGACGCATTTTACATAAGAAATGACTTTAACAAAGGCGTCAATTTAAACTAACGCCCTATGTGAAGGCATTAATTCCGTCGAGTTTCGTTCGAACCAGGAGACTATCCAGAGCAAGTTTCTGGATAACTACGTGGAAGGTTGAATAGGGTAAGAACTCTATTAGGGAAATATTACTTCCAATACGATACTAACTCCATTAGGATCATAAAAAAAAACCTATAAATAACCCTTCCTGTCGAACCATAATAGGCTATTTGGTTGAAGGAAGTTCTGCTGCCGTGCGTGAAGAACATGTAATATTCTTCTTCCCTGCCTTCGGTCATAATCATGAAGAATATTGAAATTCTTCATCATCGTCTTTGCTGCAGGAAGTCTACCGTAAGTAGTAACTCTTCTACCTAGTTGAAGGACGGGAGGTTCTTCGTCAAGACAATCTCTTCCTTCAAGAAGGAAGCTGTTTCCATAAGCTTCGGAAGAACTCTGTTTAGAACAGAGCACTGTTTTTCCTTCACGTTTCTTCATCCAGATCAGTCAGGTAGGTTTTCTCAAGAATTGTAGCCTAAATCAACATAGTAATTATGATAAAGTCATCTGTCAATTCATGCATATAGATTCTCTGCATTTTTCATAGTTTTCTGGAAAATAGTGTAAGTAGCGACCCTCCATAGGGTGCTAATTTTAAAGGAAGCGACCTGCCCAGGAGTCGTCAACTTCACTTAATTATTAAATACCCATATTTAAAATTCTATATCAAGTAAACCATGTATCTAATTTAATGCATGATCACAGTTGTTGAATCTTGCTATTTTTCTCTTCCTGACCATGTGATCCTCTTCCAGAAAATTTTATTATCTGGAAATTTATACTGTTCATGAATCCTATTTCGGATGTTAAGGAATTAACGACCTGGGATAGGTCGTCTCTTACATAACTGACGCCCTGCACCAGGGCGTGACTTTAAAATTTACGCCCCTCTGTAAGGCGCGTTTTCATGAAAATTCCAGAAGTTGGCAATTTTGCAAAATATTATAAATCTAATGGACGCCTGCTACTGTAGTCGTTAAATCATAAATAAACGCCCCTGTAGAAGGCGTTAATTTGATAAGTAATGACTTAGATTAAGTCGCTATTTTCCGGTAATACTATTTTGCACCGTTACTGTTAACCGAGGATTTCATATATATATATATATGTATGTATATATGTAAGTATAATATCGGCACTATATTTCCACTCCGTGAATATAGTTCCATGTTTCGTGATGTTTTATCGTTTACCCACTCACTCTCAATGACATACAAACTCTCCATGGGACATTCCATTCCTTTGGACTAGCAAGTTAGTCTTAGAGACCTCCGTAAGACTCCTCGAGCCTTGGATTCCCTCAAGGCCGATTGAGCGGGTTGTACCATAAAAACCTATCACACTACTTTACCATGTCACTCTATAGAAACATGGTATACCGGCCCTCATGTTATGCTATGTGTATGATATGAGAGTTATCTTAATGAACGGGGAAAGCATGCCATTATTGTGATGTTCTTGTAGACCCCAATTCTATATCAAACATTAATATGATGATCTTGTGGACCCCAATTCTATATTAAAAGAGTGACCATCTACTTGTGGGCACTTACTTGTCATGGTACCAAAGTTAGAGAACCAATTCCACCCAGTTTATCGACATGTCATGGTTTATATGCTTTGCGTAAATTTTATCGCCAGTATGTCCTTACTCAAGGGCCTTGCCCTTGAATTCCATAAAAATCTTATCTTATCATCTTATTAAAGTTTATTCTTGAAACTCCTTATTGGCTATAAACTATCGTGGATGTCTAGATCTATCTTTAATGCTGTACATATAAGCGCCCGGTCTGGTCCTGGGAGGAGCACCCAAAAGTACTAGTGCCCATGGGAGTTGTAATGATACCGGTGTCTAGCATTGCACCGAAGTACTATTTTCTCTTGATCTAATTGGCATTCCACAATCTCTCTCTTACTTGCGTGCGTGACTTGACTTGCGTGACTTTACTAGCGTGGCCCGACACGGGCAAAGTACTTGCGTGAAATAGCCAATTTCCACATGACATGATAAATATCTTGACATATATTGATATAAGTTCTTGAAAGTTCATGAATAGTTCACTTCATTATATCTTGTTATACTCTCTATCTTGTCATTTTTCGCAAGCATGCATAGCCATAGTGCATTTACATGTGAAAAATTGTAATTACTTAAACCCCTTGCTAGTTCTTGAAATATAATTTCCTACTGAGCGTTCGCTCACTCAGTGTTTCCCTACTTTTCAGGTAAGTCCGATGACGAGACCGAGGAAGAAGGGGAAGGTCAAGAGTGAAAGAGATTAGAGCTTCTCAAGCGTCAACCAGTCTTGTCTTTTCTATATTTTCTTGAGTCAACTTTGTACTTTTCTTTTTATTAGGTTTAGCAGTTGAAAGGGTTTGTAATAGACATATTTTTATAAAAGAAATAAAGGATTAGGTTATCTTTATTCTCGCGCATCTCTGATTTGGTGTCGAATACACTAATACTCTGATTGACATGATTGATATAAACTCGTCACGCGTCTCCGGGTATCTTCCGCGCTCGGGGCGTGACAGTTTTTGTGGTATCAGAGCCTAGGGTATTCAATTCCTAGGAAACCCAAGTCCAAGGATAAGTCTGAACCTCTAACTAGTGAGATTGGGTAGAACCAAGGGTTAAAGTCAACATAGAATTAAAAGCCTTTTTAACGCAATCACATACTAAAATAACTATTGTAATTGTAGGACAATGGCTGCCGAACGTGCTCAATGGCGCAACATGCAACGCACTCTTCAAGGCATGACCTAGGCACTTCAACAAGTGGCACAAGGAGGTACACATCGGGGAGCAGGAAATCTCCACCAAAGCTTCAAGAACATGAACCCTCCTAAGTTCATGGGATCCACTGATCCAGATGATGCCGAACACTGGATCCGAGAGACGGAACGTGTTTTTAGAGTCATGCAATGCTCGGACCAAGAGAAGGTCCTGTTAGCCACATTTCAATTAGAAAGAGATGCCCGATGCTGGTGGGAGTCGGAAGAAGCCACATTAGATCAAGGACAAGTTACTTGGGAGGAGTTTGTTGAACATTTCAACAATAGATATTTCTCAGATCGAGTTCAAGAGAAGAAAGCCGCTGAATTCGCCGCACTTAAGCAATGATCTTTGTCGGTAGCTGAATATGAAGCGCGGTTCTCTAGGTTGTCTCGGTACGCTAAACACTTAGTTAGTACTGAGAAGATGAAAGCTCGAAGATTCCTTAATGGGCTCAGGCCCCAATATATCACACAACTGGCACCGATGGACATACAAGTCTATTCGGAGATGGTTCGACGAGCCCAATTACTAGAAGATGCCACGGAACTATCTGATAGGTCCGTGGGAAAGACAAGAAGGAGAATGTTACTAGCTCCGACACCTTCAAACCTAATTTCAAGAAGAGGCCAAGTAATGGAGGCATTCCCTCCCAGGAGCAAAAGTTCAAGAAGACCAAACCTTTCTCCATCACCACTACACCTGCTAAGGTGGTATGTAAGCACTGTGATAAGGCCGGACACAAGGCACTACCAGAAAAAGCGGGATTACAGACGGAATTTTCAGATGGAATTTTCAGACGGAAATTTCCGTCTGAAATTTGTGACAGATTTTTTTCCGTCAGAAATCCCGTCTGAAATATGCAAGTACACACCGAATTTCAGATGGAAATTTGTGACGGAAAATATTCCGTCACAAATTTCAGACGGAATTTGGGACGGAAAATTTAATCTGTCAGAAATTTATAACCAAGAATTTGTGACGGCCACATTTGTGACGGATCCGTCTGACAATCCGTCACAAATGTGTCTTCTCACGGATTTTCAGACGGAAATTAGTCCGTCACAAAATTTATTGCGCCCCAATCCGTCGCAAAGGCACATTTGCGACGGATTTGGGGCGCAAAAATTCTTGGTTATAAATTTTCAGATGGATTGTCAGACGGATCCGTCACAAATGTGGCCGTCACAAATTCTTGGTTATAAATTTCTGACAGATTAAATTTTCCGTCCCAAATTCCGTCTGAAATTTGTGACGGAATATTTTCCGTCACAAATTTCTGTCTGAAATTCGGTGTGTACTTGCATATTTCAGACGGGATTTCCGACGGAAAAAAATCCGTCACAAATTTCAGACTGAAATTTCCGTCTGAAATTTCCGTCTGAAAATTCCGTCTGTAATCCCGCTTTTTCTGGTAGTGAGGCCGAAGAATGTTGGAGGAAACTTGGAGCGTGTCTCCGTTGTGGGAGCCGTGATCATCGGATTCCCGACTGTCCCCTACTCAATGATCAAGCCGTTGACGGAAAGCGCCCGGTAACGAAGAATGCTCGTCTCCACGCGATTAAGGAGACCGAAGAAGACGAAGGCGGACTAGTATAAGGTACACTAAAAGTTTGTTCCAAGTCGGCACATGTCTTATTTGATACGGGTGCATCACATTCTTTTATTTCCAAGAAGTTTGCTGACCCACTGCCTATGGAACCGAAATGGATGAAAATATTTTTATCTACTCCTCTCAGAAACGAAACCGATATTACGCACCATTATCAAAACTGTGAAGTCTTAGTAAAAGGAAGAAATCTTCCTATCAACCTCATATGTCTAACAATAAAGGAATATGATGTCATATTGGGAGTAGATTGGTTATCTAGGTATCAGGCAACGGTGGATTGCCGTAACAGCAAAGTTACTTTCAAAGACTTTCCAGAACTAGTCTATTCTAGCCCTAAGAGTCGGAGCAAGTCACTTCTTATTTCAACTCTCCGAGCTAGCAAGCTAATAAGGAAAGGATGTGTATCTTTCATTGCATTTATCACCGTTAAGGAGACTAAGGAAACTAAACTAGAAGACATCCCTGTTGTGCAAGAATTTCCGGATGTGTTTACGGAAGATTTGCCTGGATTACCCCCACAAAGAGAAGTGGCTTTCACCATCGATTTGGTCCCTGGTGCTGGACCAGTTTCTAAGACACCATATAGGATGTCCCCTGCCGAACTCAAGGAGCTGAAGGAGCAATTAATGGAACTTCTCAAGAAGGGATTTATTAGACCAAGCACTTCCCCGTGGGGAGCACCTGTGCTATTTGTAAAGAAGAAAGATGGATCCATGAGGTTATGCATCGACTATCGACAGTTGAATCATCTCACTATCAAGAACAAGTATCCACTGCCGAGAATCGATGAGTTATTTGATCAAATATCTGGATCCAAGTATTTTTCAAAGATTGATCTCAGGTCAGGTTATCACCAACTAAGGATCAAGGATGATGACATTCATAAGACCGCATTCAGAAGCAGGTATGGCCATTATGAGTTTGTTGTTATGCCTTTTGGACTAACAAATGCCCCTGCTGCCTTTATGCAGTTAATGAATAGTATATTCAGACCTTATCTAGATCAATTCGTGGTGGTTTTCATTGATGATATATTAATTTACTCCAAGACCAAGGGAGAGCATGAGGAACATTTAAGGATTGCATTACAGATATTGAGGACAAATCAGCTATATACAAAGCTCAGCAAATGTGAATTTTGGTTAGGAGAAGTAGCTTTCTTGGGGCATGTTATATCAAAAGACGGTTTATCCGTAGATCCATCAAAGGTTGAAGTTGTAAGGAATTGGGAAAGACCGACCAATGCTAGTGAGGTCCGTAGTTTCTTGGGTCTTGCGGGCTACTATCGGCGATTCATCAAGGATTTCTCCAAGATAGCCATGCCACTCACTAGGCTAACTCGCAAGGAGATACGCTATGAATGGAGCGAGGATTGTGAACGAAGCTTCCAAGCTCTCAAGGATCACTTGACTACTGCCCCAGTCTTAGCTCTACCAATTATAGGAGAAAAGTTCGAGGTATACACCGATGCATCTGGCATTGGCCTCGGATGTGTTTTAATGCACAAGGGAAGGTTATAGCCTACTCTTCTCGCCAATTGAAGAAGCACGAGGAGAACTACCCAGTTCATGATTTGGAATTGGCTGCGGTAGTATTTGCACTTAAGATATGGAGACATTATCTGTATGGAGTGCAGTTTCTTGTATACTCTGACCATAAAAGTCTTAAGTATCTCATCTCTCAGAAGGAATTGAATATGAGGCAAAGACGTTGGCTAGAATATCTTAAGGATTTCGACTTTACTATACAATATCATCCTGGAAAGGGTAATCCTGTAGCTGATGCCCTTAGTCGAAAGCCGAGAGCATTATTAGCCAATTGTATGATTCAGGAATGGAAGTTGCTAGAACAATTCACTAGACTTAATATAAGTATGGACAAGGACAGTAGGTGTGTCACCTTATCCCATATGAGCATACAGCCAGACTTGCTATCCGAAATGCAAGGACTTCAAGGTAGTGACCCGGTATTTGTGGAAATCAAGGGCAAATTAGAAGGACAATCTGTGTTCCAACTAGCTTCAGATGGAAGGTTGTTATTCCAAAATAGAACTTGTATACCGGATTGTCCAGAATTAAAGAAGAAGATCTTAGATGAAGCCCACAGATCAAGGTACACAATTCATCCAGGATCTACTAAGATGTACCAAGATTTAAAAAGGACCTTCTGGTGGACTAATATGAAGAGAGAAGTCGCAGACTTTGTGTCTCGCTATCTCACCTGCCAACAAGTTAAGGCTGAACACCAGAAGCCTACAGGAAAACTACATCCTCTGGATATTCCCAAATGGAAGTGGGAGGATATTGGTATGGATTTCATCATGGGTCTAACTAAATCAAAAGGAGGATATAATGGAATATGGGTTATCATTGATCGATTGACCAAATCAGCACACATCTTGCCAATCAAGAGTCGATGGTCAGTTGATGTTCTGGCTGCATTATACATAAAAGAGATAGTCAGATTACATGGTATTCCTATCTCGATTATGTCCGATAGAGATCCCCGTTTTACTTTGCATTTTTGGAAAGGACTACAATATTCGTTGGGATCGAGACTTAACTTTAGTACAGCTTTTCATCCTCAAACGGATGGTCAGACCGAGAGAACTAATCAGGTGGTTGAAGATATTCTCAGGGCTTGCATCATTGATTTTGGTGGAAACTGGCATGACCACTTACCTTTGGTTGAATTTGCATACAATAATAGCTACCAGGCAAGTATACAAATGTCACCTTTCGAAGCCTTATACGGAAGGAGTTGCCGATCACCCTTATGCTGGGACGAAGTTGGAGAGAAACAACTATTAGGTCCAGATATGGTAAGGGATACCACCGAGAAGATACAGTTGATTAAAGGAAGACTGCAAATAGCTCAGTTTAGACAAAAGGCTTATGCTGATACAAGAAGAAGAGATCTCGAATTCCAAGTCGGAGATCACGTTTTTCTTAAGATATCACCTGGACGTGGAATAAGGAGATTTGGTGTTAAGGGCAAGCGTACACCAAGGTTTATCGGACCTTTTGAGATACTAGAGAGAGTTGGCGAGGTTGCTTATCGCATCGCTTTACCTCCTCAATTGTCCGAAGTTCACAATGTATTCCATATATCAATGTTGAAGAAATATGTGCATGATCTGTCACATATCATTGATCATGGAGACCTGGTGATTCAAAGGGATCTCACTTATGAGCAAAGGCCTATGAAGATCCTTGACCGCGAGGTACGAACATTAAGGAATAAAGTTATCCCCATGCTAAAGGTGCAATGGAGTAAATGTTCATAACACGAAGCCACATGGGAGACTGAGGAATCCATGAGAAAACGATTTCCAGAATTATTTTAAGAGGTATGTACTCTACACTCTCCACACATATATATATTTGTGATTGAATTTGGGGACCAAATTCTTTTAAGTGGGGGAGGGTGTAGCAACCCTGGTAAAAATAAAAGGAAATAAAAAACCCCAATTGATCAAAATAAGATTAAAAGATTTAATGAATAAATGATAAGAGCCTAAAGAAGTAAATAATAAACCAAAATGAAAATAACGCCTTGACTCAAGGCGCCACTTCAAAAAGAAACGCCCTTATACAAGGCGCGAATTCCAGAAAGGACGACCACAGAAGATGTCGTCAATTCTTAAACGGCCAAAATAATAAAAAAGGGCAAGTAAACGTGACGCCCTCCACATGGACGCGTTTTACATAAGAAATGACTTTAACAAAGGCGTCAATTTAAACTAACGCCCTATGTGAAGGCGTTAATTCCGTTCGAGTTTCGTTCGAACCAGGAGACTATCCAGAGCAAGTTTCTGGATAACTGCGTGGAAGGTTGAATAGGGTAAGAACTCTATTAGGGAAATATTACTTCCAATACGATACTAACTCCATTAGGATCATAAAAAAAAAACCTATAAATAACCCTTCCTGTCGAACCCCAATAGGCTATTTGGTTGAAGGAAGTTCTGCTGCCGTGCGTGAAAAATAGGTAATGTTCTTCTTCCCTGCCTTCGGTCATAATCATGAAGAATATTGATATTCTTCATCATCGTCTTTGCTGCAGGAAGTCTGCCGTAAGTAGTAACTCTTCTGCCCAGTTGAAGGATGGGAGGTTCTTCGTCAAGACAATCTCTTCCTTCAAGAAGGAAGCTGTTTCCATAACCTTCGGAAGAACTCTGTTTGGAACAGAGCACCGTTTTTCTTCACGTTTCTTCATCCAGATTAGTCAGGTAGGTTTTCTCAAGAATTGTAGCCTAAATCAACATAGTAATTATGATAAAGTCATCTGTCAATTCATGCATATAGATTCTCTGCGTTTTTCATAGTTTTCTGGAAAATAGTGTAAGTAGCGACCCACCATAGGGCGCTAATTTTAAAGAAGCGACCCAGACTAGGGCGCTAATTCTTGTTTTGACGCCCTGCCCAGGAGTCGTCAACTTCACTTAATTATTAAATACCCATGTTTAAAATTCTATATCAAGTAAACCATGTATATAATCTAATGCATGATCACAGTTGTTGAATCCTACTATTTTTCTCTTCCTGACCATGTGATCCTCTTCCTGAAAATTTTATTATCTGGAAATTTATACTGTTCATGAATCCTATTTCGAATGTTAAGGAATTAACGACCTGGGATAGGTCGTCTCTTACATAACTGACGCCCAGCACCAGGGCGTGACTTTAAAATTTACGCCCCTCTGTAAGACGCGTTTTCATGAAAATTCCAGAAGTTGGCAATTTTGCAAAATATTATAAATCTAATGGACGCCTACTACTGTAGTCGTTAAATCATAAATAAACGCCCCTGTAGAAGGCATTAATTTGATAAGTAATGACTTAGATTAAGTCGCTATTTTTCTGTAATACTATTTTGCACCGTTACTGTTAACCGAGGATTTCATATATATATATATATATGTATATATGTAAGTATAATATCGGCACTATATTCCCACTCCGTGAATATAGTCCCATGTTTCGTGATATTTTATCGTTTACCCACTCACTCTCAGTGACATACAAGCTCTGCATGGGACATTCCGTTCCTTTGGACTAGCAAGTTAGTCATAGAGACCTCTGTAAGACTCCTCGAGCCTTGGATTCCCTCAAGGCTGATTGAGCGGGTTGTACCATAAAAACCTATCACACTACTTTGCCATGTCACTCTATAGAAACATGGTATACCGGCCCTCATGTTATGCTATGTGTATGATATGAGAGTTATCTTAATGAACGGGGAAAGCATGCCATTATTGTGATGTTCTTGTAGACCCCAATTCTATATCAAACATTAATATGATGATCTTGTGGACCCCAATTCTATATTAAAAGAGTGATCATCTACTTGTGGGCACATACTTGTCATGGTACCCAAGTTAGGGAACCAATTCCACCCAGTTTATCGACATGTCATGGTTTATATGCTTTGCGTAAATTTTATCGCCAGTATGTCCTTACTCAAGGGCCTTGCCCTTGAATTCCATAAAAATCTTATCTTATCATCTTATTAAAGTTTGTTCTTGAAACTCCTTATTGGCTATAAACTATCGTGGATGTCTAGATCTATCTTTAATGATGTGCATATAAGGGCGTGCCCATGGGAGTTGTAATGATACCGGTGTCTAGCATTGCACCGAAGTACTATTTTCTCTTGATCTAATTGGCATTCCACAATCTCTCTCTTACTTGCGTGCGTGACTTGACTTGCGTGACTTTACTAGCGTGGCCCGACACGGGCAAAGTACTTGCGTGAAATAGCCAATTTCCACATGACATGATAAATATCTTGACATATATTGATACAAGTTCTTGAAAGTTCATGAATAGTTCACTTCATTATCTCTTGTTATACTCTCTATCTTGTCGTTTTTCGCAAGCATGCATAGCCATAGTGCATTTACATGTGAAAAATTGTAATTACTTAAACCCCTTGCTAGTTCTTGAGATATAATTTCCTACTGAGCGTTCGCTCACTCAGTGTTTCCCTACTTTTCAGGTAAGTCCGATGACGAGACCGAGGAAGAAGGGGAAGGTCAAGAGTGAAAGAGATTAGAGCTTCTCAAGCGTCAACCAGTCTTGTCTTTTCTATATTTTCTTGAGTCAACTTTGTACTTTTCTTTTTATTAGGTTTAGCAGTTGAAAGGGTTTGTAATAGATATATTTTTATAAAGGAAATAAAGGATTGGGTTATCTTTATTCTCGCGCATCTCTGATTTGGTGTCGAATACACTAATACTCTGATTGACATGATTGATATAAACTCGTCACGCATCTCCGGGTATCTTCCGCGCTAGGGGCGTGACAGTGCCCCCTTCCACTAACCACCAAGGCATCTTCCCATTAACTCCTTTCATACCTAGCACACCTAGCCCTTGGACTTGTTCACATTGAACCCCTTTTGGCCCAATTAAGGCTCAAAACCCATTAACTCTAGCCCATTATCTTGCCTAACCCATTTGCCATATAATAGTATGATTGTCCAACATGGACTAAAATGGGGCCCAACATGGCCGAAAAATGTGAAATAAAGATGATGGCTCGGCCGATGCGTCCACGTCCTCCGCGAGCTAACCTGGCCCCGGTGTGTCCTCGTCCACCGACGCGTATTGCGGAGTGTGTCTGCACCAAGAAGTCTGCTGTTGGCTTGGGGCAAGTCGAGTTGGGCCTGTTCCCAGAACAAAAAATGTTCTAACAGCCATGGGTTTGTCGATCTTTGATAGCTAGCAGTTCTTCCCTAGCTTTTCTCCACGTATGCATAGGTATACGTGCATGTGTGCATGCTCTTCCCGCATATTTAAAAATTCACCAATGGAAGAAAGATAGAAAGAAAGGGAAATGAATGGAACAAAGGAAATGAATGAAATCCAGACCTGCAAGTTGGTTCGGTCGATCGAACCTTGAGTTCAGTCAACCGAACTCTGTAACAATTTTAGAATTTTCATCTCTGCGACGTTCGGTCGGCCGAACTCCCCTATTCAGTCGACCAAACTCTGAAATAGCTTGAATCCTTAAACCCTCGGAAGTTCGGTCGACCAATCCAGGCTCATTGGTCGACTGATGTGCACAAAACTCGTCGTTAAAAGTCGTGTCACAATTTTAAAAATAACTGCACTCACTCACAAAAAAGATATTAAATATAAGTAAAGTGGTAAGAACGTATCGATTCCATAGAGAGGAAATATTTCTTTTGAATAAGTTAAAAAAAACTTCTTATTTTTTGAAAATCAAACTTTTGAGTGAGTTTAAACTAAAGGAGAATAAAATTGCATAAACTTAAGACTAAAAATAAACCTATCTAAAGAATTTAAGAGGGTTCAGAGGAGAATTTGGAAGGAGATAAAAAGAGAAAATAAAAGAACAATTGCAAAAAATCAACTTTTATTACTAAGAGAAGAGTACAATATTTATCAAAGCTAAAAATTACAACTTGAATAAGCTAAGAAAAAAGGAAGAAATGAGCAAAGATAATGAAGAATAGCGCTGTCAAATCGCCGTGCCTAGCCTTTGAGGAGACCGTCCCACCGTGGAGATAGACAACACCTTTAGAGCACTAAAGTAGAAAATCCGCCTTAGGGATGTTTAGATGAAAATAGAGGAGAGAGAGATAGATAGAAGAGAAGGAAGGGAATTCAAAACTAGTAAAATAGACATAATGAAAATAGAGCGAGATTGGAAGCGAAATAACTTTGAAACAAGAGAGAACTAGAAGAAGTGATAGAAGAGCAAGTTACAGATCCGAGAAAAGGGAAAGAAGTTTTGTGAAGAGTGTAGAGGGAGAAGAAGATCAGAAGATGCTCAAAACTGGGGAAGAACAAAAGTGTGCTGCACGGATGAACAGTAACTACACCAAAAACTAAACTCTATAAAATTGATATGAACTTAAAAATGAAGAGGAATTAGAGGAAGATGAAGAAGAAGAAAATCTAGATCTAAGAAAGATGAATAATGTTCATGAAGAGACTAAGGTGAAAAGAGGAGCAGAAGGTCATGAAAACTTGGGAAGAACAAAGTGTAGATCCGCAGATGAACAATAAAAACACAAGAGAGCACCTTCAAAAAGAGATTATAACTTGAAAATGGTAGAGAATTGGAGAAAGACAAAAAAAGAATAAAATAAAGAGCACTTAAAAATGAAGAAGTTTACTAAAGAGATGAAATTGAAAAGAAGAACAAAACAGTATGTAAAGAGGCTAAGAAAGGGCTAAAATCTAAAAAACACTCACAAACAACAAAAAAACCCACAAACCAAAACTCTCAAAAACTCTCTCCTCGTAACCCCTCCAAAGAGTCCCCTTTTATAGGCCTAAGATTACTCCCAATCCATGTTATTTTCCTCTTACCCACACTTAATGCAAATTTTTAGGCACACCCACCTTTTCATCCTATTTAATCACACATTGAAGCCCACCCATGCACACCCATGTGAGCTTTAAAGAAACCATGTGTGAGTGTAGGGAGATAAGAAGAGTGAAGAGAGGGAAGAGGGAGTGGTATACGGAGGGGGTAGAGGTCACATGGTGATGGTGGGGTGTGTGTGTGTGGAGTGAATGGGAGAGAGGGATGTGGGGTAGTGTGTCTCTATTTTTCTCTCTTTAAAATTCACACTCAACTTTACACACCTATGTATGAAGTTGTGTGTGCATGGAGGGGGTCATGGGAAGGTGAGAGTGTGCATGGGCCCTTGGCTATGTGAAGTGGAGTGTTAAAGAGAGAATGAGGGAAAGATAGAGAGAGGTGAGAAAATGGAGGGGGCCACGCATGGGATAGATGGTTGTGTGAATTGTGTGGTAGTGAGAAGGATGACGAACGGGGGCTCCACAGTGAGGGGGTGTGCTTGGGCAACGGCAGACGCGGTGAGGCCCGTGCCAGCTTCTTCTTGCTCTTCGGCCATTCATCACTCAAACATGGCCGTCGACGCTCCTATACGTGCCACCGTCTTCCTCCACAGCTTAGTCGGTTGTTGTCGTGGGGCTCTCCCGTGAGTAGGCGAAGACCATCCCACCGTCTTGCCGTAGCGACGGAAGGGCACTGTTCACAAAAGAGAGACTTTGATCAAAGTTTGTTTAAATGTAAGAAAATTATAATTATGTCCCTCCAGTATATGAATATTAACCATGCAGTTTTTATATATCTCAAGTCCCATAGAATATTAATTATCAAAAGACCACAATTTTATGTAGGATTGAGATTAATATGAAAAACTTACATATTTAATTATATTTAAGCCCATAAATAATGAGTGTAACATGAATAAATGTACAAAAATACACAATTATCACACCCCCCCAACTTACTCATTGTTAGTCCCTTAGCAATGAAAATAGGTAACAAATTAGGGACCAACAAGAGTTTAAAAGTTTCATATCCCACGTTAAGATCATCCTTCATAGAATCAACCAGAGATTAGAAATCTGGAAGCATTAATGCATACTAGCCTTAGATTGGAAATTTAGGTATATGACTAAGAATGCAAATCAAAGTTCAATAGCATTTGTGCATGTGTAGTACTAAATCCACAGCATAGACAATTGCACCCCTCATTAGCCATTCTAGATAAGTGTCCTTCAACTCTACACCTCCTGGATCCGAGCAATGAGTACAACAACTTTTTGTCTATCTTCGTCCTTCACTTTTTTTTTAATTACACACATGATGCTGCACAACCCTTCACTGTTTGACGCGAACCTCAACTCTTGCCTTAGGAGAAGCAGGCCGGGTTACTAGGATCAGGGGCACTTTTCATGGTATTTTTTTTCACTGTGCTTTTGCACTTATTTGATGGATAACTTTGGCAGATAGCTTTAAAAAGATCACATCTCCATGAAATGCAGAGTGTTAGACACTACTCCAAAATAACAGAAGGATTGTCCTGTTTGTTTCATTAGCGTGCAAAGTGATATTTTTTTAACTCTTTTATTATTATTATTTTTAAGTGCTAATGAACTTTAAAGAGATTCTTAAATCAATTTTCCATGGCTAGGTCGAATAAATTTTCCATCATCCTTCTCCCTAGTCTGTTCCAGAATTCTATTCAATGAGAGCATGAATCAAGAAAACTTAGTTGGAGATTTCATCTTTCCATTATGCAAATTGCAAGATAGAATGATATGCATGATATTATGCAAGCACTCCTATTAGGTTATACTATATGTATCATGAAATTTTCTCTCCCCCACAACTTAAATGACATTGTCCTCAATGGCATATGTAAGCAAGAGAAATAACCGAACAATGTAATAATAAATATTGTTGAGGAGGAAGGATACAACCTAACATTCGGGGCGAGTTTCCATCGTTGTTATGGGCGGTGACAACTTCATCTCCTGGACTTGACCTGTCTACTGAAAAATACAAAGCATCAAATAACAAAAACCTTGGGTTGCCTCCCAGAAGCGCTAAGTTTACCGTCTTCAATCAGACGCATGAAAGCTCTAGAATAGTTATTCTGGATCATGTAGAACAATAGATTCTTTGGGTATTATTTGAGCATTCTTCAAGTAGGGTTTAGTCTTTGACTGTTAACAGGAAAAATAATGACCATTTTGTAGATTCAGAATTTGAACGGCTCCATGGTCAAATGCTTTAATGACAATGAACGGTCCATCCCATCTGGATTTTAACTTGCCTAGGAATAAGCATAGCCTCGAATTAAAAACCCAAACCTTTTGATTAGCGTGAAAAGCTTTCCTGTGAATATGTTTATCATGAAAAGCTTTGGTTTTAGCTTTATAAATCTTGAAATTTTTGTAGGCCTCATTATGCAGTTCCTCCAATTCATTAAGTTGTAGAGCTCTTTGGGACCCAGCTTGAGTGAGATCAAAATTTACTTGCTTAATGGCCCAATATGCCCTATGCTCAAGTTCAACAGGTAAGTGACAGGCTTTTCCAAAGATAAGGCGATAGGGTGACATGCCAATGGGGGTTTTGAATGTAGTTTTATATGCCCATAATGCATCATCTAGTCTCTCGGACCCGTTTTTCCTATCAGGGTGAACTATTTTATGCATAATGTTCTTAATTTCCCTATTAGAAACTTCGACCTGGCCACTGGTTTGGGGATGAGAGGGGGTGGCAAGCTTGTGAGTAATGTCATATTTTCAGAGTAAAGCTCGGAATTGAAAGTTCGTGAAATTAGAACCCCTATCACTAATCATAGCCCTAGGACATCCAAATCGAGAGAAAATATTTTTCTTCACAAATTTCATCACTATCTTGTGATCATTAGTCCTTGTGGCTACAACTTCAATCTATTTTGAAACATAATCGACCGCCACCAAGATGTACTCATTTCTAAAGGAAGGTGGAAACGGTCCCATGAGGTCCATACCCCAAACATCAAAGATTTCAACAACCAGAATGAGATTAAGCGGCATTTTATCTCTCTTCGAATTATTGCCCACAGTTTGACACCTCTAATATGTTTTTAAAAATTCATAAGCATCCTTAAATAAAGTGGGCCAATAAAATCCACTTTGTAACACCTTAGACGTAATCTTCTTTCTTGAGAAGTCTCCCACACAAGCTAGATTGTGACAAAAATTCAAAACAGATTATTGCTCCTCCTTTGGGACACATCTTCTTATGATCTAATCAGGACCCATATGAAACAGTTCCGACTCCTCCCAAAAATAGTTCTTGACTTTAGAAAAGAACTGATCCTTTTCTTACTTAGTCCACCCTCTCGGGATCTGTCATACTGCCAAGAAGTTGACAATGTGAGCATACCAGGGGGTTAAGGTGTGAGAGATAGATAACAATTATTCATCTAGAAAAGAATCAGACATGGGAGCACTCTCGGGTATCACTATTCTTGACAAACTATTAGCCACAACATTCTCTAACCCCTTCTTATCTTTGATTTCTAAATCAAATTCTTGCAATAATATAATCCATCAAATCAGATGAGGTTTAGCATCTTTATTGGTGAGCAGGTATTTCAAAGTAGCGTGATCGGAATAGACAATGACTTTGGCCCCTAAAAGATATGAGTGAAATTTCTCTAGGGAAAAAACAACGGCCATAAGTTCTTTCTCGATGGTGGTATAATTCAATTGAGCATCAGCGAGAGTGCGACTCGCATAATATATCACCACAGGTTTCTTATCAATTCTCTAGCCAAAGACAGCTCCTATAGCATAATCTGAGGCATCGCACATGATTTCAAATGGCAGTGACCAATCCGGTGATTGAAGAATCGAAGCTTGGGTCAGGGCTGCCTTCAGGGAATGGAAAGCCTCAAGATAAGACTCATCTAGCTGGAGTGGAGTGTCCTTGACTAGAAGCTTAGCGAGCAGATAAGTAATGGTAGAGAAGTTCTTAATGAATCTTCTATAAAAACCCGCATGGCCAAGAAAAGAGCGGATTTGCTTGACAGACGAAGGGGGAGGAAGATTGGAAATTAGATCAACCTTAGCCTTGTCTACCTCTATTCCCCTTTCGAAAACAACATGGCCTAACATAATGCCTTCTCTTACCATGAAGTGACTTTTCTCCCAGCTTAACACATGATTAAATTCCATGCTCCTTTTTAGCACCTTAGTCAAGTTCTCGAAGCAATCTTCAAATGATGCACCAAACACAGAGAAGTCATCCATAAAAACTTTCAAAAATTCTCCCACCATCTCAGAAAATATTGCCATCAGACAACGCTGAAAGGTGGTAGTTGCATTGTAAAGCCCAAACGGCATTCTCCTGAAAGCAAACGTGCCATAAAGACACGTGAATGTAGTTTTCTCTTGATCACCTAGGTAGATTGCAACTTGATTGTACCCGGAGTAGCCATCCGAAAAGCAAAAGTATTCTTGTCCAGTCAGCTTTTCCAGAATTTGATCCATAAACAGGAGAGAGAAATGATCTGTCTTTGTCGTTGAATTCAATTTTCTATAGTCTACGCAAACTCTCCACCCCATTTGCAATCTCATGGGCACTTCTTCTCCTTTTTCATTTGTAACCACGGTTAGCCTGGATTTCTTTGGAACAACTTGTGTAGGGCTGACCCACTTGCTATCAGAGATGGGATATATGATCCCGGCATCCAACCACTTCACTACCTCTTGCTTAACCACCTCTTTCATGTTCGGATTTAGCTGACGTTGCATTTCTCTACTTGGCTTGGCATTGTCCTCTAAATAGAGGTAGTGCATGCAAACATACGTACTAATCCTTTTGAGGTCCCCCACAGACCAACCTATCACCTCTCTATGCTCCTTAAGGACATCTAAGAGTTGAGATTCCTGAGCGGAGGTGAGGTCAGAGGCAATTATGACATGTGATGTGTGATCAGGCCCAGATAAGCATATTTTAGAGAATCCAGAAGAGGTTTGAGTTCTAGAGCAAGAGGGTGTTCAAGAGATTGACGGGCAGGTTCGGATTGTAACGGAGGAAGTGGGTCTACCCTAGAGTAGGGTGCAAAAGAGAGAGGGAAGTCTTGAAGCAAGTTATCCTCTTCTACTGTGTCCTCGATATCATCCGGCATTTCTTCAATTAACTCCTCGAATACATCAATAACATTGCATTCTTCCTCTTGGTTTGGATATTAAAAAGCATTAAAAACATTCAAGAAAACCTTATCTCCTCCAAATGATATATCCATCATTCTCGTGGCACAGTTTATATTGGCCTTAGTAGTAACAAGAAAAGGATGTCCCAAAATAATAGGCATGTGCTTTAAATCCTGGGACGAGGCCATATCCAGAATGAGAAAATCCACCGAGAAAAAACACTCATGTACTTTCACAATCACATCCTCCAACAGACCCCTTGGAGTTTTTACTGAACGATCCGCCAACTGAAGGATTATTGAAGTTGGCTTTAACTCCCCCAGATCAAATTGCTCGTAAATGAAGGTGAGTAAAAGATTCACGCTAACACCTAAGTCTAGCAATGCTCGATCAAAAGTGACTCCACGTATGTCACATGAGATTAACGGGGCTTCGGAGTCCTTAAATTTTTTCGACAAATGATTCATTGCAACGGCACTAACATCCTCATATAAGCAAATCTTTTGTGTTACCGCCTTAGACTCCCTCTTTGGAGTACAAAGCTCTTTCAATAACTTCGCATATGTCGGCACATGCTTGATTACATCCAAGAGTGGAATATTAATATTAACTTATTTAAATAATTCCACTAATTCTTCCTGTTGAACCGGCATTTTCTTGTGAGCCTTCGACTTTAGAGCATCGAGAAAAGGGGCCTTTGGCACAAAATCTTGGGGTCCTTCATGAACCTTTGCCTTTCCTTTATCCAGCTTCTTCTCTTCACCCTCCAGCTTCTTTTTATCTTGTACAATCACTGACTCCTCTTCCTCACTATCACTTTCCACGTGGGCTTCTTGGCCCGAACTGCTACCAACTCCCCTAGCTTGATAAGGGTCTTCTAAAATCTTCCTGCTCCTAAGGGTAGATATATCCTTGGCATTCTTGAATTGAGGGCCCATAGGAGGAGGAGGCTGAGGTTGATTAGGTTGGGGAAGAATAGGAGCTCTCTGAGGGAATCCTAGAGGTTGATTCTTTGGATTAGCCACAGGTTGGCTAAGAAGTTGGCCGACATCTCTCCTCATATTCCTAGCAGTCAATTGCCCTATTTGACCCTCCAATTTGGCCATGGATTGTTGCTGAGACTGAATGAGTTGTTGGTGAGCAAGAATGGATTGATTCTAAGAAAGAAGAAGTTGTTGGAGCTAGTCAAATCTATCCTCGAAGTTGGGCTGAGGAGGTTGAATGGGCCGAGGTTGATACAGATTCTGAGCTGGATTCAATTTATTATAAGAAGGGTATTGCAGATGTTGGCCCTGAGAAAATTAAGCTTGATGGTATGTGTTGATATTTATTTGTCTATCTTCTATCTTTCTTTTGAAGTTTGAAAAGTGATATGGTAAGATGACAAACAAGCAATCAAATATCTACTCAAACCTATGAACATGTGATCATGAACCTAGGCAATCATAGCTAGCTCTAGCACGGGCATGCTATCTCAATCAAACTATGCTAAGGAAAAGGAAAACACACGCCGGGGCGTGGAGCAAGGAGTAAACAAAAACACACTGTGAAGGTGGAATAAGCAAGAAAAATAGAAAGATATGATGAAGAAGACAGCTAATGCCCAATACCAAGGAAAGATGTGATCGCCACCAAAGTAAAAATAAGTCAAAGACCTGAATATACCTTGGAAATAGGTGGATGAAACACCCGCCCACGGGAGAGAAAACCAGAGAAAGCCTACAGATCAACTTAGAAGTGACGGTCAGAACCCTGTGCGTTACTTGGAAGTGACGGCCACACGATAGACCGCCGGAAGAGAGTGACGCACCTGCACAAGACCGTCAGATAACCTGCAGTAACAAAGCTTGAATTCTTTTAACTCCAACTCTTTCAGCCGGCTAGAAGACCTGGGCCTCGTGTTAATGAACCTGTAAACTTGCCAAAGATGTAGAAAGACCAAACACAATAACCTCAATTAGTCCTTTTCACAAGCATAGCATCAATTCTCAAAGGACTTAACATCATCAAAAGGAGAGTGGATTACCGGGGAGTTTTTGGTTTTTTAACCCCTCTGGGTGTTTTAAAAGCTTAGGAAGATGTTTGTATGGTTAGAGGACAGCGAAAAATGTAGAGAAAGAGGAGGGACAATGCTTTGATTGAGGAAAAACCAGGGAAGAACTCAAGCATGCAATGATGAACTTGAAAGACCAAAACCAAAGTACTCCTTTGATTATGAGATGGATGGACGTGGGAAGCAGTTCCTCCTGGATGAAGATGGCTCCTGAGTTCGGTAGCACTTCGTCGTGAATTCAAATCTTCCTCCCCTCGGGCCATGAAGTCAAGGGTTCTATTTATAGACCCTCAAACTCTCAGGTTGAGCAGAGGATAATCAAGCAAGATAAAGAGATAACTCTTAGCAAATCCTCGAAGATAATATCACCAAGAGTCCATAGAATCGAACGGAAGGTCCTGAGGATCAGATTTGCAAGAGATATCCTCAATCCAAACCCTTATCTCGACCACGGAGTAGCAGAGAAAAGGCCTAAACTGCCAGGACTCTCGGAAGGAAGTAACGGCTTCACGACAGACCGCCACTTGGAAGCAACGCATCAAGGACCATCCGTTACTATCAACCTTATCCCTAAAAGATAAGATCAACGGGAAGAAGACACAACAAGTTGGACTCTTCAAGGAAGCAACGGCCAAGGCATAGGGCGTCAGAATGAAACAACGGCTGCACGACAGACCGTTATTATCAACATGGAATCAAAAGGATAAGCTTTAAAATGAGGCCTTAAGCCTTAGGACTCTTCAAAGAGTAACGGTCCAGGCCCCATGCGTTATAATGAAACAACGCGCCTGGTTCGGACCGTTATTACCATTGAGTTTCAAGAATAGCAATGAAGGGTTGCTAAGCTGTTGCCAACGAAATGCCACCAGGAGCCAATTCTTAATCCAGGAATTAAGACCCAAGAAACAGGCCTCAACTGATCAAGAGATTCAATGAAGAGTGAACCACTCGGAGCATCATATAGAATGAAACAAGGAGATGACCCGACTTATTGGGTATAAAACGGGTGTCAACAGATGCCCCTCCTTAACGTCCTCTTTGCAGGGGAGCGAGCGGAGGTGAAGCGAAAGTGAAATGGAACATGAAGATGAAGCGGAGTGTATCAAAAAGAGGGCGTTAAGGTAAACGACACCCGTTCTTTACCGACAAGTGATAGGAATTTTCTGGAAAACTTCAAACTGATCACAAGGAAATAGCCAACCAAAGGATGCATGTCTGGAGGAACTAACAATTAAGGAAAGGAAACAAGGCTAGCCGCCGGAGGCAACGGAAAGGTAAGAGAACTGATTAAACTCCAGACAGGAATCTTCAGCCAACCAAATCGAGCAACGAGATCAAAGGAAATCTTCTAATTCAGAGTGGAATGATTCTCCTCATCCAGAATCAAGAACACAGCTGTTCACCATCATTGATAAAATGAAGCTTCATGAATGCTCAAAGAATGCGTATGATGCATGCTGGGCTAAAGGAAAACAAAATCTTTAAAACAAATGCGAAGAAAGATAAAATACTAAAATACTCAAGAATAATACTGCTAGACCAGAGAAATCAGAGTCAGGACACCATCTGCAACCACGGCGTGCAAGATAGAACCATCGTCCCCAAATTTTCTAATCTAACGGCCTATCCAACGATTAAACATGTGAACTTAGATCATCATCATTTTTGTTTTAGGGGAACATCAGATCCCAGGACACATGAATGACCAGCCGGTTCTCGAGATAATATATCGTAAGTAACATATAGTAATGCATTAAGGGAGTGAGGGAACGAGATACAATACCTGACTTACCTGCCTGATGGACGATAAAGCATGACTTCACTCATAATTTCTTCCTGAAAGATAGGTTAGCCAACAATAAATATGAAAAGGAATCAAGGCATAACCATTGTACGTGCAAGGGACATCAATAAGGAACATTAATGCAGAACATGGCACTATTTTGACATCAATTAGACTTTTTAGTTCATCAAGAAATCTGCAAGCATATAACGGTCTTATGAAAGGGCGTCACACTAAGCAACGGATCACCCCTGGTCCGTCATAAGTCAGGCGGTTCACATTCTTCAATAAAACAGTCCAACACATGTAACGGTCACCTCAAGGCGCGTCAGAAGGATGTAACGGTCTGTCGATAGACCGTCGCATTTCCTGAGTTTTCAAAAAAAAACAACCGAACGGTCACGGCCCATTCATTCCAAACCCAACGCCCCAACAAACCAAAACCGAGAGAGCTCCGGTGATTCCAGCCCCCACCACCGCAATGGCCGACGACAAGGCACCCCAGCCGCCACCACAGAAGAGGGGGATAGGGAAGAAGATGGCCATACGGCGGTTCCACCGCCGGCTCGAACGGGAAGCGATCCTGCCGGTGGAAGAGGAACAACCGACGAGGAGAAGCCCAATCGAAGAAGAAGAAGTCCCCACGGCTGTGGAGGATCAAGGAGAAGCCTCATTGGGTGCAAAAGAGCCCAAAGAACCAGAGAAGAAGAGGAGGAGAGGCATGGACCGTGAGGTAGGCCCCCCTTGCCTTAATTCAAAATTTTGATTTTTTTGTGTTTTATTTATGAATGCATGTGGGGAATAGGGGTAGAAATGGGTCTACGAACCCCCTAGGAGCAATTGTAGGCCATTTGGCCATAGTGGAAGACCACAGGGATGCAAGGGAAAAATTTCCCAAACGCAGTCAATGTGACGGTCCTACCAGCGACCGTCACTTGTCTGACGCATCATGACGAGGCCGTCACAAGCAAGCGACGCCCCATCCCAGGGCCGTCACTCATGCCAGGGACTTAAGCTATTTTTTAGGGTTTTCAGTTTTCAAATTTTTGTTTTGTTTTCAATTATGAATGTTTGTGCAATGATTATATGATGCAAATTGGACTAATTAATGATCTAATATGCAATGCAGGGGAAGAGACGATCGCGGATCTCCTGGCTACAGATCCGGGCAGTGTACCAGGCATTGCCCGACTACCAGAGAGAGAGATTAGCCGGCATGGGATTCATCGAGGTGCTCAGCATCGAGGTGATCCGGATGGACACGCCGCTACTGTACGCTTTGCACGAGAGATGGGACCCGATCAACAGAGCTTTCATCTTCCCGTGGGGCCACATGATCCCCATGCTGGAAGATATAGCGAGGATTACAGGACTGAGAGTCCACGGAGCCGCAGTGACCGGGTGGACATACGGTGACTACCGAGAGATGGCGCAGCAGCTGCTCGGGCTAGATTTGATCAGACCGGGATAGTCCTCCTCTCAGCTTTCGAGATCAGTGCTGCAGGAGAGCTTGGGACTGAGAGGAGCGGCGATCGCCGTGGGAGAGCTACCTGAGGAGCATCTGGGTAGAGTGATAGACCAGGTGCGCCCTCGCGTGGCGGCAGAGGCAGGACCAGAGGGAGATAGAGTGCTCAGACGCTTCATGATGCTGCTATTTGGGAAGCTCCTCTTCGCGACTCGGGCAGACGTCATCAGCTGCAGACTGCTGTCGATGATAGAGGATTTGGGCAGAGTCAGGAGGTACGCCTGGGGAGCGGCAGTGCTCGCATTCTTGTTCGAGTCCCTCAGCACCACGGACCGGCAGACGATGCTGGGCGGTTTCTCACCTTTCCTACAGGTAAATGCAATTTAAATGCTTTCTATATGATTATGATTATGCTGTGATTATGCCATGCGACTGTCTTGATTTCTAAATGCAGATCTGGAGCTACATGTATCTCCCGGGCATCGGGAGAGGTGCACTACTCCATCCCGACCGCATACCGATCGCGAGGCGTTGGTCGGTGGCGAGGGACACAGGGTCGATCATCAGACTGACCCGGACGATCCAGGATGACCTAGACTCCTTCCCACATACGTCGGTGAGTCCAGAACTCAAAATGATTTCTATATGCTTCTATATGCTAATAAATGCTTTTTAAATGCTCATGCTTTTAATGCTTCTATATGCTAATGCGGATGAATGAACTAAATGCTCTCAGGTGAGATGGACCCCATACCACGGCGAGGGTTATACGGGACAGCCCTGGGTGGAGGCGGCTTTATCGTACCGGGGACGAGACATATGGCTGCATTGCATCCACATCATCGAGCCTCTGCACTACAGGCTGATCCTGCTGACCCGGGGACTTCACCAGCCCGAGGTGACCTTTCCACGCCATAGCGATGACCACCCCGGCAAGTCAGCAAGGGGCATCAGCGGCAATGTGGATTGGTGTGCCCGGAAGGCGAAGTACGTCCACAACTGGAATAGGCGGGGCCGAGTAGTGAAGGAACGAGACGAGAGCGACGAGGCATATCTGAAGGCCTTTGCTCGACTCTACGGCGACCGGGTGTACCGAGGTACCCGACGACCGGTATGCAATTCTAAACCCAAAACTCTTTCTATATGCAAAAATGCCATGTGATGGATGTATTGACTCATGCTCTCGACATGCAGCTAGACCCTGAGGGACGGATCACTGAGCTGGAGGGATTACTCCATTCCACCATCCAGCAGCGGGACGGGTACCGGACCCCTCTAGAGCTCCTGGTGAGATTGTAAAACCTAGAAAAATGCTTATGATTATGACACTTGATGTTTATGATGCACATGCTGATTAACCATGGTTCCTAAAAATGCAGCGGGCCGAGAGAGCCCAACGAGCCGGACCGGATGCCCCATCGTCTTCCTCACAGCCTGCGGGAGACAGGGCTGAGCAGGAGGCTGATTTTGCTCGGGCGGTTGCCCTGGCCGAGGAGGCGGAGGCCACCCTCGCGGAGCGGGTAAGATGCTAAAATGCTCATGCTTATGACTATGCCTAAAAATGCCATATGATTAATGATATGATGTAAAATGCAATCTACAGGTGAGGGAGCTAGCAGCAGCAGTGGCCGTGGCCAGGCAGGCGAGGATAGAGGCAGAAAGAAGCCGGGCTGAGACTGATCGAGCCCGGGCGGAGATAGAGCTTGTACGGGCAGAGATGGCTCGACTGAGAGCGGAGACCCCGCGACGCTTGGATGAGGCGGAGGGTGAGCGACTACGGACGGAGTTAGCCCGGGCTCAAGCTGAGGTGGAGCAGCTCCGTATCGGGATGGCGTACCTGGATCGCTACCGGACTGAGGCACGGGAGATGCGGCGTCAGATCTTCACGCTGAAGATCGAGCTGCGGACGCTGGAGCGGACGGTCCGGATGATGGGCCAGGGACCGGAGCGGAGTGCTTCTCAGAGTCGGGCACGGCAGAGTGCTGCCCCGAGCGGCTCGGTAGGGGATTTCCTTGTCAGCTCCTCCGGCCAACTGAGGAATGAGAGGGCGGAGCGGGGACTGCAGGAGGAGAGTGCCTCCATAGCGCCACCACCCGCGAGGAGACCCGAGGATAGAGAGGATGATGGCGGTCTGGCGGATAAGCCGGCCGAATGATTTTTATGTTTTCTTATCACTTGTATGTAACTTTAAAAAAAGGAATGAGATCTTTTTTGGGGTTTTCTGTTTGTTTAGTGAATGAAAGGATGTGTGTTTGATTGTGCAGGGACGGATGAAATGAATGAATGGATGAATGAGTCATAGGCAGGAATGTGTGCATGAGTTTTTTGCAGGAATGTATGTGTGAAAATGCAGAGAGAATGAGGTGTACAATGCGAGAGACCGCCAGGTCTAGGCAAGGGCAGAAGGAATAGCCAGAATTCAGCAGCAGAGAAAGTAACGGTCTAGCCTCAGACCGTCATAATCAAACGATGCGTCGGTGAAAGGCCGTTAATCATAACAGGGGCCCATCCTGGTAGTAGGGCTTCAGGAGAAACGACGGCCAACGGCAGGTGCGTCAAAGACAAATAACGGACAAAGACTAGACCGTTGATCATGGCAGAATGATGGTTGTCAGGACAGCTAACAGAAAATGCGACGGCCTGAGGGAGACACGTCATAGTGAAGCAACGGCCAAAACCAGGGCCGTTAGGAAGTGCTTAGCCTAGAAGAGAAAGGACTGAGTGGATGAGAGTATAACGGCTCAAGATTCGCGCGTTACAAGAAATGACGGTCAGGCCTTAGACCGTTAATCTTCACAGAACATGATCGGGGAATTAAACCCACAGGAAAATGCGACAGCCTAAGGTTGGCGCGTCGGAGTGAAATAACGGCCGTATGATAGACCGTTAGATCCTGGGTTGTATTCCGAGACGGATTGAGCCGTGAGGACTTAAACCCGAGGCTTAGCCACCTAATCCCTTACTAGAACTTATCTAGATTGAAGATAAAGCCTTCCAACTCAAGTCTTATCCTTTCAAAGCCAAAATTAAACCTTCAAGACTTGGAAACTCAACCAAAAAATCGTATCTTTGCTGTAAACCTCTGCTTTAGGGTTGAATAACCTCTCCTAAGGGCAGAAATCAAGATGAAGAGAAGCTTTGAGGTGATGGCCACGGAGGAGAACGTCTACATCGGACCTAAAGCTGCCAGAAAAGAACATGGAGAGCTCCAACGGTTGACATCAATTCCCAAGCACTTAAGCTCCAACGTTCAAAGGGTGGTAAGTCCCTCAACAACACATCCAAGTCCAGAAAATTCTGCACTTCAATTCATTTTATGATTTCTTCTTCTCCTTCTTTCTTCAAGCCTGTTCCTCGCCCAAGATGCTACTCTAATCTGAAGTGGGTGGCTCCCATGGTAAAGGCCCTCCCTATAGAAGTCACATCCATCCTTAAAGCATGGCACCTTCAACCCCTCTTGGTTTTGGGTAAAAAATTCTAGAAATTATCCTTATATTGGCCAAGTATTTTAGCACTTGTGGAACTATGGCATCCACAAACTCATACCTTTATCTTCCCTTCCTTCGAAGCAACAGTCCTATTAGAAGAGGTAGAGACCTACCTAGCCCTTCCTAAGACTAAGGCGGGGGATGAAGACCGAGTTTGCTATACAATAGAGCCTATTGACCCGTCCTTGATCTTGAGTGACTTCATTCATAATCCAAAGGACGTGAGGACCATGATCAGCCCGCATCATGTTCACTTGATACCCTTGGCACAATGGATAGTGTCTCATTGTAAAAACAAGTGGGAGAGACATGAAGTAATAGCCAAGGCGGTGGCGGTTTGCTTGTGCGGGGTCTTCCTTTTTACTACGACCGACCACCTCTTAGACATCCAAAATCTTAGCATTATTAGCGGGCTGTGGCGGGGAATGTCTATCTCTCAAGCGGTCCTCTCATACCTCTATGAAGGACTAAGCTCGGCTTGCCTAGGAGGTCCTTTGTTCGGCTCCATGATACTCCTTGAGTGCTGGATGGGAGTGAGAATCAAATTCCTTCCTAAGGAAGACATAACTTTAGCTAGCCGAATCTTCGGGAACCACCCTCTCTTCTTCATTGGAGGGGAATTTGGATATTCTTCTCAGGTTGAATGCAGGACGGCGGATAAGAAAACTCGGGATGAATGGCGCCTCTTTTTCAACACTTTGCCAATGGACAAGTTCATTATGTGACCAAGAATCCTTCGAAGCACTTTTCTCAAAATACCGCGACATCAAGGCCTGGTCCTCTAGCTAGTGGGGAATACTACCATGGCGATCTACAACCCGCACCGGTGCCATCTTCAGATCAGACTACCTCGAACCGATGTTTCTGCACTATCACACTACCCTCCCCTTTTACCTAGGAAGATGGGGACCGAGGGAGATGAACGAGCAGTCCGAAACACACTGATCATGTGGGAGATCAGCAAGGTGCGCCCGTGGCAAGCAGAAGTTGAAGAGAATGACGAAACACGCCGAGATTACGTGAAAGAGTTGAGAAGAATCCACCCTCTTGCGGATAAGAAATTGAATGTATCTTGATTTTCTTTTTGTTCATGAGGGATGTTATGTGTATTTGATCATCAGAGCTTGTTTTATCAAGAATTATATTTCATTAAGCTTGCTCGAATGAGATGAAATTGCCACAGTTGAATGGGCTTGAGTTTCGTGTTTTGAATGGCTTGGAATGACGTGAACAGGCAGAGCCTCTGGTGATAGAAACGGATATGCAATGGGCCGCTACAAGGAAATAACGGTCTTACGACAGGCCATCAGAATGAGAGTAACAATAGAACCCTGTCTCTGAAGGATATGACGGATAGGCGTTGGGCCGTTATAAGCAAGTAACGGTATTCTCCAGACCGTTATAGTGATGGCTAGTGAAAGAAAGAAGGCCCATGCCTGAAGGAAAATAACGGTCGAAGAGGGGGCCGTTATGCGACTGTAACGATCTGATGTTGGCGCGTTACATACCTTGAACCTGCATAGTCGTGAACCTTTTTGCTTTGAATCTTGTCCCTGCATTCTGCACACATTTTAAACATGAATCAAGTTAGATCTGTTCTTAGACTCAACCCCTTGCCTTGAAGCAAGTTAGATAATGACCGTTTCTTGATATTCGGTCAAGGGGTGGAGCCTTTATTAAATAGGCGGAAACATAATGAAAATGCAAATGCATGCTATGCACATGATGGTATTTTTGGGAGTTTTGGAAAATATTTAATGTTTTTGGATTTTTTTTTAAAAAAATTGTTTTGTTTTGGATTTTTTTTGAAAATATTTGATGTTTTTGGATTTTAAAAATATTTGATTTTCTTAGATTTTGATCATATTTGATGTTTTTGGATTTTGAAAATATTTGATTTTTTTTTGATTTTGAGAATATTTGATTTTTTTGGATTTTGAGAATATTTATTGTTTTTTTGGATTTTGAAAAACCAGTGCCTCTCTAGCAACGCGAACCCTTCCTTGTTTTAGATTGAGTCCCGAGATTGGCGTGTAATAGTGGGACAACCCCTAGCCAAGACCTAACCATCCTGACGGTGTTTCTACCAATGCCATACCCAGGGTACTAATCTTAGTCCTAAAAGGAAAAAAGATCATGGGGGTAAGCTTAGGCCAGATATGGGAGTTTTTAGGACTTGATTTTCTCACCGCACAACCCTATTAGAGATTTGGTCTGTTGCACCGGGGCTTTTTGCGTCCGTCATCGAACCTTTGTCCACCCTAGGCATGCATGCGACCGGGCTCATAACGTCCCGTGGGGAACTGTACTGCCACTCTTGTCATGCCTAGCTTCCTTTTCTCCTTGGAGTTTTCGGAAATTCAGAATTTGTAGACCTTTGAGATAACGCTTTTGATTTTGTCGTAAAAAGCAGTCCTTTTCTTTTCTTTTCCTTTCTTGCTTGTGGCGTCAGGTCATAACGGACTTGCCCCTATTTGAGACCTCCTCTCATTAGGGTGTTTGGATTGGTTGTCGCCTCCTTATTCACTCATTGCCCCTGGATTCAGCCGAAGAATGAAGCGGACAGGGACTTCGACTTTCCCCTAAGGCATGGCCAAGGAGAAACGCTGTCTTTTAAACAAGGAGCCTGACCAGGGATGTCGTGTGGTGTGTGATTGCCTTACTCGGGACCCTTCCTTTGAAAAAAATAGGAAGGAAGATCTTGCTGCCGGGGAAGCACGTGGTTTATACTCTAAGGAAAGAAACGCTTAAGATACAACCCATTCCACGGGTGAGAGAGCTCCTCACCTTCCGCATTCATTAAACGATAAGCATTCCCTGGATAAGCCTCTTTTATTACAAACGGCCCTTCCCAGTTAGGTTGCAATTTAGACCTAGGACCTGCAGACCGAATGAATTTACGTTTCAAAACAATATCACCCGTCATGAACTTACGTTCAATCACCTTCTTTTGAAAATAGCGCGAAACCCTCTTTTGATAAACAGAAACGTGATCGGCCGCATTCATCCTCTTCTCATCTAAGAGTTCCAACTGGACCAGCAACGCCTCTCGACGTTCATCGAGATTAAGTTCCTTATCGAGCTGCACTCTAAGGGAAGGGATTAAGATCTCATATGGGAGCACCGCCTCCATCCCATAGGTCAGGGAATAGGGAGTTTGTCCCGTAGGAGTACGGACGGAGGTGCGGTAAGCCCACAGAGCTTCCACCAATCTTTCTGGCCAATCGGAAAATTTATGAGATTCGCACGTTTTTTTGATGATTTTAAGAAGGGTTTTATTAGTGGCCTCGGCTTGACCGTTGCCTTGAGGATAATATGGAGATGAATGATGCAATGTAATTTTGAACTTCTTACATAGGTCCTTAAGCTCTTGGGAGACGAACTGGGGTCCGTTGTCGGTGATGATGCTACTTGGCACTCCGAACCGCGAGATGATATTCTTCATGATAAAGCGGCACACCGTTGTAGCTTTGATCTCTGCGTACGCCTCGGCTTCGGCCCATTTGGTGAAGTACTCAGTAGCGGTGAGGATAAAGGATTTTTGCTTGATCTGAGAATTAGGATCACCGAGCGGGCCAACAACGTCGAAAGCCCACATAGAGAAAGGCCAAGGAGCAGTCATAGGATGGAGAGACGAAGCTGGAGAGTGAATTTTATCAGCATGGATTTGACATTTAAGACACCTCCGGACATAGAGGGAGCAATCTTCCTCTAGAGTGGGCCAATAGTAGCCCTGCCTAAGGATCTTCTTCGCTAGAGCCTGGCCATTGACATGACCTCCACACTCACTAGAATGGGCCGCTTCAGCCACTTTCCAAGCTTCTACATCATCCAAGCATCTCATGAGCATTCCATTAGTAGCGCGCCTATACAGTTCTCCTGCAATGATAGTGTACCTTGCGGCGGCTCTTCTTATTGCTTTACGCTGCTCGGCTTTTGCCCCTTCTGGGAATGACCCTTCCTTGCAAAACAATTCAATTTCATGATACCAAGGCAATTCTTCTTCGTCCAGAATCTCCTCTAGTTCTGTTTATGAAACTTCCTTGAGATCTTCCTTCTCAGCTCTCGCCTCTACAGCTTTCCTAAGGTTGATGAACCAAGGATCTTGAAGAGAGGGTGCGTCCAATCTCTAGATGACGATGGTCTCAGTGCTACGACTGAGAGGGAAAGCTAAGGAGGAAGCAAGAGATGCCAAAGCATCAGCTAGAATGTTCAGAGAACGGGGAGTATGGATATAGATCAGCTTACGGAATCGCTTAGCAATGAGTGTGACCAAATCTTGATAAGGCTTGAGCTTGGGGTCACGAGTACGGTAAGTGGACAGAACTTGCCGTAGGACGAGCTGAAAGTCTCCTATGATGTTCAAATAACGCGCGCCTAGAAGATAGGCGTGCTTCAAGCCGGCCAGGAGAGCCTCATACTCAGCGATGTTGTTGGTAGCAGGAAATCGAAGTTGATAAGCGAAGGGGATGGTTACTCCTTCTGGAGTAAGCAACATAGCACCGATCCCTTGGCCTTGGGAGTTGAGTGCACCATCGAAGTGTAAAGACCAAAAGGGATGATTAGAAAGGACAGAGAGATGCTCATCAGGGAAATCATCTTGAATAGAATCGGTGTGAGGAATAGAAAGATGTGCAAGATGCTCAGCAATGGCATATCCTTTGACTGCCTTCTGAACAACAAAGGTGATGTCGAACTGAGAGAGGAAGCTCTGCCAGCGAGCTAACCTACTAGAAAGGACGGGTTTTTCTAAGAGATAACGGATCGGGTCCATTCTAGAGATCAACCTAACTGGGTGGGCGAGAAAGTAATGTTTAAGCTTCTGAGCTACCCACACTAAGGCGGCACAAGTCTTCTCCATAGCAGTGTACTTGGATTCAGCTGGATTAAACAGTCGAGAGAGGTAGTACGCAGCCCGCTCCTTCCCTTCATCATCTACTTGTGCTAAGACCGCCCCTAGGGAGTCCTCAATACCCGAGATGTATAGGATTAGGGGTTTCCCAGGGACAGGAGGTTGCAAAACCGGGGGATTGGATAGATACTCTTTGAGGTCCTAATAGGCCTTCTGACAATCTTGATTCCATTCGAACTTGACCCCCGCCTTAAGCAATTCATAAAATGGACGACACCTCTGAGAATGCTGAGATATAAATCTTCTAATGAATTGCAGTCTACCAATCAATCCTGGAAGTTCCGAAATGTTCTTTGACGGAGGCATGTCCATGACGGCCTGTGCTTTATTAGGATCAATCTGGATCCCCCGTTTGCTCACTATGAACCCTAACAACTTCCCTGAGGAGACTCCGAATACACACTTCTTCAGATTCATCTTAAGCTTGTACTCCCTGGCTCTCTGCAGCACCTTAGCCAGGATAGAGGGATGTTCTTCCTTAGTTCTTGACTTCACTAGGATGTCATCCACGTAAGCTTCCATATAGATATGCATCATGTCGTGGAAGATGGCCATCATCGCCCTTTGATAGGTGGCACCTGCGTTCTTTAGACCGAATGGCATAACCACATAACAATACGTGCCCCAGGGCGTGGTGAAGAAAGTTTTCTCTTGATCTTCCGGAGCGAGACAGATCTGATTATAGCCCGAGTACCCATCCATAAATGATAGCGCCTCATACCCGGCAGTGTTATCCACTAGGACGTCTATATGGGGTAGCGAGAAATCATCTTTGGGACATGCTTTGTTTAGATCCCTGAAATCAATGCATATGCGCACTTTTCCATCCTTCTTGAGAACAGGGACTATGTTTGCCACCCACTGAGGATACAAAACTACTCTGATGAATCTAACTTTGTGTAGTTTGTCGACCTCTTCTTTGATCCGTAAGGCCATGTGGGGGTGAAATCTTCTTGACCGTTGTTTCACAGGTGTTGCCCCTGGTTTAAGCACGAGTCGATGTTCCACTAAAGAGGGGTCAAGACCTGGCATGTCCTCGTAAGACCAGGCGAAGGAATCGCTATACTCCCTCAGGACCTTAATCAATTCCTCTTCTACTTGTGAAGGGAGATTAGTAGCAATCATGATGGGCCTTGGGTCTTCTTCGGTTCCTAGATTGATTTCCTTTGTAGGTTCGTCCACCGACGACGACGGCTCGTCGCATCTTTTCAATCCTTGTGCGTATAAGTCGGCGGTGTCATCTACATCACTGTCTTCATTAATTGGATCCTTCTCATCCACAATCTCATAGACGCCTAATCCGTCATCGCTCCACACCCCTTCTATTTCCTCGTCGTCTTCAATTACGATTGCCGTAGCAACAAATTCCGGGCACTTCAAAAGAGCATGGCAGCGCTGAGCTAAATCTTGCAAGAATCTATCAGGAACAGACCGGGAAGGATGCGCCAGCTTGCACGGCTCAGCAGAGGAAGGGTTAAAAGACCTGGAACAAGACCCTACTTCTCTAGACCTGACTGACTCTACTTCCCTAGACTCGACGGACCCTAATCCTAACCTAGGGGACAGAAGACCTAGTGGAAGGGAAGGTGCAGGGGACTCGTGCCCCTGGGAGGAAGATGGCGACAGGATAGCGTAATCTTCCACTAAAATCTCTGTTTCAAATTTGACATTTTTTTTTGGAGATCAGCGGAGACTACACAGCAAGATGGAGGAGGTGGGAGCTGCATAGGGAACAGCTCAGGGAAAATGCAGTCGAAGAAAGGATCGGAAGAAGAGAACCACATCTCGTGGAGTTGGGCGTTGGGAGGAGGATGAGTGAAGAGAGTGGATAGATCAATGGGTGGGCACTTCCCGCAAGCACAAGGAACAAATAGAATCTCGGGTGGATCAATGAAAGATGGATTTATTATGATGGGAGGAAGGCGGGGTATGAAGTCCCCTTGCTGGAAAATAGATTGGAGGCGTGACGGAGACCAAGAAAAGGCAATTGGGGGGCTCCCCTCCTTTTGTAAATCAACAATAGGCTGCTTCTTCGGCCTCCATTGCACCAGTTGAACCTCTTGCTTCTTCTGACATTCTTCCTCATGAAAGAGCCCTTGTAAGGCCTGACTGTAGTCGAGCATGTCATCATCTGACCCTCCTGGCAAGGGCGGCGGACTGGCAATTGGACAAACTGTATTCCTTTCTTGCTGAACCAGATTTGGAGCTAATGTGCCAAGCTGGAGAGGCCCTTTGACAAAATGCTGACGATAATCCTAGGTGAGCGGCCCAGAATCACCCATCATAGATAATGCTGTCTCTTTGTAGCCGAGACCTCTCCTACCCATTTTTCTTCCCTTAGGTATAGGCTTAGTCATCCCTTGCAGTTGCGCACCGAGGCCTCTCCCCGGTTGATAGCCCAGTTTCAATATAATGTTCCACCACTTTGAATCTCGAATCTGCGGCTTCACTTTGACATTAACTGGAATAGCAACGGGCTTAGGGGATGTGTAAGCCCAAGGAAAGTTCAAATCCAACACTGACAGAACGGGCCGGCTGCTTGGCCAGAGTGTGGGAAGAACCTGCTCTGAAATAGCCTTTACTGACTGTACTGTGGATAAGCTCTTAACTTTGACGACCCTCCCTTGGAAGGGGAATTTAATGCACTGATGTGCGGTGAAGGGCACGGCGCCGAGTGTGTCAATCCAGGGACGACCCAAGATAGCCTTGAACATAGGGTCGATATCAAGAACATAGAATTCCACGGCCATAGTAAGGGGCCCGAGCTCTGCCTGAATGGTGACTACGCCGTGACATGCTCGCCTTGAGTTGTCATATGCTGCTATAGTGGTGGGGGTAGGCCGTAGTAACTCTTCAGATATGTTGCATGCTCGGAGGGTGCTGAGTGGCCAAACATTAATTGAGGCCCCTGTGTCAACCAGCGCTGCCTCAATGTCAACTTTGTTCAGGGTAATTGTTATGCAGAGTGGCATTTGCCGAGCCCCCGGAGGTGCAAGCTCGATTTCAGAGAATGTGATTGCCGGCCCTTTGGAGATAGTTGCCAGTGCCGTTGGTAGGCTATCAACTGCCATGTCTTCGCTAACCATTACCTTCTGTAAGAAGTCCCTCAGCGCATCCTGATGAAGGGTGGACCTTTTGATCAGCTCCAGCACAGATATTTTGGCGGGTACTCGATCCAGATGATGTAGCAAGTCATATTGAGTACCCGACAAAGGTTCAGTTTCTTCTTGCTTGGCCACCGGCTGAGAGGACTGGGGATTAGAAGTAGTAGCGTAATTTCGATGGAACATCTTCCCGCTCCTTAAAGCACAATTTGCCGCGGCATCTGAAGATAGTATGATGGGCCCTGCTGGATGGATGAATGGAATAGGTGGTGCGGGGGAGGCGGTTTGGTGAAGCGTAGGGTTGGTGAGGTTAATGGGCAGTGCGCGGATGATGGATGAAGGATTGGTGGAAGGCAGGGTGGTGAGGAATGTTGATACGGGTGGAGGGAAGGCTAGCGGCTGGGTAAGAATGGGTGAAGGATTGGGTGGTGGTGTGGTGACGGTGATGGGAGTAGGTGATGTATGGTATGATGGAATGGAGAGTGGTAGAGGATTTGCTGGAGTGGGTGTGAATGGGAGGACGAGTTGAGAGGGCGTCGGCTACGCAGGGACGATGAAAGGAGGATTGCGGTGATTATGGTGGAGGGCCATGACCCGCGGTGTGGCGCCATCATCATCGAAAGACCATCCGGCATTGGGGGCCGGTGGCTGGACCATGTTTACTTGCACTGGTGCTGGCGGCTGCTGCTGAGGAGCGGGTGGATGATTTGGCATCGGGTTCTGATGGATGCCCAGGTCTTGTACTTGTTGTGGTTGCTACTGTTGTGGCGGCTGCTGTTGTGGCGGCTGCTGCGGCTGCGGTGCTTGATGCTGCTGCACTTGCTGCCCCTGCGGCTGCCTTCTCTTTTCTTTAATCTCAACAATGGCCCTATGCATTTCGGCCCAGTCGATTCTCTGCCCTTCATGTAGGTCATACACAAGATCTCGAAACTGAAAACACCGTTCTATGGTATGGCCCGGCTGCTGGTGGAACATACAATACTTAGTCTGATCGACTGCCGGGTTCCACACGGGCCGTTCCGGAGGAAGATGGATTGCATTTACTGACATGAGTGCCGAGAAGATATCTGTAAGTGTCTCCGGCAATGGAGGATACTGGGCTCTCCTGGGAGTCGGGCGCTTGCTATTTGGATTGTTGTTGTTGTAGCCGTTGGGTGGAGGGACGTTATGGTATTGTGGTGGTGGTGATGGTTGTTATGGTGCGGCGAAGGTGTTTTGCGGAATGGTGAAGGCGAGGGGAGGGTTTTGTGGAGTGGCTTGGAAGTTTTGCGGAGCGGAGTTTTGTGGATTGCAGGGGTTTTGGTTGTAGCGAAAAGGTGCGGCCTGATATGGAAAAGCAACGGCTTGTACTTGCTCATTTGTTTGGACTCCCTCAGTAACCGGCCCTTGTGGTTTCTTGTGGTACTTGGGCTTTTGGTTTTCAAAGAGGGAATGGATAGGGGAGTCCTTGAATTGAGTCTGGATGAAGCGCGCCCGGCTATAGAGTTGATGCATGTTGGCTATGTCATTCATGGCCAGGATGTTGCGGAAGGTCAGGGTGGCATTGGAAATCAGCAGTTTGACCTTTTCTTCCTCCGGAATGTGGCCCGGTACTCTAGCGGCCATTTGTCTCCACCTGTCTGCATAGGTGGCAAACTCTTCATCCGGCTTCATCTTCTCGGCCACTAGATCTGTAAATGAATATTCAGGGCCGACCCTGTCTTGGAACCGCTGGATGAATTTATCCTTTACTACCTTGAAACTCTCGGCCTCTTCCAGTGGTAGAGAATAGAACCATTCCAGAGCAACACTGTCCAAAGATCGGCGGAATAAGTACGCCATGAGGCGATCATCATATTGGAACTGCGCCGATTCATAAAGAAAATCCCTCACATGGATGAAGGGATTGCTATTCCCATCGTACTTGCGATAGTTGGGGAGCTCTGATTGCGGAGGGAACAGGATGTTCTGGAAGCTCGGAATAGGAATATCGGCCAAGGATTGTGGGCCAACCCTTTTCTGGAGAAAGTCGAGTTGTTGCTGCATGGTGGCCCACTTGTCAAGCAAGTCCTGCTCTCGGGAGGGAGCAGGGGTAGTGAAGGATGCCGATTGTATTTGAGGGGCAGATGGAACGACTGTAGCAACGGGCGGGAGCCCGTAAGAAGGAGTGGAAGGATAGACAGTGGAAATAGGAGGCCCGTAAGAAGGATATTGGGCCTGAGATAGACCCGGATTAGACTGATTTTGGGCCACTCCTTGCTGAGGGCGTAAGAAATCGGAAGGGTTCATAAGGGGCTGCGGAGCTACCGAACCAGAGTTGTGATGATCCACCTGGACAAAGGAAGGGATAGGTGACTTCCCTTTATCGAAAGATTGATGGGCTGAATTAGAAGATTGGCCCATCTCCATGCCAGCGAAAGTGATGGTCCGGGGTTGGATCGGAGTGAGATCAATCGGAGTGGGCTGAACGGACGGCCCAATAATGGAAGGATTAGATTGACCTTGGATAGTGGTAGAGGGAGAAGCATTGGACCCTTGCATAGCTTGATATAGAACTTGGAGTTGGGTTGGGTCCAATTGGGCCATCATATGAAGGACGGAGCCCGCGGAAGGAGTAGAGAGAGAAGGGGTAGCTTGACCACCTTCCATAGAAGTGGAGGATGGGAGAGGGGCAGTCCCCTCTCTAGAGGAAAATGTAGTAACCCTAGGGGGGTTTTCAAGGAGCCCTTGAGGAAGAGAGTCCTCTTGGGAGCGAGGAGGATTGAAGGATGCCATGGTGGACTTGAAGAGGGGATTAGAATAGAACGTGAAGAAGGAACTGACTCGAGAAGATGATTCAGACGGACGAAAACAACTCCACATGCAACGGACAACCTTGACAATATGCAAAGCAACCAATACAAAAAAAGAAACACACAATAAGCAACCAACTTAGGTGATTCTAACAAGATGTAAATGATAAAAGATGAAGACACCCAAAATCAACCAAGTTGTTTAAGATGATGCAACAAGGTTCTTATGATTTCTCCTTTGGAACTTTAGTGAATTGATTGATATGTGCTCTCAACAATGGGTTCCTAGTAGGAGATGGATATGGGACTTGGTTTGACTCTCAGTGGGATCACTCCTTCACTTATGCAACCCTAGACACGTGGTAGGAAAGGTACAAACGGCCCGGCGTTCGTGTGGGAATCCACGGCTCGCGGGGACTTATGGAGGTCCCTGCTGTGATTTCCTAGTCGTCCCCAAGGAATATGGAGACAAGAGGTCCTCACAACAAGGTAGGAAAATGCAGTCTAACGTATGGAAAGATGAATGACCCTATGTGCACCGGAGTGCATGCAAAGTCTAGCCTAGAATCTAACAATCAATGGTGCACACAATGATATGTAGATATGAGCAAAGCAAGAAGGAGGGGAATTATCACCCAAGCAATAAGTCACAGCAAAGACTGCGAAATAAATGCACCTCGGATGCGTACCTGCCATTAGAATAACGGTAGAAGGACCCTGCGTCAGAGCACAATAACGGTCAAAGGCCAGACCGCCAGATAATATATAACGCAGGGGGATGAGACCGTCGGATGAGCCAGGGAACCAAAACCAGACAGAAGTGACCGGAAAGCCCGTGGAAGCTCACACAGCAGAACCAAAGTGGCGGTCTAATGCCCCTGCGTCAGAGGACTGTGACGCGGGGACACCGGGCCGTCAGAGAACTCAGAAAACCAGAATGAGCAGTAATCAAAGGGGAAACAAAAGGCAACTCAACAAGCAGATGATGGCAGGTTTAAGCAAGAATCAAAAGCACAATTGGCATAAGTTGTCCCACCGTGATCGCCAAAAAATTATCTGTTGATATTTATTTGTCTATCTTCTATCTTTCTTTTGAAGTTTGAAAAGTGATATGGTAAGATGACAAACAAGCAATCAAAGATCTACTCAAACCTATGAACATGTGATCATGAACCTAGGCAATCATAGCTAGCTCTAGCACGGGCATGCTATCTCAATCAAACTATGCTAAGGAAAGGAAAACACACGCCGGGGCGTGGAGCAAGGAGTAAACAAAAACACACCGTGAAGGTGGAACAAGCAAGAAAAATAGAAAGATATGATGAAGAAGATAGCTAATGCCCAATACTAAGGAAAGATGTGATCGCCACCAAAGTAAAAACAAGTCAAAGACCTAAATATACCTTGGAAATAGGTGGATGAAACACCCGCCGACGGGAGAGAAAACCAGAGAAAGCCTGCAGATCAACTTAGAAGTGACGGTCAGAACCCTGTGCGCTACTTGGAAGTGACGGCCACATGATAGACCGCCGGAAGAGAGTGACGCGCCTGCACAAGACCATCAGATAACCTGCAGTAACAAAGCTTGAATTCTTTTAACTCCAACTCTTCCAGCCGGCTAGAAGACCTGGGCCTCGTGTTAATGAACCTGTAAACCTGCCAAAGATGTAGAAAGACCAAACACAATAACCTCAATTAGTCATTTTCACAAGCATAGCATCAATTCTCAAAGGACTTAACATCATCAAAAGAAGAGTGGATTACCGGGGAGTTTTTGGTTTTTTAACCCCTCTGGGTGTTTTAAAAGCTTGGGAAGATGTTTGTATGCTTAGAGGACAGCGAAAAACGTAGAGAAAGAGGAGGGACAATGCTTTGATTGAGGAAAAACCAGGGAAGAACTCAAGCATGCAATGATGAACTTGAAAGACCAAAATCAAAGTACTCCCTTGATTATGAGATGGATGGACGTGGGAAGCAGTTCCTCCTGGATGAAGATGGCTCCTGAGTTCGACAGCACTTCATCGTGAATTCAAATCTTCCTCCCCTCGGGCCATGAAGTCAAGGGTTCTATTTATAGACCCTCAAACTCTCAGGTCGAGCAGAGGATAATCAAGCAAGATAAAGAGATAACTCTTAGCAAATCCTCGAAGATAATATCATCGAGAGTCCATAGAATCGAACGGAAGGTCCTGAGGATCAGATTTGCAAGAGATATCGTCAATCCAAACCCTTATCTCGACCACGGAGTAGCAGAGAAAAGGCCTGAACTGCCATGACTCTCGGAAGGAAGTAACGGCTGCACGACAGACCGCCACTTGGAAGCAACGCATCAAGGAGCATCCGTTACTATCAACCTTATCCCTAAAAGATAAGATCAACGGGAAGAAGACCCAACAAGTTGGACTCTTCAAGGAAGCAACGGCCAAGGCATAGGGCGTCAGAATGAAACAATGGTTGCACGACAGACCGTTATTATCAACGTGGAATCAAAAGGATAAGCTTTAAAACGAGGCCTTAAGCCTTAGGACTCTTCAAAGAGTAACGGTCCAGGCCCCATGCGTTATAATGAAACAACGCGCCTGGTTCGGACCGTTATTACCATTGAGTTTCAGGAATAGCAATGAAGGGTTGCTAAGCTGTTGCCAACGAAACGCCACCAGGAGCCAATTCTTAATCCAGGAATTATGACCCAAGAAACAGGCCTCAACTGATCAAGAGATTCAATGAAGAGTGAACCACTCGGAGCATCATATAGAATGAAACAAGGAGATGACCCGACTTATTGGGTATAAAACGGGTGTCAACAATATGGGACCTGATATTGCTGAAATGGAGGTTGAGATTATTGATGTTGAGCTTGTTGAAAAGGAGATTGATAATGTTGGTGAGATTGAACCGGAGCTTGAAAGGGTTATTTTTGAAAAGAGAGATTAGATTGGGATGATGGACCTTGTTGATTCGTGTGATTTCTCCAGCCTGGATTATAGGTATTGGAATAAGGATCATAAGCAGGCTTAGAGACACCCGGAGTAGTGAAAATTTGTTCTTGGATGAACGGGGGAAGCTGGGCTATAGTGGGGCAATCAGTAACAACATGATCCGGGCTAAAACAAAGAGCACAAATCTCTTCATGACTGGGAGCTGAGAACGGTTGAGGTTGAAGAGCAGAAAAAGAAGGTTCCTACCTAGATAACAACTGATCTTGCTTCTGATCTATGAGATCAACCTTCTCTATCTTCTGCGCCAACAATTCCATTTTGTTCAATTTCTGAGTCAAGGCATTTATATCCATCATGTTCCCACACTCACCTTGGCTCTTAACTTCATAAAGCCCACCCGTCTTAGCCAGCCCAATCATTCTCTCATAGGACGCGAGCGAGGCATGACTGATTGAATTTTCACTAAGCATCTCAAATAAATCATAAGCCTCATCTTCGCTCTTACTCATAAATATTCCCCCACATGAAGCATCCACCATTTGTCTATAATTGTCTGTCAATCCTCATAGAATGGTTGAACAATTTGTCATTTTGATAATCCATGATGGGGGCACTTCCTTAGCAAATATTTCAATCTATCCCACGTCTCATGGATTTGTTCCCCAAGGTTTTTTGTGAATCGAGTTATCACTCTCCTCATGGTATTGGTTCGCCCTATGGGATAAAATTTCTTCAAAAATTCCTTTTGCATTTCTGCTCATGTATCTATGGATTTACCTAAGACTTCTAACCAATATTTGGCTTTGTCTTTGAGAGAGAATGGGAAAAGAGTCAGCCTGAGTGCTAGCATCATCAGAAAAGTTTTGAATTTTAACAGTTGAGCAAATCTGGAGGAACTCATCAAGATATTTGTAGGAACCTTCATTGGTATTGCCGTAGAAGGATGGCAACATTTGAATGGTGCTTCATTTAATTTCATATTGTGATGCTTGATTTTGAGGTGCTTGGATATAAAATGAAGGTTGGCATTGATTTGGCAAGAAATATTCCTTCATTTGCTTCGGAGCAACTTGTTGTACTTGTTGTTGATTTTGGTTGTGATCCGTCATGAGGTTAGGTTGATGGTGAGTTATAGAATGGACTAACCTCTCAATCTCTCCTATGGGTCCTAGCAAAGGTGGGTGTAAGGATCTCCTACCTTGCATGCAATGCAAAAAGGGCCCAAAGGGAGAGTCGTTTGTGTATTTTAGGTATATTTTTTTAATGATGCAAATGCAATAACAACTATATGAATTATGTATGCAAAAATGATGGTTTTTTTTAAACAAAAGAGGAATTGGCACTTACTACCAAGTTGGTCCACCGGCCAGATAAGAGATGGGGTTGTGGGAGGCTCCCCCTACTTTCGTAGGGACCTAATTAAATAAACACAATCCCGCTTAAGGCGTTTGACATTGGACCTCTTTTGCCAGACACCAATTTTTTAAAATAGTAATAAATTCTAAAACTTCTTTCTTAACTTTCTTAGGGCAATCTACCTTTGGGGTGCTTCTTGGTACAATCTGCCCAGCTTCCATGAGGGAATCCACGGGTGCGGGGACTTATAGAGATCTTGGAAAGGGAAATTTTAGTCCAAAGAGATGGAGTGCTCAATAGAGAGTCCTTCCACATCCAAGAGGGATGTAAGGAACCTAACTTGCCCTTAAGAAGGGGAAATAGAGAAGAAGAGAATGATGATGATTTTTCTTTCTTTCAAATGATGCAAATATAAATAACAATGACTAAACTATATGCAATAATGTAAGCTAGAAAAATGAAAGTATGATGCCATGAATTTTTTTTTATGTTTTCCTATTTTTTTATTTCATAGAGTTGTTTTTCTATTTTTTTCATTTTTTCCTTTTTTTCAAAAAGAGAGATAGATAAAAGACAAATAATAACTAAAAATACTAAACAACATGCAACCTACTGAAGAGTAAAGACTAAAATCATGCTTTCTATGTTTTTCAAGTTTTTTAATTTTTTTTTTGATTTATTAAGAATTTTTTTCATTATTTTAAGATTTTTTAAAAATTAGAAAAATAGAACATGTACCTATGTTTACTGACCTTTAGCGACGCTTGATTTTCTAGGATTTTTCTGAATTCCAGAATTCTTACTCCTTGTAGTGACAGATACAGACTTTCAGCAACGCTTTCTGTTTTCCACAACAGATTATTTCCAATGAATTTCCATGTCCGAATTTTCTCTTTTTTAGATTTTTTGAGTTTTTTCTCTATTTCCTAGAAAATAAAAATAGAAAAATTAATATACAAATATATACACCAAACACAAGAATATCCAACTATAAAAAATTATTTTCCCTCTCCGACGACGGCGCCAAAAATTGATGTGCACTAAACTCGTCGTTAAAAGTCGTGCCACAATTTTAAAAATAATCGCAATCACTCAGTAAAAAGGTAATAAATATAAGCAGAGTGGTAAGAACAAGTCGATCCCACAGAGAGGAAATATTTCTTTTAAATAAGTTGAAAAAAATTCTTATGTTTTGAAAATCGAACTTTTGATTGCGTTTAAAGTAAAGGAGAATAAAATCGCATGAACTTAAGACTAAAAATAAACCTATCTAAAGAATTTGAGAGGGTTAAGAGGAGAATTTGGAAGGAGATAGAAAGAGAAAATAAAAGAACAACTGCACAAAATAAACTTTTATTACTAAGAGAAGAGTGCAACATTTATGAAAGCTTAAAATTACAACATGAATAAGCTAAGAGAAAAAGGAAGAAATGAGCAAAGATAAAGAAGAATAGCGCCACCAAATCGCTATGACGAGCCTTTGAGGAGACCGCCCCGCCGTGGAGATAGACAACAACTTTAAAGCACCGAAGTAGAAAATCCTTCTTAGGGATGTTTAGATGAAAATAGAGGAGGGAGAGATAGATTGAAGAGAAGGAAGGGAGTTTAAAACTAGTAAAACAGACATAATGAAAATAGAGCGAGATTAGAAGTGAAATAATTTTGAAACTAAAGAGAATTAGAAGAAGTGATAGAAGAGAAAGTTGAAGATCGGAGAAAGAGGAAGAAGTTTTATTAAGAGTACAGAGGGAGAAGAATATTAGAAGATAGTGAAAACTAGGGAAGAACAAAAGTGTGCTGCGTAGATGAATAGTAACTACACCAAAAATTGAACTCTAGAAAACTGAAGATAACATAAAAATGAAGAGGAATTAGAGGAAAAGGAAGAATAATAAAATATATATCTATGAACGATGAATAACTTTCATGAAGAGACTAAGGTGAAAACATGAGCAGAAGGTCATGAAAACTAGGGAAGAAAAAAGTGTAGATCTGCGGGTAAACAGTAAAAACACAGGACAACACCTTGAAAATGAGATTATAACTTGAAAATAGTAGAGAATTGGAGGAAGACGAAGAAGAAGAAAATAAAGAGCACTTAAAGACGAAGAAATTTACTGAAGATAGAAAATTGAAAAGAAGAACGGAACAACATGTAAAAAAGCTAAGAGAGGGCTAAAATCTCAAAAACACTCACAATAACAACAACAAAACCCACAAACCAAAACTCTCAAAAACTCTCTCCTCGTAATCCCTTCAAAGAGTGCCCTTTTATAGGGCTAAGATTACCCCCAATCATGTTATTTTCCTCTTACCCACACTCAATATAAATCTTCAGGTGCACCTACCTTTTCATGCTATTTAACCACACATTGAAGCCCACCCATGCACACCCATGTGAGCTTTAAAGAAACCATGTGTGAGTGTAGGGAGATATGAAGAGTGAAGAGAGGGAAGAGGGAGTGGTATATAGAGGGGGTAAAGGTCACATGGTGATGGTGGGGTATGTGTCTGTGGTGTGAATGGGAGAGAGGGATGTGGGGTAGTGTGTCTCTCTTTTTCCTTCTTTGAAATTCACACTAAACTTTACACACCTACGTATTAAGTTGTGTGTGCATAGAGGGGGTCATGGGAAGGTGAGAGTTTGCATGGGCCCTTGGCTATGTGAAGTGGAGTGTTAAAGAGAGAATGAGGGAAAGGTAGAGAGAGGTGAGAAAATGGAGGGGGCCACACATGGGGTAGATGGTTGTGTGAATTATGTGGTAGTGAGAACGATGGCGAACGGGGGCTCCACGGCGAGAGGGTGTGCTTGGGCAACGACAGATGCGGTGAGGCCCATGCCGACTTCTTCTTGCTCTTCGGCCGTTCGTCACTCAAACATGGCCGTCGACGCTCCTACACATGCCACCGTCTTCCTCCACAGCTCAGTCGATTGCTATCGTGGGGCTCTCCCGTGAGTAGGTGAAGACCATCCCACCGTCTTGCCGTAGCGAAGGAAGGGCACTGTTCACAAAAGAGAGACTTTGATCAAAGTTTGTTTAAATGTAAGAAAATTATAATTAAGTCCCTCCAGCATATGAATATTAACCATGCAATTTTTATATATCTCATGTCCCATAGATTATTAATTATCAAAAGACCGCAATTTTATGTAGGGCTGAGATTAATATGAAAAACTTACATAATTAATTATATTTAAGTCCATAAATAATGAGTGTGACATTAATAAATGTACAAAAATATGCAATTATCATCGACCGAATCCCCTGTTTTCAAAAAAAGAGAGAAAGCAGTAGAAAATAAGAAAGAAACAAAACACACCCATGCTTCTAAATAAACGAAGGAAAAAATTCAAATAGCCAAATAAAAATTACGATAATAAGAATAACAAGTTAACAAAATACACTCGTACATTCAAGTGAAAATCAAATAACCCAAACAAATAAATAATAATAACATAATAAGCTCCGTTCCGTAGCCTCTCTCCCTCCGAGACCCGGTGTGAAAATAATATCAACTTCACCCCGCTAAGTCAGATTTGGACTTTGGGAACCATCCCGATATGGCCATGATCTGCCATTACCTTGGGCCGATAGCTCAATAAACCAGACTCATTTCCACTAGGATTTGATCTCGCACTTTTATTAAATTTGCCATATACTCTGTATACATTTGCACGAGTTTTGTATCCGTCTTCGTTACGCTCTCAAATACGGACTTCCGACTGAAAATGAAATGGTCGATGAGCGACCTACATGGTTTAAACGTCCGTACGCCAAACTGGGGGGCATTTTTATGTAATTTGAGATCTTCATTATCTCATTTTCACCAACATTAATTTTAGGCCGTAGGGCCCCTTTTCCTGGCGATCAATCAAGGGTTTTCCCCTCTCCGATCGGATGTAATTGATAAGTGTGTATTTTTACATATTAATTCATGTTTATACACATTTTTATGAGCATAAATAATAATAAATATACACGTATCACACTTACTGTTAATTTAGAGTCAAATAGTTAATTTTTTGAAATTAAATAATTTTAATAACGATATTTACTTATTTATGCAGGCACTCGGTACGAGGGAAGCGACAAGAAACCAAAATAATAATAATAATAATAAGGGAAAATAAAAAAATAATAATAAAGGCCAAAAGCCAAGACTTGTTAAAAAAGAAAAGAAAAAAATAAAACAAATAATGGTTTTATTTACTATTTTTAAAGATTTTTTAAGAGATATATACATAATATATAAATATACATAATATATATATATATATTATATATATATATATATATATAAAGTGTGTGTGTGTGTTCGGCAGCAGCAGAAGCCGCCAACGCGCTTCGCGCGTCGGCACGGTCGACGAGGCGGCCCAGGCGCGGCCCGGTTAACGGCGGGCGCAACGCGGAAGGCGGAGGCGGGCCCACGGCTCACAGCAGGCAGGCGGCACGGGCGCAACGCGCCCAGGCGGAGGCGGCGGCGGCGAACGTGCCTCACGTGTGTGGCGCACGCAGCCACAAAAGAGGAAGAGAGAGGACGGCCGGCGCACGAGCGCACGCAGCCGGTCAGGAGAGAGAAAAGAGAGAGAAAGAGAGAGGAAGAAGGAAAAAGGAGGAGAAAAGGCTAGAAAAAATATAAAAAAATTAGAAAAAAATATTCAAGTGTGCAACACATGTTGGCACACAATTTTGAGTCAACAAATGCAGCAATTCAACAAAAGAGCAAGAGATGTTCACATGCAATGGGGTTGTCTTAACACCTATAAAAGGGGGGCTTCCAATGTAATGAGGAGTTGTTAAGTTAGGAGTAGCTAGCTAGGAGTAGTTGCTAAGAGTTGGAATGGGGTTGCATTGTGTTCTTGAAGTTCTTGCTTGTTGGTCTTAGTTGAGCTTCATAGGAGTTATGTTTTGAGAGCTTTTGATGCAAATTTTGTAAGTTGATATTGTTTTAATGAAAGTTTTGTTTAAGCATTTAGTCCTTTCTTAGTCACATTACATATTGTTCTGATCTCCATTTCATTTTCTTATCTTCACAAAAATTGTTCATCTTTAAGTGTTCTTCAATTTCTCTTTCTACCATTTCTTCCAATTCTTCGTAGTTTGTGAGTTATTTACCGTTTTCTTAAATGTTGTTCTACGTGATTACTGTTCATCCGAGGTGATACATTTTAGTATTCTTTTGTTTTGAAGCCTTTCCAATCCTCTTTTTACTCTGAGTTCTTCATGAAAGTTATTTTTCGTTTGTAGATCTAAAATTTCTTATTCTATCACTTCTCCTAATTCTTTTTATTTTGAGAGTTATACTTAGTCTTTCACTGTTCTGTTTTCTGCCATTTTACTGTTCATCCGCACCAATCAATCTTGAGTTTTTCACATTGTTCACTGTCTTCCTCTCGTTTTCTTTCTCTGTGGTTTTCATCAAACTTCTTCATCTTTTCATTCTCTACAACTTTTATTTAGTTTATTTTTTCTAATTCCCTCTAGATTGTAAGTTATTCTATTTCTTCCAAACCCCTATTTTCAATACAATTCTGTTGTATTTTCAACTTATGTTTGTTTCTAGCTATATCCAACCCCTCTCTTCACAAGTTCTTCACACACACCCAAAGTGGTTAATCATCTTCCGATCATCTCACGGCGTCGACTTCCAAGGCGGAGCGATCTTCATCCAAGGCTCGGCGAGAAAACGACGGCATTCTTCATCCACTGGCTAAATATTTCCTTTACTTTTCTCTTCTTATTCAAAGTTGCAATTTCAATTCCTTTAGTGTTAATCGCACTCAAAAGATAAAATTTAATTTTTAAAACATAAGGATATTTTTCAACATTGATCTATAAAGATTATTTCTTCCTCGTGGGATCGACCCGTTCTTACCACTTTACTCGTATTTCTAATATCATTTAAGTGAGTGAGTATGGTTGTATAAATTTTGAAATTTATGTGGAACGGCATTTTTGGCGCCGTCCCCTGCAACGGCGCCAAAAATTTGATGAACACGACGGGTGTCGAGCTCATCAAATTGTTGGCGCCGTTGCCGGGGAAGGAATTTTAGAATGTTGGGATATTCTTGTGTTTGATGTGCATACTTGTATATTAATTTTTTTATTTTTATTTTACAGGAAAAAGAAAATAAATCAGAAAATCAAAGAAAGAGGAAAAATCATACCTGAAATTCTAAGAAAATGAAGCGTTGCTGAAAGTCTGGTACTATAGCATCAAAGCGTCGCTAAAGGGTAGAAACGTAGGAACATGTTCTGCTTTTCCAATTTCTGAAAAATCTACAAAAAAATCTGAAAATTTATTAAAAAATCTATAAAAATAAAAAACATCAAAACAAAATAAATTTGTGTCCTGGTTAGATAGGTTCATTAACTAAAATAAAAAAAAATACTTGTACCAAAATAAAAAAAAATTCATTTCAAGATTAGAAACCACACAACATGTTCTACGTCATGCATCATTTAGTATATAATTTTTCTTTGTTTAATTCATCTCATTGTATTTTGAAAATTACGAGGGGCAAGGTACGTTCTACTTATCCTATTATGGCATGCATATTGCATAAGAACCCCTTGTTTGAAATTATGGTGTGTATTTCATTTCAAAATATTCTAAGGGTCATACCCCTAAATAACATAAGGTGGGGAATTCATCACCCTTCCTTAGCCCACAAACCACATTTCCCTTGCATATCTGCATAACCTACGCCATAAATAAAAGTCAGTAGACGTTGGCCCTAGGATCACACTGTGGTTCTTGTGTTATTTGGGTTTACACTCATATGAAAATCGGTGCCTAAGGCAAGACGGTCGGACGGCAAACGCCTTAAGCGGGTTAGTGGTTTGGCATAATTAGGTCCCTACGAAAGTAGGGGGAACCTCCCACTTCCCCACCCCTTACCTAGCTGGTGGACATGTTGAGGGTGAACATAAGTTTCACTTAAATCATTTTGTGAAACCCCATCTGTAGGTTCATCTAGGTCATTAGGGTAATTTATGTGATAACTTGTTTATCTTTGCATAAAAGACCAACAAAATCAAAATAGAAAAAAATTCATTAAAAAAAATAAACATCACTCTTTCTTGGGTCTTTTGCATGGCCACATCCAATTTTGTTAAGTCCCATTAAAAGATTCTTTCATGTTCAACCATGCGGGTAATTTGAATTCAACTCCTTCATTTGCCTATTATCATCAAAATCATTCACTCTTCTACAATGAGGTTTACAATTCATCTCTTACCTAAGAGCCACACCAATTTCCATCAGATTTTTCCACCTCTGTCTCCTACACAAACCCATATCCTAGGTGGGAAAAGTAGTGATCTTCTTCTTGGGTACCCTATCAAGACCCCATTCAAAGTCCTTCAAACTCACACTTTTCAGATTGGGCTTCTTACTCAAATGATCCTTACAATCAAGCCCAACATGAAGGACAACCCATCTACTCCTCACCGCCTCAATACCAGACTGATTTTCATTCTAATTACTCACTACAGTCTGAGTACAACCCAACCTATCCAGCTCCTCCAAAGTCTGATTTCAAAGATAGGTTTAATCAAATGACTCAACTCATTTTGGCCAATCAGCAATCCCTTCAAGCTCAGAGCCAAATCATTCATGCCTAGCTTGACCAATGTGATAGAAAGCTAGAAATGGACCAACATACTAGCCTCCCCATGGAAAACTTTGAAAATTTATTTCCTAGTTATAATATCACATTGAATGATCCATCTATCAATCCTCAATTCACCAACTCTCAAATAATTTTTGATGATGAGGATAATATGGAGCAGCCCTATCAAGAAAATTGGGGGGAAGCTAATGAATCTCAATTTGTAATGGCCAAGGCAAATAATAAGGAGTCTAAGTTGGGGGGAGAAGAAGGGAATAAAGAAAATCATATTTGGGCCCCAAACTCTAATGACTATTATGATCCAGCCCAGCATGCAAATTATTTCCCTCCTTGCTATTCATCTCTTCCACCCTCAGATAATAACCCAAATGATCAATTCACTCAGTTAATTCTCCAACGTCAATCCCTCCAAGAATCAATCAATAGACTTACTAGAGAAGTCAAAAACTTGGAGGGAGATCAATTCTTTGATTACTCTGAATCCAATCTTACTCATCAAGTCCTTCGCACTGACTGTAATCAATCCTTAATTCCTTAATCTCATAACACTCAAATAACATTTAATTCCGAAGATGAAGGGGTTATGGAGAGAAATTATCAGTAGATTTTACATGCAAACTTTAAGGGCTCTGAGGGGAATGTGGAATGTTTTCGAAAAGAAATTGATGACGGTGATGACTTAGTGAATGATCAACCTATGCTTGATTATTCTTGTGAGGATAATACTAGAGAGGTGGATGATCTCCAGTTAGGGGGAGCAGAAGAGTATATTGAGCCTCAAATCTTTAATCACATGTCTCTCCCCGAATTTGATGAAACTCTCTTTGACAATGGGAAGGAAGAACATGATGATGGGGCCTTATTCGAAACATTTACATTTCATCTACCGACCCCATTTCTTGAAATTTTGATTGATGATTTTCAGTTGAGTGATGAGTGTGATGATGGGCCCGTCTTAGAGAAATTCACATTTGATCTAACCTATGATGAAAGGGCCAGGCTGGACTCATTTACATTTCCTCTATTCACCCCATTGTTGGGTAATTTTGTTAATAATCCTCAGATGAGTGATGAGTGTGATGAAGGAGTTTCATTAGAAAATTTCCTATTTGATCTAACCCCTGAAGCCTATCCAATAAAGTTTGAATCTGTGGATGCGTTAGATACTAGGCTCGTGCTTCCTTCTACTTTGATTCCCCTGCCAGTTGAGCCTCTCCAATTTGACATTCTAGGACCTGAGGGGGATGTGCCAACCACATTCATCTTTGATTTGACTTCCTCTCAAGAAGACAAGTTGATCAATGCCCTTAAAGTTCATGAGGCTGTTACTGAGAGGAAAGTGGCTAAGGATGACAATCTCATTCCTAAGCTACCAGGGCCTGAACAAGTTACCATGGAGGAAGTCGTTCCAGAAGGGCTCGTCCGGAGTGACGATACAAGATAAGGGGACCAAGGGATTGATATGGTGCAAGGGTTCCACCTCGATCTTGACAAATTATTGGTCATTGATCATTTCTGGATCTCTAAAGCTGAAAACTGGCTCACACACAGGGTTAACATTAAAATCAATAATGTGCGAGTCGTGCCTATTTCTAGCCCCAGTCCGTACATATTTACTCTTGTCTTCCAATGGCATAAGGGCTGGAATTTGAAGGAGGACAAGATCACGTGGTGGCTCATTCTGAATGCCACACGTTGGTTAGTGATCTACTTTGTGTCTGGCTGACGACATAAAACTTAGCACTTCTTGGGAGGTAACCCAAAGTTTTAGTGACTTTTGTGTGCTAATAAATGGCTTCTAGGAGGCAACCCACTGTTTTTATAATTTGATATCTTGTTTTAGTGTGTTTCTTTTTCAGTTGTCAGGGCACAACGCAACGCAGCCTCGTCATTTTGCCCCGACCATCAGGTTGTATCCTTCCATCCCACCCATATTATCTATGTACTTGTTCTTTGATCTGTCTCATACTTATGCCATTGAGGACAATGTCATTTAAGTTGGGGGGGGAAGAAATTTTTTTTCTTGCTATCATGAGTTGTCACGCTAAACAAAAGTTTTCCCCATTTGGAGTTTCTTGACTCATGCTTCTATTGTAAAATGATTGTAGAATAGAAAAGACTAGGGAAAAGGATGATTGACAATTTATTTAATCTAGCCATGGAAAACTGATTTAAGAATCTCTTTAAAAGTTCATGTGCACTTTAGAAAAATGAAAATCACGTTGCACGCTAATGAAACGAGTAGGACAAGCCTTCTGCTATTTTGGGTATGTTATCTGATATTCAACACTTCTTAAAGAAAAGATCTTTTATTTATAAGTTTTCTGCCATGCTATCTATCAAAAATTAGTGCAAAAGCACAATTGACAAAATTTTGAGAAAAACACCACCATGAAAAATGCTCCGATTCTGAGTAACCGGGCATACTTCACTTAAGACGTGTTGAGGTTCACGTCAAAAGGAAAATGTAACTTTGATCTGTGTAACCGGGCCTACTTCACCTAAGACGTGTTGAGGTTCGCGTAAAATAGTGAAGGGTAATGCAGCATCATGTGTGTATAGAAAAAAAATAAGAAGAAAAAAGATAGATCCCAAAAGAGACAAACGTAATAAGGCAGATAAAAAGCTATTATGCTTAATGCTCTGATTAAGACGTGTAGAGTTGAAAGACACTTGCTTGCAATAGCAAATGGGGAACGTAATTATCTTCACTGTAGACTTAGCATTTCACATGCACAAGTGCTACTGAATTTTGATTAGAATTCTTGATCATGTACCTGAATTTCCTACATGATGCTAGTATGTGATAATGATTCCAGATTCTTAGTCTTTAGTATATTCTATGAACGATGATCTAGAAATGAAGCATGAATATTTTAAACTCTTGTTGGTCCTAAAATTTTTAATTATTTCCATTGCTAAGGGACTAGCAATGAGTAAGTTGGGGGGTGTGATAAGTGTGTATTTTTACATATTAATTCATGTTTATATATATTTTTATGAGCATAAATATACACGTATCACACTTACTCTTAATTTAGAGTCAAATAGTTAATTTTTTGAAATTAAATAATTTTAATAACGATATTTACTTATTTATGCAGGCACTCGGTACGAGGGAAGCGACAAGAAATCAAAATAATAATAATAATAATAAGGGAAAATAAAAAATAATAATAAAGGCCAAAAGCCCAGGACTTGTTCAAAAAGAAAAGAAAAATATAAAAAAATAATGAATTTATTTACTATTTTTAAAGATTTTTTAAGAGATATATACATAATATATAAATATACATTATATAAATATATATATGTATATATATATATATGTATATATATATATATATATATATATATATATAAAGTGCGTGTGTGTGTGTGTTCGGCAGCAGCAGAAGCCGTCGACGTGCTTCGCGCGTCGGCACGGTCGACGAGGCCACCCAGGCGCGGCCCGGTCAGCGGCGGGCGCACGCGGGTGCAACGCGGAAGGCGGAGGCGGGCGCAACGCGGAAGGCGAAGGCGTGCCCACGGCTCGCGGCAGGCAGGCAGGCGACACGGGCGTAACGCGCCCACGCGGAGGCGGCGCACGTGCCTCACGCGCGTGGCGCACGCGGCCGTAAAAGAGGAAGAGAGAGGATGGCCGGTGCACGGGCGCACGCGGTCGGCCAGGAGAAAGAAAAGAGAGAGAAAGAGAGAGGAAGAAGGAAAAAGGAGGAGAAAAGGCTAGAAAAAAATACAGAAAAATCAGAAAAAAATATCCAAGTGTGCAACACATGTTGGCACACAATTCTGAGTCAACAAATGCAGCAATTCAACAAAAGAAGCAAGAGATGTTCACATGCAATGGGGTTGTCTTAACACCCTATAAAAGGGGGGCTTCCAATGTAATGAGGAGTTGTTAAGTTAGGAGTAGCTAGCGAGGAGTAGTTGCTAAGAGTTGGAATGGGATTGCTTTGTGTTCTTGAAGTTCTTACCTGTTGGCCTTAGTTGAGCTTCATAGGAGTTATGTTTTGAGAGCTTTTGATACAAATTTTGTAAGTTGATATTGTTTTAATGAAAGTTTTGTTTAAGCATTTAGTCCTTTCTTAGTCCCATTACATATTGTTCTGATCTTCATTTCATTTTCTTATCTTCACAAAAGTTATTCATCTTTAAGTGTTCTTCAATTTCTCTCTGTACCATTTCTTCCAATTCTTCCTAGTTTATGAGTTATTTACCGTTTTCTTAAATGCTGTTCTACGTGATTACTATTCATCCGAGGTGATACCTTTTAATATTCTTCTATTTTTAAGCCTTTCCAATCCTCTTTTTACTCTGAGTTCTTCATGAAAGTTGTTCTTATTTTGTAGATATAAAATTTCTTCTTCTATCACTTCTTCTAATTCTTTTTATTTTGAGAGTTATAATTAATTTTTCACTGTTGTATTTTCTGTCGTTTTACTGTTCATCCGCACCAATCAATCTTGCGTTTTTCACATTGTTCACTATCTTCCTCTCATTTTCTATCTCTGTGGTTTTCATCAAACTTCTTCATCTTTTCATTCTCTACAACTTTCATTTAGTTTATTTTTTCTAATTCTCTCGAGATTGTAAGTTATTCTATTTCTTCCAAACCCCTATTTTCAATAGAATTCTGTTGTATTTTCAACTTGTGTTTGTTTCTAGTTCTATCCAACCCCTCTCTTCACAAGTTCTTCACACACACCCAAAGCGGTTAATCATCTTCCGATCATCTCACGGCGTCGACTTCCAAGGCGGAGCGAACTTCATCCAATGCTCGGCGAGGAAACGACGGCATTCTTCATCCATTGGCTAAATATTTCCTTCACTTTTCTCTTCTTATTCAAAGTTGTAATTTCAATTCCTTTAGTGTTAATCGCACTCACAAGACAAAATTTGATTTTCAAAACATAAGGATATTTTCCAACATTGATCTATAAAGATTATTTTTTCCTCGTGGGATCGACCCGTTCTTACCACTTTACTCGTATTTCTAATATCATTTAAGTGTGTGAGTGCGGTTATATAAATTTTGAAATTTGTGTGGAATGGCAATTTTAAACGACGGGTGTCGAGCTCATCAGTAATTAACGCTGTGACCTTTACGGCGCGATGGGTTTTTGTCCCGACACGATATCTACTATTATCTGATCAGTTAGACGGCGCGCACCAATGGCTTCTTCGAAGCCCGAATAAATCGTAACTATGTTACTGGCACGCCCACGCACAAAATAAACCAATAAATAAATAAACAAACAAACAAACAAATAAACAAAAAAGGTAGTCCCAAAAGTGCATCCACAGTCCAGTACAGTCGGCGGCTAGCATAGGGTGTTATGTTTCTTTATCACGTTGTTTCTATATGTGTAGACTCTGTTGGACCCTAGTTTGACAATGACAATCTATGAGTCATGGTGAAATGAAAAATGCAAAAAAATATCTTTTGCATCATCATATTGCATTATAGCGCATGATCATTCTAAAGTTAGCTCATGCACACTTAGTTAATTAGCTTAGCATAGTCGGTGCATAGTCATGTTTGCTCTATATTAAGTCGATGCATATGTTCGCTAGGGTGCACCAAGTCCATGCATGTGCAGCATACTTAGCGAAATAAGCATGTGCATTTAAGTCATGTAGTAGAGCAAAGTAGGTGCATTTCTAAGTCCAAAAGCCACAGTGTCATTGCATTTTCTATCATGGCTTTCATTAGATTTGTGCAACTCTTGGTCGTACACGAATAGATGTCAATGCATTCCATGCTGCAGAGTTATTGAGTCGGTGCAACTTAGTGTTGCCCTTTCGATCAAGTCAGTGCAAACATTGGGGCTGCACGATAGTGAGTATGTGCAATACTTCTTCATGCACGATCACCTCGGTGTAGGTCCTGCTATCTCTCGCATTATGTCAGTGCATAGTTTGGCTTGTATTCTCATACTCGGTGCACTGTCTGGTTAGTGTCTCATTGAGTCGGTGCAACCTCTGTGGCTGCAAGCGACCAAGCCATTGCAATGTTTGTTCGTGGATGAATTTAGTCGGTGCATACTTTACATATGCAAGACCAAACTCGGTGCATTTCTCATCGCTGCATACATACAAATCTGTGCTTCTCTTACCATTCCGTGTGCATAAGTCGGTGCATTCTTATCATGTGTTTCTACAAGGTTTGTGCATGGCTGCTCGTATGCTGATTACGTCCATGAACATCATTGCTATGAGATCAACCCGAGTTTGTGCATGTGTGTGCTGAGTCTATGCACATTTACTTGAATGTCTTAGCCAGTCTATGCAATCTTCATAACTGCCTGATGTTTATATGTCTTGACTTTTTAACAAGCCAACTGCTTGTGACTGTTAAGAAGGGCACGTGATCCCAGGCGGACCGTCCCTAACAGATGATAGCCATGTGGAAGCTGCAGTGTCCAGATTTGGACACGTGGCTGAGAGCCTTCTGGAAGCATTTGGGCGGCACTGCTTCCTCCACATGCCCAATGCGTGAACACGTGAGTCTGAGACTGGAGTCATATATAAACTTTCTTTTCTGAAGAGTTTCAGGTGTGCGAAGAAAAGAAGAGAAAAGCACACAAAAAGGAGAAATCTGAGAAAGAAAGAGAAGGGGAATCAATGAAACGAAGAGAAGATCAGAGATAGAGAAAAAGAAGAAAGAGGAGCTAGTAAGATTGAAAGAAGAGTTGAAGAGAGAGTGAGATCGAGAGAAGAATCATTGATGTTTTGTTTACTGGTACTTGGATCAAATCCATGCCAGTTTGCTTGTATGTGAGCGATATTCATTGGGTTTTATTATTAGCTTTTAGTCGATGTTTTCATCGTTCTTGTTTCTCATTTTCATATTTATTCAAGCTGTGAGTGAGCAGAGCAAGCTGTGATGCTCAGCGGGCAAGGTGGTAACCTTGGACAGCAAGCTGTGATGCTCAGCGGGATAGCAAGCTGTGATGCTCAACGGATTGCAAGCTGTGAGGCCCAATGGATGTAAGCCAAGTTGGAATGCTCAGCAGACGCAAGCTGTAAGGCGTAGTGGTTCAAGCTGTTTGGCAGCAGTAAGCCACACTCTGGTTTGAGTGTCGGGTGGACGTAGGTCTACGGACCGAACCACCTAAAAATCTCTGGTATTGTTTGCTTGCTTGTGTTTTTTTATGAATGTGTTCCAAATTATATTATGTGCTTCCGCTTGAATAATTTTCACAATTTGATTGGGGCACATACTCTTGCAGATTAAGTGTTTGACCTGCATTCAAGCCATTTGTGTCTCACACATTTTTCAAATTGGCCAAAAATTTTTAAAGATCCATTCACCCCCCCTCTGGATCAACGTTTGTCTCAATATCTGCACCTAACACTTGGTATCAGAGCGGGTCACTGATTCATCAGATCCAACGATCTGCAGTAGATCCTGCTATTTTGATTGTGTAGAGTGTCTATAACTCGCTTATTTGCCATGGACTCTATACTTGAAGTTCCAATGTTTGACGGAATGTGTTTCTCTAATTGGCTTAGGCAATCTAGGGAGTATGTGAACTCGGTCGATTCAAATCTATTAGTCTTAATTGAACATGGTCCATATGATATTCCAGTGAAAAGATCTGACTAGAATATTGGTCATGAATTAATGAACGCTAAGAACAGAAAGGCCCGGAGCTAGTGAAAGGGGCGATAAAAACTAATGTGATTACATGCATGTCTAAGTGTAGGAGCGCCAAGGAGGTGATGGACGAGTTGAATGTCAAATATGGTGAAGAGAACCTCAAGTGTCTTATGATAAGGGATCACTATAGTGATCAATCTGATTACTCTCCATCACAGGTAAATTCTGACTCAGAACAAAATTCATTGGATGAACTCATTGAGATGTATGATAATCTGCTGGAGAGTTATAAGGTTGATAAAAGGGAAATAAAAAAGATGAAAAAGTGCATGCTGTATGACATAAGAGAGTTGAAGTGTGAAAACACCAATCTAAAAGAGAGTTTGAAAAGAAGTGAAAACTCATGCAAAGATTGTGATTCTGTGAAAAAATTGAATAATGATCTTTTTTCTGAATTAAGGTTGCAGGAACAACAAGTTGAACCTCTTAAAGAAGAGTTAGAAGATTTTAGGAATAGGAATTCTGAACTAGAGCTGTCTGAACAGAAACTGATTGAAAATTTGAAAGCTGTGAATCAAAATAATTTGACTGAAGAAAACAAAATGTTGAAAGAACAAAATAAAAAGTTAATGGTGTTGAATATTGTTGCTACTGAAAGATGCTTAACTGCTGAGAGAGAAAAATGCACTGAAACTAAAATCAACAATGAAAAGGAACAAAAACTTTTGCATGAAATCCAAATTCTGAAAAATCCGAGTGATGCCATGCGGAAGCAAATTGTCACATGTGAAGAAGATCTAACAAACTCTGAAATGCAGATCTCTTCACTCAAATCTGAAATTGTTGATTTGAATAAATCTCTGTCTAGTTTTGTTAAAGGTAAGGAAAATCTAGACAAGCTGTTGGGAAAGAAAGTTAACATTCAGAAAGAAGGCCTAGGATACAGTCCAGATAATAAGAGAAGTTCAAAAGGAAAAGAACAAATTATTTTTGTGAAAAGTTCAGATTATGCGAGCTCTTCAAAAACTATTTCACCTAAGAAGTCACAGAATTCTCACAAGCACATATTTGAACAAGTGAAAAATTGCTGTGAAAAATCTCCTCATAGAAGTCAGATTGAAAAGAGGAAGAATGTGCAATGCTTTTATTGCAATAAAATAGGTCATATGATGCATGAGTGTAAGTTACTTGAACTTGATAATCTAGCTACTATTACTATTCAGAAAATTCCTAGTAGAAATCATGCTGTGTTTAAGAAGAAAATCAATTGTTTCTATTGTGGAAAGTTAGGCCATATTGTAGCTCATTGTTGGCATGCCCAGAGAAAGAAAGTCAATTTAAAACTAGTTAATTTCTCGGCAAATAAAAATGTTTTTGGTAATAAAAATTTTGCATGCTTTGAATGTTGAAAAATTGGCCACCGTGCCTCAGAATGTTGGCATGTGAAAATGAACAATAATCTTTATGGCAGAAACAACTTAACTCATGTCCACCCACAAAAATTCCATAATGATGATGAAAAGAAAAATCTGAAAGCTTTCTTTCATTGTCACTATTCTGGGAGAGTAGGACATATCATGAACAATTGTCATCTCCTAAAGTTTGATGATAAACATGCTTGGAATTATTGGAGTACACCTGCGAGAGGTGTCACTCAACTGACTAGATCCAAGAATTCTTGGGTCCCCAAATTTGCAAAGTAATTTGATTTTGCAAATGTGCCTTGAAGAAGCAAATAAAGGGGTAAATAAAATCAAGGCACACAATGGTCAGTTAACCCCACTCTGTTCTCCTCTTTATCTTGTCTTCTCCTCCACTAGTTTTGAATGTATGATCAGACTCCTTTACGATTGTGATAAATTTCAGTTTTCTAATCCATGATTGATTGATGCTATCTTGTGGTGAATGCTTCGTGTCTGATTACATGTAATTGTTCACGCTTAAAAATTCTGTTCATGCTCAGTCTATCATGCTTACATTAGTTGCACACATTTACATGCTTCTGAACTTGCATATAGATTTAATTTGTCATGTGCATACATTTTGCTACATTTTGTATTCCTAAGAAAGTAATCGATGTATGACTAAGTATCACTGCACTAAGTAAGGGGGAGTTGAACTGTTAAGAGCCAGTTGGATTCTTGAGGTATACTCTTTTGAGAGAGAGTGCATAACAATTGGTGTTTCACTAGCTACAGAGCTTAAGGTGCCAGGACTTGCTGTGAGCTGACTATTTTTCTAGTGAAGTGGTGCTGGTTTTGATTCAGTAAGGTAATTGCTAGCTTTTGATTGTTTAAGCCCTTGAGAGGTTGTGCTGTGCATAAGTGGAGAGACAACTTGTGGTTTGTTTAAGAGTCAGTGAAATTAGGAATCTGAGTGGTTGGAAAACCTTTTCCAAATGTTATCTCCGCTCTCGCCTGGCATTCTCTCTCTAACACCTCTGTCTATCCCTACTATTGTCTATCACTCTCCTCTTTTCACTAGGATGACCGACTCTGTGATTCAGGGGGAGTAAATTTAAAACGGATCACCTTACCTATTTTCAATTGATTGGCTATCAAAGATTGCTCTAAACTGAGAATAAGGTTGCTGACTTTTACTGAATTGTGATTCTCTATCTATAGGGATTAAATTAAAAGGGTGAATTGATTGTAATTATTCTTGAATAAATCTCAATGGTATTGAAATCAACTAAAGGTTAGAAATGCTCAATGGTAATGAGTAAATCTGGTAAGAGACCTTCGCTTATATGGCTCTTATGCCATGATCTAAGAAAAAATGAATAAAAGACCAGGGACTACGCCATAAAAAGAAAAATTAAAGTTGGTAGAGCAATGACATTTCGTTTGAGAAACTGACTGTCTATATCGATGAAATATAAATATTATATCATGACAACGAATGTGTATCTCTGTTCATAAAAGTGAAGCATGATGGTATACCTCACTGAGTAACCAGGGAATCCGCTGTCTAATCAACATGTTTCCTTGAGTAAAAAGGTAAAGTATTACTAGATTGCTCGATTACAAAAATAAAAAGTGATTGGTAAAAATGGTTGACTCTGCGTTCTTTGCAATAACCTTAGACGGGTATAAGTTCAATATAAGAGGGGTTTTAAATCAGATTTCTTGTGAAAATGTTTTATAAGATCTTTCGGTTAATGATTGAGCAAAGTATTTCTTTAGAATATTTCAGCTCCATTTTCTTATTCAACGAATGATCGCAAACTATTTCTGGTTTCCAATATAATCTTGATAAACAGAATATCATGAAAAAGTATAAAGAAGGCATTTTTATTGAACGGAAGGGTATTCTGGGTATCGATATTTTGAAATAGGGTAAAGTCGACAGGTGTTTTAAAAGAAAACCCTATTTACAGAATCTTTCATTTCTCTTCCCTCCCGTTTCGAAGCGTTCATCTTCTACCGTGAACTCTTCATTTTTGCTATCCATCCCAGTGCTCCTTTCTTCCACTCTTCTCATTCAGTGTCTCCTTCACCATAACCACCATGTCCTCTCCATCCGCCGAGAGCAAGGGAAAGAGGAAGGTAGTGGTAGAACAGCCAACAGAAATTGCTGAAGCAGTGGAAGCTGATATGTCATTGCCGACGGGAAAGAAGTAGAAGATAGCAAGGGGTCATAGCAAAGGAAAAGAAAAGGTAGGAGATAAAGAAAAAGTTATATTTGTTGAAGCCTCAAGACAAGCTGAGATTACTTTGGAGGCTGGAAGGATTGCCTTTCCACGGTACGTGGATTTCCATGATTCAGAAATGATTGATAAATTTTCTGAGATGATTGAAATTTTCAGTGTTCAAAAATGGATGAAATTCTTGGGCAAACATAGAATATACTATCCTAGACTCGTAGATGAGTTTTATCAGAATCTGAGATATGATGCAGACCAAGAAAAATTGTTGTCCTGTGTTAAGGGAAGTAAATTTGAGATATCTAGGCATCGCCTTCATAAATCTCTCAAAATACCAGATGAAGGAGAAATTGAAAGAGTGTGTGTATATAATCTTCATGATGCATACTCACTGATTGCTGATGAGCCTAGTAATCCGCAAGACCTTGAACAAATAAAAGTAGGTCATTTGAATGCAAATAAATTTTCCCCTCCAAAGAGACTGTTGCATCACATACTTACTACTATGGTTACTCCTCAAGTTGGAGGAAGAGGGAGATTGACTGAGACCCAACGTTTTGTTCTATACTGTCTACTAAAGAAAATCAGAGTTTGTCTGCCTGAAAAAATTATTCATATCATGAGATCTTGTAAAAGATCTAGAAGACATTTGCCTTATGCGGCTCATCTCTCTGCTATATTTAAGAAGGTGAACATTTCTTTAGAGGATGAGGCCTCGAAAGAAATTCGAAAGGTAAATATCTATAACATGGATTTTATTGAAAAGTTCATGAAGTTAAAGGAGTCCAAGACAAAAATTACTCATGTTGATCATAAGAGAAAAGCTGACTCAGGTAATGTTGTCTACTCGAGGAAAAAGAAAAGAACCTTAATTGAAACTGACCAAGAAATAAATCAACCACAAGCTGAACATATTGAGAAAGCCCAACCTGATGAAGATCAGCCTGTTGAACATCAAGCTGAGCAAGATCAAGTCCATGGTGATGTAGTGAGTACTACAGCTAATGAAGATAATCCTACAGGAGGGCAGCAAAACAACTGGATAGATCAAGATATTGATGTGGTAAATGTGACTAATGACCAGATATTGGAGGAAATTGATCAGAACATTCATGAGATATTAAACAGATTCAGAGAATATCATCAGGAATAGCAGAAAGGAATAGAGATCCAAGCTGAACAAAATGTTGAATATCAGAGATTTGAGGAAGCTCAAGTTGAGCAAGTGGTGGAAGAGAGAGGCGAAGAAAGGAATGCTGAACAGCATGAAGAGGAGACTCAACAAGAATTATCTCAGGCTCAACAAGGAGTAGAGGAGGAATGATGGGAATCGACGCCGAGCACTAACCTTTTATTTTACATGTGAGTCCTTTTATTTGCTTTTATATCCTTGGGAAAGTATATGTGCAATTGTAAGGCTTTGTAAGCCAATGTGTCATTCCCTAGGATTGTGTAGGTTTCTATGTAATTTGTCAGAAGGTCCAGCAAGGGGCCCCCCAGCCCTTTCCCATTGGTCCACCTAAGCTATGTGGGGCTGGTCAACCATCCTAGGTGGCCATCTAGAAGGGTTGAGTGCCAAATGGACACATGGGGGACAAAGGGTGAAAAATGTCAATATTCTCCACCCACCTCCACCTACCACCCCCCTTGGTCAAGGGGGCGCCCCCCCATTAGATCTAATTAGGATTTTTTATTTTTTGAAACATTTAATTAGTTCTAAACCCTAGGTCTAAGTGCAATTTGAGTCATTTGCCATTTCATATATATAGCTTGTATTTTGTGATTTAGTTAGATTAATGAAGGAAAAATTGGCATTTGCCCCAAGAGTGCTCCAAGGAGGGTGCGCCCCCCTCTCTTCCTCCTGCTATTCTTCCCCTTCCTCTAGCCCTCCAGGGATTGAATCCCCTTCTCCTGAGCCCCTCTAGCTTCCCTTTCTACAGCCGCCACCGACGCACCACCGTCGCGCCGCCGCCACCGCCACCGAAGTTCTGTCTCCATCAGGACAGAACCCCACCTCCATGGATCTATCTTTTTATGTTGCTGTCTGATCGAGCTGAAATTTTGAGAGAGTGTTCCTCTATTTGTTAGCTTTTCATCCATATAACTTATGCCCCATTCTGATCTCGTTTGATATTGTTCCCGCAATTTCTATACCACCCCTGTCAATCTGTCATTCTACAGATCTACAGTACAGAGTCATCTTGTTCTATTTTTTCCACCCCCTTATATATTTTTAGAAAATCCCAAAAACATACTACGTGTTCCCCATGTATATCCCCTTCCACCATAATTTTCTTGGAGTCTACAAAACTCGTTTACCCCTCAGTCAAAGGTGTGTTTCAGGCAGATTGTTTGCTGCCCTGTGTGTCTGTCAGCCCGGGTCAGGAAAAAAAGTCAGTTTGCAGAAGTTGTCATTTTCAATCCATATAGAAGATGAATCTGTAAAAAAATTATGTTGTTGATCTATGAGTGCTCTTTCCAACGGTACCAGCCACGCCTCGATTGGCCTCTGGATCTGGGCACAAGTATTTTTACCGTCAAGTCCTGCAGATCTATCCTGTGTGCAGGTCCGAAATTGCAGCCCACAAAAAATTCAAGAACAATTGTCAAAGTCAAAATCAGGAGCCGCCCCTTCAGGGAGTCGATCAGGGACATCCCGCCAACATCCCAGCCAAGCGGCGCCTCCAGAAGACGTCAGGAAGGCAGCATTCCTTTGGAACGGATTGCTTGCTGTCCACCGAGTCAGCTACCGAGTTAGCGCAGCACCGAGTTGGAATAGTGCCGAGTCGGACCAGTCGGCCGAGTTCGTGCTGAGTTCGCCTCCAGATTGCTGCCCGTCAACCCAGGGTCGGTCCTCCCGGGCCCTACTGTAGCCCTTTACCTCCCTGTGTGGAGTGGGCAATATAATTACCGCTGTAATTAAAGTTTTACTATTATTAACCGGGAGTTGCCGTAACTGGCCGGGAACGTCTTCCCCACGCCCGGAGCGTGGAGGTACACTCGCTCCCCACTCTTTATCGCATTTGCTTATCTTGTATAGCTTTGAATGCCGCTGCGAGAGTAGGTTTCTAGCTAGATATACTTGTATCACCGCTGTGAGAGAGCGAGTTTGAGTGTTACCGTCCCGTGACTCGATCCGAGTCTACATGGAAAGCCGATACCTATGACTCACGGTCGGTTTCTTATCCGTGCCCGGTCCCACGTTTCCCTCGCTAAGGGACAATCGCGAGCTCGTCTAGAGTTCGAGGATCGCATTCCTAATTCAAGTCGAGTCTGTGGTCCGTCTCGTATCAGTTTGGTATCAGAGCATCCAGTTTGAGTCAAGGGTAGTAAAAGCAACAACAACAACAAAAAACGTGTCATTTAAGTCTAAGTGTCTAAGTCGGTCTTAGGAGTTGCATTTCATCCCAATAACCCGGTATATAAAAAGGTGTTCTCCGAACGTTAGGCTACGCCTATCGGGAAGGCCACACACTTGCGCGAGTGATCTTCGGATCGATTAACTCCGCCACGTACCGAGTCTTGGTTGTGTCTAGGTTGTAGTCTAGTCTCATTTTAACTTTGCATGTGCATCCCATTCTAAGTCGTGTCTAGGTGCTTGCATTACTAAAAATAAAAAAAAATGGCCTTGCATATCCATTCCTAGGGATCCATTCCCACATTTTGGCAACCATGGCAGCACCCCGAGCCACTAGTCTCAATGCGTCAACTGTGGCCGCAATGTTCCAAACCATGATGGGACAAGTGCAAGGGTTGAGTACAAGCCTAGATCGGTTTATTACTAGCCTAGATCGATTGTCCACCGGGGTAGATCGGATGTTCCCGGAGCCACCCCAAGGACCCCTTCTCCATGAGGTGGACATCTCTTCCTTACCCATGAGGGCTCTATTGCCACCCCCAACTCCAACCCCCACCTTTGAGGAAATCGAGAAAATGATTTCGGATTGGTTGGAAAGGACACGTGCTCCTTCACTACCCGTGGATGCTCCATTGCTATCTACTTCCGATCTTCATCCGGAGCCATCAAAGTTGGGGCCACCTCATCCCGAGCCTCCCGTGTTTCTAACGGGTACGCTATACATAGCCGAGCCGCTTCTTAGTTGGCTCAAGGATGGCTTGGTCTCACCTCCTTACCCCTCCATGGACCCCACCTTACCTCTAGTGCCCGTCAACTGCTACCATACAACCTTCCGATCTAGTCACCATGTTGACACACTGTGTGACCTTATTCTTGGTTTAGGTTGTGTTGACACCCGGAAAATGAACAGGGGTGGAAGCATGATTGAAAAGAAAGATCTGACCAACAGCGAAGGACTGAGGCTGATGTCCGAGCTCGTCGCCATTCGAGTGACGATATTGATAAGATAAAACCCTATCTACGGACTGATAGAACCCTGTCTGCGGACTGAAAGAACCCTATCTACAGACTGATAAAACCCTGTCTACGGACTGATAAATCCCTGTCTACGGACTGATAAAACCCTGTCTACAAACTGACAGATCCCTGTCTACGGACTGATAGAACCCTGTATGCAGACTGATAAATCCCTGTCTACGGACTGATAGAACCCTGTCTACGGACTGATAGAACCCTGTCTGCGGATTGATGAAAATTGCAATCGTGACGTCAATACAAGATATTTCAGAAATGATAGACCATTTGGGATGATGATACATTTGAAGAAACCCTAAGTGGGCCTATATGAAGATGGCGCCCAAAGCCCATGTCGAAGCCCAGATATGGCGCCAAGAGATCAAGGTTGAGCGCGCCGGGAAGCATGCCTCAGGCGCGCCGTGAAGATGCCTGCCGAGAAGGAAGAGGAAAGGGGTTATAAAAACCCCTCCCTTCGATAGAGATAAGAGGGGACAACATCAGAGAGAGAAAAAATCAGAGGGCTCCGGGATCGATCGACTGGAGAGAAAAAAAGCTGAAGAAAAAAAAGAGAGAAAGCCAGATAGAGAAAGGGGATCGTTCTGAGAGAAAGAGCCACCCCTCCCCTTTCGATCAACAGAGAGGAAATAGAAGAGAAGAAGAAGGAAAGCTCCAGGTGGGCACTGGGGAGGGAGAGGAGTCAATGCTCCACCCTCCCCTCCATGTTTTCTTTCTTTATCTGATGTAATATAGCAAGTTCCCTCTCGATCTATCAACTATAGCCGGAGTTTCGACCTTGATTTTTTTAGATCTATGCTTTACATTTTCTTTCATGAGCGGTGTAATATTTCCCATATGCAATACAAGAAGCACTAAGATGCCCGTCTGGGTATTGATGGTTTAAGATATCGATCTCTGTCCGTCTGTCTCTCTATGCATATGGCCTTCGTCTAAAAGGAACATAGATCAGATTCTTTGGGTTTCAAAGTCGATCGCAAGGGTTTATTCCTCGAAGAGGGACGAGGATAAGACTCCTAACCCCATCCAATGGGTTATTGAGTTTTGTCTTCTTCTTCCCTCTCTGATCTCGATGTCTGTTTTCCATACATATATGATCTGTTTTCTTTTTTGAAGGAGCCCCCCTTTGGCGGTTCAGGAACTAGAGATATCAGTCTCTTGGTCTCCTCAGCCGCCCAGCTCTCATAAATAACGATCGGATCTCAGGTTCTCCATCCTAAAACATTGGATGCTTAGGGCCTGAAGTTTATACGATTGATAGCCCTTCCTTTTCCGTCGATTTAACATCACTGGGCTCATCTGGAGGGGTCTGAGGACAGTCACCTCCTGACTCCCCCAAATGGCCTGCAACAGACGGGCAAAACTCTCAACGGAACCAGGTGATGGTATGATCTCCCCCGTTTGATTCCTTCGTCCAAAACCCTTGGCATCCTTCTAACAGCGATCTCCATGAAATTCCTCCCTTGCATCTCTGGCCCAGCATTGATTCGAGCCTGAAATCCCCAGAAAACACCCAAACAGAGCATCGTTTCTGGGCTCTGGAAAACCTGAGATTCTTCTGCAATCTCACCCTCTCGGCGTGCGAGCTTCCCCGCCGAGAACCACAAGGCCGAGAGGCCTCCCCCGTCTTTTGGCTAAACGACAACCCAGTTGGTTACCAACGCTTTCCTCGTGAGGCTATGTGTGCGAGGCCCCCGGCGTGTAGACTCCCGGCGTGGCCAGAAGCGCTCCGGGAAGCCCTCTGCCGAGAACCCTTCTGCCTTCATAACCACCCTCACACCTTTTGCCCAATATTGAAGCTGCCCCTCTCGGCGCCTCCCTTTCCGGGGCGCCCATGAGCCCGCCGAGAAGCTCCAGGCCGAGAGGCCTTATTTCCCTTTGGCCAGCCCAATGACCAGGCTGAGAACCCCCCTGCCTATAGCCATTCACCCCTCTTTGCCCAAGCCTTGATGTTGCCCCTCTCGGCGCCCCCCCTTCTCGGCGCGCTCAGGTGCCGGCCGAGAGCCTCCATGCCGAGAGGGTCTTTCCTCCCTCTTTTGGCCGCCGAGAGCCCTCGACCGAGAGCCTTCCCTTGGCCGCCGAAAACCTCTTGGCCAGCCCAACCGCCAGGCCGAGAGCCCCTCTCCATCCATCAAATGCCAGGCCGAGAGCCCCATTTTGTCCAAACCAAAGGCCAAGCCGAGATCCCTTCTTCAGTCAGATGAAACCCACTCAGAGGCCCACCTCTGCACCATTCTTCTATAAACTCCTTAAGCTCCCCTACATCCGTTTAAGGAGATACTCATAGACCATCACTTGTGTCTTAATGAGATACAATAAATGGGGAAGATCTCCCCTATAGCTTTCGTCCCGAACCCGGATTTCACCGATGCCTCATGAACCTAAAGAACCATGTCATTATATGTGTTCTGATGGGTTCCAAGGGAATATCGATCAATGATATGGAGGCAAGAGATGTCCCTGGGCCTGGTGCCCATCTTTGTTCGGTCGTTGTCCCGGCTCTCTGTGGATGATGACCTATTCTTCCTTGGCATAATCCAGGTTGAGGGAACATGCTGCCGAAATTTACATAGCCCCACCAATCGAGTGTGGTATTCTCCTATAACCCCGCTGGCCCACGGAGTTATGCCCTTGTGCGATCTCTGATGGCCCTCCAAAGGGGGATATTAATAAGATATCGCACTCGTACCGGGTGTGTTACATCAGGACCGGTCCCCATCCGGATTCCGGGTTATGTCTATATATATATATACCCGATCTTTTGCGGAGTCTACCCTGCCGCTGCACGGGTGGTTTCCTATTCCCCACTTGGCATCATCCAAGATGGTGGGAATATGCCGGCGGGTCCCCCCCGTAATTAATAAACCCCTGTTCTGTTCAAATACGTTTAAACGTCTTGTAAACAGATGAACTTTGTCTCCTTTGAGCATACGGTTTTACCGCTGTCTTCCTCCTACCTCTAGCGTTTAATCAAGGGTTGTCGTCCTTAGGGAGGACGTAATTAACGTCATAGCGTTCAGGGTATGACGGACTACTAGTCCAGACACGATCACTCACAATCGACTGACCAAGTCAGATCGAGCGCACAATAAGAATCGTCACCACGGTGACTGGCACGCCAATAAACCCATAAACATAAATAGATAAATAAAAACAATAAACAAGATAAGAAGAGAAAGAAGAAAAATGTGCATCAAACAAGTCTGGCACGCCTGGTGGGACTTAGTCTCCCTTCATCTTTGCGCTAAGGTAGGAGGCCCAGCGGGCCCCCCCCCCTCAATGCCTAATTCTGTGTACTTTCCTTAATTCCAGGAATCTACAATGACAGCCGGAATCATGTCCGTTTGCTTCGGCAAGCAGCCGGTCGACATGCACGTGCGAGAAGGCTACCTGGCGGTACCCCTCGCGTTCGGATCAATGCCGCCCGCCGTCGGGCTGCCCAACTGTCTGGGCCTTATCTTCACCGACCTGCTGCAGGTCGACAACAACAAGCAAGGCGCCGCTGCAAGTGCCCCGATAAGGGCTGCTGATGAGAAGGCTAGCTTACCGGAGAAGACGGCCTCGACAGCCGTCGCCTGCTATGTGCACCATGTTCAAAGGAGGGACGTGGTCTCCACTGCTGCCCAGAAAGGAAAAAGAACCAACCGGAGGAGCCGGTATGCTGCTGCTGACCGTTGTCTTTCAAATTCTGGGAAGACAATGATGATGGGCGATGTTAGGGTGAACCTCGACGGTCACCCCCGAGAAGTCCGACCGGACAGGATTGTCCCGACCATCCAGATTGACAACAAGTTCCAAGTTCTGGCCACCAAGAAGGCCAACTGGGAAGCTGATGGGAGGAAGCCACTGGCGCCCAAGCCAGCAAGATATAAGCAGGTATGGCAACCGAAGAAGATGCAGAGCTGGGCTCCAGCTCAAGATGAGGAGAAGGCTACCAATGATGATGTTGCCCACTTCAGGGCGGGAAGCCGAAGAAGAAAGGGAAAAGAAACAGGAAGTACTATTGCTGCTCACCCCAGAGCCCGGGGTAGGAGAGATGAAAGAAATGATGGAGAAAGAAAACTGACTGCTGCTCGCCCCATGATGAGGGGTAGAAGACCTGAAAAGAAAGAAGACCTTGCTGTCACCCACCCCAAGGCCTGGGGAAGAAGATGGCAGAGAAAGAACCATGATGTTACTGCCAACTGCTGCCAGAATGGCGATGCGGGAATGTGTGAACCAGCCATGGTTGCCGTCCCAAGAAGATCGAGGGCCTGTGCCAGACAGGTCGACATCTTCCGATATTCCAAGACCGAGCATTTGAATGCTCAGATAACAAGACTGGCCTGCCAGCAAAGAAGCCGGGAAAGACTGATGTTCCAACCTGAGCCGCAGAGGCACAACTCTGAAGAGATGAAGCAAGTGGTCCAGGACTACTTCCACTACCTTGGGAACTCCGCCCTCGGTCAAAAAAGATTATCCCGTGCCTTGGGTACCGTGGATGAGGAAGAAGAAGATATCCCTCAAGAAATGATACACGGAGTCTCTTCCTCCGATTCAAACGATTATGAAGAAGGCCTCAGGGCCGGACATGATGAAGAAGACCTGCACGGGAAAGAAGCCAAAGAAAGAATATCGGTCTTTGACCGGCTCAGATATCCTAGCCAAAGAAAAAAGAAAGGTCTACAGGCAGAAAGGAAAGATGCAAATCTTCGCCTGCAATATGGCTGGACTGACCAGGGGGCAAGATATATTACCAACTCAGCCAGATGAATTGCTCAGGCTGGCAACTAGACCTGGTCCTGTCACCAGAAGAGGCCAGGCAGCAAAAGATAAAATCAAAATTGATGATGAAGCCCGTAGGGTTACCACTATGACAGTTAATGTGGTGACAGCGGAAGATGGGGATAACCCCTTTGTTGATGATGCTGAAGGGACATCTGAAGATATACAAATTCCATCAACCATGGATCCCGTGATCCAGATGATGTTCAGAAGATACCAACAGGAGATCAATGCTCTCCGAAGACAGCTCAATGAGAGACAGGAAGCTACATCAGTCTCGAAACAAGCTGAACCTGCGGGGCAGACATCCAGCTCCACAGAAACAACTATCCTGGCTAATCCTCTCTTAGCTGATAAGGGCAAAGCACCAAGCCAACCTGTTCCACAGCAAACAGTAGCTCAGCCCTCTGTGTCTCAGACGCAGCCTACCGCGCCCATCTTGCGCGCCACTGTGATGACAACTCCTCACAGCCAGCAACAAGCTCACTTCTTCCCAGAAGAGATAGATCCAGCTGTAGCCCACAAGCAGATGATTGAAAGAATTGTGGAAATGAAGCTGTCAGAGAAGACTGGAGACGATACTAGTGCCTATGATGTGTACAAGGTGCCGTATCCCCCCCAGTATGCTGCCAAAAGACTACCTCCAGGCGTCAGCAAGCCGCCAAAGTTTGAGAAGTTCAATGGCCAGGGCTCCCCCAGGGAGCATATAGCCTACTATACTACAATCATGGGCGACCTAGCAGTCGATGAAGCCTATCTGCTCAAGTTCTTTGGCTCGTCCCTCACTGGGTTAGCCTTTGAATGGTATTCAAGCTTCTCAGCAGGATCAGTGGTTGATTGGCCCGATATGCAGAGAAAATTTCACGACAGGTTTCATGTCACGGAAAGGGAAATCACAATAGCAGAACTGTATGCTACCAGGCAGAAACAGGATGAAACTGCGCTGGAGTACATCAAAAGATGGAGGAATCTAGCCATGAGATGCAGGAGACCTCCTCATCAGGAGGATGCAGTGCAGATATGCAAGCAGAACCTCAGGAGGGAGGTACTGGAAAAAATGATCGGTGCAGATGTCAAGACATTTGACCGACTGAACAATATAGTGGCGGAGGTCGAGACGTTCTTGTCCAAACGTCCGACCGTCAATGCTCCCGCCATGCCAAAAGGAAAATCCAATGATCGGCGGCCGGCACACTCTGAGGCCAACACCGTCGATTTCAGAACCTTTGAGCAACAAAAAGGGAAGAAAGGGGCAGATGAAGCTCCCCCGATGGCAGATACAGCAGAAAGAAGAGACAAAGTCTCTCTAAGGGACAGGATGAGAAGGGCTTACTCTTTTCCCAAGGATAAGACTGCAGCATTATTTAACTGGGCATATAAGTTCAATAAGGTAACATTGCCTGAACCGAAGAAGCCCGAAGATGCAGAAAAGAAAGATGATCCGATGTTCTGTCCATTTCACCAGGTGTTGGGGCACCCAATTGAGGACTGTTATGTCTTCAAAGATATCATGGAAGGAATGGTCAAGAAGGGTGAACTGCAGCTGGGAGATTACCAGGTGAAGCCGCCTCGGCCACATGAGCTTCCGCCCTGGAGGGTGGCCGCCAATATGATCTCAATCTATCAACAGCTGCCTAAGGAAGCCGCTGAAGAATGCACCAGGCACACCTATGAAGCCTGCCTCCTCACCCCATTAAGAGATCAGGAAGGATGGCAGATGGTACCCACAAAAAATAGAAAGAAGACTCCCGCAGTCAAAACCAACGGAGCAGTTATCCGGGGTGTCACCCCAAAGCCGGAGTCTCCTCCAATAAAACCAATATGGCCTACAGCTGAGACCAGACCAGTCATCCGGATCCATACTCGCAACCGGAGGAGACAAACTCCCCTCCCTGCACATAAAGAAGAAAGTCTTGCAACCAGGCGTCTGCAGCAATATATTAATGAGCTTGATGAGTATGAGCAGAAAGAGCCGAAACACCTGTTGGTGAAAGACTGTATACTCTGGGAGCAGCTCGAAGAATTGAAAATTGAAGAGCAGCCGGAGGCAGAACAAAGAAAAGATGAGATTGAGCCCTTCTGGGGACATGAACTAACAAAGCCCAATTCCCAGAAAAAGAAGAGACGGCCTAAGGCCAAAAAGGGAAAGAAGGTCACGACAGTACAATGCAATACTCTGTCGGTACTCTTCTCCCTGCCCGGGGAGGATGATGAACAAGAAGCATCAGATGTCCAGCTGGAAGCCAATCATGCTGAGGCCTCTACCTCAGCCCATGCAACACGTTCTGGGAGAAAATGGGGGCGTCCGCCACCAGCCAACCATAATATTATGTTCAGAAGGGAGCAACCCTATCAGATCCCGAAACCAGAGGTGCGTGGTGTCCAGGTTCCTCCCCCTGCCAGCTTGTACCAAGGAAAAGATAAAGCAGAAGGAGCCCCTTCATTCCTGGAGTTCCTGTCCAGCTTAGAAAACGAGCAGCCGTCTCATACTGCTCCAGCTAAAAGCGATAAATGCCAGCAGACAGCAACTGGAAAGCAGAAGCAGCATAAAGAAAATGAAGAAAATAGCCCTCTAGCAAAGACAGGGGCAGTCATTACAGAAGAAGCCCTCCGGGAGACCGATGAAGAAAATGAAACTGGGACTGGGCAGCAAAGGCCACAGGCACCACATGAACCTCCAAGACCCCGGTGGGCAGAGGAGATGAGGCTGTCTAATGTTTGGGTTGGCAGTCGAATCATGAAAATGTTGAAGAAGCTCCCCACCAGATTCTCCATCTGGCAAATACTCTCTCTGAGTGAAGCACTCTTGGCAGAAGTGCATGCTGGACCATCAGTCACGTTCACAGAAGATGATATGCTGATCCCAAATGCCAGTCACAACAGGCCGTTGTATATGAGGGGCTCCCTGAACTGTCAGTCGCTGAGCAGGATACTGATAGATCCCGGGGCTGCTGTAAATATTCTCCCGTATCGCATCTATCAGAAATACTACTTTGATCTGCAGCTTACCAAGGTCAGAGACATGAAGATTGCTGGGTTCAACCAGAAATGTGAAACACCTCTCGGGGTGGCTGATTTCAACCTCACATTGGGCGACCTCACTACCGTGGTACGATTCTATGTGATCGACTCCAACACCACGTATAAGGCCCTGTTGGGGAGACCGTGGCTGCATGAATATCAAATAGTGCCATCCACGCTACACCAATGCATAAAATACTGCCATGAAGGAAAGGAAGAAAGGGTGTTTGCAGACCTACATCCTTTTGAAGTGTTCGAATGCCATATGCTCGATGCCTCCTACTACACCGAGGTGTCACAAAAAGATGAAAAGAAAGAGGCTGTGATCAGCCAGAAGAAGCCGGCGACGAAGGCAAAAGCTTGGCCTCCACCGCCACCCAGAGGCTATGTTGAAAAGCATGAAGTACCTCACATCTCTTATGCTGATGATTTTGCTCGGATCACCCCTCCTGGCATACATCCAGATAGCACTGATCAAGAAATGACAGAAAGGTGCATACAGGTGAAGGTCCCACGAGGTTTAATCAAACCCGTCGCCAGCCTAGAATACCAAACAGTGCTACCACTGAAGACTATGGAAATCCCTCGCTCCTACGAGCCACCTACCATATTCTACACCGGGGAGGCAGTCGAAGAAGATGATCAAGACTGCATGGTCCCTGAAGAAGCCGCAAACCAGATGGTGCCGATTACAGGCCTGGAGTATACTACCCAGCAGGTTTCGCGGATGTTCTCCAAGATGCAAATACCATCGCTACAATCCGTAGCCCAGAAGAAAGCATTCAGGGAGCTATGGGATCCGCCTCGAGATAATAAGGAATTGAGGAAGATCACACAGCATCCGGGATTGGGTTATACCCTTCAAGAATATTATGAAGCTGAGGTGGATGTCATCTCTACCTTCTACCAGCATGGAGACTCCCCTGGGATAGGATATGATCAATATCCCTTCGAGGATGAAGAGATTATGTATCAAACCATAACAGACAATGAAGCCCAAGATGACCAGCCAGAAGCAGGGATGTCTGATAAAACTGAGAGGGGTCGGTGCTGGAAGGACCCGTCCTGCAAGGAGGATCTATTCCAGGCCGAAGCACAATTTGATACGGGAACCCCGGATGAAGACCAGATGGCCAAAGAACTGAGAGAATGCTTGGAATTTGAGCGCATTCTGGAAGAAGTCAGGGCTCTACAAAAATATGACCTTTCAAGGGAACCTGCAACAGAAAGATCCTTAAGAGCAGAAGATTCCACTTTTGAATTCTCTTCTGAACCAGCCTCGTCCTCGGGGCAGACTAAACAGAATCCGATGGTATCGGCCTTATATGATAAGCCGACGTCCGCTGATGAGCAGGATGACGATACAGAAGAACATGAAACTGAAGAGAATTATATCCCGGGAGGCTTCATTGATTTGCAAGAAGCCCCACCCGAAGTTGAGGACGGAGGTCAGGCCACCGTCGATGAGCTGATAGAAGTGAATCTGGGGTCAGCAGATGAGCCAAGGCCGACATTCCTCAGTGCACTGCTAGAACCAGCTGCCAGAGAACAGTACATACAGTTTCTGAAAGAGTTCCGAGACTACTTTGCATGGACATATGATGAAATGCCGGGACTGAGCTCTGATGTGGCACAGCACCGATTGGCGATAAACCCGGGGGCAAGCCCTGTAAAGCAGCCTTCAAGGAGAATGCGTCCTGAACTGATAAATCAGATCAACAGAGAAGTCGACAAGCTGATTGATGTAGGCTTTGTTGAAGAAAACCAGTATACTACATGGCTGGCCAATATAGTGCCCGTGAAGAAGAAAAATGGGCAGATCCGAATATGTGTAGATTTCAGGGACCTGAATAAGGCTTGTCCAAAAGATGATTTCCCAGTGCCAATCACTGAAGTAATGATCGATGCAACCACCGGCCATGAAGCCCTGTCATTCATGGATGGGTCATCTGGATATAACCAGATCTGGATCGCTGAAGAAGACAGAGTGCACACCGCATTCCGCACCCCGAAAGGGATATTTCATTATAAAAGAATGCCGTTCGGCCTCAAGAATGCCGGCGCTACCTATCAAAGAGCTATGACAAAGATCTTTGATGATTTGCTCTTCAAAAAGGTAGAGTGCTATATTGATGACCTGGTGGTGAAAACCAGCAGAAAAGAAGACCATTTGCAGGATCTGAGAGTAGTATTCCAGAGGCTGCGCAAATATGAGCTCAAAATGAACCCTATGAAATGTGCCTTCGGCGTATCAAGTGGAAAATTCCTTGGGTTCATCGTCTGTCACAGGGGCATTGAGATTGACCCATCCAAGATTAAAGCCATCCAGGAGCTCCCTCCACCAAGGAATCTCCACGAGCTGAGATCTTTACAAGGGCGTTTGGCCTACATCCGACGATTCATATCAAATCTGTCGGGAAAATGCCACCCTTTTCACAGGCTCATGATGAAAGATGTGCCGTTCCTCTGGGATGATGGCTGTCAGGAAGCCTTTGAGAAACTGAAAGAATATCTCAAGACCCCTCCAGTGCTGGGGGCACCTATTAAGGGCAAACCCCTGATACTATACATTGCAGCCACACACTGTTCCCTGGGGGCAATGCTGGCACAGATAAATGAAGAGGGCAAAGAGCAGGCTCTATACTACCTGAGTAGGAGGCTGATCAGAACTGAAGAAAGCTACAGCTATATAGAAAAGACATGCTTGGCACTAGTCTTTGCCGTTAAAAAGCTCCGGCACTACATGCTGTCACATGAAATCAGATTGATATCTGCGGCAGATCCACTCAAATACATACTGACTCAACCAGTACTGAAAGGCCGATTGGGCAAATGGGCAGTAATTCTGATGGAATTCGATATCACATATATACCCCAGAGGGCAATAAAAGGACATGCCGTGGCCGATTTCTTCGCAGAACCTCCTGTGCCAGAGAATGATATGTTGGGGACTGAGTTACCCGACGATGAGACACTAGAAGCCTGTCAAGCTCAGTCAGCTATGTGGCAGCTGTTCTTTGACGGAGCATCTAGAACAGAGACAGACTCCGATGGAAAGATCAGAATACGGGCCGGAGCCGGTATTGTGCTGAAATCGCCAGAAGGGGAGGTTGTGCACACTTCCTGTTCTATGAACAAGCCCTGCACTAATAATGAAGCCGAGTATGAAGCTCTGATAATCGGACTACATATAAGCCTCAACATGGGTATCCAGATGCTTCAGGTATTCGGGGATTCAATGTTGATAATAAAACAAATCCAAGGGGAGTTCGAAGTGCGGAAGCCGGAGTTGAACCCCTACCACCAAAAAGCTGTGCGCCTCATGGCGAGATTCTATCATATTGAACTCAAACATGTGAGCCGTGCACATAATGCCCAGGCTGATGCATTGGTAAAACTAGCCAGCTCAATAGCAGTCCCACCAGATGAAACACTGAACATTGTTGTTATAAATCGGCGGCAAGTCCCCAGCATGCTAGAGGGTTGCCCCGAAGAAAATGAAGTCGCCACGATCAGTACAGAACAGGCGTCTGATTGGAGACAACACCTGCTACAGTGGTTTTTACATCAACAGCTGCCGCAGAAAAGAGAAGAAAAGATGAAGCTTCTAAGGATCAAAGATTCTTATGAATTCAGAAATGGGACTCTGTTCCGAATAATGGCAGATGCACGCAAGAAGATTCTGCTCCGCTGCCTGTCCACTAAGGAAGCTTGGCAAGCGATGAAAGAAGTACATGCTGGGACAGCAGGTGCCCACCAGGCTGGCCCCAAGATGAAGATAGAAATCAAGAAGCTGGGCTACTATTGGCCCACTATGTTTGAAGACTGCTGCACATTTGCAAAGTCATGCCAGAAGTGTCAGGAGCATGCTGTTGTGCCTAGAAGGCCACCTACGATTCTGCACTCCACAGTCCCTAGCTGGCCGTTTGCACAATGGGGAACTGATGTAGTCGGTCCACTACCGACTTCCTCGGCCGGGCATAAGTATATACTGGCCGTAACAGATTACTTCTCCCGATGGGCAGAGGCTATAGCACTAAGAGAAGTCACTGGCGAGCTGGTCGCCAGATTCATCAAGCGAAACATCATCTTCCGGTTTGGGATCCCCAGCCGAATAATATCTGACAATGGGAGTCATTTCAGAAATCAGAAAGTCTATCGGCTTGCCGAGAAATATAAGATCGAATGGAGGACTTCCACTCCTTACAATCCACAGGCAAATGGATTGGCAGAAGCTTTCAATAAGACTTTGTGCACCCTGCTGGCCAAAGTCGTCAGTGCCAGTAAGAAGGACTGGGAAGAAAAGATGTATGAAGCTCTGTGGGCGTACCGCACCGTCTTCAAAACACCTACAGGGTGCTCACCATACTCCTTGGTATACGGCTCAGAGGCAGTAGTCCCACTAGAGCTGGAAGTCCCGTCACTCAGAGTGGCAGTCCAATACGACCTAGCCCATGGCGAACAAACCAATGCAGAAAGAAGATTAGAAGAATTGGCTGAATTGGAAGGGAAACGCCTCCAAGCTCAGAAGAATATCCAAATGTATCAGGTCCGCATGGCCACTGCATTTAACAAACTCGTAAAAGGACGAGAATTTAAGAAAGGTGACCTCGTCATGGTCAAGAAAAAAGAAGTCATGGCGTCCAACCCGAAGGGAAAGCTAAATCCCAATTGGGAAGGTCCATATGTGATACAAAGGGTCTACGAAGGAGGGGCCTACATAGTTGTTAATCATCGAGGGGAGATCCAATTCTCACCACTCAACGGTAAACACCTGAAGCTGTATCATGCTGCACAGCTGATACTCCCCGAGTAATCGGGCAAGAGATACCCTTTCCTTGGCCTAGCGGCACTCCGCCCTAGCCGAGATGTCCTTTCCTTGGTCTAGCGGCACCCCGCCCTAGTCAAAGATATCCTTTCCTTGGCCTAGTGGCACTCCGCCCTAGCCAAACTACTCTACCTTGGCCTAGTGGCACTCCGCCCTAGCCGAACTACTCTTCCTTGGCCTAACGGCACTCCGCCCTAGCCGAGATATCCTTTCCTTGGTCTAGCGGCGCCCCGCCCTAGTCAAGATACCTCTTCCTTGGCCTAACGGCACTCCGCCCTAGCCGAGATATCCTTTCCTTGGCCTAGTGGCACTCCGCCCTAGCCAAACTACCCTTCCTTGGTCTAATGGCACTCCGCCCTAGCCGAGATATCCTTTCCTTGGTATAGTGACACTCCGCCCTAGTCAAGATACCTCTTCCTTGGCCTAACGGCACTCCGCCCTAGCCGAGATATCCTTTCCTTGGCCTAGTGGCACTCCGCCCTAGCCAAACTACCCTTCCTTGGTCTAATGGCACTCCGCCCTAGCCGAGATATCCTTTCCTTGGTATAGTGACACTCCGTCCTAACCAGGCTACCACTTATCGTGATTTCGTGTTGTCACGGTCTAACACCCTCTAAACAAGAAGGGAGGGATATAAAAAAGGGAATAAATAAAAAAAATGGGGTTAAAAATAGAGATACCCCGCCAGTCTTGTTCAGACACACTGGACAAGGGAAAAAAATGGCCAAAACCCAGATGTGGTGAAAACCCGAAAGGGCACTGCAGGCAAAATCGGGTACCCCGCCGTGCGAAAACCTGAAAGGGCGCACGGGCAAAAGCAAGAGGGGGCTAGCTCTGGTGAAAACCCGAAAGGGCACTTGGGTCGGTAATGTGGTAACCACGAAGAAACCCACACATCGCTTTACGTCCCGCCGTGATAAAACCTATTTAGTTTAGACCCTACGTCTATCCTGATGAAACCTATAAAAAAATCCTTGCATTGGTATAAATCCAATACCAATGATGAAATCCGTTGCCGATCGATTGGCGCACTGCCCGATCAGCGATGAAACCTGTCCAGTTTAGACCTTACGTCTATCCTGATCAAACCGATATAAAAATCCTTGCGTTGGTATAAACCCAATACCGATGATGAAACCCGTTGCTGATTGATCGGCGCATTGCCCGATCAGCGATGAAATCTGTCCAGTTTAGACCTTACGTCTATCCTGGTGAAATTTATATAAAAATCCTTGCATTGGTATAGACCCAATACCAACGATGAAACCCATTGCGGATTGATTGGCGCTTTGCCCAATCAGCGATGAAACCCGTCCAGTTTAGACCTTACGTCTATCCTGATGAGACCTATAAAAATCCTTGCATTGATGTTAGCACCCACGTCAATGATGATATATGCACAAGCTGCGCCTATCAGTTATAGAATCAAAGTTTCAATAAAAAAAAAGAAGAGACAAAATGGGGTTAAAAATAGAGATACCCCGCCAGTCTTGTTCAGGCATTCTGAACGAGGGCAAAAATGGCCAAAACCCAGCTGTGGTGAAAACCCGAAAGGGCACTGCAGGTAAAATCGGGTACCCCGCCACGTGAAAATCCGAAAGGACGCGTGGGCAAAAGCAAGAGGGGGCTGGCTCTGGTGAAAACCCGAAAGGGCACTTGGGTCAGTAATATGGTAATTCAAAAAGGTCCCGTGCCAACCGGCACGATACCTTCATCTGCCTTTGTTGGTAAAACCTTCCGTCGGTCATACGGCTCCATGCCCCACCGATGATAAAGCCTTTCTGGGACAGACCTTACGTTTGCCCTGGTGAAATCCACATACCCTCTTTCGCATGTCCCACCTGCAATAAACCCTACTCAGTTCGGACCTTTCGTCTATTCTGAGGAAACTTATAAATCCTTCTTACATCGATATAAACCCAATATCGATGATGAAATCAACTGTTGATCGATTGGCACCTCGCCCGATCAATGATAAACCCTACTCAGTTTAGACCTTTCGTCTATTCTGAGGAAACTTATAAATCCTTCTTACATCGATATAAACCCAATATCGATGATGAAATCAACTGTTGATCGATTGGCACCTCGCCCGATCAATGATAAACCCTACTCAGTTTAGACCTTTCGTCTATTCTGAGGAAACTTATAAATCCTTCTTACATCGATATAAACCCAATATCGATGATGAAATCAACTGTTGATCGATTGGCACTTCGCCCGATCAATGATAAACCCTACTCAGTTTAGACCTTTCGTCTATTCTGAGGAAACTTATAAATCCTTCTTACATCGATATAAACCCAATATCGATGATGAAATCAACTGTTGATCGATTGGCACTTCGCCCGATCAATGATAAACCCTACTCAGTTTAGACCTTTCGTCTATTCTGAGGAAACTTATAAATCCTTCTTACATCGATATAAACCCAATATCGATGATGAAATCAACTATTGATCGATTGGCACCTTGCCCGATCAATGATAAAACCCTACTCAGTTCAGACCTTTCGTCTATTCTGAGGAAACCTATGAAAATTCTTGCATCGATATAAACCCAATATCGATGATGAAACCAACTGTTGATCGATTGGCACCTCGCCCGATCAATGATAAAACCCTACTCAGTCTAGACCTTTCGTCTATTCTGAGGAAACTTATGAAAATCCTTGCATCGGTATAAATCCAATATCGATGATGAAATCAACTGTTGATCGATTGGCACCTCGCCCGATCAATGATAAAACCCTACTCAGTTTAGACCTTTCGTCTATTCTGAGGAAATTTATGAACTCTTCTTACATCGATATAAACCCAATATCGATGATAAAACCAGCTGTTGATCGACTGGCATTTTCGCCCGATCAATGATGAAACCCTATTCAGTCCAGACCTTACGTCTGTCTTGATGAAAACCACATATCCTATAATCATCCCACCTGTTATAACCTCTACCCAGTCTAGACTTTCCGTCTATTCTGATAAGGCCCTTTCTTTCACATTTCCTGCAAATTGTCTCCCTCACAGCACATATTGCCAAGAGGGACGTTTGCCGCTACTAACAGAATCCGGTTTAAGCACCTCTTCGGATGCCGTCACGCGGTGGAGCGAGTTCCCCATCCTTTCTCTGAAGGGGTGGACGCTCTCCTGCCAGATACGCGCCATTCGCATGAGGGCTTGCCAAAACCAATACCCCACTTCCCTGAAGTGATAAAACCACGTGGAAAAGAAGGTGGATACACATAAGGCAAAATTTTTCCTTTCATTAAGAAGTGAGTACATAAAGGGCCCCGAGGGGACATTGTATCACAAAAGAGCAAAAAAGGAGAAGAAGAAAAGAAAAAGAAAATGATTCATGGCTGCCGGAAGATATCCTCGAATGCCAGAAGACCCACAGAAGGGGCGGCTCCTAGTTCATGAAGCCGAGCCTCCTCTTCCTGCAGTCGAACAGACTGGTCTCGAAAGGATGCCACCTGCCCCTCTAATAAAGCTGCTTCTTCCTCGAGTTGCGGTCGAGAAGTTGTCAGCTGTGGCAGCTCAGCTCGGAGATCAGACAGTTCAGCTTCCAGGATAGTTATCCGGTCGCGCACGAAATGCTCCCGCTCCGCCAAAGACTGCATTTGACGCTGTCGCTCCTGAAAGATAGAGTTCACCTTTGCCAGCTCGGACTTGCACTCCATTCTTTGCAACTTCAAGGCTGCCAATCTGTCCGACATGATATGTGTCAAGAAATCCCGGCGATGAACAAATTTTAACAGCAAAAGAACCCGCTGGGCCCATATTTCTGTGGGACATCCCATCGCCTGTAAACCAGCGGTGAAGCGCCCGGCTATCTCCTTCAACTGTAAATAAGTTAGTCCAGGTTGGGACTCCACCAGTTGACGCAGCATGCCCAGATGTTGCCAAACAAAACTTTCAGGGGAAGTGAAGCCAGGCGAAGGAAGAGGAGCTACTTCAAAAGATACTTCGCTGTCTATATCCGCCCATAGGGTGATGTCCGGCTGCGAAGAAGAAGACGGCAGGTCTGCCGAAGCCACCAACTGAGCTCCGCCCATAGCCTCTGAGGTGGCCGGGAAATCTTCCACCTCCATCTCCTCGGAGGCGGCCGTCGAGATACTCCCGGACGCAACTTCAGGCATCTCCTCCTCAGATTCTGAAGATACGGAAGCAGATTCCGTGGTCATTATAGGCGATACTCCCAGTTCTCCAACAGATACCTCTCCTTCTTCCATTTCGGTGCCCGCCCCCTGCAATGTCAGGGCTGCGGGGGCCACGGTCTGAAGAGGCACAGGTTCGCTCTCCATGACTGATACTGTGGGAACTGTTGATTCCGGAGCGATGGTCATCACTGTAGTTGGTATAAAGGCAGAACCCCTGGCTGGGTCCATTTCAGCTCTAAAATCCAAAGCCTTGATGAGAGCCGGGCCTTCCCCTGCATTCCGCAGGTCCAATGATGCTAAGTCTGTGGAGGACTGCACCCTCACCGGCACAGGGCGAATTATCTCAAGAATGGCTGCCGAAGCAGGAACAATAGCCAAGGTGCCAGATAAAGTGGCTTCAACGGCTGCACTCGTAGCCGGGAGGGCAACAATGGATTCCTGTGAACGAATCAATGCGGCGTCAAGCAGCAGATAAAGACGGGGAAAATGAAACCAGAAAGGGAAAAGACTCACTTCTGAAGTGATGCCAATATCCTCAAAAGGTTGCAGGGAGGAAGAAAGCTCCGCTGATGAGACCACAAAAGGGGGAGTTATATCTGCCTCGGTATCCAGAGTGACAAACTCTTCTGGCAATTCTTCTCTAGAAGACGGCACCAGCAGCTTGGGGGGTGTAAATGATAAAACAATGGCGGTACATACGGATGGGGCCTCTGGTTTAGAGGCACCCTCCGTGTCACTCCCGCTGAAATCTGTTTCTTCTCCACCTGCCTCAGAAGCGGCCGCAGAGCTACCGGAGGAGATCTCTACTCTGTCCATGGGCGGGGCCATCAATGCTAACATCTGCTTGGAGGAGGACCGAGTAACTATGCGCCTTCCGGGAGCGGGGCCCCATTTCACCTGGGTCGTATAAACCTCCCGCGGCTGAGTAGTATCGCCAGCCGCTCCTGTAATCTCAGTCTCCTCCCCGGCCATCACTATAAAGAAAAGCCTGTGAGAGGGACGATGAAAGATAGTTGAAACAAACATAAAAAGATGAAAAGGAAATGCTTACCCTCCGCCTCACTAGTCGGCGTGGGAGAGGGCAACCGGGTCTCCACCTCGGAGGGCGCCGCAGCTGGCTCTTGGGCTATGTAAAAAGGAGTGGTCAGATTTAAACACTCCTCTGAAGTCCAGCAAGATAGAATGAAGAAATGCAATGGCAGAATATTGATGTTACCCTGAACTGATGCCTGAGCGGCCTCCCTCCGAGTTTCAAACTCATCAAATGAGGGAATGTCAGGGAGAGGGGTCCCGGTGTCCATCACTACCGAAGCCGATTGTTGAGCCTGAGCTTTCTTGGCCTTCCTGGCCTTCCCAACTGCAGCCTTGACTGCGGAAGCCTTCCTCTTCTTGCCAGGAGGCAGGGGAGTAGTGGTCGGTGCTGCGGCAGGAATTTCAAAATAAGTGGGCTTCTCAGCCTGCGCAATAATCTTCCTGTAGAGCCCCTGCCGCTTTATGTCGGGCCGGTCTGTTAAGAACGACAGAAATATGATGGGATCAATAGATACAAAATTCAGATGCTAAACAGAAAAACACTGCAGTCAGAAAGGAAAAGATTATACCTGCTGGTCCATCATAAAATACAGAGAGCGGCCAGTACAGATAAGCTACCTCCTTGGAGCGGGAGGCAGCCTCCTTGATGAGCCAGCACACATCACCAAATAGCTGGCACTTCTCTACCAAAGTTGCCAAATCATTATGGCCATGAAGGTCGAGGCAGCGAAACAAGTCGAGATGGTCCATGCCCCAGCCATCGACATAATGAAATGATATAAACAACGGCTTGTTCAAAATGCCAGCTATCGGGCTCTCTGCAGATAATCCATGCAAATTCAGCAGAATGAACAGCCAGGACGTTTGCTTATAGTACGTCTGAGTTCTATCCTCCCGACGCACAAACGTCCTATATGGATGAAATTTATCAACTGGACCCCTCCAATGAGCTACTGCCGGGAGCGGCTCTTCAACGGGGAATGGATACTGCTGCTCCTCCAAGCGAGCGCCCCCTACATGGCTCAGATGTTTCAGGTTCTGCATAAAGGTGTCCTCGTTGATGGCAGCAAAGACGGGAGCGAGCGGCTCGGAATTCTTTTCCTTCAGAGCTCGGCGCTGGGCCAGATAGTTCTCTGCCTCCCTCGGGTTCTGCGAATAAAGCTTTCTCAGATGGGCCTCAGAAATTTCAAACACCGGCCCAGGCTGCTGTTTTAGGAAGGAGCGCTCTGCAACATCCCAGAAGGTGCCTCTACCGTCTCTATAAAAGCCGGTCCGGATATTCCACCATTTGATATATTCTGATGTTACCCGGGGAACACGGTTAGAAACAACGGGCACCCTGAAGATTGCGTCGTCATGACGATGATAGAAATCCCACCACAACCGGCCCTCGCCAACAATGAGGGACCCGTGCTTGGCCCGGCTGTCTAGGGGAAACTGGGCAGCTGAAGTTGGAATATGCTGGTCGTAGCCGAAGTTTCGCCCAAAGCGGAACGGATAGTACGGCTCCAACAGAAGCAGGCCACCCTTCCTATAAACCAAAACACTGGGCCGAATTGCCATGGCCCATCTCACCAGCTCCGGTTCCAGGATAGGCCGAGCAATGTTGACCCCGGAGATGGGGTGGATATATGTTTCTACCTCCTCCAGCTTGCATTCTCTCTGAGGATCAATCAAAGGAGCCGAACCTGCTGCCAAGCTCCAAAAATGTATGCTACCAGGAGCGTCCATCGGTACCTTTATCAGTCGGCCCCTGATTTTGAATAGCTGATCATAAAAGGGACCAGGCTCAGCGCTGGCAAATTCAATCATCCTGGGTGACACTGTATCCGCCTGCAAGGTTCTCGGAGCTAATTCGGGGAATATGCTGCAGACCCAGGCATTGAAGAAATGAAAAGGACCCACGGTCCTCAAAGAACGGGGAGTCCGATGTCTGTACAGGTCCCCCAAGGATTTGTATATCAAACACAGGGCCACTGGGCAGAGCGACAGCCTCATCCCCCATGCCATCTGACAAGCTGGATATATGACCTCTGGTCGAATGACTGTCTCGTCCCCTTGTGGAAGAGCAAAAGTGCACAGCCAGAATGTGAGATAGGCTGCACAGTGTGTGATAGGATCTACCCCTGCCGGGTTGGGACCACCTTTGCCCGCATGGCGCAATGAAGATGGCAATGCCGATTTATAGCGGGGAGCTCTTATCTGCTTGCTCGCGACAGGACCCATGGAGGGGAAATCTGCATATTTCAGGGGACCGGCGAAGAAATACTGAAGCCACTGCCCGATCCGGACCCTCAGTTTGCTACCTTTCTCTCGGGGATGATAGCCTTTGGAGGATCCTCTACTATATGCCAGACAGATGGAGCGATAGACCTTCATCAAATATCGGTAAGAGAAGCCAAGGGAATACTTGCCTTCTCCATCAGAGCTGTCTTTCTCGGAGTCTGCCAAACAGACTTCTTCATACGGCTCGCCATCAATGGGCAGGCCGGAAAGCTGTGATAAGCTCCAGAGATCCAGAGATGTCTCCCCCTCTGCTGTATAGAAAGTGTTGAACAAAGGGCAGAACACCTCAAACATCCCACAGCACAGCCCCCGGGATATGGGATACCGGAATCTGGAAGCAAAGACACTGTGATACACTCCTGCTCTGATTAGCAGGGGGGCATACTCTAGCAGAACAAACTCTGTAAATTCCACTGCCCCCACTCGGAATAGGTGAGCGTCAGTGATTTTGGTGTCTCCAAACCAGCCGGCCGCCAGAAGATACTTAAACTGAATGACCGAGCAATTTAGCACGAAGGGCTCTTCGCGATATCCCCACTTTATAGGTGCCAAGAACATGCCGTAGCCGGGCTTCTCCCTATGAACTCGGCCGCTGACATTATCCCACCGGGCTGGTGTGAACTCAGGTGCCCGGATCAGCATTTTCTTCTCGGGTTCCAGCTCCGATATTCCAAGGACTGCACCCCAATCCCGCTTCTCTCCGGGAAGATAGATGGCCTGGCCACGATATACTGAGTCCTTCAGACTATCCCGTTCAGCAAGAATGGCAGCTTCGACTACGCGAGCTATCCGGTAGTCTCGCATGCCGCTCACTGTGAAAGTCCGTATGAACGGCATCAGATGTCGGTCCTTCGGAAAGTCTGGCCGATAGTTACTATCCCGCCTGAAGCATGTCTCGGACACCGTGGAATATACCCGGGCCGTCTGCACTGTGTCAGTTTCAGAATCAGACGATTCGTCAACTGAAGCTATTTTATCATATCCATAATCCAAGCTGTGCACGTTCAACCAATTCACTCTGGCCCGAGATATATCTGGCTGGGCCGATGAACTAGCTCCGACAGCTCCAGAGGATGCAGCAGCAGAGCCAGAAGCCATTGCTATATCTGTAAACAAAAGAAGAAATGTGGATTAAAAGTCAGTCTTATAAGGATTGCAACATGAGATTCTGTGGAAATTTCGGCAGCATATCCCCTTATTCGGGATCTGCCCAAAGAATAGGGAGTCACCAACCAAGAGGGGGTGATCCCGGAATCAAAGGGATTGAATCCCAAAATACGTCGCCCAGGACGGAAGGACTCGCGGTAACGGCCGAGAGGGCGAAGGCTGCTCGCGCCGAAGAGAGGAAGTGAGGGAGAAAAACCGAAGAAAGAGAAAGGCAAGTGGAGAATGAGAAAAAAGGGCCGTCGGCGCCCTAAATAGGGGGCCCAGTCGAGTGAGGTCTCGGCGCGGCGAAATGCGCGCCGAGAACCTCTCGGCCGAGAGCCCCCCGGCGGCCAGAAGGCGCGCCGAGGCGCCGAGAAGCCCCCAGGCCGAGAAGTCCCCAGGCCGAAAAGCCCAGGCCGAGATCCCCCGGCGGCCAGAGGGCGCGCCGAGAAGGCCCCAGGCCGAGAAGCCTCCAGGCCGAGATCCTCTGCGGCCGGGGCGCGCCGAGAAGGTCCCCACGCCGAGAAGGTCCCCAGGCCGAGACCCTCTGCGGCCAGGGCGCGCCGAGAAGCCTCCCAGGCCGATAACATCCCAGGCCGAGACACCCGCGCCGAGAAGCTTCGCGCCGGGAGGTACTGCAGGCCGAAAAGCCCCAAATGCTAAAAATGATGACAGAAAATATGAAGAGAAGAAACATCGATGTGCAGAATACTGTTACAGCAAGATGATCAGGTCTGAGGACTGAATTGAAGACAAATTGAGGAAGATACCCTCGAATAGTGAAAGACACCTGCAACCCCCGTGGCGCTTATTCTGCGCTTACGCCGCCCGCAGGTGGGGGGCATTTGTTGACACTCGGAAAATGAACAGGGGTGGAAGCATGATTGAAAAGAAAGATCTGACCAACAGCGAAGGACTGACGCTGATGTCCGAGCTCGTCGCCATTCGAGTGACGATATTGATAAGATAAAACCCTGTCTACGGACTGATAGAACCCTGTCTGCGGACTGATAGAACCCTATCTACGGACTGATAAAACCCTATCTACGGACTGATAAATCCCTGTCTACGGACTGATAAAACCCTGTCTACGGACTGACAGATCCCTGTCTACGGACTGATAGAACCCTGTCTGCGGACTGATAAATCCCTGTCTACGGACTGATAGAACCCTGTCTACGGACTGATAGAACCCTGTCTGCGGATTGATGAAAATTACAATCGTGACGTCAATACAAGATATTTCAGAAATGATAGACCATTTGGGATGATGATACATTTGAAGAAACCCTAAGTGGGCCTATATGAAGATGGCGCCCAAAGCCCATGTCGAAGCCCAGATATGGCGCCGAGAGATCAAGGTTGAGCGCGCCGGGAAGCATGCCTCAGGCGCGCCGTGAAGATGCCTGCCGAGAAGGAAGAGGAAAGGGGTTATAAAAACCCCTCCCTTCGATAGAGATAAGGGGGGACAACATCAGAGAGAGAAAAAATCAGAGGGCTCCGGGATCGATCGACTGGAGAGAAAAAAAAGCTGAAGGAAAAAAAGAGAGAAAGCCAGATAGAGAAAGGGGATCGTTCTGAGAGAAAGAGCCACCCCTCCCCTTTCGATCAACAGAGAGGAAATAGAAGAGAAGAAGAAGGAAAGCTCCAGGTGGGCACTGGGGAGGGAGAGGAGTCAATGCTCCACCCTCCCCTCCATGTTTTCTTTCTTTATCTGATGTAATATAGCGAGTTCCCTCTCGATCTATCAACTGTAGCCGGAGTTTTGGCCTTGATTTTTTTAGATCTATGCTTTACATTTTCTTTCATGAGCGGTGTAATATTTCCCATATGCAATACAAGAAGCACTAAGATGCCCATCTGGGTATTGATGGTTTAAGATATCGATCTCTGTCCGTCTGTCTCTCTATGCATATGGCCTTCGTCTGAAAGGAACATAGATCAGATTCTTTGGGTTTCAAAGTCGATCGCAAGGGTTTATTCCTCGAAGAGGGACGAGGATAAGACTCCTAACCCCATCCAATGGGTTACTGAGTTTTGTCTTCTTCTTCCCTCTCCGATCTCGATGTCTGTTTTCCATACATATATGATCTATTTTCTTTTTTGAAGGAGCCCCCCTTTGGCGGTTCAGGAACTAGAGATATCAGTCTCTTGGTCTCCTCAGCCGCCCAGCTCTCATAAATAACGATCGGATCTCAGGTTCTCCATCCTAAAACATTGGATGCTTAGGGCCTGAAGTTTATACGATTGATAGCCCTTCCTTTTCCGTCGATTTAACATCACTGGGCTCATCTGGAGGGGTCTGAGGACAGTCACCTCCTGACTCCCCCAAATGGCCTGCAACAGACGGGCAAAACTCTCAACGGAACCAGGTGATGGTATGATCTCCCCCGTTTGATTCCTTCGTCCAAAACCCTTGGCACCCTTCTAACAGCGATCTCCATGAAATTCCTCCCTTGCATCTCTGGCCCAGCATTGATTCGAGCCTGAAATCCCCAGAAAACACCCAAACAGAGCATCGTTTCTGGGCTCTGGAAAACCTGAGATTCTTCTGCAATTTCACCCTCTCGGCGTGCGAGCTTCCCCGCCGAGAACCACAAGGCCGAGAGGCCTCCCCCGTCTTTTGGCTAAACGACAACCCAGTTGGTTACCAACGCTTTCCTCGTGAGGCTATGTGTGCGAGGCTCCCGGCGTGTAGACTCCCGGCGTGGCCAGAAGCACGCCGGGAAGCCCTCTGCCGAGAACCCTTCTGCCTTCATAACCACCCTCACACCTTTTGCCCAATATTGAAGCTGCCCCTCTCGGCGCCTCCCTTTCCGGCGCGCCCATGAGCCCGCCGAGAAGCTCCAGGCCGAGAGGCCTTATTTCCCTTTGGCCAGCCCAATGACCAGGCCGAGAACCCCCCTGCCTATAGCCATTCACCCCTTTTTGCCCAAGCCTTGATGCTGCCCCTCTCGGCGCCCCCCCCTTCTCGGCGCGCTCAGGTGCCGGCCGAGAGCCTCCATGCCGAGAGGGTCTTTCCTCCCTCTTTTGGCCGCCGAGAGCCCTCGGCCGAGAGCCTTCCCTTGGCCGCCGAAAACCTCTTTGGCCAGCCCAACCGCCAGGCCGAGAGCCCCTCTCCATCCATCAAATGCCAGGCCGAGAGCCCCATTTTGTCCAAACCAAAGGCCAAGCCGAGATCCCTTCTTCAGTCAGATGAAACCCACTCAGAGGCCCACCTCTGCACCATTCTTCTATAAACTTCTTAAGCTCCCCTACATCCGTTTAAGGAGATACTCATAGACCATCACTTGTGTCTTAATGAGATACAATAAATGGGGAAGATCTCCCCTACAGCTTTCGTCCCGAACCCGGATTTCACCGATGCCTTATGAACCTAAAGAACCATGTCATTATATGTGTTCTGATGGGTTCCAAGGGAATATCGATCAATGATATGGAGGCAAGAGATGTCCCTGGGCCTGGTGCCCATCTTTGTTCGGTCGTTGTCCCGGCTCTCCGTGGATGATGACCTATTCTTCCTTGGCATAATCCAGGTTGAGGGAACATGCTGCCGAAATTTACATAGCCCCACCAATCGAGTGTGGTATTCTCCTATAACCCCGCTGGCCCATGGAGTTATGCCCTTGTGTGATCTCTGATGGCCCTCCAAAGGGGGATATTAATAAGATATCGCACTCGTACCGGGTGTGTTACATCAGGACCGGTCCCCATCCGGATTCCGGGTTATGTCTATATATATATATACCCGATCTTTTGCGGAGTCTACCCTGCCGCTGCACGGGTGGTTTACTATTCCCCACTTGGCATCATCCAAGATGGTGGGAATATGCCGGCGGGTCCCCCCCGTAATTAATAAACCCCTGTTCTGTTCAAATACGTTTAAACGTCTTGTAAACAGATGAACTTTGTCTCCTTTGAGCATACGGTTTTACCGCTGTCTTCCTCCTACCTCTAGCGTTTAATCAAGGGTTATCCTCCTTAGGGAGGACGTAATTAACGTCATAGCGTTCAGGGTATGACGGACTACTAGTCCAGACACGATCACTCACAATCGACTGACCAAGTCAGATCGAGCGCACAATAAGAATCGTCACCACGGTGACTAGCACGCCAATAAACCCATAAACATAAATAGATAAATAAAAACAATAAACAAGATAAGAAGAGAAAGAAGAAAAATGTGCATCAAACAGGTTGGCGATGGGAGTTGACGCATTTATTGGCCCGAGGCTTCGACCAACCCACTAGTCGTAGCTTCACCCATCTGGTCATAGGGTCCATTACCTCCGTATGCACCGTGGGTTGTGTTAGCGCGGAGGTTCTTCTACTTCTCCCGCTACCGGACGAGCCCGACTTCATTACTTTTTTTTCGAGGGAGGAGTCATATCTCCTATGCACAGTCCCATCTACCACGATGGATGGAGGTGATCATCACCTTCATGAATTTCACCCATGGGACTATGTAATGGAGAAATCAAAGGGTCACACATTCTTGGACCCATTCGACCCCTTCTCTAGTGGGCCTAGTGATCCATCACTTCCTTTCTACATTATCGGGGAAGTCCACTTTCATACCCCTTTCCTACGTGACGGGTCCTCCATACCCACCAAGCCCGTCCACGATACACCTACATCCGGCTCACCTAGCCCTCTCGAGTCTCTCAAATCCAATAGGCTGTCGCATGTTAGAGACAAAGTAGGGTGTCTAGGAGTCCCACTCTCCGCCAACCATCGGTTGCCACTAGTGCATGCATGGCACATATTCGGGTGTCCTGGTCCGCCATCACCCATGTATGGGTCGGACTAACATTATGTGTGTCTAGGGTCTTGTGTGTCTGTGCATCCATCGAGTCGAGTCGGTTTGTATGCTCGCGTTGGTAGTCCTTGCGAATTCGAGACTTGTCGGACTATCGGGATCGATTCTACCTCATATCGGATCTAGTCACATAAGGGACAAGCGGTGATTCCTAGTGAGTATTCGAGCCGCCTTCCCTCATTTGAGAGTGTCCCCACCTCGGAATGTCCACCTCTAGCTTCATTCCCATGGCAGCGTGTGCATATCGAATCTATATGGGGTGAGTAGGTGTCGATTACTTGGAGTGGAGCGTACTCCGCGCTTCCAGGTACGATGACGGATCCGCCGACATCACGAGCAGTCGCACCCCTTACTCGACGGGGTCGAGTTCTTCCCACCCGGGGAGAGTTGATAGGAATCGACGCCGAGCACTAACTTTTTATTTTGTATTTTAGTCCTTTTATTTGCTTTTATATTCTTGGGAAAGTATATGTGCAATTGTAAGGCTTTGTAAGCTAATGTGTCATTCCCTTAGATTGTGTGGGTTTCTATGTAATTTGCCAGTATGTCGAGCAAGGGGGCCCCCAGCCCTTTCCCATTGGTCCACCTAAGCTATGTGAGGCTGGTCAACCATCCTAGGTGGCCATCTAGAAGGGTTGAATGCCAAATGGACACATGGGGGACAAAGGGTGAAAAATGTCAATATTCTCCACCCACCTCCACCTACCACCCCCCTTGGTCAAGGGGGCCCCTCTATTAGATCTAATTATGATTTTTTATTTTAGTTTGAAACATTTAATTAGTTCTAAACCCTAGGTCTAAGGGCAATTTGAGTCATTTGCCATTTCATATATATAGCTTGTATTTTGTGATTTAGTTAGATTAATGAAGGAAAAATTGGCATTTGCCCCAAGAGAGCTCCAAGGAGGGTGCGCCCCCCTCTCTTCCTCCTGCTGTGCTTCCCCTTCCTCCAGCCCTCCAGGGATTAAATCCCCTTCTCCTGAGCCCCTCTAGCTTCCCTTTCTACTGCCACAGCCGTCGCGCCGTCGTGCCGCCGCCACCGCCACCGCCACTAGAGTTCTGTCTCTATCAGGACAGAACCCCACCTCCATGGATCTATCTTTTTATTCTTTTGTCTGATCGAGCTGAAATTTTGAGAGCTTGTTCCTCTCTTTGCTGCCTTTCCATCCATATATCTTATGCCCCATTCTGATCTCGTTTGATATTTTTCCCGCAATTTCTATACCACCCCTGTCAATCTGTCATTCTACAGATCTACAGTACAGAGTTGTCTTATTCTATTTTTTCCAGCCCCTTATATATTTTTAGAAAATACCAAACAAATACTGAGTGTTCCCTACGTATATCCCCTTCCACCATAATTTTTTTGGAGTCTAAAAAACTCGTTTACCCCTCAGTCAAAGGTGTGTTTCAGGCATATTGTTTGCTGCCCTATGTGTCTGTCAGCCCGGGTCAGGAAAAAAAGTCAATTTGCAGAAGTTTTCATTTTTAATCCGTATATAAGATGAAGCTGTAAAACAATTATGTTGTATATCTATGAGTGCTCTTTCTAACGGTACCAGCCACGCCTCGATCGGCCTCCGGATCTTGGCGCAATCATTTTTACCGTCAAGGCCTACAGATCTATCTTGTGTGCAGGTCCGAAATTGCAGCCCACAAAAAATTCAAGAACATTTGTCAAAGTCAAAATAAGGAGCCGCCCCTTCAGGGAGTCGATCAGGGACATCCCGCCAATGTCCCAGCCAAGCGGCGCCTCCAGAAGACGTCAGGAAGGCAGCATTCCTTTGGAACGGATTGCTTGCTGTCCACCGAGTCAGCTATCGAGTTGGCGCAGCACCGAGTTGGAATAGTGCCGAGTCGGACCAGCCGGCCGAGTTCGTGCTGAGTTCGCCTCCAGATTGCTGCCCGTCAACCCAGGGTTGGTCCTCCCGGGCCCCACTATAGCCCTTTACCTCCCTGTGTGGAGTGGGCAATATAATTACTGCTGTAATTAAAGTTTTATTGTTATTAACCGGGAGTTGCCGTAACTGGCCGGGAACGTCTTCCCCACGCCCGGAGCGTGGAGGTACACTCGCTCCCCACTCTTTATCGCATTTGCTTATCTTGTATAGCTTTGAATGCCACTGCGAGAGTAGGTTTCTAGCTAGATATACTTGTATCACCGCTGCGAGAGAGCGAGTTTGAGTGTTACCGTCCCGTGACTCGATCCGAGTGTACACGGAAAGCCGATACCCGTGACTCACGGCCGGTTTCTTAACCATGCCCGGTCCCACGTTTCCCTCTCTAAGGGACAATCGTGAGCTCGTCTACAGTCCGAGGATCGCATTCCTAATTCAAGTCGAGTCAGTGGTTCGTCCCGCCTCAAGGAACCCCGTACAGTTGTTGTTTTTGGAGCTCCATATACACCAGAAGACCAACCATCCACCTCTCAGTAAGCTCCAGATTTTAACTCTGCTAGACCAATTTTAGGACCAGTATTTGATGTATTATACAATGCTTTGTCAAGTCAGATTATGAACCAGAGCCTACAATTGCATGCAGCTATTGACAGACTTGATTCAAGGGTCCTTCATTTGGAGCAGACAATGAATAGTCATTGGCAAAAATTCATTGTCGACAATCATATGTCTGATAGAAGATTAAATGATTTCTTGAATTCACTAGTCTTAACTTGTCAGCAAGTAGCAGAATCGTTAGCACAAATTTGTCACACTCAGGCTGAGTCTCACTTGAAGATTACTTAGAATCTTCTTCCTTGTGTTGACATCAAGATTGAAATAGAGAAGTTGAGTTTTCAGACTACATTATTCAGACAAGAACATCAAGCACTCTCCCAGAGAATAAATGCTATTTCTGGTGAAGTCCATGGAAGTATGATTCAAGTCAGAAATTTTTATGAGAAAATGGATCTTGTCCAACATCTTGTGGAGAAATTAGCTACAGAATTTAAAGACGTTGTAGCTTCTCTTGCAATCAGCTCCTCCACTCAGCAGCCGCCTCAAGTTCACCATATGATGCAAGAGTCATTTGACAACTTACTCTCTCATCTCAAGCAGCTCCAAGAAATGATTCAGAGCAATGACCAGAGAATGCTAACTAAGTTGGTGGAACTGAATATCAGAGTACAACAGACATTTGGACCATTCCCAGAGGCTATTCCTCTCAGACGTAGCTCAAGTAGCACACCCTCTTCCGCTCGGGGTAGATCTAGAGGTGACAGCTCCAACAGACCCAGTCAAGCTAATCAATAACTGCTCTCCTACTCCTTTTTGTTGATGACAAAGGGGGAGAATATGTTGAAGAAATATGTTGGAGTCATGTGTACAATGGCTGAATGCCGTGAAATGCTGGTTGTTATGCACAGAGGGAGATAGAATCTTACAGGTGTGTTTGAAGTCTTGATCAAAAGGGGAGCCTTGGACCTTTTGTAGTCACTCTTGGCTGTATGTATAAAAAGAATTCTCACTCTCGTTGTAAGGTGATAATTAATTACACAATGGTTTATTTTTCTTTCTTAACACAAAAATGTTAGCATTACATTGCATTTGCCTTGTTGGCTTGAATGAACATATTTTGTGAGAAGAACTGATAATCTCATTTTCAGAATGATATATGACTCGTAGTTGTCATTATCAAAAAGGGGGAGACTGTTGGACCCTGGTTTTGACAATGACAATCTATGAGTCATGGTTGCATTATAGCGCATGATCATTCTTAAGTTAGCTCATGCACACTTAGTTAATTAGCTTAGCATAGTCGGTGCATAGTCATGTTTGCTCTGTATTAAGTCGATCCATATGTTCGCTAGGGTGCACCAAGTCCATGCATGTGCTGCATACTTAGCGAAATAAGCCTGTGCATTTAAGTCATGCAGTAGAGCAAAGTCGGTGCATTTCTAAGTCCAAAAGTCACTGTGTCATTGCATTTTCTATCATGGCTTTCATTTGATCTGTGCAACTCTTGGTCGTACACGAATAGATGTCAATGCATTCCATGCTGTAGAGTTATTGAGTCGGTGCAACTTAGTGTTGCCCTTTCGATCAAGTCGGTGCAAACATTGGGGCTATATGATAGTGAGTCTGTGCAATACTTCTTCCTGCACGATCACCTCGGTGCAGGTCTTGCTATCTCTTGCATTATGTCGGTGCATAGTTTGGCTTGTATTCTCATACTCGGTGCACTGTCTGGTTAGTGTCTCATTGAGTCGGTGCAACCTCTATGACTGCATGCAACCAAGCCATTGCAATGTTTGTCCGTGGATGAATTTAGTCGGTGCAAACTTTACGTATGTAGGACCGAACTCGGAGCATTTCTCATCGCTGCATACATACAAATCTATGCTTCTCTTACCATTGTGTGTGCATAAGTCGGTGCATTCTTATCGTGTGTTTCTACAAGGTTTGTGCATGGCTGCTTGTATGCTGATTACGTCCATGCACATCATTACTATGAGATCAACCTGAGTCTGTGCATGTGTGTGCTTAGTCTATGCACATTTATTGGAATGTCTTAGCCAGCCTATGCAATCTTTATAACTGCCTGATGTTTATATGTCTTGACTTTTTAACAGGTCGACTGCTTATGACTATTAAGAAGGGCACGTGATCCCAGGTGAACCGTCCCTAACAGATGACTGCCACGTGGAAGCTGCAGTGTCCAGATTTGGACATGTGGCTGAGAGCCTTCTGGAAGCATTTAGGCGGGAGTGCTTCCTCCACATGCCCAATGCATGAACACGTGAGTCTGAGACTGAAGTCATATATAAACTTCCTCTTTTGAAGAGTTTCAGGTGTACGAAGAAAGAAGAGAAGAGCACACAAAAAGGAGAAATTTGAGAATGAAAGAGAATGGGAATCAACGAAATAAAGAGAAGATCAGAGACAGAGAAAAAGAAGAAAGAGGAGCTCATAAGATTGAAAGAAGAGTTGAAGAGAGAGTGAGATCGAGAGAAGAATCGTTGGTGTTCTCTTTACTGGTACTTGGATCAAATCTAGGCAAGTTTGCTCCTACGTGAGCGATATTCATCGGGTTTTATTATCAACTTTTAGTCGCTGTTTTCATCGTTCTTGTTTCTCATTTTCATCTTTATTCAAGCTGTGAGTCAGCAGAGCAAGCTGTGATGCTCAGCGGGTAAGGTGGTAACCTTGGACAATAAGCTGTGATGCTCAGAGGGATAGTAAGCTGTGATGCTCAGTGGATGGCAAGCTGTGAGGCCCACCAGATGTAAGCCAAGCTGTAATGCTCAGCATACGCAAGCTGTAAGGCGCAGCGGTTCAAGCTGTTTGGCAGCAGTAAGTCACACTGTGGTTTGAGTGTGGGGTGGACGTAAGTCTACGGACCGATCCACCTAAAAATCTCTGGTATTGTTTGCTTGCTTGTGTTTTTGTGTGAATGTCTTCCAAATTATCTTATGTGCTTCCGCTTGAATAATTTGCACAATTTGATTGGGGCACATACTCTTGGAGATTAAGTGTTTGACCTACATTCAAGCCATTTGTGTCTCACACATTTTTCAAATTGGCCAAAAAGCTTTAAAGATCCATTCACCCCTGCTCTAGATCAACGTTTGTCTCAATATCTGCACCTAACAGACTCTAGCGAAGCATATTAAGTATTAATTAAGGTTAAGTTATGCATTTTTTGTGGTTAATCGAGGTAGGACAAAATTAACTACTTTATATCCTACAAAAAAACTTCTCTTTCCTCATTTTCCTTCCTTCTCCTCCTTCGTTCTCCTTCCTCCCCTCCTTTCATCATCCGACAACCGACAGTGGACTGTGGGAGGGTGCGGCGGATGGATGGCTACAGTGGCGACGGTGGGATCTAGGGCAAGGTCGAGTGATGAATCGAGGTAGTTCTATGAGCGAGGGTGGAAATGAACCGCGAGGGGTTTCGTGGTTTATGTAAGACCTAGCTTCTTTGATGTGTGAATCTATTGTGTGATTTTAACTTTTAAATATTGTATTTCGGACTCTACTCGGAATTACTAAAATGTTTCATGATTTCTAAAGTTCTTGCGAAAAAAAAACAATGTTGGATGGCATTGGAGTAATTTTGGATTTTTTGAGGCTTTGGAGAAGCCCCAAAACATCCATCATGTATAACCCTGCGCACCCCTTCTTTCTTCCCCATTTTCCCCCTTCTCCTCTTCCGTTCTCCCCCGTTTCTCTCCACTGTCCCCGGCTGCAGACGGTGGAATGTGAAGAGGCTTGGTTGGGTGATGGCGGTGGTGGAAGGAAGATTGTGAGAGTTAGACGGAGGCTGTTTGAGAGGTGGTGTCGTGGTTTGTGCGTAATGTTTAGGTTTTGGCGTGGAACGGAGCTATTCGAGGTGTGTTGTTGAGTTATCCAAGTGATTTTGATGATAACAAAACCCAGGCTATATGTTTTCTCACGTGCTATGTTTCAACAATCTAGTTCGAATTTAACATGCATTCGAAGCCTACTTTACCATGTAGTATGCTTAATCGATGAAACCCTTCCAAATGCATAAATCCGTGTTTTGGTTTCTAAACCACCCAGTCTAAGCTTAAACCCCCTCACCTCAAATGGAACAAGGTAGCCATATTCTGATTTGTTCATGTATTATATTGCATTGGCTAGGCTTTTATTTTTTGTAGGAAATCAAGCCAGCGGTCGACCGGTTTTCCCAGCAACGAATGGGCAATTCCCTGTAAAATTCCGGTCGACCGCCCATTTGCACAGGTCGACCGCCAGCTTCGAAAAGCCCCTATTGTTGACTTTTTGTTCTCAATGTGGGAAGTCTCTCTTCAAGGATTTGTTTAATCCCAAAGCCACCAATCTTCCCATGATTTGTGGATCTGGTTCTTGCCTTGTCTCTTGACCATTCAAGAGTTATAAAAACATCTCTTTGAGACTTGTAACCCTAATCAATCAAAGGAGGCCAAGGGAGGCTATCAAGGGGAGATTCAAGAGCTGGTACTGTAGCCGTGAACAGTGCTCCGAGAAGGAAGATCTTCATCCATCTTCAAGCAACATTTGGAGCAAATCAACCCCGAGCCAAGAGGAGATCAAGCTGCATCAAAAATCTTCTTCATCAACAAAGGGGGAGCTTGAATCTGAAGTTTTCTTTTTGTGTCATCCATTGCAATCTTGCTGGGCATTAATTTTATGTTCTTGTAATATTTAAACATATGTGTGTGTGTGGATCTACGCAGATCCGTGTGTGTGTGTTTTCTTCTTCACATCTCGTTGTGATTTGGTTCTTGTGCACCTTCGTGAGAGTTCTGAACTCACACGAGTGTGCGTGTGTGTCTTGATCTTGTAACCTTCTACAAGATAGTGTGTAGATCCTCACGGTCGGTGAGGGGTGGATGTAGGTTGTAGTTGTTGCATCCGAACCACCTACAAATCGTGGTGTTCTTGTGGTTTGCTCCTTATCTCCTACCTCCTATTCTGTTCTAGCTCGTTTGCATATTGCGTTATCATATAGTTCCATTGTTTAGATCTAGCTTTAGTAACCTCCTTACGGGAGATCTCTGGTATATCAAAATGTAACTTCTGATCGACACAATCAATACTGTCGGGAGGAAAATACCTTGCGTGAGAGAATCTTTGGAATCCCTGAATCCGCCTGGTACCAAAGAAATGTTGTAGGGGTTGAATTAGCTAGACTCATCTTGTAATCCATCAGATCCATTCTTGTTTGTTGCTTGTTCTTAATACTTGTTTTAAATCTTTTGAATTTTTTTAAAATCTATAATCACCCAATTCACCCCCGCTCTTGGGTGTCATTGATCGCGGGACTTCAATTGGTATCAGAGCAAAGGCGATATTCCTTCAGATCTAACAATCTAGAGTAAGATCCAGATCAATGGCAAACAAGGGCATGATGTCTGAGGGTCATTCTATTCACCATCCTGCTTACTTCGATGGCTCAAATTATTCATATTGGAAAAATATGATGTATGTCTTTCTAAGAGCCCAGAAGTATGTGATCTAGAGAGTTGTGGACAAGTGTCCTTACAAACTCGGGGAGGATGAAGAAAAATGGACACCCAAGGAAATAAAGAAATGCACTGTAAATTTTAAGGATATGAATATTATGTAATGTGCTATACATCCTAATGAGTTTTCTCGTGTATCCATGTGCAGTTCAACAAAGGAGATGTGGGACAAGTTGCGGCTGATCTATGAAGGAACCTCGGAGGTCAAGGAGACCAAGGCCAACCTTCCGGTTCGAGATTATGAGCTCTTCAAGATGAAGCCTAAAGAGACAATTTCAGAGATGTTCGCAAGGCTAACCGAGATCACGAATGGTCTCAAAAGCCTTGGGAAAGATTACACTAATTCTGAGCTCGTAAGAAAAGTGTTGAGATCCCTCCCTCCTGCATGGCACACAAAGGCCATAGTGATTGAAGACTCCAAGAATCTGTCCACACTCACTCTCGATGAGCTCATAGGGTCACTCATGACCTATGAGATAAATATGAAGAGGACGGTCGGGGGAGATACGAAGAAGAAGGTAATTAGATTGAAAGCTCATCAAACTGATGAAGATTTTCAAGAAGAAGAATCAAGTGAAGGAAGCACCGAAGAAGAAGACTTGGCCATGATAACTCGCCAAGTGAAAAGGTTTTTGAGGAAGAAGAGGAACTTCCAAGGCAATTTCAGAAAGGGGCAAAGGAAGTCCACTCAAACCAAGGGTGAGCCAAGCAAACCAAGTGGCATCATATGCTACGAATGCAAGAAGCTCGGGCACATGAGGGGAGAGTGCCCAGATCTGAAGAAGAAATTCAAGAAAGATAATTTTAGAAAGCGCAAAGTCATGGTCGCCACATAGAGCGATGAAGAGGACGAACCGTCCGATAAGGAGATACAAGAGCTCATGGAGAGCTCGTGTCTCATGGCACATGAGGATGACTCAACGGAGGTAAATTCTGACCCTGATTTTATTTCCAATGAACAATGGGAGTTAGAATATGAAAAATTGTATACAAAATACAAGAAAATCAGATCTAAAAATAAAACTCTCAAAAAGAAACTTGATGATTTGTCACATGAAGATATCCTTGTTAAATTTGAGAAACCGGAATAGGAATGGTTTGAGATAATGGAAGAAAAAGAAAGTCTGTTATAAACGATTTCAGATTGTGAAAAAGCCAAGGAAGAATTATCTTGCAAAATATCTGAAATGGAGAAAGCGTGTGCAAAAATGAAAACTGAAGAAAAAATTCTGAAATCCACAAACTCAAAACTTGAAGAGAAACGTTTGAGTTTGGATAAAGAAGTGGCTAAACTTCAGTCCACATTGTCAAGATTTGTAAAGGGCAAACAAAATATAGATAAGCTGTTGGGAGTTAAAGTCAATTTTCAAAAGGAAGGACTGAGAAATACTCCTCAAAATAAAAAATCTTTTGAACATAAGATCACCACATCCTTTGTTCATGAAAAAGGTAAAAACTATGCTTCATGTTCCAATTCTAAACTAAAACATGTCGAACCCAAACCATGATAATTTTAAATAAAGTTTGCACCTGTTAACTGTTATCATTGTGGTAGATTTGGTCATGTTATTACAAATTGCTGGTTCAAACAAAGTCCACTAAGAAATCATGTTGTTTGGACCAATAAAAGATATGCACAGAACCAGACTAACTCCTATGGACCCAAACTAGCTTGGGTACCAAAATCATTTGCATGAGAATGCTATTTCTTGCATATATGTCTTGAAGCCAGGGGGAGCAAGTGGTACTTGGAGAGCGGCTGCTCAAGGCATATGACAGGAGATAGGAAAGCATTCTCTATGCTGCAAGATAAGGATGGAGGCTCAGTTGCCTTTGTTGGAAAAGACAAAGGAAAAATAATTAGAATTGGTAACATAGGTAAGAATTCTGAAACCTTAATCGAAAATATTCTTTTGGTGAAAGGTCTGAATCATAACTTGCTGAGAATAAGCTAATCATATGACAAGGGTTTTAAAATTATTTTTGATGAAACCCACTGCCTTTTCGTAAATAAAGCCTCAAATGAGATCAGTTTCATCTGCAAGAGAAGCAACAATGTCTACACTATTGATCTTGATGATGTTTCTTGTGATGATATGTGTTCGGTAGCGAACAATCATGATAATGCATGGCTATGGCACCGAAGACTAGGTCATGCTAGTTTTGGAGTAATCTCCAAATTATCTAAACATGACTTGGTGAATGGTTTGCCAAAATTAAAGTTTGAAAGTGATAAAATTTGTGAGACTTACACAAAATGCAAGCAAACACGCATATCCTTCAAAAATAAGAACATTGTTTCTACCTCCCGGCCTTTGAAAATGCTGCATCTTGATTTGTTTGGCCCAACTAGAACATCCAGCCTAAGAGGGAAATCTTACGGTTTTGTGATTGTTGATGATATTCCAGATTCACTTGGGTGCTATTTCTATCAAATAAAAATGATGCATTGATGGAATTTCAAGTGTTTTACGGGAAGATCCAAAATGATAGAGGGTACCTTATCACTACTATCCAAAGTGATCATGGTGGCGAATTTGAAAATCATGAATTCAATAATTTCTGTGAAGAGCACGGGTACACACATAACTTCTCATCACCAAGGACGCCCCAACAAAATGGAGTGGTGGAAAGGAAAAATAGAACATTGATAGACCTGGCACGGACCATGTTAAGTGATAACTCTCTACCAAAATATTTTTGGGCTGAGGCAGTAAGTAAAGTATGTTACATCATCAACAGGGCAATGGTGAGACCCATTTTGAATAAAACTCCATATGAGCTCTAGAAGGGTAAGAAACTGAATATTTTCCATCTTAAACCCTTTGGATGTTCATGTATCATCCTGAACAATGGTAAGTCCAACCTAAGTAAGTTTGATGAAAAAAGTGACAAGGGAACTTTCTTAGGCTATGCGCTTAATTCTAGAGCTTATCGAGTGTTCAATAAATGGACTTTAGTTGTTGAAGAAAGTCCTCTTGTAATTTTTGATGAATCTGAAGCAAAACTGACTACTCAAATTGTGGATGCAGGAGAAGCCCCCAAAGATGCAACTAACGCTGGAACATCTAAAGTCAAGGATGAACCGATGGGAGGAATACCCAGCAGAGTGAAGAAGATGAAGATCCTTCAATTGAGACACTGCAAGAACAGCAAGTGCAGCACCCTGACTTGCCAAGCACCTCCACACTCTTAAAGGATCATCCAACTGAAAACATTATCGGTAATCCTCAAGATGGGGTAAGAACCAGAGCTTCTCTAAGTTAAGTAGAAGAAGAAGATTTGATAGCCTTAATCTCACAGGAAGAGTCTAAGGATATCCATGAAGCTCTTCAAAATGAATCATGCATCCAGGCTATGCATGAAGAGTTGCACCAATTCGAAAGAAACCAGGTGTGGACTTTAGTGCCATGACCTAAGAATCAATCCATTATCGGAACCTGATGGGTTTTCAGAAATAAGTTAAATGATACGGGATTGGTTGTTAGGAACAAGGCCTGGCTTGTGGCCAAGGGGTATAACCAGGAGATGGGTATTGATTTTGATGAGTCTTTTGCACTGATTGCTCGTCTAGAAGTAGTCCGGATTTTATTGTCATATGCTTGCTCATCTAACTTTAAATTATTTCCAATGGATGTTAAATCTGCATTTCTAAATGGGTATATCAAAGAGGATATTTTTGTAGAACAACCTCCAGGTTTTGAAGACCCCAAACATCCACAACATGTGTACAAGCTCCAGAAGGCCTTGTACGGACTGAAGCAAGCATCAAGGGCATGCTATGAACGGCTCACGTCATTTCTAGTTGAAAATGATTTCAAGAGAGTTAAGGTTGATCAAACACTCTTCACAAAGAAATCAAGTAAAGATATATTGGTAGTTCAAGTGTATGTGGATGATATAATTTTTGGAGCTACTAATAATGTGCTATGTGATGCATTTGCAGAAATCGTGCAAGGTGAATTTGAGATGAGCCTAATGGGTGAACTAACATTTTTTCTTGGACTGCAAGTGAAACAAACAGCTGAGGGCATTTTCATAAGCCAAGCCAAGTACACAATGGAGCTTTTAAAGAAATATGGGATGACTAAAGCAACACCTTTGTCAACTCCAATGGCCACAACCTCGAAGTTAGACAAAGATGAACATGGTAAAACAGTAGATCCTACACTGTTTTGAGGTATGATCAGATCACTAGTATATCTTACAGCATGTCGCCCTAACATTCAATTCATTGTATGTCTTTGTGCCCATTTTTAGTCATGCCGTAAAGAATCTCACTTATCGGTTGTTAAACGCATTTCTAGATATTTACATGGCACAATAGACTTTGGCTTATGATTTCCCATCGGTAGTTCTTTTGGTTTGATTGCATACACCGATGCAGATTATGCCGGATGCATTGTAGATCGTAAAAGTACTAGTGGGTACTGTCAGTTCCTTGGTGGGTGCCTAGTCTCATGGGCCTCCAAGAAATAGCATTCAGTAGCTCTCTCAATGGCGGAGGCTAAATATGTAGCTGATAATGCGGAAATGTATGCCGTTACTACACGTGCATTAACAATCTTAAAACCAAACTCACACAAAATGATCAAAATAGAACGTAGTACTATGGCAAGCACGGGTCGAATCCACAGGGAAGAAGAGATTTTTAAAGTTAAAAACTTTGGGATCTTTTAGAAAATGTTTATGATTTTTTTTGTAACTCGAAGAGATTGATTAAACAAAGAACGGTTCCAACAATTAATTAAAAATACCTATGATTATGCACCTGTGTTATAGAAAATAATTGCATGAAGTAGAAAAGAAGAGATAGAAGAAGGAGGTAGAGAGGGAAGAACAGCAAGCTCTAGATCAAAAGAACAACTCTTTTTATTAACTTAAAAGAAAAAGTACATCAAATGCGAATCTAAATTACACTAACAATGCAACAAGATTACAATGAAGTGAAATAACATAAAAGTAATAAAAATAAGAAAAGTCTAGAGTTTGGAGATGGTAGCAGCAATGGCGATGATGACGCCGTCCTCTCTTGACCTTGGATCACAAACCACCTTGCGGAAGATGTCGTCTACGCCGAGAGAAAGTCACCTTCGTCGTTGAAGCAACCTTTGGAGGGTGAATAACTTTGAAACCAAGACGAATTAGGGGATGCCGAAGAAGAAGTTGAAGAGGAGGAAGAGAGGAAGAACTTTGATGAAAGGCACAGAGAGAGAAAATATGATGAAGAGGGTAAAATCATAGGAAGAAGGGAAGTGGTCTGCACGGATGAACAGTAATTGTGCAAAAAAATTAAATTGAGAAGAATAAACAATACCTTAAACACAGGATGGAATTAGAGGAAGTGGTAGAAGAAGAAAATATATATCTATAAGAGAGGACAAACATTTATGAAGAACCTAGAGAGAAACGAAGAGCATCAGGGCTTCAAAATGGAGGAATAACAGAAGCTAGCACCTCGGAAGAATAGTAAAATCATAGGACAGTAAGTTAAAAAATGGGAAATAACTTCCAAACCAGAAAGAATTAGAAGATGATGCAGAAGAAGATGTTGTAGAACACTTAAAAATAAAGAAATTTGATGAAAACAGTAAGAGGATAAGAGGCACGGAAGGGGGAGAAATTGGCGGCCTAATAAGATGTGAGAGGGGGAGGGAGAGAAAAAATGCCAAAGGAAGCACACACCTTTCTCCTCCTTGTCATGGGCTATTTATAGGGAAAATTGGGTCAATGGAGGGTGGAGATTGTATCAAAAGGAGATGGATGGTTAGAATTTTGGTAGAAGATGATGTATGGGGAAAAGGAAAAGGAGGTGGGCACCCCCTCCTTGGACTTTGGGCAACCCCCTTCTCAAGACCCATCATTTCTCTCCTTTATTTCTAACTTTAAATTCTCTTTTCCCTCCAACCAAAATATGTGCTTCTTTTCCTCAATTTCAAACTTTTAAAATTTCTTTTCCCTCCAACCAAAATACAAACTTTGAATTTTAATTTCCCTCCAAGTAAAATATGTGCTTCTTTGTTTGACTTGGTCAAAGTGGTGATGACAGTTTTACCCCCGGAGTTTCTTACAATTACCTTCAATGTCCTGCACACACATAATTATAATTTAGTCTATAAAAATTACCATAATGTGCACATAAATCTCAATTGCTCATAATTATGCGATGGAGAATTAATGTTCATGACCCTCAACTCCATTTTATTAAATAAAATCGCCAAATTAATTAGTTTGCGTAAAAGGTCCAATCTACATGCGAAGTTGAGATTAATGATAGAACATGCATAATTACCAAATTATATGCACATAAAATGGTGTACATGCGATGATTACCATAGAAAATGGACACTTATCACACCCCCAACTTACTCATTGCTAGTCCATTATCAATGCAAATAAATTAAAATTTAAGATTAACAAGAGTTTGTAAAATTCATGCTCTCATATCCAGCTCTCCCTTCATAGAATCTACCAAAGATTATCAAGAATTTGGGCAAACAAAGACAAGAAATCTTTCAGACCTTGAATTTCATTTTCAAGTGAGGAAATATGCTATTTAGATTCATCAAGACCCTCTTCGCATGCTGCCAATTGCTCATTGAGCATGGCATTTATTACTTTAAGATTTTGATTTTGTTGTTCTAAAGCATGCAATGTTTCAGAGTGATCATCAAGGACAGATTTGCCTTTTTCATGTGCAGCCAATTTTTCATGCAATTCTTCTTCAGCTTGTTCAAGTTCAATTTTCTTTTCCAACAACTCTCTATTCTCTTATTTTAGAGAATCAATCAGATTTTGTTGCCATTCAAGATCATCATGGAGACGAACATTTATGTTTTTCAAGAATGAACATTTTTCACATGCAAAATTAGCAGAGCATGAAATAGAATTTTTATTTTCTTCAATCAACCTCTCATCATAGAGTAGCTCATCGGCCATAGTTTGATCATTAGAGATTGACTTAGGTTAGTTTTGAAGTTTTATTACAATTTCTTCCAACCTAGTGATTTTATCATGAAAATTTTCATTTTCATCCCTTAGACATGTAATGCTTTATTTATGCGTATCTAGATCAAAAGAAAGAGTGTCGTTGAGCTCTTCAAAAATAGAACACTTTTTACAAACCAAGCTTTCAGTTTGGTTATTTTTCTTGAGATCATTTTTCAAATTTTTGTTTTCTGATTTTACCTTTTTGTATTGTGTAATCAACTCGTCATAGGCTTCCATATGCTCTTTAAAAGTGAATTTCTCGGAGTCAGAGTTTACCTGTGATGAGGATGTATTACTGGACTGCTCTGCACGGTCGGCCATGAAGCATTCTTATTCTTGTTCCTTCCCTTCATGGATTTTCGCCAACTTGTCCAGTACTTGCTTGGCTGTGCTGCAGGAGGACACAAGATGAGTTAGTCTGAGATCAACTACATCTGTAATTAAGTTATATGCAGCAAGATTATCATTGTGTTTTGTCTCATGTTCGGCTGACCAATCAATTGAATTTGATGGCAGCTCATGAGGACCATCGTATATAAGAGTCCACAATTGTGGATCTATGGAGCTAACATAGATGAACATTCTCCCTACCCATGTAGAAAAATATGAACCATCATAAAAGGGCGGAGAAACCATCGAAGCATGTGTAGCATATGAAGCCATCTAAATAAAATACACCAGGATCTTTCCCTACAGATTGTAGGATCTGGGAATGGCAGAGCCAGGCTCTGATAACACTTGTTGAGTAGTGGATGGCGGATCTAGAGGGGAGGGGTGAATAGATCTGCCCCTCTTTTCGTAAACAACCCTCTTTATAGATAGTTAACGAGAATCACAGGGGAATATAACAAGCTTAACGAAGGACACAATGATTTGCTTAGCAAGGTGAACAGGCAATGTAGAAATTAAACCTAAGCATGCATCCAACACAAAGCTATCACACAATCAAACCACAACACACGAGATTTTAAGGTGGTTCGGACTGAATCCCCAATCCTACGTCCACCCCTCACCAAACCCGGTGAGGCTTCACTAGTGCAACGCACTGAACCGCAGATCAGAAAAATCTCTGATTGCCTTCCTACTAACCACTAGTAGGGACGTCAACATCGCTAATCGGACAACTTTCGATTGCCTTCCTACTAACCACCGGTAGGGACGTCAACAGCGTAGATCGGACAACTTCTGATTACTTTCCTATTAACCACCGGTAGGGACGATTCACAGTTTCAAATGTTTGAATGAAATGGAAAGATAATAATTATGAAAATACTCAAATAAGATATCGAATATGCTCAAAGAGAAAAGATCTTGTCTGAGATTGCTAGAGCTTGAATCTGATGCTTAAATGGTATCTTCTTCCTTGTGAAATGATCTTCCTTAGATCACCTTGAGTTGATGAAGAAGATAAAGGATGTAGATTTGATCTCCCTTGGAAATCTTGTGAAATCAGCTTCCTTGGATCACCTTGATAGCCTTGCTTGCTTCTGCACTTCCTTGGAGATTGCTTGCTTTGATATGAGCTTGAAACACCTTGGAATGGATGAAGAACTTCTTCACGAAGTACTGTTCACGGCTACAGTACCTCTTCTTCCAAGCCTCCTTTGATCTACCTTGATGCCTTGGATTCAATTGAGTTGATGAAGAAGTGTATGGATGTAGCTTTGATCTTCTTTTTCATCCCCTTGAGTTGATGACGAGATTTATGGATGAAGATTTGATCACCTTTGAGAACTTGCTTGCTTCTAGCTTCCTTGGAGATGGCTTGCTTCAAATCTAAGCTTGAATCACTTGGAGTGGATGTAGAACTTCTGCACGGAGTACTGTTCACGGCTACAGTACCTCTTCTTCCAAGCACCTCCTCTAGCCTCTCTTGATCTCTCTTTGATTCCTCTTGATCAACTAGAGTTTTCTAACCCTCTTGCATTGGTTTTATAGACTTTGCATGGTCCATAGACATATCCCAGACCAGATCCACAAATCATGGGAGATTATGTGAGTTTTTATTAAAAAATCCATGGAAAGGGGCTGGCCTCGAGGTGGAAAATGAAGTCAACAAATGTTGGCTCGGGGCTGGCGGTCGACCTGCAGAAGCGGGCGGTCGACCGCTACTGAGAAACGTTGTATACGGATGGTCCCTGGTATTTCCTATCGATCGCTACTGGGCTGGCGGTCGATCGCCACTGAGACTCGTGTAGACTGGGAGCTGCTGGCTGGGGCGGTCGATGGCCCCTATGCTAGCGGTCGACTGCCAGCTGGGCAGACCTCAGGTTTTCCCGGGTCGGTCTGTTAACCTCTTTAGCTCCGTCGCTTGAGTCCTTTAGCAGTCCGTTCTCATCTGTGGCATCAACCTTGACAGTCTTGAGGATTTTTATTGATTATATCGCTCCTATAATCAAAATTTTGTTCTGGGGGCTCCGCTCCCAGAAACCCCCACAAGGGGCGCTGCCCCCGCGACCCCTGCTACCTGACCGGGTAGGTTGATCCCCGCGACCTGACCACGCAGATCGATCCACGTGCGATGACGTAATCATTGAGCTTTCACTTTTGCCATCTCCACTCCATTCCTTGGCATATCTATCATGAAAGAACATCAAGTAGTTTAGTCATATAAGAGTGGTAAAACATCAATGACTTATAGTGTTTAGCCATTATCAAAACCAAGAATATCAAATAACACAAATGACCACAGGATGATGTCGACTGACCCAAGTGACCACAAGATGACTCAATTAACCACAAGGGTACAACATTCTTTCCCTTTTTGATGATGGCAACACTGTGAGTCATCATGTGGCAGTAATACCCAAGATGGCAAAGTTTATGACATATGCGACATGTGCAGCTCAAGATCCATGATAGTGAAAGCATGTGAATGCGGATATGTATGCATGGATGATCAAATCATGTGAATGCTATGCACAAACCTCTATCACTTATGCAGACTCAAAGCTTACAAGGTTCTCTCCCCCGTGGACTCTCTCCCGTCCACAATTCACTCATCCCCCAATGATAACACACAAATCAAAGGACGACTCACAACAAAATATTCTCCCCCTTTGACAATAGCAAAAAGGAGGGATAAGATAGAGAAGGGGACTAATGTCTAAGAGACCAGAGCTGAATGAGAGTGGAGAGCAAGTCATTATATGCAAACTTGAAACATACCGCGAGCAACATATATGGTTCAAAGATAATGAAATCCAAGATTATCAACAGAGTTCGAAAAGCAGCTACATCCAAGATTTAATAGAAATGAACCAAAGGTGCATATCATGGCAGTGTTTAACCTTCCCTTGTCTTATATATCCATATTAAATAACTACAAAGGGAATAACACAAAAACTAGTATTGAGGCTAAACAATCATGACTAAAGCATGAAATTTTATGAGTTCAACAAATTTAATTTTCATTATCTTTTGAATTTGAAGGCACATGACTAATATTTTACGAGCAATCAAGTCTAGTACATGCCTCCTAGCCGTAAGAATACACGTTGTTTAGACGCCAATATCCCTAGGTATTTGGCAAGACTGACGGTTATGCTTCAGAATGAACAGAGATAGCAAAGTCACGTCATGACATATCCTATCTCATTTCTCTGATGAGAAGATATATTTCTCAGCAATTATGCCAGTGCTCTGCCTAGAGTCCAAATATAATTAAGACAGAGATAACAGGGGCACATCATGACATATCATTCGTCACTTGATTTGATGACGTGACATATTTCTCCGTGTAATAATATCATTGCTCTGTCAAATGGATTTCTAAGAATTCCAGCTCATCAAGATGTTTAAGAACAATACTAAACCTGAGTGTATCACCATGATGATCATGAATTTTGAATTTTAAGATATCAGGATAGTCATGCAAAGCACAATATGTAATCTCTAGGTAAAGTCTATTAAAACCACAGAACATAGATGATTTCAGAATAAATATTTTTGAACTTCAAGGAAATCATTAAATCTGAACCATTTTTATTAGATGGACAATCATCAGTGCATATAATAGAAAGCTCTTACGCCGTAGTTCTGTCGGTCTCATGATCTCAAATCAGACTGTAAGCCAGTGAAGTGTAGATTGTAAGAGGTTAAGAGAATCAACAAAACTCCCCCTAAGGATATGCAATGGATGCACGAAGGAGTTATGTTTGCAAGCAAGTTGAATGACAAATGAGGTTGACCTAGTCACTCATGAAGGTGGCAGAAATGAAATGTATGACCCAACCCGTGGTTGTACACTTATTAAATGCAACAAAATGAAGATGAAATATATGCATGAATGCGTCAAAGAGATAACTCCCCCTTACTATATGGCCTATATGCGACAGTGACGCATGGTACTTGGCGGAGGTGAAACCTCACGCATATTGAGTGCTTCTAGGCAAGCATAACCTGCCGTTCCATACATCAACATTTGATATACCATGGTCTTGCAAGAATGATGCTACACCAACCATGCAATGCATCGTGAACATGAATTCAATCTTTATTATGCATCATGACTACATGCAATGCTACACCATATGTAAAATGACATATTTACATATAAACAATGCATGGAAATCAATCTGCAAAAACATACAACTAACTTGAATAAGAGCATCATATCAAGTTTTATTGGCATGAGGTCGACAAAGACCAAGCTCTCTTCTGAGTGTTGAAAACCTGTCATTACACAAGGTCTTGGTGAAAATATCAGCAATTTGATTTGGAGTATCAACAAAATGCAGTTCAAAATTTTTCTTAACGACCTCATCTCTAATGAAGTGATGCCTAATTTCAATATGCTTAGTCCTAGAGTGATGGACTGGTTTTTTTGCAAGGTTGATAGCACTAGTGTTATCACACAGAATCGAGACATAACCAAGATCCACTAAGTAGTCTTGGAGTTAGTGTTTAATCCACAACACTTGGGTGCCACAGCTCCCCGTAGTAACATATTCTACCTCTGCGGTTGAGAGGGCAACCGAGTGTTATTTCTTGGAGGCCCAAGAAACTAAATACCTACCCAAAAACTGGCAGTAGCCACTAGTACTTTTGCGATCTAGCTTGCATCCAGCATAGTCCGCAGCAGAATAAGATATAAGAGATAAATCACATGATGACGGATACCACAATCCCAAATCTTGAGTGCCGGCAAGATATCTAAGGATACGTTTGACGGCAGTCAAGTGAGATTCTCTAGGACTAGCTTGAAATCTAGCACAAAGGCATACACTAAACTGGATATCTGATCGGGATGCAGTTAAGTAAAGCAAAGAGCCGATCATACCTCTATAGATCTTTGCATCCACTAATTTACCATTTTCATCCGAATCCAGTGATGTTGTGGTGCTCATAGGAGTTGTAATTTTTTTACTACTTGTCATGTTGAATCTTTTCAGCAGCTCCTTGATGTATTTGGCTTGACTTATGAAGTACCCATCTTCTCCTTGGTTGACCTGCAAACCGAGAAAAAAATGGAGTTCTACCATTAGGCTCATCTCGAATTCGCTAGTCATGAGGTTAGCAAATTTCTCACACATTTCAGATTTAGTAGAACCAAACACAATATCATCAACATAAATTTGAACAATCAAAATGTTCTTGCCTTACTTCTTGGTGAAAAGTGTTTGATCTACCTTACCTCGTGTATACCCTTTCTCAATGAGGAACAAGCTTAGTCTCTCATACCAAGCACTTGGTTCTTGCTTCAAGCCATAAAGTGCCTTGTCTAGCTTGTATACAAAATCTGCATAGTTAGAGTTCTCAAAGCTAAGGGGCTGCTCCACACAGACTTCTTCCTTGATCAAACCATTCAAGAAAGTACTTTTTACATCCATTTGATACAACTTTATTCTAAGGGAGCATGCAGCTTGGTTTTAGATGTTGACTCCTATTGAAAGCATGCATGGGTTGGCAGCCTAAGACTTATGTGAATGCACAATACAATGAAGATGCCGCATGATGATTGCACATTTTTGTGTTTTCCTAAACATAATTTGCATTGGAGTATATGAGATCACAAGATGATGCAAACACAATGTTAGGTTCGGTGCGATGGATTCAGAGGGGGGTGAATGAATCTCCCCTTAAAAATTTCGCTCACTTCACAAATTTAAACAATCTGAAAAGCCAATTAAATCTCTTTAGAACCAATGTGCAAATATGTAAAGTGCGCCTAAACATTCATCTAGGGGAAGCAAAATTAAACAAATCAAACCACTACACAAAGGAGTTTTTAGGTGGTTCGGTCCTCCAGACCTACGTCCACCCCACACTCAAACCCGAGTGTGGATTTCACTGATACACAGCTTAAACCGCTGGGCCTCACAGCTTGCCTACAACCGCTGAGCATCACAGCTTGCTTCTGCTGGGCAATACAGCTTAGCCATCCGCTGCCTAACAGCTTGCGCTGAGCCTCACAGCTTGATCCGCTGGGCAATACAGCTTAGCCGTCTGAGGTATCCACCTCGCCGTTGTGCATCGCAGCTTGCACTACTGGCAAACAGCTTGAAGAAATGTAAAATAGAAAACATGAGAATGCAGCAACGAAAAGCTGAAAATGAAGCAAAAATTATATAGCTCTCAAAGGAGCAGGTCTGGCTTGGATTTGATCCAAATGCCAGAGGACAGATCTTCAAGGATTTCTGATTTCTTATCCACGAACTCCTTCTCTCTCTCTCTCTTCTTTCTCTTCTGCTTCTTCTCTCTTCTCTTCTTCACTCTTTTTCTTCTTATGGATCATGCAGGCTATCTCTCTGCTTCTGCCCCTTCTGCTTCGATCACGATCAGTCTTCTCCAGATGGAGAAGTCCTCTTTATATAGTAGTTCCAGCAGGAGCAACACTAGGCGTGTGATTCCCATGCCTTCCCATCCAGAAGGTTCCTCCACGTGTCATCATCCTGTCAGCCCTTCCAGCCTCGGATCACGTGCCCACATTGGGCTCCTCGAGCAGCAGCCCTGTAATAAAATAGACTTGTTATCAGTGTGGATTTATCTGATAGGAAAGAAAGAATGCATCAAGTAAGTTTGATAAATGAGCATACCTTGTACAGACTTGATGCACCAAATGCAGTGTGCATATATGAGAAAGTATGTACAACGAGAATGAATGCACGGACATTTCATTCACGAGTGTACGGACTTTGAATGCATGTGATGCAGACACAAAGAGTGTATAGACTTGAATGCTTGTGATGCAGACAACAAGTGTACAAACTTGGAATTCATGAGATGCAGACACCGAGTGTACAGACTCTTGATGAATGCATGTAATGCACTAAATGATGTATAGACTTTGAACTGATGCAGACTAGGCAAACTCTGTACATACATTATTTGTGCCAAGACGATGTACAGACTTTGCGTGCCTGAAGCAGGACAAAGTACAAACTTGCAACCTAGCACTTAAGAACCAATGCATCATGTATAGAGTTGCTTAACTAACGCATGGAGCAAGTCTATATATACTTGCTTAACTGACACACGAACATCACAGCAAAGACTGTGCAGACATTGTATATGCATGAAACAACGAATGTACAGACTTATGTATGCATGGATGCACTGACTAAACCACGAGCCGAGCTAACGTATATATAGACTTGCTCAGCTGTGTGGCGTACAACTGGACGATGTACAGACTTTATGTTGGACCAACAAGACAATGTATAGACTTTGTGTTGAACCAACCAGACAATGTACAGACTTGCCTGCACAGGCTTTGTATGCATGAAGAACACTGGCTCTCGCTGTATAGACTTGATCGAATGAATCAACCAGAGGTTGTACAGACTAGCCACTAAGGAAAGTGCAGACATGCACACATGCACAATGAACATAGATTGCACTGCACCGATGCAGTGTATGCAAGAGAACCAACAATGCAGTCTATATAATAGATCATGCATTGACTATGTAACGTGCAACAATGTTTAATGAACCGATGCAGAGACTGACATAGAGAGATGATTGTGCACACACCAATTAATCAATCTTTCATTCTCATAGAGCTGCTGACATCAAAACCATTGATACTCATATTGTTTGCTGACATCAAAATCACAGGGGCACAACAATCTCCCCCTTTTTGATGATGGCAACACTATGAGACACACAGAACCATAAGTTATTCTCCCCTTTGACTTCATCAAAAAGAGAAAAATTAACCAACTGTGTATGAAAAAATTGATATAACACCTCCCCCTTTGATTGCATGAAAGCACATTAGAGTTATTCTCCCCCAAAAATGAAATCTGCAGGATGACCATGTGAGGAATAAACTATAAGAACTCCCCCTATCAATATGAATGATTGACTACTCTCCCCTTAAATGCAGATGACCAATAACTCCCCCTGAAGCGCAGGAATGAACTTTGGTTTACCAGTAAAGCAATCTGAAATCTACCATTACAAACAATCTGAACTCTGGTTGTGGCACCTCACATATGCATGAACAGAATGAAACAGGTGAAAAGTCCACAGAACCAGAACTGGTTGGAAAATAAGATGAAAGATTCCAACAGTGTGGAGAGGAGTACATCTTAGGAATCAATCAGTCAACTGATAAGAGAGGATTGTCAATACAGTTCCTGTTGATCATGTTGTCAGAGGTGAGTCAGATCATAAGGGATTTTAAGGCATGCACAACTACAATGAGTCTTAATATGAATAGACTCTCCTATCATAGAGGGTTATGAATTGGCAACTTGACCAACCTGATTTAATTATGATGTATACCAAATTTATCAATTAAAAGCAATACTTATATCTGAATTCAAGTTTTAATAAAGGTGAACCAAATAATCAGATAACACTCATGACAGCTCATCTCCATCTTACACACGAGATCTCAATGACTCCTTTGAGAGTTACACAGATTAGTATTGATATTAAACACTTTATACAAGAGCATGAGTTGACAGAGTTTGCAACATATTTTTATTTGAAGCACATTTTACTTCTCTTGAGCAATTTAAGTTGATCAACACATTTTTACATGAGGCACGACACGTCTCAGGTGAAGTGACCCAGTTACTCAGTGTGATAATTGTCATTGCCTCTCAACATTGAAACCAAAGTTGGCATAGATGTGTCTTTTTACGTGAGGAGACACCTTGATTAGAGACCAGACTCCCCAGTTACTCAACACACGCATGCCATTGCTTTGTCAGGTTTTTTCAATAAATTTTCACCAGAGATAACTATGGCACCTCATGACATAAGTTACTTTATTTCATTGATAAAGAACCCAGTTTCTCAGTGACCAAGTCATTGCTCTGAATTCACAATTTTTCATTTAGTCAACATTTTTCAAGTTAATGTTTAACCACAGTACTCACTCTATGTATCTCCACCAATGTAGCCTTGATTTCAAATTTTCAGACATCAGATGAGAGAGTCTAAGGTTAACTTGACACATGTGGTTATAGTTTATTAAACCTTATCATTCAGATATTTTCAAAGCATTTAAATGCAAATCTGAGAATACATAAATCTTTTATCAGTCTGATTTAGTGGTTATTCATAAACCTATATGATAGGAATTTCTACATGATTCAGACTGAATTGCATGGTCTGCAGCTTGAGTTCCTCAGATCAGATAAAAAAAATTTAACTGACCAACTAATCAACAGTAGAACCAAATCAGTCACACCAGCTAAGAGATATATGAAGGATGAGTATAAGCTGGTGGAAGAGTCAATCACCAATAGAGAAGAGCATTAGAAGAGAGTTTATCAACAGACAGTAGCTGAGTCTGGAATACAAACTGATCAGCTGTTTTGGTGAAGACATCAGAGAATTCAATAGGAACAAACTGAAAGCATTAGAAGATCCAATAAACTAGATAGGAGGATTTTAGGTGAAAGTGAATGAGATGATCAAAAACTTCCTCTGTCTAGATTCATCATGAAAATAGCAAGGCATGAGCAGCATAATGGTTAATCAAGACTAGTTGAGCTCCCTCTGACTAAGTGCATGAAATGTAATGAAGGCACAATACATGATTTCAAACTTGACATTCAACTATGATTCATGCAAGTCAGACAGAAGAGAATTACTATAAGCATGATTGCACAATTCCATTTCAGAAAATTTGAATTTAGCACTAATTGATCAACATGATATTTAGTCATTTCAAATTAACAATTTCAGATGATAAAATTTAAGGTGAGTGCTCAGAACTGACCTGAGAAATGCAATCCTGGGGTATGAATTTTGAGTGCCTTGGCTTATTTACCCCTCTTATTCATTCCAAGGCACACCTGCAGCACATTAATCATTTTGATCCTGTCGGGACCCAAATAGCCTTGGGTCCTACGTTAGTCCTGACAGGTGTTCTGAACAGTCTCTTAGCAACATTATCATCTTAGCCCATCAACTTATGGTTGGACAAGGAATAACCAAATTGACCATAGTGATGATAAGTAGCAAATTTCAAGTTCTTTTTATGCACATTATTTTGAGCATGCATATTGAAGTTTCTATTTTGAACATGAACATTTTGTTCTCTAAAATGTGTCAACTAGCATTGAGATGCTTTGTGGCCAGATTTTCCACAGTTAAAGCAATCACTTGACTTTCTCATGAAAACATTTTTCTCCTTTCCAAACATATTCCGATGAATAGGGAATTTGACAAATTTATACATGTGTTCACTCTCCTGTGCATACCAGCATTGAGCAGCAATGTGGCTTGGTTTGCCATAGCAGAAACAATTTATTTTCTTTCTTTGAAAAATATGATTTTTAACAGGAATTTTCTGTGCAGTAGTAGCAGCTAGGTCATCTAATTCAAACAGCTTACACTCATGCATCATATGACCTATCTTATTGCAATAAAAGCACTGTACATTCTTTTTCTTTTCAAACTGAATTTTATGTGAAGATTTTTTACAGCAATTCTTCTTTTTCTTTTGATCAGCCCCGTGCTTATGAATGTTCTGAGATTTCTTAGGTGAAACAGATTTTGAGGTACCAGCACATTCTGAACTTTTCACAAAAATAATTTGTTCTTTTCCTTTGATACTTCTCTCATTATCTGGATTAAAACCTAATCCTTCTTTCTGAATGTTCACTTTATTTTCCAGTAGTTTATCAAGATTCTCTTTTCCCTTAACAAATTTAGACAGAGATTTATTCAAATCAGCAATTTCACATTTAAGTGAAGTGATCTGTGTTTCAGAGTTTGTTAGATCTTCTTCACAGGTGAGAATTTGTTTCTGCATGGCATCATTCAGATTTTTCAAGATTTGAATCTCATGTAGAAGTTTTTGTTCTTTTTCATCATTAAGTTTAATTTCAGCACATTTTTCTCGGTCAACAGTCATGCATCTCTCAGTGGCAACAATGTTCAAAACCATCAACTTCTTGTTTTGATCTTTCAATATTTTATTTTCATCAATCAAACTATTTTGATCCACAGTTTTCAAATCCTCATTCAATTTCTATTTAGACATTTCTAGTTCAGAATTTCTATTCTTCAATTCTTCTAATTTTTCTTTCAGAGAGTCAATTTGTTGTTCCTGCATTTTCAGTTCGGATTGAAGACTGTTATTCAAATTTTTCGCAGAAACATACTCATTGCATGAATTTTCATTTCTTTTCAGACTATCCTTCATATTTGCATTTTCACATTTCAGTTCTCTTATTTTGTACAACATCTCCTTTTTCATTTTTCTCTTTTTAGTCTTAAGAGATTTGTATTTTTCTAACAAGTTTTCATACATTTCAATCAATTCATCAAGAGCTAATTGTTCTGAGTTAGAAGTTACCTGAGATGGAGACTCATCTGATTGATCACTGGTGTGATCTATTGCCATAAAGCACATAGTTCTTTTTCCACCATAGTCGTCAGTCAGTTTGTCTATCACTTCCTTTGCGCTTCTGCACTCAGAGATACATGTAAGCACATTAGATTTATCGCCCCTTTCACAAGGTCAAGGGCCTTTTGATTTTTTGAGAATTTCAGTCTATCTGAGGACTTCCATTTGGATTTGTCCTCAGGAACTTCATATGAACTGTGAGCTATGAGTATCCATAAATCAGAATTCATATGGATCACATAGTCTCTAAAACTACCATACCAGCCATAGAAATTTAAACCAGAGAATACAGGAATTTCAGCCATAAGTGCAAGATGAAACAGATCAGATCAAGAGCAATGCTAGTAGAGAGCTCAAAACAATGCAAGCGAACAGATCAACTTAGATCGCACCGAAGCCAATTACAGATCGGATCTGCAGGTCGTTGGACCCTCTGTGCAAACACCCGCTCTGATACCAACTGTTAGGCTTGGTGCGATGGATTCAGAGGGGGGTGAATGAATCTCCCCTTAAAAATTTCGCTCACTTCACAAATTTAAACAATTTGAAAAGCTAATTAAATCTCTTTTGAACCAATGTGCAAATATGTAAAGCGCGCCTAAACATTCATCTAGCGGAAGCAGAATTAAACAAATCAAACCACTGCACAGAGGAGTTTTTAGGTGGTTCGGTCCGCCAGACCTACGTCCACCCCACACTCAAACCCGAGTGTGGATTTCGCTGATACACAGCTTAAACCGCTGGGCCTCACAGCTTACCTACAACCGCTGAGCATCACAGCTTGCTTCCACTGGGCAATACAGCTTAGCCATCCGCTGCCTAAAAGCTTGCGTTGAGCCTTACAGCTTGCTCCGCTGGGCAATACAGCTTAGCCGTCCGAGGTATCCACCTTGTCGCTGTGCATCACAGCTTGCATTGCTGGCAAATAGCTTGAAGAAGGTAAAATAGAAAACAAGAGAATGCAGCAACGAAAAGCTGAAAATGAAGCACAAATTATATAGCTCTCATAAGAGCAGGACTGGCTTGGATTTGATCCAAATGCCAGAGGACAGATCTTCAAGGATTCTTGATTTCTTCTCCACGAACTCCTTCTCTCTCTCTCTCTTCTTTCTCTTCTGCTTCTTCTCTCTTTCTCTTCTGCTTCTTCTCTCTTTCTCTTCTTCACTCTTTTTCTTCTTCTGGATCGTACAGGCTATCTCTCTGCTTCTGCCCCTTCTGCTTCGATCACGATCAGTCTTCTCCAGATGGAGAAGTCCTCTTTATATAGCAGTTCTAGCTGGAGCAACACTGGGCGTGTGATTCCCACGCCTTCCCGTCCAGAAGGTTCCTCCACGTGTCATCATCATGTCAGCCCTTCCAGCCTCGAATCACGTGCCCACATTGGGCTCCTCGAACAGCAGCCCTGTAATAAAATAGACTTGTTATCAGTGTGGATTTATCTGACAGGAAAGAAAGAATGCATCGAGTAAGTTTGATAAATGAGCATACCCTGTACAGACTTGATGCACCAAATGCAGTGTGCTTATATGAGAAAGTATGTACAACGAGAATGAATGCATGGAAATTACATTCACGAGTGTACAGATTTTGAATGCATGTGATGCAGACACAAAGAGTGTATAGATTGAATGCTTGTGATGCAGACAACAAGTGTACAAACTTGGAGTTCATGAGATGCAGACACCGAGTGTACAGACTCTTGATTAATGCATGTAATGCACTAAACGATGTACAGACTTTGAACTGATGCTGACTAGAAAAACTCTGTACATACTTTATTTGTTCCAAGACGATGTACAGACTTTGCGTGCCTAAAGCAGGACAAAGTACAAACTTGCAACCTAGCACTTAAGAACCAATGCATCATGTATAGAGTTGCTTAACTAACGCATGGAGCAAGTCTGTATAGATTTGCTTAACTAACGCACGGACATCACAACAAAGACTATGCAGACATTGTATATGCATGAAACAACGAATGTACAGACTTATGTATGCATGGATGCACTGACTAAACCACGAGCTGAGCTAACGGATGTATAGACTTGCTCAGCTGTGTGGCGTGCAACTGGACGATGTACAGACTTTATGTTGGACCAACAAGACAATGTATAGACTTTGTGTTGAACCAACCAGACAATGTACAGACATGCCTGCATAGACTTTGTATGCATGAAGAACACTGGCTCTGGCTATATAGACTTGATCGAATGAATCAACCAGAGGTTGTACAGACTAGCCACTAAGGAAAGTGCAGACATACACAGTGAACATGGATTGCACTGCACCGACGCTGTGTATGCAAGAGAACCAACAATGCAGTCTATACAATAGATCATGCATCGACTATGTAACGTGCAACAATGTTTAATGAACCGATGCAGAGACTGACATAGAGAGATGATTGTGCACACACCAATTAATCAATCGTTCATTCTCATAGAGCTGCTGGCATCAAAACCATTGATACTCATAGTGTTTGCTGACATCAAAACCATAGGGGCACAACACACAAATCATTCATAATTGATTTTGAACTGAATGCAACATGATGATGCCAATTGCTAGACTCCCCTTTGAACAATGCTAACATGAATAACAAGTTAAAAATGCAGCCATGATATGCATCATCAAAACCAAAATCTACGAATTTCATGTGGCTAATATCAGGTACCAAACAACTCATCATCACATCAACTTCATTAGCATAACAAGTTTCTCATGAATTAAACAGCTGAAATAATTGATCTCTAGTACATGGCGGAGGTTTTGATCTTATATCATTCTCACATATAGTAAGAGTTCTGGGCAAGCATGACTTGCCTTTCAACTCTAGACCATTTGAAATACCAGAGGTCAAGTAGGGTGTGAGCAATTAATCTAGCTCATGTGTTCATCTTCACACCATGGGGGATAGATCATCATTCAAACAAGTAATTCAGTTTGCAGAATTTTATTGAACAAAATGGGCAAACTTATGATGCACTATCTACATGTCAAGACTAAACATGCAAAATAAAAAAATATTATTTACATACCTGTGCCTTGAGCTTTTACTTACTTGACCATTCATTTCTCAGCTCCAAGGCATCTTACACCCAAAATTCTCATTTGAAATTTTTAGGTATCCAAGCTTGCTTGGGTCCTTGTGGGTTAGCAACATGTTTAGCATCTTGGCTACTCTTTTTCAGGGTAATCTCATCATCTCCCTCATTGTGTGGCAATCATATATCTCATGTCCATTTTTCCCACAATAGAAACAACGCACAAAAGATTGAATATTCTTTTTATGTTCATGTGCGTGTGCATGTAGACTATGCTTTTGTGGGTGAGCATGATTTTTACCTTTCATGGTATGAGGGTGGTGTCTTTCTTTCAAATGCCAGCATTCTTGGTCAGTGTGACCAGTCTTACCATAATGAAAGCATCAAAGAGAAGCATTTTTGTTGAAGACCATGGGGAGTGTCGACCTGACTGGATGGGAATGTCGACACTTCTGATTCTCCATGTGATTCTGTGCAGAGTTCTGCTAAGCAGGCCCTCTGCCAGTGTTGACATGTTTCTTTCCTTGCCCTTTCACTTGTTTTCATGTTCTAAGCTCATCATTTCTTAGGATGAAACAATCATGCACAATGTGACCATGTCTACCATAATAATAACAATGGACATTCGTTTTGTGGAAAGCATGGTATTTAGCATTAGACATCTTGTGGTGCATGTTTGGATGAGCATGCTGAATTTTGCTCTTCTTTTGAGTAGTATGCCCTTTTTGGTGACCACAAGAGGTGGTGACTTCCGGTGAGCCTGAATCTTGAATTTGGGCAAACAAAGAGAAGAAATCTTTCAGACCTTGAATTTCATTTTCAAGTGAGGAAATATGCTATTTAGATTCATCAAGACCCTCTTCGCATGCTGCCAATTGCTCATTGAGCATGGCATTTATTACTTTAAAATTTTGATTTTGTTGTTCTAAAGCATGCAATGTTTCAGAGTGATCATCAAGGACAGATTTGCCTTTTTCATGTGCAGTCAATTTTTCATGCAATTCTTCTTCAGCTTGTTCAAGTTCAATTTTCTTTTCCAACAACTCTCTATTCTCTTCTTTCAGAGAATCAATCAGATTTTGTTGCCATTCAAGATCATCATGGAGACCAACATTTATGTTTTTCAAGAATGAACATTTTTCACATGCAAAATTAGCAGAGCATGAAATAGAATTTTTATTTTCTTCAATCAACCTCTCATCATAGAGTAGCTCATCGGCCATAGTTTGATTATTAGAGATTGACTTAGGTTAGTTTTGAAGTTTTATTACAATTTCTTCCAACCTAGTGATTTTATCATGAAGATTTTCATTTTCATCCCTTAGACATGTAATGCTTTATTTATGCGTATCTAGATCAAAAGAAAGAGTGTCGTTGAGCTCTTCAAAAATAGAACACTTTTTACAAACCAAGCTTTCAGTTTGGTTATTTTTCTTGAGATCATTTTTCAAATTTTTGTTTTCTGATTTTACCTTTTTGTATTGTGTAATCAACTCGTCATAGGCTTCCATATGCTCTTTAAAAGTGAATTTCTCGGAGTCAGAGTTTACCTGTGATGAGGATGTATTACTGGACTGCTCTGCACGGTCGGCCATGAAGCATTCTTATTCTTGTTCCTTCCCTTCATGGATTTTCGCCAACTTGTCCAGTACTTGCTTGGCTGTGCTGCAGGAGGACACAAGATGAGTTAGTCTGAGATCAACTACATCTGTAATTAAGTTATATGCAGCAAGATTATCATTGTGTTTTATCTCATGTTCGGCTGACCAATCAATTGAATTTGATGACAGCTCATGAGGACCATCGTATATAAGAGTCCACAATTGTGGATCTATGGAGCTAACATAGATGAACATTCTCCCTACCCATGTAGAAAAATATGAACCATCATAAAAGGGCGGAGAAACCATCGAAGCATGTGTAGCATATGAAGCCATCTAAATAAAATACACCAGGATCTTTCCCTACAGATTGTAGGATCTGGGAATGGCAGAGCCAGGCTCTGATAACACTTGTTGAGTAGTGGATGGCGGATCTAGAGGGGAGGGGTGAATAGATCTACCCCTCTTTTCGTAAACAACCCTCTTTATAGCTAGTTAACGAGAATCACAGGGGAATATAACAAGCTTAACGAAGGACACAATGATTTGCTTAGCAAGGTGAACAAGCAATGTAGAAATTAAACCTAAGCATGCATCTAACACAAAGCTATCACACAATCAAACCATAACACACGAGATTTTAAGGTGGTTCGGACTGAATCCCCAATCCTACGTCCACCCCTCACCAAACCCGGTGAGGCTTCACTAGTGCAACGCACTGAACCGCAGATCAGAAAAATCTCCGATTGCCTTCCTACTAACCACCAGTAGAGACTTCAACATCGCTAATCGGACAACTTCCGATTACCTTCCTACTAACCACCGGTAGGGACGTCAACAGCGTAGATCGGACAACTTCGGATTGCCTTCCTATTAACCACCGGCAGGGACGATTCACAGTTTCAAATGTTTGAATGAAATGGAAAGAGAATAAATATGAAAATACTCAAACAAGATATCGAATATGCTCAAAGAGAAAAGATCTTGTCTGAGATTGCTAGAGCTTGAATCTGATGCTTAAATGGTATCTTCTTCCTTGTGAAATGATCTTCCTTGGATCACCTTGAGTTGATGAAGAAGATAAAGGATGTAGATTTGATCTCCCTTGGAAATCTTGTGAAATCAGCTTCCTTGGATCACCTTGATAGCCTTGCTTGCTTCTGCACTTCCTTGGAGATTGCTTGCTTTGATATGAGCTTGAAACACCTTGGAATGGATGAAGAACTTCTTCACGAAGTACTGTTCACGGCTACAGTACCTCTTCTTCCAAGCCTCCTTTGATCTACCTTGATGCCTTGGATTCAATTGAGTTGATGAAGAAGTGTATGGATGTAGCTTTGATCTTCTTTTTGACCCCCTTGAGTTGATGAAGAGATTTATGGATGAAGATTTGATCACCTTTGAGAACTTGTTTGCTTCTAGCTTCCTTGGAGATGGCTTGCTTCAAATCTAAGCTTGAATCACTTGGAGTGGATGTAGAACTTCTGCACGGAGTACTGTTCACGGCTACAGTACCTCTTCTTCCAAGCACCTCCTCTAGCCTCTCTTGATCTCTCTTTGATTCCTCTTGATCAACTAGAGTTTTCTAACCCTCTTGCATTGGTTTTATAGACTTTGCATGGTCCATAGACATATCCCAGACCAGATCCACAAATCATGGGAGATTATGTGAGTTTTGATTAAATAAATCCATGGAAAGGGACTGGCCTCGAGGTGGAAAACGAAGTCAACAAATGTTGGCTCGGGGCTGGCGGCCGACCTACAGAAGCGGGCGGTCGACCGCTACTGAGAAACGCTGTAGATGAATGGTCCCTGGTATTTTCTGTCGACCCGCTACTGGGCTGGAGGTCGACCACCACTAAGACTCGTGCAGACTGGGATCTGCTAGCTCGGGCGATCGACCGCCCCTGTGCTGGTGGTCGACCGCCAGCTGGGCAGACCTTGGGTTTTCCCCGGTCGGTCCATTAACCTCTTTAGCACCGTCGCTTGAGTCCTTTAGCAGTATGTTCTCATCTGTGACATCAACCTTGACAGTCTTGAGGATTTCTATTGATTATATCGCTCCTATAATCAAAATTTTGTTCTGGGGACTCTGCCCCGGAAACCCCTGCAAGGGGCACTGCCCCCGCGACCTGACCGCGTAGGTCGATCCGCGTGCGAGGGCGCAATCATTCAGCTTTCACTTTTACCATATGCACTCCATTCCTTGGCATATCTATCATGAAAGAACATCAAGTAGTTTAGTCATATAAGAGTGGTAAAACACCAATGACTTATAGTGTTTAGCCATTATCAAAACCAAAAATATCAAATAACTCAAATGACCACAGGATGATGTCGAATGACCCAAGTGACCACAAGATGACTCAATTGACCACAGGGCACAACATGCACCTCTTAGATCAGAGCATTAAGTATATTAGCTTTTTGTTTGTCTTATTACTTTGTTCCTTTAAGATTTTTTATAACACACATAATGTTGCACTACCCTTCACTGCTCAACGTGAATCTCGACTCTTGTCTTAGGAGAAGCAGGCCCAGTTTCACAGATCAAGGTTCCCTTTTCTATTTTACGCGAAGCTCAACACGTCTTAGGTGAAGTAGGCCCGGTTACTAAGACTAGGGGTATTTTTCATGGTATTTTTTTTCACTTTTTTTTATAGTGCCATTGTGCTTATTTGATAGATAATTTTGCAAAAAGCTTTGTAAAAAGATCTCTTTTCTTAAGAAGTGCAGAATATTAGACAATATACTCAAAATAGCGGAGGGCTTGTCTTGCTTATTTCATTAGTGTGCAACGTGAATTTCTTTTTTCTAAAGTACACATGAACTTTAAAGAGATTCTTATATCAGTTTTCCATGGCTAGATTGACTAAATTTATCATCATCCTTCTCCCTAGTCTTTTCTATTTCAGAATTACTTTTAATTTACGCATGAATCATAAGAACTCGGTTGGGACAGCAATTTGTGTGAGTTTTTTACAAGGCAGCAGGTTGTATGAGATTTTTAATATGATTACCCTTACCCCACAACTTAAATGGTATCGTCTCTGATGTCATGAACAATAAATGAATAGGACAATGCATACATGAATGCTCTGAAAGGTACAACCTGGGGTGTGCAGACGTGACTATTTTGGCACGCAGCATGGCGAAGGACTTCTTCAAGCTCCTGCATACACAAGTGAAAATGACTCACTAAATTATTGAAGGGGAAATAGTTGGGTTGCCTCCTAACAAGCGCTAGGTTTAACATCTTCAGCCAGACACAATGACACCCATTAAACAACAAGTTGATATCATGATTAGCCACCATGTTATCTGATCCTCTTTAAAATTCAAACATTCATGCCATTTGAAGACATCATGATACATGTGTATATGTGGGCCAAGAATATACTGGTCTCGAACATTATTGATTTTAACCTTAATAATATGTGTGAGCCAGTTCTCATCTTTAGGGGTCATGTAATAATCAATGGCCATTAATCTATCAAGATCGGGATGGAATCTCTACCAAGTATCTATCCATTGGGCATCTTGCCTTGTATCTACCCACCTGACAACTCCTTTAGTGACTGCCTCTTCCAAAAAACATGGTCATTCCCAGGTGGTCTATGAATGAGATCGACATTATTGGCCACATTCCCCTCAAAAATAGCCTCATGCATATCAAGAGCATTAATCAATTGGCCTTCCTGATGGGGAGTCAGCTCAAAGGTGAATGTAGTTGGCATATCTCCCTTAGGCCCTAGACTGTCATATTGGAGAGGTTTAGCTTATAGGTAACTCAAATTGGAAGGAAGTGTGAGCCTAAAATCTAACCCATCCGATGACTCAAACTTTATGGGATATGGCTCAGGCAGTTCAAATGTGAAATTTTCTAATGAGGCCCTATCATCAAACTCATCCATCGAATGAAGATTATCATTCAAATCGTCCAATGAGGGGGTAGGAAGATTAAATGTGAATTTTTTCAACAATGCCCCATCATCATAGGTTAGATCAAATGTGAATTTTTCTAATAGGCTCCCTTAATCATAGGTTAGATAAAATGTGAATTTTTCCAATAGGGCCCCTTCATCACATTCTTTAAGAGGAGGAGGGTATTCAGAATTCATCGTTATTAAATCAGCGTGATTATTATCCATGCATCCATCCTCCTCTTCATGTATATCCTTGAATGGGCCTTTGATGATCTCAATTTCTTCAAGTGATGCCCCATTATCAATATCTTCTATCAAAATGAGATTATCAGTTATATTCTCCACAAGTGGGGCATCTAAATGAGGGATGAATTTTTCACTCAAAGGCCCTTCACCATTCTATTCCTTAAGAGAGTTATCATTCATCACAATTACAACATCAACATTATCTTCTTCCCTATGCTGATCCTCACATGAGTTGGTGATGACACTCTCCATATCAAAATGTTCACATTGTTCTAACATAGGGAGGATGTCAATCAGTTTTTCCAATTGTGGGACCGTGAGATGAAATGAGAAATCTTTTGATGCGATCCTTTCATGATTGTTGACACCCGTTTTATACCCAATAAGTCGGGTCGTCTCCTTATTCATTCTATACGATGCTCCGAGTTGTTCACCCTTCATTGAGTCTCTTGGTCAGTTGAAGCCTATTTCTTGGGTTTTAATTCTTGGATTAAGATGTGGCTCCCGGTGGCATTTCGTTGGATGAATCTTAGCAAACCCTTCACTCTATTTTTTTGAACCTCAATGTTAATAACGGTCCCAGTCAGGCGCGTTGCTTCCTTCTGACGGATGGGTCCTGGGCCGTTACTCTTTGAAGAGTCCTAGAGCTTAAAGGCCTCGTGTTCAGAGCTTATCTTTTTAATTCCACGTTGATAATAACGTTCTGTCGTCCAGCCGTTGTTTCATTCTAACGCCTTATGCCTTGGCCGTCACTTCCTTGAAGAGTCCAGCTTGTTGGGTCTTCTTCCTGTTGATATTATCTCTTTGGGATAGGGTTGAAAGTGACGGATGAAGCTTGGTGCGTTACTTCCAAGTGGCGATCTGTCGTGCAGCCGTTACTTCCTTCCAAGAGTCCTGACAGTTCAGGCCTTTTCTCTACTACTCCGTGGTCGAGATAAGGATTTGGATTGACGTTATCTCTTTCAAATCTGATCCTCAGGACTACCCGTTTGTTTCTATGGACTCTTGTTGATATTATCTTCAAGGATTTGCTAAGAGTTATCTCTTTATCTTGCTGAATTATCCTCTGCTCGACCTAAGAGTTTGAGGGTCTATAAATAGAACCCTTGACTTCATGGCCAAAGGAGAGGAAGATTTGAATTCACGACGAAGTGCTGCCGAACTCAGGAGCCATCTTCATCCAGGAGGAGCTGCTTCCCACGTCCATCCATCTTCTAATCAAGGGAGTACTTTGGTTTTGTCTTTCAAGTTCATCATTGCATGCTTGAGTTCTTCCTTGGTTTTTCTCAAAACAAAGCATTGTCCCTCCTCTTCCTCCACATTTTTCACTGTTCTTTAAGCATACAAACATCCTCCCAAACTTTGAAAAACACCCAGAGGGGTTAAAAAACCAAAACTCCCCGGTAATCCCCTCTCCTTTTGATGTTCTTAAACTCTTTAAGAATTGATGCTATGCTTGTGAAAAGGGCTAATTGAGGTTGTCTTGTTTTATCTTTCTACTTCTTTGGCAGGTTTACAGGTTCATTAGCATGAGGCCCAAGTCTTCTAGCTGGCTGGAAGAGTTGGAGTTAAAAGAATTCAAGCTTTGTTACTGCAGGTTACCTTACGGTCTGGTGCAGGCCCGTCACTCTCTTCCGACGGTCTATCGCGCCGCCGTCACTTCCAAGCGACGCATAGGGTTCTGGCCGTTACTTCCAAGTTGATCTGCAGACTTTCCTTGGTTTTCTCTCCCGTGGGCGGGTGTTTCATCCACCTATTTCCAAGGTATATTCAGGTCTTTGACTTGTGTTTACTTTGGTGGCGATCACATCTTTCCTTGGTATTGGGCATTAACTATCTTCTTCATCATATCTTCTTTATTTTCCTCGCTTGTTCCACCTTCGCGGTGTGTTTTTATTTATTCCTTGCTCCACGCCCCAGCGTGTGTTTTCCTTTTCCTTAGCGTAATTTGATTGAGGTAGCATGCCCATGCTAGAGCTGGCTATGATTGCCTAGGTTCATGTTCACATGTTCACAGGTTTGAGTAGATCTTTGATTGCTTGTTTGTCATCTTGCCATATTACTTTGCAACCTCAAAAGTAAGATAAAAGATAGGCAAATAAATATCAACAGATAATTTTTTGGCGATCACGGTGGGACAGCTTGTGCCAATCGTGCTCTTGATTCTTGTTTAAAACCTGCCATCATCTGCTTGTTGAGTTGCCCTTTTGTTTCCCCTTTGATTACCGCATATTCTGGTTTTCTGAGTTCTCTGACGGCCAGGTGTCCCAGCATCACAGTTCTCTGACGCAGGAGCATTAGACCGCCACATTGGTTCTGCTGTGAGAGCTCCCACAGGTTTCCCGGTTATTTCTGTTTGGTTTTTGTTCTCTGGCTCATCCGACGGTCTCATCCCCCTGTGTTATATATTATCTGGCGGTCTGGCCTTCGACCGTTATTGTTCTCTGACGCAGGGTTCTTCGACCGTTATTCTTCTGGCAGGTACGCATCCGAGGTGCATTGATTTCCGCAATTTTTGCTGTGATTTATTGCTTGGGTGACACTTGACCCTCCTCTTGCTTTGCTCATATCTGCATATCATGGTGTGCACTATTGATTGTTAGATTGTTAGGCTAGACTTTGCATGCACTCCGGTGCACATAGGGTCATTCATATCTTCATACATTAGATTGCATTTTCCTACCTTGTTGTGAGGACCTCTCCTCTCCATACTCCTTGGGGCCGACTAGGAAATCACAGCAGGGACCTCCATAAGTCCCCGCGAGCCGTGGATTCCCACACGGACGCCGGGCTGGTTGTACCTTTCCCACCCCGTGTCTAGGGTTGCATAAGTGATTGAGTGGTTACACTTAGAGTCAAACCAAGTCCCATATCCATCTCCAATTAGGAACCCATTGTTGAGAGTACATATCAATCAATTCACTAAAGTTCCAAAGGAGAAATCATAAGAATCTTGTCGCATCATTCTAAACAACTTGCTTGATTTTTGAGTGTCTCCATCTTTTACCACTTACATCTTGTTAAAATCACCTAAGTTCGGTTGCTTATTGTGTGCTTTGTGTTGGTTGTTTTTGCTTTTTGTCAAGGTTGTCCGTTGCATGTGGAGTTATTTTCGTCCGTCTGAATCGTCTTCTTGAGTCGCTTCTTCCTTCACGTTCTATTCCAACCCCCTCTTCGAATCCACCATGGCATCCTTCAATCCTCCGCGTTCCCAAGAGGACTCTCTTCCTCAAGGGCTCTTTGAGAACCCCCCTAGGGTTGCCACCTTTCCCTCCGGAGAAGGGACTGCCCCTCTCCCGTCCTCCACATCTGTGGGAGGTAGTCAAGGTACCCCTTCTCTTTCTACTCCTTCCGCGGGCTCCGTCCTTCACATGATGGCCCAATTGGACCCGACCCAACTTCAAGTCCTATATCAAGCTATGCAAGGGTCCAACGCTTCTCCCTCCGCCGCTGTTCCAGGTCAATCTAATCCTTCCATTATTCGGCCGTCCGTTCAGCCCACTCCGATTGACCTCACCCCGGTCCAACCTCGGACCATCACTTTCGCCGGCATGGAGATGGGCCAATCTTCCAATTCAGCCCATCAGTCTTTTGATAAAGGGAAATCGCCTATCCCTTCTTTCGTCCAGGTGGATCATCACAATTCTGGTTCGGTGGCTTCACAGCTTCTCATGAACCCTTCTGATTTCTTACACCCTCAGCAAGGGGTGGCCAAAACTCACTCCCATCCGGATATATCTCAAGCTCAATATCCTTCTTACGGGCCCCCTATTTTCACTATCTATCCTTCTACTCATGCCTATGGACCTCCCCTTTCTGCTACAGTCATTCCATCCGCTCCTCAAAAACAATCGGCGTCCTTCACTACCCCTGCTCCCTCCCAAGAGCAGGACTTGCTTGACAAGTGGGCTGCCATGCAGCAACAACTCGATTTCCTCCAGAAAAGGGTTGGCCCATAATCCTTGGCCGATATTCCTATTCCGAGCTTCCAGAACATTCGGTTCCCTCCGCAATCAGAGCTCCCCAACTATCGCAAGTACGATGTGATGGGGACATCACCCAGCGATCCCTCTGGCTAGACACCCCTCTCCCTTCTGGAGACGGGTAGGCTGCGACTGCACGACTTGATGGGTCCTCGACGACATTAGAGTTTATTACTATGGACATCTTGATGTATTTTCCCTTTTCTTGAGTCTTTTTGATGTATTTTGAGTCATGTCCTAGGTGCTCATATTAGTGGATCAACATATTGGGCTTGTTTGGCTTTGTGGCCCATCTAGAGGAGCTAGGCCCATGAGCACCCCTTCTTGCACCTTGGTTATCTGTCTTTTGTTCTTTTCTCAGGGGCTTTTGTACAAAGTTGGGATCCCTATATATAGGACCCCAACTCCCACTTGAGAAGGTTAATGAATTATTGAGTATTTTGAGCATAAGTTCATCTCCCCCCCTCTCTCTCTAGCTTTCTCACTCTCTCTCTCTCTCTTCAGGGGGCGGACCCCTTCTCTCTCCTCCTCTCTCTCTCCCCTGGGCGCACCTGCCCCTTCACCTTCCCCACTTGCCACATCAGCAGCCACATCAGCCCCCACCCTTTCACATCCCCTAGGTCCATAACTCCCATTAACACTTCCACATTCCCAAGTGACTCTTCCAATCCCCCACACACCTTCCCCACCTCCAAGGCAACCATCCCTCTTCCCCAAGCAACCCCTCCACTTCCCCACATACCCATTCATATCCCCAAGCAATCAAACCACCCCCCCCACTTCAAACTTGCGCACCCCTCTCCACCCACTCACCTCCCCACTTGCCTTGGCCGGCCCCCTCATTCCCCTCTCACCTAGCCGCGGCCTCCTCTCCCCTCCACCCCCCTTGGACCTCCATCTCCCCAGCTCCACTCCTCTCCACACCCCTACACTCCCTCTCCCATCGACCCTCCACTCCACCATCTCTACTATTGCCAATCCCCATCCCTACCCCTAGTTCCACCACCATCCCTTCTCTTCATCCTGATCAGTCTGCAGGTGGCAGAAAAGGGCTGCGACTAGCAGAAGTGACCCCGGAGTCATAAAAATACATCCAGAGGCGTGGCCTACATTGACGGAAAGGACTGCGAGTCCCCTACGCAAGCGAGGTGGAATCATCCCGTTCCGAGTTCGTGGCCAACCTGGAGAGCTGTTCTACCACGACTGCGCCAGACATCTTCTGCAGAGAGCCTGAGCCCGATTGGAAGCAGCTTCATGACCAACAGAGAAGGAACCCGACAGAAAGCTCTTCATCAAAGTTCTTCCTTCCCCTGTCCCCGATCAGGAGCAAGAAACAGGACCTCGTTCGGCATCCAGGAATCAGAGTTCCGAATTTTCTCCCTCAGTCGTGCGGGTCTGCCTCCTGTTGTCTGCAGCGACCAGTGACTGATCATCGGCATCCCCCAGTCCACCCCGACCTCAGAAAGAGTTGCTGTCAGTTTTGCTGTGCAGAGGCTTCTTCCACGATTCCCGTAACTCTGACGGTTCGTAATTCGGCATCCGGGAGCGTCCGTGGCAATCTCTGTATCCTACTGCATCAGACCTGAAGCCGTCAGCATCAGAATCCCTTGTCCTGTTCGAGCCTCCGCAGCGGCCAGCGATGACGCCAGAAGAATTCGCTAAAATTCAGAGGTGTCCCCGTCCCTGTTACGAAGAATTCCCCCTTGGTCTCGTTGCCGGCAAATTTCCTGAGGACGAACTACGACTGCGGCAGTGGCGACCTATTCCCTCTCACAGCAAGTGAGCAGAACCTTCGACGGCTTCCACTCCTTCATCGTTGGCAAGTTTTCCCCTTCCGCCTGGCCGGCTTAGCGCCCCTCCCTGCGTGGAGGTAATGTTTGATGTAAGTTTGATTTCCCCACCCCTAATCCAACCCTCCTGCGTGAGAAGTAGTTCATGTACTAAGCAGCTCAAGCGACATCGGCGTAGTGTGCGGGATCCACACTTCCCCGCTCGCCCACGTCTCCGAACGGGGTTGGTTTCTTCAAACCAACCAGGTGAGCTCTAAACTTTGCTCCATTATTCTTAGTGCTTGTTTGTTTAATATCCGTAGATATAGCCCCGTTGTGCATGCGAGCGAGTGCCCGATCCCGGTTCCACCATCATAGTGTGGTCACCGTGGTTAAAGTAAGCGAGTGGGACCTACTGCCCCAATTGGCACCGGCCAGCCCCATAAGCGTGGGCTACGTACCCTCGGGAGGGCAACCCTAGCCCTACTGGCACTCTACCAGCAAGGGTCTTGATCCACCACCTCCCCCTAGCATCTTTTAGTCACCCCGGGCTCACGTGTGTGCGATGGCGTTTTGGCCCCGATTTATCAACTTAATTGTTATGTGATTATGAATGCAGAATAGGTCCTAAGATTACTTTTGGCTTGCTGCATACCCCGTAGTGGTGTCACATCAAATTGGTATCAGAGCAAGTTTTAGACTTGTCTCTATGAGTCTAGTCCATGGGCACGCTTGCATTAGAGTCCCCGACAGACCGTCCCATGCATTATCCACCACCCACTATCAATGAGTCTACGGACCAAATGATCCCACTCCCAATCATATCCCTTGCATACCTACCCAATGGAGAGCCTACGGAAATCGATTTTATTGACTTGCAGTCTGATAATTGGGTATCCCCCGATATCGTAGCCTCTCTTTCTAGGACCGGACAAATTGTGCATGACGGAGACCAAGTCTTCGTTGAATTCCATAAATGGTTTGGGAAGACCACATACTGTGATGGTGCTTGGTGTCAAATTGGCACTTTGGCGGGCCCTTGCATAATCCTAGGTAGGAGATGGTTAGATGAAAGGAATGCCAACATTGACCCGACACGTCGGACTTGCCTAGTGCATCCGCCACACCTTCCGGGAGCCTTCCGATTCAACAACACCCATGTCCTCTCCCATCCACCGGAGTCCCCTCCTTGTTCACCACCCCGTGTGCATCACACACCGGCTAGTAACACCCCATCATCAAAAGACCTTCCCACCCCATTGGCTTTAGAAGAAGTAATTACCCCTACCCAAGGGGAACTTGAGGAGGTGATTGAAGTCCATGAAGCACCCCTTAATTGGGAAGAAGAATATGAGGCACAATGCCAAGAGTCGGGTCGAGGGGAACCTGACCCCATCAACCTACTCCCACCCCAACCCACAATTTCCCATGAAACCCATACTCCACACTGCCCCTTAGCCCCTATCACTACCCCTCAACTTTCCCCTGTAAGGGACACTCCACCCATGACTGGCCAACCCAAGCCACCCCACCCAACCCATCTTCCACTGTCAACCACAACTCTACCCCAACCTAGGCCTCCACTGCTTCCCCTACCGATCCTGAACCAAATTTCCCTTTACCTTCCACCCCGGGGGTACCATACACCTACCCTCATCACTCCACCTTCAAAAGACCATCTCTCCTCCTTGGTAGAGGAACCCATGACTCCCACACCCGACATCATAGTGGTGGACACCCTGGAACCACTCCCCACCTTGGAGGAAACCCTTGCCCAAACCAAGGAAAGAACTTCACCTTTTACACCACCCTCTCTAAATAGGAGTGAACTTTTCATAAGTGAGCCCCTGGCTAAATGGTTAGAGGAAAATCCGGTTCACCCTATCTGGCCCCATGTCAACCCTCCCATGGAACGACACCTCCGCATAGTACCCTTCTCCACCTATCACACTACCATCCAATCCTCTTACCAAGTGGAAACTCTAGGAGACCTCCTACAAGGCCTAGCATGGCAAGTGGAGTTGACAGCTATGTTGAACCCTATGGTCGACCAACCTAGGAGCCTTGATCTTCTACACCCATGTGTCGGGTCTATCACTTCGGTTTGCACTATTGGTTGCTACATTAGCGACCTCCTTCTCTTTCTTCCCACACCCGATGAGCCCGAGGCCATCCTTAAATTGGAGCTCCTCATTTCAGGAAGAAAACCCAGCCATCCCCTCAAGGCTAACCCACCCACCAACAACTTTTGCCCAAAAATCTCAATAGAGGTGAAAAACTCCCCACCACATGTGGACCTAGAGTTTCTAGGTAACCCATACCATAACCCATTCGATCCCTTCCTATACCCACCCACCTTACTCAACACCAACATTTTCCTACCACAACCTACCATGATGAGTCAAAACTACCTCTCCCAAGACCACGAGGACCAAGAGTTCCTCCCCCTAGATGACCCATTCCATGACCCCTTTGATCCCTCCCAATGGAAGCCAAAGAACCCTTGGGACCTAGTCGCCTTACCCACCACCCACCTTTTCCTACCCTCACACACCATGTCAAACCTAACCCATCCATTCCAAAACTTAGCCCACACCATAAGAGCCATGACCAAAGGTGACATCCACCTAGGAAATGAGGAATCAACCCATCCCAAGATGTCCACTTTCTGGGACCCCTTCGAATCCCATGAGTGGAGACCCCCAAACCAACCCTCACCAAAAGATGGGACCATCTTGATAGAAATACATATGTCACAACATTCTGCATCATGTGGTAAGGCTAGTCATGTCATTTGTGTCACATACACACTAGGTCCAGTGCACGACAGGATTACATTTGAACCAGCGGGTCCTCCTCCACTCTTCATCCATCTCATTCATGATAGGGCCACCTGTGGCTGCCCCGGACCACCTAAGTGCACCAAGGTCCACTTGACTTCTAAGCATGATAGGTTTACATCTGGATGTCCAGGCCCCCCTAGGTCAATCCAAGTGAAGTCAAAACATGAAGAAAGCATTCATGGATGTCCCGGACCCCCGGTATCAAACACCCCTTTGCATGATAATCTCATCTATGGATGTCCCGGTCCTCCTAGGTCCATCGAAGTCTATGTAGCGCCACTGCATGCTAGGTACCCATTTGGTTGTCCAGGACCCCCATTATCCACTAGTGAATCAACATTCATAGAGTTGCATGAAGAAATCCACAAACACATTAACAAAAGCAATGAGGTGTATAAAAAGTCGGCCGATTCCCACCGTCGCCACCAGGAGTTTCACGTAGGTGATTATGTGATGGTAAGGACTGAGAGGCTTTCCCCTGGGAATGTCTCCAAACTGAGGTCGCGTGGATCAGGCCCCTTCCAGGTTTTAAAGAGGATTGGCACGAACGCTTACGTGTTGGACCTCCCCGAGGAGTACGCAGTAAGTCCCACATTCAATGTGGCTGACTTGGTGCCATATAGGGGACCCACGGTGACACCCAGTGAGGAAATTGAGCCTGTTCCACCTTCTGAGAGAGCCACCACTCATGAGAGAGTTCCACCAATCCAGAGAGGCCAACGGGAGCAAATAGAGCGGATATTGGATGAACAGGTCACTGTCACCCGGAGCAAAGCGTACGAGCGATACTTGGTTAGGTGGAAGGGCCGGCCCCCTTCAGATGATTCATGGGTGAGCAGGGAGGATCTTCAGCAGCTGGACCCCGACCTCCTGGAGCATTACCACAGCCGAGAGGACCCTTTCTCGACAGAGTCGAGTTCTTCACAGCCCGGGGGAGTTGATGGGGACATCACCCAGCGTTCCCACTAGCTAGACACCCCTCTCCCTTCTGGAGACGGGTAGGCTGCGACTGCACGACTTGATGGGTCCTCGACGACATTAGAGTTTATTACTATGGACATCTTGATGTATTTTCCCTTTTCTTGAGTCTTTTTGATGTATTTTGAGTCATGTCCTAGGTGCTCATATTAGTGGATCAACATATTGGGCTTGTTTGGCTTTGTGGCCCATCTAGAGGAGCTAGGCCCATGAGCACCCCTTCTTGCACCTTGGTTATCTGTCTTTTGTTCTTTTCTCAGGGGCTTTTGTACAAAGTTGGGATCCCTATATATAGGACCCCAACTCCCACTTGAGAAGGTTAATGAATTATTGAGTATTTTGAGCATAAGTGCATCTCCCCCCTCTCTCTCTAGCTTTCTCACTCTCTCTCTCTCTCTCACTTCAGGGGCGGACCCCTTCTCTCTCCTCCTCTCTCTCTCCCCTGGGCGCACCTGCCCCTTCACCTTCCCCACTTGCCACATCAGCAGCCACATCAGCCCCCACCCTTTCACATCCCCTAGGTCCATAACTCCCATTAACACTTCCACATTCCCAAGTGACTCTTCCAATCCCCCACACACCTTCCCCACCTCCAAGGCAACCATCCCTCTTCCCCAAGCAACGCCTCCACTTCCCCACATACCCATTCATATCCCCAAGCAATCAAACCACCCCCCCCACTTCAAACTTGCGCACCCCTCTCCACCCACTCACCTCCCCACTTGCCTTGGCCGGCCCCCTCATTCCCCTCTCACCTAGCCGCGGCCTCCTCTCCCCTCCACCCCCCTTGGACCTCCATCTCCCCAGCTCCACTCCTCTCCACACCCCTACACTCCCTCTCCCATCGACCCTCCACTCCACCATCTCTACTATTGCCAATCCCCATCCCTACCCCTAGTTCCACCACCATCCCTTCTCTTCATCCTGATCAGTCTGCAGGTGGCAGAAAAGGGCTGCGACTAGCAGAAGTGACCCCGGAGTCATAAAGATACATCCAGAGGCATGGCCTACATCGACGGAAAGTTCTGCGAGTCCCCTACGCAAGCGAGGTGGAATCATCCCGTTCCGAGTTCGTGGCCAACCTGGAGAGCTGTTCTACCACGACTGCGCCAGACATCTTCTGCAGAGAGCCTGAGCCCGATTGGAAGCAGCTTCACGACCAACAGCGAAGGAACCCGACAGAAAGCTCTTCATCAAAGTTCTTCCTTCCCCTGTCCCCGATCAGGAGCAAGAAACAGGACCTCGTTCGGCATCCAGAAATCAGAGTTCCGAATTTTCTCCCTCAGTCGCGTGGGTCTGCCTCCTGCTGTCTGCAGCGACCAGTGACTGATCGTCGGCATCCCCCAGTCCACCCTGACCTCAGAAAGAGTTTCTGTCAGTTTTGCTGTGCAGAGGCTTCTTCCACGATTCCTTAAACTCCAACGGTTCATAATTCGGCATCCGGGAGCATCCGTGGCAATCTCTGCATCCTACTGCATCAGACCTGAAGCCGTCAGCATCAGAATCCCTCATCCTGTTCGAGCCTCTGCAACGGCCAGCGACGACGCCAGAAGAATTCGCTAAAATTCAGAGGTGTCCCCGTCCCTGTTACGAAGAATTCCCCCTTGGTCTCGTCACCGGAAAATTTCCTGAGGACGAACTACGACTGCGGCAGTGGCGACCTATTCCCTCTCACAGCAAGTGAGCAGAACCTTCGACGGCTTCCACTCCTTCATCGTTGGCAAGTTTTCCCCTTCCGCCTGGCCGGCTTAGCGCCCCTCCCTGCGTGGAGGTAGTGTTTGAGGTATGTTTGATTTCCCCACCCCTAATCCAACCCTCCTGCGTGAGAAGTAGTTCATGTACTAAGCAGCTCAAGCGACATCGGCGCAGTGTGCGGGATCCACACTTCCCCGCTCGCCCACGTCTCCGAACGGGGTTGGTTTCTTCAAACCAACCAGGTGAGCTCTAAACTTTGCTCCATTATTCTTAGTGCTTGTTTGTTTAATATCCGTAGATATAGCCCTGTTGTGCATGCGAGCGAGTGCCCGATCCCGGTTCCACCATCATAGTGTGGTCACCGTGGTTAAAGTAAGCGAGTGGGACCTAGTGCCCCAATTGGCACTGGCCAGCCCCATAAGCGTGGGCTACGTACCCTCGGGAGGGCAACCCTAGCCCTGCTGGCACTCTACCAGCAAGGGTCTTGATCCATCACCTCCCCCTAGCATCCTTTAGTCACCCCGGGCTCACGTGTGTGCGATGGCGTTTTGGCCCCGATTTATCAACTTAATTGTTATGTGATTGTGAATGCGGAATAGGTCCTAAGATTACTTTTGGCATGCTGCATACCCCGTAGTGGTGTCACATCACGATGGGAACAGCAATCCCTTTATCCATGTGAGGGATTTTCTATATGAATCGGCGCAGTTCCAATATGATGATCGCCTCATGGCGTACTTGTTCCGCCGATCCTTAGATGGAGTTGCTCTAGAATGGTTCTATTCTCTGCCACTGGAAGAGGCCGAAAGTTTCATGGTAGTTAAGGACAAATTCATTCAGCGGTTTCAAGACAGGGTTGGACCGGAATATTCATTTACAGACCTAGTAGCTGAAAAAATGAAACCGGAAGAAGAGTTCGCCACCTATGCAGACAGGTGGAGGCAGATGGCCGCCAGAGTGCCTGGCCATATCCCGGAGGAAGAGAAGGTCAAATTGTTGATCTCCAATGCCACGCCGACTTTCCGCAACATCCTGGCAATGAATGATATAGCTAACATGCATCAACTCTACAGCATACAGACTCAATTCAAGGACTCCCCTATCCATTCTCTCTTCGAAAACCAAAAGCCCAAGTACCACAAGAAACCACAAGGGCCGGTTACCGAGGGAGTCCAAACAAACGAGCAAGTACAAGCCGTTGCTTTTCCATTTCAGGCCGCACCCTTCCGCTACAACCAAAACCCCACAATCCACAAAACACCGCTCCGCAAAGCTTCCAGGCCACTCCACAAAACCCTCCCCCCGCCTTCACCATTCCTCAAAACACCTTCACCATTCCGCAACAACCACCGCCACCATCACAATACCATAACGTCCCTCCACCCAACGGCTACAATAATAACAACCCTAATAGCAAGCGCCCGGCTCCCAAGAGAGCCCAGTATCCTCCATTGCCAGAGACACTTACAGATATTTTCTCGGCAGTCATGTCAATAAATGCAATCCAACTTCCTCCGGAACGACCTGTTTGGAACCCGGCGGTCGATCAAACTAAATATTGCATGTTCCATAGGCAGCCGGGCCATACCATAGAAGGATACTTTCAGTTCTGAGATCTGGTATATGATGTCACGCCCCGAACCGATAGCAGCGGGAAGCGATGCTCGGAACGTGGCAGGAGACAAGTCACGATAACAAGAGCGGAAAAAAATAATAACCACAATTAAAATAGAATGAAGCTAGACATACATTGAGAAAATACGAGCTTTTATTAATTTAAAAAGATATATTCAACACCACTTACAATAAAAGCTTCGAAATAGATAACAAAAAGAAGGAACTAAACTAACAAGACTCAAATAAATAGAAAGGACACAGACTCCAACTCTAGGGTCCAGGTACCACTCGATCACACCGATCCGATTCCCATGCACGTACCAATACTCGCACACCTGAAAAGGGTTGGAAGTAGGGGTGAGCAAGAAGCTCAGTAGGAATTATACTCTATCATCAGACAGTGGTTAAAGTGATTAACGAGTAATTACGTTTTTCATGCCATGCTAAATATGTAAAAGACGGTAGCATGCTAGTAAAAGAAGTAATGACGGTATAATGTAATAAACAGATCTTGCAAGGTCAAGAAAATCAAGTAAGAACGAATAAGATATCAAATACAAGATTGAACAAGAGTCTACAAGAATTTGTTACAGGAGTTTTCAAGTCAAAAATTTCCACAAGATAGAACTCAAGTATAAGCATGAAGATCGATCACTAGTATATTAACCTCTTTGGTCAAACATGTCATGTATGATTGCAAATACAATGGTTTCCAACAGGAAATAGCAAGAGTTGGCCAAGCAAGCAAGTAGGGCAAGCGTCTCTTATACACTCAGCGGGATTCAAGTACGTTACTTATCAAAACCTTGGGGGCGACGTCATTGTAATTCAAGTACCCAAGTAACTGGTAATAAGTAACAAGAGTTTATTCTAGACATAACAAGCATGTCCTGCACTTCGGGTGTATGCCTCACCCTGTCATTAACATCCCATGGGCTCACTAACTTTTGGGCGCTCTCCCCAGGACCAGACCGGGCCCTTATGGTGCGTTGGCATAAAAAATGGATCCAAGATCCAAATGTCTAGATAGTCAAGTAAATGGCCAAATAATCGGGAGAAATTACTGTCATAAGCTCAAGATTAAAGGACTAACTTGTCCTTGGATTCAAGAGTTCAAAACACGATAAAACTCACATACCGAGGGTTATACGGCCACACCGGCCGTACTCCCAAGAGTCACGAACCACGAGTCACGAGGCCAACAATAGCGACTGACAGTATGCCGCTAGCTCTAAGTACGAACTGATTGACAGAATTAAGAAAAACCAACAAAGCCTTTACACGCCTAATTTTACATGCTTAATTAGGTATAAGGTTTTTCATTCATATGATGTAGATGGATCAAGATAGACAAAGAATCAAGCTCAAAGGATAGCATGCATTTAAAGAAATTTACTTGTATATTTACCACTTATCATGCTAACTAACCATGCTAACTAACCATTAAGATACCAATTAACAATCTAGAACTACATTAAATCATTTTCCAATAACACATATGTTGCTGATTTCAGAAATATAAAATCTACTTTCTAACAGCAAATTTTGATGCTAATCTAACCATCAAAAACACTAGTTATCAACTTAAGATACTAAATAGCAATTTAAATCACTAAGTAACATTAAAAACACGTAATTAACTACACATTAAATCACTTTCTATGAAAAGTATATTTCTGGAACAGAAATATAAATCTATTGTCTTAACAGCATCAAGATACTAATTTATCTATTAAACACACTAATTATCAAGTTAAGATACTAATTAGTAACTAAGATACTAATTTACACTTAAAAACACTAATTATCTATACATGAAGTTATTTCCTGTGAAAAATATATTTCTGGAACATAAATATAAATCTATTGTCTTGACAGTAATTAAGACATTAATTTTTGCACTTGAAAATACTAATTTGTAATTTAAGTACCAATTAGCAATTAAAATGCGATTAAGATACTAATTAATAATCAAAAATACTAATTTGTAATTAATAGATCATTTTCTGTGAAAACATGTTTCTGAGACAGAAAGATAAATTTACTGGCTAAGTATGAAATTAAGATACTAATTTAGCGCTTAAATATACTAATTATCACTTTAAGAACTAATTAACAAGTAAGATGCTAAATAATAATTAAAAATCACTTTTAAATCATTTTATATGATAAATAGATTTCTGAGACAGAAATATAGATATATTATCAAATCATGCATCTACTAAGTCGATTGGGGCGTCAAACGGTGAAACTGGGCGCGAAAACCGGCTCTGGAGGTTAAACGGTCGCACAAGGGCCGTTTTAGGGCTCCAGGGTGTTGGGCGGTTAGGGGGTAACCGTCCAAACCTAATGATATGAAAAAGGATGCATTAGAATCAATACTAAGTCATTTACTGGGTAGATAAACGGTTCTGGGTGGACCGTATAACTTCTGGACTTAACAGGGGCTGAACGGGGGCCATTGGGCATGCCAGGAGGTTGGGCGGCTCCCTGAGGGCCGCCCATGTACTTGGGCGGTTCTCTGAGGGCCGCCCATCCCAGGGATGTGCGGCCAGGGGCAGGGCCGCCCATCCAGTTGTGCGGCCCAGTAAGTGGCCGCACAAGTTATGTGGTCCGTTTCGGACCGTTTATCCTGCTGGGATGGATATGTGGTCAGTTTCTGACCGTTTAAGTAGGATAAGTGGTTGATTAGGAACCGTTTAACTCCTGTCTAAGCCAGGACCGGGTGTGGGCTGGAGTTGGATGGTCTATCGTAAGACCGCCCATCTCTAGGTCGTCTCCGGTCATCCCTGCCGCGTCTGGTGAACGCCGAGAACTAGGGTTTGGATAGGGTTACACTAAAATGATCATAACTAATACAGTTGGACTCCAAATAAGGAGATTTTGGTATCAATGGAAAGCTAATACAAAACTCTACCTATCTACAAGGTCAATTGCATGATCAATTGCTAGAATCGAGATTTATTAAGTCAGGAACACATGAAACCCTAATTCTGACATGCTGTGACTAAAACGTTAAATTCTCTCTACATACAGAATGGAATTTGGGGCTTTTGCCACCAAAATGACGAGCATGAATTTCTACATAAGATGCATAGCTTAAAAGTTGATTTACAACATGAATTGATCACGTAATTTAAGAAAGAACAACTAAAACCCTAGTTTAGCCTTAACTTAACATGTCTAACTTAAACAATTAAAATCTCATGAAATACTAAATAAATGATGGGGCTTTTGGTATCAAAAGAAAGAGGGATTCATGCTGAAGAGCTTGATATATTATTTAGGGTTTGAGCCCGAGAGAACCTACCTCAATTTGATGAAGAACAAAAGATAGATGAAGAACAAGGAACTTGGACACCCCTGCACTCCTCGCAGGATATCACCCAGCTCCGAAAACTTCAGCACCAATGGTGGGTATCAAACGAAAATAGACCCAGAGAGCTTTCTTTTAATAGCTCATGGGCCTTCTGAGGTGGTCGAGAGAGGGAGATCTCGGCGCTTGAAGTGGCGTCTCGGAAACGGCGCCGAAAAGAGAGACCAAGTCTAATTTGTCTAGCCGCCTCAATTAGGGTTAGGGTTTCGACCGATTATTGGAGGGCTTTTGAAGATTAAATCAAGACCTTTAATTTGACACCAATTTCAGATCAAATGGTTGAGAAATGAACTCGAATTTTGAGTTTTAAAATGGGGTTAGGTAAAGGTTGAAATGTTTGAATTTTCTACTTAAATCTCTAAATAGATCTTACCACGGATTTTCACAGGGTTAATAATAGAAGACAAGTTTGTTACATACACTTCCAGAAATCTAATTACCATTTTTGTGAATTTTTATCAAGTAGAAATATTTTCGATGGTACTATTCACATGAATAAAATATTAATTAATTATACTCAATTAAATGGTAAATATATCTAAATACAGATTTTTACTAATAAAACTCAAGAAGATAAAGTTGTTCTATAAATCATGATCTACCAATTTTGTATTTTTCTAGATTTTTATGAAAATATCGAAATTACACTAATAATACTATTTACGGAAGGTACTATTCACGAAGGCACTATTCACTCACCACTATTCACTAAAGAATTAGATATTAATTTATGAATTTTATTATCTAAACTAAAACTTCATTTATTTCAACTAAATTACATATTTTAAAAACCGGGGTATTACATATGACCTTCATGAGGGGCAGAGAATCGACTGGGCCGAAATGCATAGGGCCATTGTTGAGATTAAAGAGAAGAGAAGGCAGCCGCAAGGGCAGCAAGTGCAGCAGCATCAAGCACCGCAGCCGCAGCAGCCGCCACAACAGCAGCAACCGCAGCAAGTACAAGACCTAGGCATCCATCAGAACCCGATGCCGAATCATCCACCCGCTCCTCAGCAGCAGCCACCGGCACCAGCACAAGTAAACGTGGTTCAACCCCCGGCCCCCAACGCCGGGTGGTCTTTTGATGATGATGGTGCCACACCGCAAGTAATGGCCTTCCACCACAACCTCCGCAACCATTCCTTCATCCTCCCTACACAACCGACACCCTCTCCGCTCGTCTTACCTTCAACACCCGCTCCAGCAAACCCTCTACCGCTCTCCATCCCATCATACCCTCCAACACTTACTCCCCTCGCCATCATCACACCACCACCTAATCCTTCGCCCACTCTCAAACATCCACTAGCCCTCCCTCCACCCGCATCGACGTCCATCACCGCCGTGCCTTCCACCAATCCCTCACCTATCATCCGCTCACCCCCCATTAACCTCACCAACCCTACGCTCCACCAAATCACCTCCCCCGCACCACCTGTCCCACTCATCCACCCTACAGGGCCCATCATACTCTCTTCGGAGGCTGCGGCAAACTGTGCCTTAAGGAGCGGGAAGATGTTCCATCAGAATTACGTTACTACTTTAAATCCCCAGTCCACCCAGCCAACGGCCGAGCAAGAGGAAGCTGAACCCCTGCCAGGTACTCAATATGACTTGTTACATCATCTGGATCGGGTACCCGCTAAGATATCCTTGCTGGAGCTGATCAAAAGGTCTACCCTTCATCAGGATGCACTGAGGGATTTCCTACAGAAGGTGATGGTTAGTGAAGACATGGTAGTCGACAGCTTACCAACGGCACTAGCAACTATCTCCAAAGGGCCGGCAATTACGTTCTCAGAAACCGAGCTTGCACCTCCGGGGGCTCGGCAAATGCCGCTCTGCATAACAATTACCCTGAACAAGGTCAACATTGAAGCAGCACTGGTTGACACGGGGGCCTCAATTAATGTTTGTCCACTTAGCACCCTCCGAGCATGCAACATATCTGAAGAGTTACTACGGCCTACTCCCACCACTATAGCAGCATATGACAACTCAAGGCGAGCATGTCACGGGATAATCACCATTCAGGCAGAGCTCGGGCCCCTTGCTATGGCCGTGGAATTCTATGTTCTCGATATCGACCCTATGTTCAAGACTATCTTGGGTCGTCCCTGGATTGACACGCTTAGCGCCGTACCCTCCACCGCACATCAGTGCGTTAAATTCCCCTTCCAAGGGAGGGTCGTCAAAGTCAAGAGCTTGTCCACGGTGCAGACAGTCAAGGCCATCTCAGATCAAGTTCTTCCCACACTCTGGCCGAGCAGCCGACCCGTTCTGTCAGTGCTTGATTTGAACTTTCCTTGGGCTTACACATCTCCCAAGCCCATCACTACTCCAGTTAATGTCAAAGTGAAGCCGCAGATCCGAGATTCAAAGGGGTGGAATCTTATATTGAAACTGGGCTATCAACCGGGGAAAGGCCTCGGCGCGCAACTGCAAGGCATGACTAAGCCTATACCCAAGGGAAGAAAAATGGGTAGGCGAGGTCTCGGTTACAAGGAAACAGCATTATCTATGATGGGTGATTCTGGGCCGCTTACCTGGGATTATCGTCAGCACTTTGTCAGAGGGCCTCTCCAGCCCGGCACATTAGCTCCAAAGCCGATTCAGCCAAAAAGGGATATAGTTTGTCCGATTGCCAGTCCGCCTTCCTTACTAGGAGGTTCAGATGATGACATGCTCGACTACAGTCAGGCCTTGTAGAGGCTCTTTCATGAGGAGGAACACCAGAAGCAACAAGAGGTTCGGCTCACACAGTGGAGGCCGAAGAAGCAGCTTATTGTTAATCTACAGAAGGAGGAGAGCTCTCCAGTTATCTTCTCTTCGTCTCCCTCACGCTTCCAATCCATCTTTCGACAAAGGGAGTTCATACCCCGCCTTCCGCCTATCATGATAAATCCATCCGTCATTAATCCACCGGAGATTATACTCATTCCTTGTGCTTGCGGGAAGTGCCCGCGCATTGATCTATCCACTCTATTCACTCCTCCTTCTCCCAATGCTCAACTCCACGAGAAGTGGTTTTCTTCTTCCGACCCCTTCTTCGATTGCATCTTCCCCGAGCTGTTCCCTATGCAGCTCCCACCTCCTCCGTCTTGCTATGTAGTCTCTACTGATCTCCAGAAAAAAAAACGTCAAATTTAAAACGGAGATTTCAGTGGAAGATTATGCTATCATGTCTCCATCCTCCTCCTCCCAGGGGCACGAGTCCCCTGCTCCTCCCCTTCCACTAAGCCTTCTCTCTCCTAGGTTAGGGTTAGGGTCTAGCGAGTCTAGAGAAGTAGAGTCAGTTAGGTCTAGAGAAGTCGGGTCTTGTTCTAGGTCGTCCAACCCTTCCCATTCTGAGCCGCGCTCGCTTGCGCATCCTTCCCGATCTGTTCCTGATAGGTTCTTGCAAGATTTAGCTCAGCGATGTCATGCTCTTTTGAAATGTCCGGAATTTTTCGCCACAGCAATTGTGATTAAAGACGAAGAGGAAATAGAAGGGAAATGGAGCGACGCCGGATTAGGCGTCTATGAGGTTTTGGATGAGAAGGATCCAATGGATGAAGACAACGATGTAGATGACACTGCCGATTTATATGCACAAGAACTAAAAAGATTCGACCAGTCGTCGACGGTAGTGGATGAACCTACAAAGGAAATCAACTTGGGAACAGAAGAAGACCCAAGGCCCGTCATTATTTCTGCTAATCTCCCTTCACAGGTAGAAGAAGATCTAATTAAGGTATTAAGGGAGTATAGCGATTTTTTTGCCTGGTCTTATGAGGACATGCCAGGTCTTGACCCCTCCTTAGTGGAACATCGGCTCGTGCTTAAACCAGGGGCAACACCTGTGAAACAACGGTCAAGAAGATTTCACCCCCACATGGCCTTAAGAATCAAAGAAGAGGTCGACAAGCTATACAAGGCCAAGTTCGTCAGAGTAGTCTTATATCCCCAGTGGGTGGCGAACATAGTCCCTGTTCTCAAGAAGGATGGAAAAGTGCGCATATGCATTGATTTCAGGGACCTAAACAAAGCATGTCCCAAAGATGATTTCCCGCTACCTCATATAGATGTTCTAGTGGATAACACTGCCGGGTACGAAGCTCTATCGTTTATGGATGGGTACTCGGGCTACAATCAAATTCGTCTCGCTTCGGAAGATCAAGAGAAAACTTCCTTCACCACGCCCTGGGGCACGTATTGTTATGTGGTTATGCCATTTGGGTTGAAGAACGCGGGTGCCACCTATCAAAGGGCAATGATGGCCATTTTCCACGACATGATGCACATATACATGGAGGCTTACGTAGATGACATCCTGGTGAAATCAAGAACAAAAGAAGAACACCCCTCTATTCTGGCTAAGGTGCTGCAGAGAGCCAGGGAGTATAAGCTTAAGATGAATCCGAAGAAGTGCGTATTCGGAGTCTCCTCAGGGAAGTTGCTAGGGTTCATAGTGAGCAAACGGGGGATCCAGATTGATCCTAATAAAGCACAGGCCGTCATGGACATGCCTCCGCCAAATAACATTACGGAACTTCGAGGATTGATTGGTCGGCTACAATTCATTAGAATATTTATATCTCAGCATTCTCAAAGGTGCCGCCCATTTTATGAGTTGCTTAAGGCGGGGGCCAAGTTCGAATGGAATCAAGATTGTCAGAAGGCCTATGAGGACATCAAAGAGTACCTAACCAATCCCCCGGTTTTGCAACCTCCTGTCCCTGGGAAACCCCTAATCCTATACATCTCGGTCATCGAAGACTCCCTAGGGGCGATCTTAGCACAAGCAGATGATGAAGGGAAAGAGCGGGCTGCATACTACCTCTCTCGACTGTTTAATCCGGCTGAATCCAAGTACACCGCTATGGAGAAGACTTGTGCTGCTTTAGTGTTGGTAGCTCAGAAGCTTAAACATTACTTTCTCGCCCACCCAGTTAGGTTGATCTCCAGAATGGACCCGGTCCGTTATCTCCTAGAAAAATCCATCCTTTCTAGTAGGTTAGCTCGCTGGAGAGCTTCCTCTCTCAGTTTGACATCACCTTTATCGTTTAGAAGGCAGTCAAGGGATATGCCATTGCTGAGCATCTTGCACATCTTCCTATTCCTCATACCGATTCCATTCAGGATGATTTCCCCGATGAGCATCTCTCTGTCCTTTCTCATCATCCCTTCTGGTCTCTGCACTTCGACGGTGCACTCAACTCTCAAGGCCAAGGGATCGGGGCTGTCTTGCTTACTCCAGAGGGAGTAACCATCCCCTTCGCTTATCAACTTCGATTTCCTGCTACCAACAACATCGCCGAGTATGAGGCTCTCCTGGCCGGCTTGAAGCACGCCTATCTCCTAGGCGCGCGCTATTTGAACATCATAGGAGACTCTCAGCTTGTTCTATGGCAAGTTCTATCCACTTACCGTACTCGTGACCCAAAGCTCAAACCTTATCAAGATTTGGTCACGCTCATTGCTAAGCGATTCCGTAAGCTGATCTATATCCATACTCCCCGTTCTTTGAACATTCTAGCTGATGCTTTGGCATCTCTTGCTTCCTCCTTATCTTTTTCTCTCAGTCGTAGTACTGAGACCATCGTCGTCCAGAGATTGGACGCACCCTCTATTCAAGATCCCTGGTTCATCAACCTCAGAAAATCTGTAGAGGCGAGAGTTGAGAAGGAAGATCTCAAGGAAGTTTCATTAACAGAACTAGAGGAGATTCTGGACGAAGAGGAATTGCCTTGGTATCATGAAATCGAATTGTTTTGCAAAGAAGGGTCATTCCCAGAAGGGGCGACGGCCGAGCAGCGTAAAGCAATAAGAAGAGCCGCCGCAAGGTACACTATCATTGCAGGAGAATTGTATAGGCGCGCTACTAATGGAATGCTCATAAGATGCTTGGATGATGTAGAAGCTTGGAAGGTGGCTGAAGCGGCCCATTCTAGTGAGTGTGGGGGTCATGTCAATGACCAGGCTCTAGCAAAGAAGATCCTTAGGCAGGGCTACTATTGGCCCACTCTAGAGGAAGATTGCTCCCTCTATGTCCGGAGGTGTCTTAAATGCCAACTCCATGCCGATAAAATTCACTCTCCAGCTTCGTCCCTCCATCCTATGACTGCTCCTTGGCCATTCTCTATGTGGGCTTTCGACGTCGTCGGCCCACTCGGTGATCCTAATTCTTAGATCAAGCAAAAATCCTTCATCCTCACCGCTACTGAGTACTTCACCAAATGGGCCGAAGCCGAGGCGTACGCGGAGATCAAAGCTACAACGGTGTGCCGCTTTATCATGAAGAATATCATCTCGCGGTTCGGAGTGCCAAGCAGCATCATCACCGACAATGGACCCCAGTTCGTCTCCCAAGAGCTTAAGGACCTATGTAAGAAGTTCAATATTGCACTGCATCATTCATCTCCATATTACCCTCAAGGCAATGGTCAAGCCGAGGCCACTAATAAAACCCTTCTTAAAATCATTAAGAAAACATGCGAAGCACATAAATTTTCTGATTGGCCTGAAAGATTGGTAGAAGCTCTGTGGGCTTACCGCACCTCCGTCCGCACCCCTACGGGACAAACTCCCTACTCCTTAACTTATGGGATGGAGGCGGTACTCCCATACGAGATCTTAATCCCTTCCCTTAGAGTGCAGCTCGAGAAGGAACTTAATCTCGATGAACGTCGGGAGGCGTTGCTGGTCCAGTTGGAACTCTTGGATGAGAAGAGGATGAACGTGGCCGATCACGTGTCCGTTTATCAAAAGAGGGTTTCACGTTATTTTCAAAAGAAGGTAATCGAACAAAAATTTTGTAATGGTGAAATTGTTTTGAAACGTAAATTCATTCGGTCTGCAGGTCCTAGGTCCAAGTTGCAACCTAACTGGGAAGGGCCATTTGTAATAAAAGAAGCTTATCCAGGGAATGCTTATCGTTTAGTAAACGCGGAAGGTGAGGAGCTCTCTCACCCGTGGAATGGGTTGTATCTTAAGCGTTTCTTTCCCTAAAAATCTAAAACCATGTGCTTCTCCGGCAACAAGAACTTCCTCCCTATCTTCAAGAAGAGGGTCCCAAGTAAGGCAATCACACACTACATGGCATCCCTGCTCGGGTTCCTTGCTTATAAGACACCGTTTTCCTCGGCCATGCTTTAGAGAAAGTCGAAGTCCCTGTCCATTTCATTCTTCGGCTGAATCCAGGGGCAAGGAGTGAATAAGGAGGCGACAACCAATCCAAACTCCCTAACGAGAGGAGGTCTCAAATAGGGGCAAGTCCGTTATGACCTGACGCCACAAGGAAGAAAGGAAAAGAAAAGAAAAGGAGTGCTCTTTACCAACAAAGTCAAAAGCATCATCTCAAAGTCTGTGAATGAAATTGCCAAAAGTTCCAAAGGAAAAAGAAAACTGGGCATGACAAGAGTGGCAGTACAGTTCCCCGCGGGACGTTATGAGCCCGGTTGCATGCATGCCTAGGTGGAACAAAGGTTCGATGACGGACATAACAGCCCCGGCGCAACAGACCAAATCTCTGATAGGGTTGTACGGTGAGGGAATCAAGTTCTAAAAACTCCCATATCTGGCCTAAGCTTACCCCCATGATCCTTTTTTCCTTTTAGGACTGAGATGAGTACCCTAGGTATGGCATTGGTAAAAACACCGTCACAATGATTAGGTCTCGGCCAGGGGTTGTCACACTATTGCACACCGGTCTCGAGACTCAAACTAAAAAAAGGAAGGTCTCGTGTTGCTAGAGAGGCACTGGTTTTTCAAAATCCAAAAACAACAAATATTTTCAAAATCCAAAAACATCAAATATTTTCAAAATCCAAAAATATCAAATATTTTCAAAATCCAAAAACATCAAATATTTTCAAAATCCAAAAACAACAAATATTTTCAAAATCCAAAAACAAAACTAATATTTTCAAAATCCAAAAACAACAAATATTTTCAAAAATCCAAAAAACAAAACAAATATTTTCAAAAACATTAAATATTTTCCAAAACTCCCAAAAATACCATCATATGCATAGCATGCATCGCATGTTCATTATGTTTTCGCCTATTTAATAAGGCTCCACCCCTTGACCAAACATCAAGAAATGGTCATTACCTAACTTGCTTCAAGGCAAGGGGTTGAGTCTAAGAACGGATCTAACTTGTTTCATGTTTGAGTGTGTGCAGAATACAGGGGCAAGCCCAAAAGCAAAAGCTCACAACTATGCGGGTTCAAGGTGTGTAACGCGCCAGCATCAGACCGTTACAGTCATGTAACGGGCCCGTATTTGACCGTCATTTCCCTTCAGGCATGGGCCGTCTTCCTTTCCATTGAACCATCATTATAACGGTCTGAGACTCTCCGTTACTTGAATATAACAGCTCAAGACCCATCCGTCATATCCTTCAGAGACCGGGCTCTTGTTACTCTCATTCTGACGGCCTGTCGCAGGACCGTTATTTCCTTGTAGCGGCCCAGTGCACATCCGTCATATCCTCCAGAAGCCCTGTCTGTTCACATCAGTCTAGCCTTTCAAATGATGGAACGCAAGATCATTCAACTATGGCAATCTCATCTCATTCAAGCAAAGATTAATGAAATATAATTGTTGATAAATTCAACTTCGATTGTCAGTTACATGATATCTCTCATGAATAAAAAAAGGAAAATCAAGATACATTCAATTTCTTATCCGCAAGAGGGCGGATTCTTCTCAACTTTTTCATGTAATCTCGGCGTGTTTCATCGTTCTCTTCAACCTCTACTTGCCACGGGCGCACCTTGCTGATCTCCCACATGGTCAGCGCGTTCCGGATCGCTCGTTCATCTTCCTCGGTCCCCATCTTCCTCGGTAGAAGGGGAGGGTAGTGTGATAGTGTAGAAACGCTGATTCGAGGTAATCCGATCTGAAGATGGCATCGGTGCGGGTTGTAGATCGCCATGATAGTGTTCCCTACTAGCTGGAGTTCCAGGCCTTGACACCGCGGTATTTTGAGAAGAGTGCTTCGGAGGACTCTTGGTCGCATGATGAATTTGTCTATTGGCAAAGTGTTAAAGAAGAGACGTCATTCATCCCGAGTTTTCTTATCCGCTGTCTTGCATTCAACCTGAGAAGAGTATCCAAATGCCCCTCCAATGAAGAAGAGAGGGTGGCTCCCGAAGATCCGGCTTGCTGAAGTTATGTCTTCCTTAGGAAGGAATTTGATTCTTATTCCCATCCAGCACTCAAGGAGTGTCATGGAGCCGAACAAAAGTCCTCCTGTACAAGCCGAGCTTAGTCCTTCATAAAGGTATGAGAGGACCGCTTGAGAGATAGACATTCCCCGCCACAGCCCGCTAATTATACCAAGATTTTGAATGTCTAAGAGGTGGTCGGTAGTGATAAAAAGAAAGACTCCACATAAGCAAACCGCCACCGCCTTGGCTATCGCTTCATGTCTCTCCCACTTATTTTTACAATGAGACACTATCCACTGTGCTAAGGGTATCAAGTGGATGTGGTGTGGGCTGATCATGGTCCTCACGTCCTTTGGATTGTGAACGAAATCACTCAAGATCAAGGACGGGTCGATAGGCTCGATTGTGTAGCAAACCCGGTCTTCATCCCCCACCTTAGTCTTAGGAAGGGTTAGGTAGGTTTCTACCTCCTCCAATAGGATGGTTGCTTCAAAGGAAGGGAAGATGAAGGTATGAGTTTGTGGATGCCATAATTCCACAAGTGCTGAAAGGCTTGGCCAATCGAAAGATAATTTCTGAAAATTCTTGCCTAAAACCAAGAGGGGTTGGAGGTGCCATGCTTTAAGGATTGATGTGACCTCTATGGGGAGTGCATTTACCATGGGAGCCACCCACTTCAGATTGGAATAGCACCTTGGACCAGGAAGGGGCTTGAGAAAAGAAAGAAGGAAGTCATGAAAAGAATAAGTGCAGCAAAATTTTGAACTTTGGATGAATTGTAAGGACTTACCACTCTTAGGACGTTGGAGCTTAAGTGCTTGGGAATTGAGGTTAGCCGTTGAAGCTCTCCATGTTCCCTCCTTGCAGCTTTGGGGCCGGTGTAAGCTTTCTCCTCCATAGCCATCACCTCAAAGCTCCTCTTCATCATGTTTTCTGCTCTTTGGGAGAGCTCTTCAAACCCTAGAACAGAGGTTTCAACAAAGTTGCGATTTTGATTAAGGTTTCAAGTTGCTAAGGCTTATATTTAACTTTGAAAGGATAAGACTCGGGCTAGTAGGCTTTATCTTCAATTAGGATAAGTTCTAGTGATGGATCAAGTGGCTAAACCTCGGGTTTTAGTTATCTCGGCTCAATCCGTTTCGGATTACAACCCAGATTCTGACGGTCCATCGTGCAGCCGTTACTTCATTCCGACGCGCCAGCACTTGGCCGTCGCATTTTCTGTGGGTTTCAAATTCCCCGAATCATGTTCTGTGGAGAATAACGGTCTAAGGGTCTATCGTCGCTTCCTGTAACGCGCAAGCCCTAAGCCGTCGAATTCTCAGCTACTCAGTTCCTTCTCTTTTGGGCTAAAACACTTCCTGACGGTCTTGCTTAGGACCGTCTCTTTCTGACGCGTCTTCTTCAGACCGTCGCATTTCCTGCTAGTTGCCCTGGACAACTATCGTTCTACCATGATCAACGGTCTGACCCTTGGCCGTTACTTGCCTTTGACGCACCCTCGATTGGCCGTCGTTTATCCTGATGCCCCATTGCCAGAGTGGGCTTCTGATGATTAACGGTCTTTCACCAGAGCGTCGTTTGATTATGACGGTCAGACCTTAGACCGTCACTTTCTCTGCTACTGAGTTCAGGCTATTTCTTCTGCCCTTGCCTAGACCTGGCGGTCTTTCACATTGTACACCTCATTTTCTTCCCATTTTCATACATGCATTCCTGCATACATCTCATTCATTCATCCACATTTCGTCCATCCTGCAATTTTCACATTCATTCATTCGCGCTCGCATCAAAAATTAAAACAAAAAACTAAAAAGAAGGGATCTCATTCCATTTTGCCAAAGGTTCTATACAAAAGATAAGAAAAAACATAAAAATACATCATTCGGTCGGCTTATCCGCCGGATCGCCCTCATCCTCTCTATCCTCGGGTCTCCTCACGGGTGGCGATGCTATGGAAGCACTCTCCTCCTGCTGTCCTCTCTCTACCCTCTCATTCCTCCGCTGGGCGGAGGAGCTGACAAGGAAATTCCCTACTGAGCCGCTAGGGGCAGCACTCCTATGTACCCCACTCTGGGAGGCACTCCGCTCCGGTCCCCGGCCCATCATCCGGACCGTCCGCTCCAATGTCCGCAGCTCGATCTTCAGTGTAAAGATCTGACGCCGCATCTCCCGTGCCTCGGTCCGGTAGCGATCCAAGTCGGCCGTCCCGATCCGAAGCTCCTCCACCTCAGCTCGCGCCTGCGCTAACTCCTTCCGGAGTTGTTCCATCTCTGCATCATCTGGGCGTCGCAGGGTCTCCGCTCTCAGCCGGGCCATCTCTGCCCATACCAGCTCCGTCTCTGCTCGGGCTCGATCAGTCTCGGCCCGGCTTCTCTCTACCTCAGCTCTCGCCTGGCTGGCCTCGGCTACTGCTGCTGCTAGATCCCTCGCCTGTAGGTTGCATTTCATATCATTTATCAGGAAGCATTTAATTAGGCATAATCATAAGTTTTTTAGTCTCTTACCCGCTCCGCGAGGGTGGCCTCCGCCTCCTCGGCCCGGGCTACCGCCCGAGCAAAGTCGGCCTCCTGCTCAGCCCTGCCTCTCGCAGGCTGCGAGGAAGATGATGGGGCATCCGGTCTAGCGCGTTGGGCTCCCTCGGCCCGCTGCATTTGGAAGTCATGGTTAGTTGACATTGGCATTTGCATCATGAACATCATTGCATAAATCATGAGCATTTAAGTTTTTTAGTCTCACCAGGAGCTCCAGGGCAGTCTGGTACCCGTCCCGCTGTTGGATGGTGGAGTGGAGTAGCCCTTCCAGCTCGGCTATCCGTCCCTCAGGGTCTAGATGCATTTTAGAAAGCATGAGTCAGCATATATCACATTGCACATTGCATAATAGAAAAGTTTAGAGTTTTAGTTTGCATACCGGTCGGCGGGTACCTCGGTACACCCGGTCGCCGTAGAGTCGAGCGAAGGCCTTCAGATATGCCTCGTCGCTCTCGTCTCGCTCCTTCACCGCTCGGCCCCGCCTGTTCCAATCGTGGACGTACTTCGCCTTCCGGGCGCACCAATCCACATTACCGCCGATGCCCCTTGCTGACTTGCCGGGGTGGTCATCGCTGTGGCGTGGAAAGGTCACCTCGGGCTGGTGTAGTCCCCGGGTCCGCAGGATCAGCCTGTAGTGCAGAGGCTCGATGATATGGAGGCAATGCAACCATATGTCTCGCCCCCGGTACGATAAGGCCGCCTCCACCCATGGCTGTCCCGTATAGCCCTCATCGCGGTATGGGGTCCATCTCACTTGAGAGCATTTAGTTCATTCATTAGCATATGAAAGCATTAAAAGATATTTGGAAAGCATTTTAGAAAGCATTTAGAAACATTTAAAAGCATATAGAAATCATTTTGAGTTCTGGACCTACCGATGTATGCGGGAAGGAGTCCAAGTCGTCCTGGATCGTCCGGGTCAGTCTGCTAATCGACCCTGTATCCCTCGCCACCGACCAACGCCTCGCGATCGGTATGCGGCCGGGATGGAGTAAAGCGCCTCTCCCGATGCCCGGGAGGTACATATAGCTCCAGATCTGCATTTAGAAATCGAGTCAGTCGAATCATTGCATAAATCATTGTTCCATAAATCATAGCAGTAATATTCATGGTATAATAGAAAGCATTTAGAAGTGCATTTACCTGTAGGAAAGGCGAGAAGCCGCCCAGCATCGTCTGCCTATCTGTAGTGCTGAGGGACTCGAACAGGAATGCAAGCACTGCCGCTCCCCAGGCATATCGCCTGACTCTGCCCAAATCCTCTATCATCGGTAGCAGTCTGCAGCTGATGACATCTGCCCGAGTCGCGAAGAGGAGCTTCCCGAATAGCAGCATCAGGAAGCGCCTGAGCAATCTATCTCCCTCTGGTCCCTCCTCCGCCGCCACGCGAGGGCGCACCTGGTCTATCACTCTGCTCAGGTGCTCCTCAGGGGCTCTCCCACGGCGATCGCCGCCCCTCTCAGTCCCAAGCTCTCCTGCAGCACTGATCTCGAAAGCTGGGAGGAGGACTGTCCCGGCCTGATCAAATCTAGCCCGAGCAGCTGCTGCGCCATCTCTCGGTAGTCACCGTATGTCCACCCTGTCACCGCGGCTCCGTGGACTCTCAATCCGGTAATCCTCGCTATGTCTTCTAGCATGGGGATCATGTGGCCCCACGGGAAGATGAAAGCTCGGCTGATCGGGTCCCATCTCTCGTGCAAAGCATACAGTACCGGAGTGTCCATCCGGATCACCTCGATGCTGAGCACCTCGGCGAATCCCATCTCGGCAAGTCTCTCTCTCTGGTAATCGGGCAATGCCTGGTACACTGCCCGGATCTGTAGCCAGGAGATCCGCGATCGTCTCTTCCCCTACATTGCATATTAGATCATTAATTAGTCCAATTTGCATCATATAATCATTGCATAATCATTCTTAATTGAAAACAAAATAAAAATTTAAAAAATTGAAAACCCTAAAAAAACAGTTTAAGTCCCTGGCAAGAGTGACGGCCCTTGGGTAGGGCATCACTTGCCTCTGACGGCCTCAGCTTGGCGCGTCAGGAGTGTGACGGTCGCTGGCAGGACCGTCACATTGACTGCGTTAGGGAATTTTTTCCCTTGCATCCCCATGGTCTCCCACTATGGCCAAATGGCCTACAATTGTTCCTAGTGGGTTCGTAGACCCATTTCTACCCCTTTCCCTCACATGCATCCATAAATAAACACAAAAAAATAAAATTAGAAAATTAGGGCGGGGGGCCTACCTCGTGGTCCATGTTTCTCCTCTTCTTGTTCTCTGGTTCCTTGGGCTCCTCTGCACCCAAGGGAACTTCCCCTTCGTCCCCCGTGGCCGTGGGAGCTTCCTCTTCCTCCCTTGGACTTCGCCTCACCGGTTATTCTTCTTCCACCGGCGGGATTGCCTCCCGTTCAATCCGGCGGTGGAGCCGCCGTATGGCCATCTTCTTCCCTCTCCCTCTCTTCTGTGGTGGAGGCTGGGGTGCCTCGTCGCCGGCCATTAGAGTGGTGGGGCGGTGGTCGCCGGAGCTCTCGGTTTTGGAGTGTTTTGGGCGTTGAGTGTTTGAATGAACGGGCCGTAACCGTTCGGTTGTTTTTTTTGAAATCTCAGGAAATGTGACGGTCTATCGACCGGCCGTCACATCATTCTGACGCGTATTTCATAGGCCGTCACATGTAATGGACTGTTTTATTGAAGAATGTGAACCGCCTTGTTTATGACGGATCAAGGGTGATCCGTTACTTTATGTGACGCCCTGTCATCAGACCGTTATATGCTTGCAAGTTTCTTGATGAATTAAATGGTCTAATTAATGTCAAAATGGTTCCATTTTCTATCATGATGTTCCTTATGGATGCCTCTTGCACGTACAATGGTTATGCCTTGATGCTTATTTTTGATTATTATTGGCTAACCTGTCTTTCATGAAAGGAATTACGAGTAAAATCACGCTTGGCCTTCTGTCCGGCAGGTAAGTCAGGTATTGTATCTCGTTCCCTCACTCCCTTAATGCATTACTATATGTTATCTATGATATATTACCTCGAGAACCGGCTGGTCATTCATGTGTCCTGGGATCTGATGTTCCACTAAAACAAAAATGATGATGATCTAAGTTCACATGATTAATCGTTGGATAGGCCGTTAGATTGGAAAATTTGGGGACGATGGTTTTGTCTTGCACGCCGTGGTTGCAGATGGTGTCCTGACTCTAATTTCTCCGATCTAGCAATATTATTCTCGAGTATTTGCTATTTTATTTTTCTTTGCATTTTGTTTTGAAGATTTTGTTTTCCTTTAGCCCAGCATGCATCATACGCATTCTTTTGAGCATTCGTGAGTTTCATCTATTCAAGATATCTCGATGATGGTGAACAGCTGTGTTCTTAATCCCGAGTAAGGAGAATCATTCCACTCTGAATTAGAAGGTTTCCTTCGATTTGCTCGCTTGATCTGGTTCGCTGAAGATTCCTGTCTGGAGTTTAGTCTAGCCGTGTTTCCTTTCCTTAGTTAATTAGTTCCTCCAGACTTGCGTCCTTTGGTTGGCTATTTCCTTGTGATCAATTCGAGGTTTTCCAGAAAAATTCTTATCGCTTGTTGGTACAGAACGGGTGTCGTTTACCTTAACGCCCTCTTTTTGATACACTCCGCTTCATTTCCGCTTCATCTCCATGTTCCATTTTGCTTTCGCTTCATCTCCGCTCGTTCCCCTGCAAAGAGGACGTTAAGGAGGGGCATCTATTGACACCCGTTTTATACCTAATAAGTCGGGTCGTCTCCTTATTCATTCTATATGATGCTCCGAGTTGTTCACCCTTCATTGAGTCTCTTGGTCAGTTGAAGCCTATTTCTTGGGTTTTAATTCCTGGATTAAGATGTGGCTCCCGGTGGCATTTCGTTGGATGAATCTTAGCAAACCCTTCACTCTATTTTTTTGAACCTCAATGTTAATAACGGTCCCAGTCAGGCGCGTTGCTTCCTTCTGACGGATGGGTCCTAGGCCATTACTCTTTGAAGAGTCCTAGAGCTTAAAGGCCTCGTGTTCAGAGCTTATCTTTTTAATTCCACGTTGATAATAACGGTCTGTCGTCCAGTCGTTGTTTCATTCTAACGCCCTATGCCTTGGCCGTCGCTTCCTTGAAGAGTCCAGCTTGTTGGGTCTTCTTCCTGTTGATCTTATCTCTTTGGGATAGGGTTGAAAGTGACGGATGAAGCTTGGTGCGTTACTTCCAAGTGGCGGTCTATCGTGCAGCCGTTACTTACTTCCGAGAGTCCTGGCAGTTCAGGCCTTTTCTCTGCTACTCCGTGGTCGAGATAAGGATTTTGATTGATGTTATCTCTTTCAAATCTGATCCTCAAGACTCCCCGTTTGTTTCTATGGACTCTTGGTGATATTATCTTCAAGGATTTTCTAAGAGTTATCTCTTTATCTTACTGAATTATCCTCTGCTCGACCTAAGAGTTTGAGGGTCTATAAATAGAACCCTTGACTTCATGGCCAAAGGAGAGGAAGATATGAATTCACGACGAAGTGCTGCCGAACTCAAAAGCCATCTTCATCCAGGAGGAGCTGCTTCCCACGTCCATCCATCTTCTAATCAAGGGAGTACTTTGGTTTTGTCTTTCAAGTTCATCATTGCATGCTTGAGTTCTTCCTTGGTTTTCCTCAAAACAAAGCATTGTCCCTCCTCTTCCTCCACGTTTTTCACTGTTCTTTAAGCATACAAACATCCTCCCAAACTTTGAAAAACACCCAGAGGGGTTAAAAAACCAAAACTCCCCGGTAATCCCCTATCCTTTTGATGTTCTTAAACTCTTTAAGAATTGATGCTATGCTTGTGAAAAGGGCTAATTGAGGTTGTCTTGTTTTGTCTTTCTACTTCTTTGGCAGGTTTACAGGTTCATTAGCACGAGGCCCAAGTCTTCTAGCCGGCTGGAAGAGTTGGAGTTAAAAGAATTCAATCTTTGTTACTGCAGGTTACCTGACGGTCTGGTGCAGGCGCGTCACTCTCTTCCGACGGTCTATCGCGCGGCCGTCACTTCCAAGCGACGCATAGGGTTCTGGCCGTTACTTCCAAGTTGATCTGTAGACTTTCCTTGGTTTTCTCTCCCGTGGGCGGGTGTTTCATCCACCTATTTCCAAGGTATATTCAGGTCTTTGACTTGTGTTTACTTTGGTGGCGATCACATCATTCCTTGGTATTGGGCATTAACTATCTTCTTCATCATATCTTCTTTATTTTCCTCGCTTGTTCCACCTTCGCGGTGTGTTTTTATTTATTCCTTGCTCCACGCCCCGGCGTGTGTTTTCCTTTTCCTTAGCGTAATTTGATTGAGGTAGCATGCCCATGCTAGAGTTGGCTATGATTGCCTAGGTTCATGTTCACATGTTCACAGGTTTGAGTAGATCTTTGATTGCTTGTTTGTCATCTTGCCATATTACTTTGCAACCTCAAAAGTAAGATAAAAGATAGGCAAATAAATATCAACAATGATATTCTTCTAAGTGAGGAAGATCACATTCCATGGCTTTGTCATCATCATTTTCAGCTAGACATTCTTCTTTTCTACATTCTTCCACAATTCGGCCATTAATATTCTCAATTTCATAGTTTTGAATGGCACCATTTTGTAAATCATTTAAGTCACCCCCAACTTGATCTCAACCGACTCCTTGTGTCTTTCCACATAGATGGGTGTGAATTCCATAATCGCATAAGCCATCTTACTAGTCATCCCCAATTCTCTTTGATATGATTTTTCCCAAATTCTCTCATTACCTTGGTCAAGAGTTTCATTTGGCAAGGGAACCATGGGTTGTTGGCAGGAATAAATGTATTGGGTGAATTGAGGGACTTGATCTTCAAAGGTTTCATCACTGGGGTTAGACAATTGGCCCATTTCATAGGTGGCTCTTGTGACTTGGTCCAATTTAGTTTGGAGAGAGCCGATACTTTGTTGATTATTCAAAATGATTTGAATCAATTGGTTAATTTTTTCTTCATTGTTGGAACCATTGTATGGAGGGGTGGAATGAATGTGTTGATGATCATATTGATATTGAGATGATGGGAAGTATGTGTCACGCTCTCCATATTGATTTTGATCAAATTGGGTTAAAAATTTTGGCTCAAGAGAGCATGGAGCTTGACATTGTGAATTTTCTCAAGAGAAATTATTTTGATCTCCCCACTCAAAGATAGGAGTGCATGAAGGTGTAGGGAGATTTTGACATGTTGATGTTTGCTCATGAGGAGAGAATAGCATATGGTCCCCTAAATATGATTGAGCAAATTGGTTTTCATTTTGGGGATGATAAGGATATTGGGCTGTCATGGGTGTGGAGTTCTCTTGTTGGGCCAACCAAGGATTTGACCTTTCATTGAAGGTCGGGTAAGATGGAAATTGAGTCGGGTACTCACCTACATAATAGGCCGACTGGGCGCATGTGTGATCATCTTGAAAGGTAGGTGGTATAAAGGAGCTTGGGTCTATTGGAGTGAAGTGATATTGGGTCAAACAATTAAGTTGGTTAAAAACCCGATCCATAGATATCATTTATTATTATTTTTTATTATTTGTGTGTTTTTTTGTTTTATTTTTTTTAACACTAACTGAGATGACAAGAGAGAAGAGGAAGAATTTTTTATTTTTTATTATTTTTTATTTTTTACTTACACAAACAATTTGACATACAAATTACTTAATGACCTAGATGTGACCTAAAACTATAAATGGGGTTTCATAAAATTACTAAGGTGCAACTTAAGTTCACCCTCAATATTTTCACCGGCAAAGTAAGGGGTAGGGTAGTGAGAGGCTCCCCCTACTTTCGTAGGAACCTAATTGCTAACCATTAGCCCGCTTAACGCATTTGTCGTTCGACCGTCTTGCCTTAGGCACCGATTTCCACAAGAGGGTAAACTCAGACCGTACTAAAATCATAGTGTGATCCTAGGGCCAATGTCTACTGACTTTTATTTAAGGCTTAGGTCATGCAAAGATGCAAGGGAAATATGATTTGTGGGCTAAGAAAGGGTGATGAAATCCCCACCTTATGTTATTTAGGAGTATTGCCCTTAGAGTATTTTGAAATAAAATATACACCATAATTTCAAACAAGGGGTTATTATGCAATATGCATACTAGAATAGAACAAGTAGAACGTGCCTTGCCCCTTGCAATCTCCAAAATGCAATGACAGAAATTAAATAATAAGGAAAAATCCTATGCTAAATGATGCATGACCTAAAACATGAATGGTGTGGTTTCTACTCTTGGAAGGGAGACTTTTATTGAGTTCAAGTAAAGAGTTTTTTTTTATTTTATGAACCTATCTAACACAATATGTAAGAACATTAAGAAAATGATACAAAATGAGAGGAATAAGTTTGAAGACTTACTTGATGCACACTCCCTCGTTCTTTTTTTTTGAAATAGTCAATTCAAAAACTTAAGAAAGGAAGGAGAGCTTACCTCTGAATTTTTCTAATTTTTTTATTTTCATCCTTTAAAAATAAGAAAATAGAACTTTATTAGTACACTATAAACACAAGGAAAATAAAGTTCTTAAGTTAACAATCATCATTCTTCCCCGACAACGGCGCCAAAAATTGATAACGTGGAAATGTATGTCGTTACTACACGAGCATTAACAATCTTAAAACCGAACTCACACAAAATGATCAAAAGAGAACGTAGTACTATGGCAAGCACGGGTCGAATCCACAGGGAAGAAGATATTTTTAAAGTTAAAAATTTTGGAATCTTTTGGAAAATATTGGTGATTTTTTTTGTAACTCGGAGATATTGATTAAACAAAGAACTGTTCCAAAAATTAATTAAAAATACATATGATTATGCGCCTGTGTTATAGAAAATAATTGCATGAAGTGGAAAAGAAGAGATAGAAGGAGGAGGTAGAGAGGGAAGAAGAGCAAGCTCTAGATCAAAGGAACAACTGCTTTTATTAACTTAAAAGAAAGAGTACATAAAATGCGAATCAAAATTACACTAATAACGCAACGAGATTACAATGAAGTGAAATAACATAAAAGTAATAAAAATAAGAAAAGCCTGGAGTTTGGAGATGGTAACAGCAATGGTGATGATGACGACATCCTCTCTTGTCCTTGGATCACGAATCACCTTGCGGAAGATGTCATCTACGCCGAGAGAAAGTCACGTTCATCATTGAAGCAGCCTTTAAAGGATAAATAACTTTGAAACCAAGACGAATTAGGGGATGCCGAAGAAAGAGAAGTTGAATCAGAGGAAGAGTGGAAGAACTTTGATGAAGGGCACAAAGAGAGAAAATATGAAGAAGAGGGTGAAATCAGAGGAAGAAGGGAAGTGCTCTGCACGGATGAACAATAACTGTGCAAAAAAATTGAATTGAGAAGAATAAACAATAACTTATAACGAGAATGGAATTAGAGGAAGTGATAGAAGAAGAAAATATAGATCTATAAGAGAGGACAAACGTTCATGAAGAATCCAGAGAGAAAAGAAAAGCATAAGGACTTCAAAATGGATGAATAACAGAAGCTAGCACCTCGGATGAACAGTAAAATCATAGGACAGTAAGTTGAAAAATAAGAAATAACTTCCAAACCAGAAAGAATTAGAAGATGATGCAGATGAAGACATTGTAGAACACATAAAAATAAAGAACTTTCATGAAGACAGCAAGAGGATAAGAGGGACGGAAGGGGGAGAAATCGGTGGCCTAATAAGATGTGAGAGGGAGAGGGAGAGAAAAAATGCCAAAGGAAGCACACACCTTTCTCCTCCTTGTCATGGGCTATTTATATGGGAAATTGGGTCAATGAAGGGTGGAGATTGTTTCAAAAGAATATGGATGGTTAGGATTTAGGTAGAAGATGATGTATGTGAAAAAGGAAAAGGGGGTGGGCACCCCCTCCTTGGACTTTGGGCAACCCCCTTCCCAAGACTCATCATTTCTCTCCTTTATTTCAAACTTTGAATTCTGTTTTCCCTCCAACCAAAATATGTGCTTCTTTTCCTCAATATAAAACTTTTGAAAAAATTTTCACTCCAACCAAAATATAAACTTTGAATTTTAATTTCCCTCCAAGTAAAATATGTGCTTATTTTTTTGACTTGGTCAAAGTGCTGATGACAGTTTTACCCCCGGAGTTTCTTGCAATTACCTTCAATGTCCTGCACATACATAATTATAATTTAGTCCATAAAAATTACCATAATGTGCACAAAAATCATAAATTCTCATAATTATACGATGGAGAATTAATGTTCAAGACCCTCAACTCTATTTTATTAAATGAAATCACCAAATTAATTAGTTTGCGTGAAAGGTCCAATCTACATGCGAAGTTAAGATTAATGAAAGAACATGCATAATTACTAAATTATATGCACATAAGATGGTGTACATGCGATGAATTACCATAGAAAATGGACACTTATCAGTAGCCGCCGGAAGTTGTGGAGCCCAAGTACTTTGGATCAAAAATCAATTGCTTGGTTTAGATATTGAGATGAAATGTGTGCCAATTTTATGTGATAATACCAGTGCAATCAGTTTGTCTAAAAACCCTATTCAACATTCTAGAACCAAGCATATTGATATTCGTCATCATTTTTTGAGAGATCATATCAGAAAGGGGGTCTTTGAATTGATCTTCATTGACACGCACAATCAGCTAGCTGACATTTTCACAAAACCCCTCAACCAGAATCAATTTAACAAGATAAGAAGAGAACTTGGGATGTGCAAGGGTGAGAGCATTCATGCATAGGTTTACACTTAGGTTAAGTTCTGCATTTGTAGAAACACATATGCATCAAGGGTAGGAAAACATGCATTTTGTCTTTACTTCTTATACCTTGTGTGTTCACATACATTCCTGCATGCTTGAATGTAATTATATGTATAGCCCTCCTTGAAAATTTTTCTAAGGCCAGATATTTCTTAGATAAATAATTATGGACTAAGTGATGTCGGACCTAAGGTAACTTCTGAGGGGGAGTTAAAAATTTTCCTTAAACCTGCATCTTTTTGTCTTTCCCTCCACTTCTGACGTTGGCTCACATCAGCAGGTCAGATGTTAGTCCCCCAATTTCAAAAAAAAAATAGAAAAGAAAAGATAAAGAAACAAAATAAAATTACAAATTTGGGGGTTTTGGGCTAGCGGTCGATCGCCAGCCCTGCACCAGTCGACCGGTGGCGGCAAATCGGCCCGACCGGGGTCCTGTCCGAGCCAACTTATAAGGGGGTCTAACACCCCATTCTCTCATTCTATCACCCCCATTCATCATCATACCTCATTTCCTAACCCTAGAACCCCTTTTCACCACCTCCCAAGCCTCTAAAACCCATCGTTCCTTCATACGCACAAGATCCGGCGTGTTCGTCACGTTTTCGGGATGAACTTCATTCGGCCGTTCGTGCGTTCGTGGTGTTCCCACCTTGGTTCCAGTTTGTGGAGAAGGTCTTTTGCAAGCCCCTGGAGTGTCCAAAGTCTATCTTCATTCCCCGGGACGAGGGTCCTCTCTTGAAGGGTTTTATATCGGGTTTTCTAGTTTGGGATGTCGCCTAGACGAAGCTCTCAACGTTTAGCCCAAGGGGAAGTGGGTGGCCCGAGACGCGAGGCACCAGCCCCTCCACCACAGCGGGCGCCTGCACCCTGTCGAGCTTATAGGATACTTATTCATCCCATCATCGACCCTCGACTGGTCGATTTCCACGAGGTGAATGAGCTCTTCCCCGATATTTGTGCAGTCTTTGAAATTCATCCGAGTTGGACTAATTTTGTCTCTAGATACAACCGTCACTACCCCAATCTAGTACAACAGTTCTATGGGAACTTGGTTGTAAGAAATGACCAATTTTTTACTGTTGTTCAAGGGGTCTACATTCACATTACCCCTGATCTTTTTGAGAGAAGTTTAGGAGTTACGGCTAGAGGAGCTGACTTGGTATTTGGTCACCGGGAGGTTGAAGACACTTTTCTTGCTATGACTAGTTGTGAATATGTCCGTGGTGTCAGCAACTTAATTAAGCTGAATGCAAATCATTTTCCACCACTACAGCAAGTCTTGCACCATATGTTTACCTCTCTTATTTATCCCAAGAGTGGTAGTAGAAATGAAGTTACAAAAGTTCATAAATTCATGTTCTACAATGTGATGAATGGTATACAAATCAACATGGGTCGCCTCATGACGACCCTCATTGGAGCTTGCCGAACAAATCTGCGGTGATCTTTGCCGTATGCTTCACAATTGATCGGGGTGTTCATTCATGTTGGGATTAATTTAGCAGAAGAACAGTTTATCTATGTTCGCCAGGATGATATCTACAATAAGCATAAAATCTACATAGATATGGGATATTACTATGGTCCCGATGGTGAGCTACGTCAGGATGTGCCTACTTTTGGGGATGACTTTGATAGTGAGGATGAGCAGGAACAAGAACAGCAGCAGGATCAAGGGGATGTTCCCCCTCCAGTTCAGGCCGAGGAGCTACCTCCTCCACCATCACCATAGCATATGGATCCGGAGATGCCTCCTCCACCTTAGTTTAATCATGGAGAGTCCTCCACTCAGGGAGCCACACAGCCTTCTTGGGTAGACTACGAGGTTTTTGATAGGCGGTTCTCTGGGCTAGAGACTCGGGTGGATACTTTTGGGGAGGGACTTTCTGCCCTCGGGGATCACGTTGACACTATGGGCCATGTGATTGACACCATGTCAGGTCGCATGGATTCTTTCTCCACTACTCTGGATACTCTCTCCACTCATATGGCCACCCTCACAACTCATATGACTAGCCTCACCAACAGTGTTGCTGATTCTAGCCAGTCCTTCCATATCATGAACAATACACTTCTTAGCATGGCTCGTCGTGATGCGGCTCGTGACCTCGCCATTGGCCGTATTCAGGATACTCTTCACACTCAAGCTCATGCTCCTGAAGACATCAGCCGTCTCCTTGGTCACCAGCCCCCTCCTCCATAGGATCAGCCACGTGCAGATGCACCATGAGGATTTTTTCCTTTCTTCTACCTCTAGCTTGTTGTCCTTTGGTCTTATGTAACTTGGGTCGCCCTTCGTCTATCCTATCCCCTTTTGATGATGCCAAAGGGGGTGAAGTCGTAGTGTAGGGCTTTATATATTTATGTATGTCTGTGTATGGTTGTATGTTTGCATGTTTGATCATGTGAATATCATGAGTCTGTTTTATGCATTTGTTTAGTCTCATGAGTCTAGAGTCGTGCATTCACTCTTGCACTAATGTACCTTGTAATGAAATGATGAATTGAACGCAACTGGTGTTTGATCTCAAATGGTTGGCTCCTATATCTCATTTCCTTTCTAATTGGAAAATAACATGTTGAATGGTTTGTGTCCATTGGCGTAACGGGATGTGTGTGAAATGCTTTATTTTCGAACCTAGATCTCAACTTTCAAACATTGCTCAAAGGCACATTCATTTATTTCAAAACCCCTTCAGTTTTGTCATCATAAAAAAGGGAGAGATTGTTGAGTTATCCAAGTGATTTTGATGATAACAAAACCTAGGTTATATTTTTTCTCATGTGCTATGTTTCAACAATCTAGTTCGAATTTAACATGCATTCGAAGCCTACTTCACCATGTATTATGCTTAATTGATTAAACCCTTCCAAATGCATAAATCCGTGTTTTGGTTTCTAAACCACCCAGGCTAAGCTTAAACCCACTCACCTCAATTGGAACAAGGTAGCCATAACATGATTCATTCATGTATTATATTGCATTGGCTAACCTTTTATTTTTTGCAGGAAATCAAGCCAGCCGTCGACTGCCAGCTTCTAGCGGTCGACTAGTTTTCCCAGCAACGAATGGGCAATTCCCTGTAAAATTCCGGTCGACCGCCCCTTCGCACAGGTCGACCACCAGCTTCGAAAAGCCCCTATTGTTGACTTTTTGTTCTCAACGTGGGAAGTCTCTCTTCAAGGATTTGTTTAATCCCAAAGCCACCAATCTTCCCATGATTTATGGATCTGGTTCTTGGCTTGTCTCTTGACCATTCAAGTGTTATAAAAACATCTCTTTGAGACTTGTAACCCTAATCAATCAAAGGAGGCCAAGGGAGGCTATCAAGGGGAGATTCAAGAGCTAGTACTGTAGCCATGAACTGTGCTCCGAGAAGGAAGATCTTCATCCATCTTCAAGAAACATCTAGAGCAGATCAACCCCGAGCCAAGAGGAGATCAAGCTGCATCCAAAACCTTCTTCATCAACTAAGGGGGAGCTTGAATCTAAAGTTTTCTTTTTGTGTCTTCCATTCCAACCTTGTTGGGCTTTAATTTTGTGTTCTTGTAATATTCAAACATCTGTGTGTGTGTGGATCTACGCAGAACTGTGTGTGTGGGTGTGTATTTTCTTCTTCACATCTCGTTGTGATTTGGTACTTGTGCACCTTTGTGAGAGTTCTGAACTCACACGATTGTGTGTGTGCCTTGATCTTGTAACCTTCTACAAGATAGTGTGTGGATCATCACGGTCAGTGAGGGGTGGACGTAGGTTGCAGTTGTTGCATCCGAACCACCTAAAAATCATGGTGTTCTTGTGGTTTTCTCCTTATCTCCTACCTCCTATTCTATTCTAGCTTGTTTGCATATTGTGTTATCATATAGTTCCATTGTTTAGATCTACCTTTAGTAACCTCCTAACGGGAGATCTCTGGTATATGAAAAGGTAACTTCTGATCGACACAGTCAATACTGTCGGGAGGAAAATACCTTGCGTGAGAGACTCTTTGGATTCCCTGACCCCGCCTGGTACCAAAGAACTGCTGTAGGGGTTGAATTAGCTAGACTCATCTTGTAATCCATCAGATCCATTCTTGTTTGTTGCTTGTTCTTAATACTTGTTTTAAATCTCTTAAAAGTTTTTAAAACCTGTAATCACCCAATTCACCACCCCTCTTGGGTGTCATTGATCGCGGGACTTCATGTGTTTAGTATTTGAGGTAATAGGATGAATCCCGATCTTCCCTTTCACTTTTCACCATAATATATGGGGGGTTATGTCTTGTTAGTCTTGACAATTGGAGAAGACTGGTTGGAAGGGTCGAGTGACCAGCCAAGTAATATATAGATTATAGCGTTGGGCCAGTGAAATGATCCCTAGTATGGCTAGATTGGGGCCATTAGTGCATTGGTGGGAAGTGAGACTTTGTTTTGGTCTCCTAAGCAAGGCACATATTCTATATTTATGGTGTTTGAGTCTTTCCCACCCGGATTTCTTATGTTAGCAAATTACGGTTGTGAGTAAATTGTTGGCGGATATCAGAGTATCCCCGCTTTAGTGGTGTGTATTGATCAGAGTAGCGTAGTGGGCCCATAACCTACGGGCCCCAGATCGGAATAGTGAAAAGGAAGGAGGACATCCTTATGATGAGCAGGAGAGGTTTAGAGGATTTTAGGTGACTTGCCAGGATCGCCTTCTCTACCTGTGGAACTTCTAAGGTGACATCGGGTGTTGTTGCATTGTCTAAGGGATATTAAATTGGGTGACACCGACAGGATTGGAAATTAAGAGCATAGTTACATGTGTTACCTATAAGAGGACGGTGTTTACCTTCATTCCTCCCCTGTAAATACACTGTGTGATTGCGAAGATTGGATAGCGGTTTAAGGCCGTGCGGAGGTTATATGTTCTTGGAGTGGGTGACGATACCCATTTCCGTGATCAGATGATGTACTTGACCGACCCTAGTCGTCGCAAGTGTTCTCAAGAATTCGACCAAGATCAGAAAGGTGAAGATTGAGAGAGCGTTATGTGGGGCCCGGGTTGAGTATAGCACGTATTTGGTGATGCTGTAAGGGGATATTCATTGTGCTAGTGGTTTCTATGAGTTGTTGTACCAGGTTTCTAATGGCCGTGTGAGCCGTCATCCATTGGTGGTTGGCTTCCGAGGACGAGTATCTCCAGTGTTGAGGAGTAGATTTCAGATTTTTGAGGAGTCATTTAGTGTATGCTGAGCTCAATAAGGGTGAGCTTTGGTATTGAGGTGTGCGTTTCTTGGAGTATGTGTTTCCTGGCATCGGTGTGTCAATGATTTCAATCATAATCAAGGTAGCAGTGTAGAAATCAAGGCCTAGATTTGTGTCGATAATTGGAGAATTCTTGGGTCTAGTTTGGATTCTAGTACCATCGACCAAGATGTCACGAAAAGAGAAAAAAGAAAAGTAAATAAATATATGAAATATATATAATAATTAGCAGTACCCTCCTTGTAGCAACCCTGGAAAAAAATAAGATTTTTAAATAAATCAAATTAAAATAAAAGATAAGTAAATAGATGATGAAAGCCTAAACGCATAAGAATAAGCCAGAAGGAAAATAACGCCTTGGGTCAAGGTGCTACTTCAAGAAGAAACGCCCTTATACAAGGCGCAAATTCCAGAATGGGCGCCAACTGATGAGGTCGTCAATTCTCAACGGCCAACATAAATAAAAAGGGGCAAGTATAAGTGACGCCCTCTACATGGACGCGTTTCACATAAGAAATGACGCTTGATAAGGCGTCAATTTAAATTAACGGCCTCACATAGGACGTTAATTCAGTTCGAGTTTCGTTCGACCCAGGAGACTATCCAGAGCAAGTTTCTGGATAACTACGAGGAAGATTGAGTAGGGTAATGACTCTATCATGGGAGTATTACTTCCAATACAACTCTAACCCTATTAGGATCCCCAAAATCCTATAAATAACCTTATCCATCAAACCCTAAAAGCTATTTGGTCGAAGGAAGTTTTGCTCTGTTGTTGCTGTCATCCGTGAAGAACGTAAGTTTGTTCTTCATTTGCTTTACCTTCACCTTTGGTTATGTATGATGAAGAAAACTAATGTCTTCATCTTATTTCATGTAGGAAGTCTACAGTAGGTAGTAACTTATTTATCAAAGAGAAGATCGTGGGTTCTTCATCCACGTCGTTCTTCTTCCTCTGCCTTCAGTTAAGTATTATGAAGAAAAAACTAATGATTCTTCATCTTATTTCTCTGTAGGAAAGCCTTCTTGACCTACTGAAGAACGATATTTTTCATCCAAAGCAAGCTACGCGTAGGAATCACATTCCCTCAACCTCTCTATCTCGATACCTGCTGATCAGATAAATCCTAGAATACTCTGTATAAAACAGAGTGACGTTGTTCTTCAACTTTCTCCACGAATCATCACCCAGATCTTAATCAAGGTAGGTTTTCTCAAGAACGTAGCCCAAACTAACTCCAGTTGCTAGTAATACCTTCTGTCATACATGCATATAGTTTTATTATAGTTTCAGATGCTTTCCATGTAATTTTAAAAATAAACGCCCTTGACAAGGACGCTAATTTAAAGAAGCGACCCACACTAGGGCTCTAATTATTGTTTTGACGCCCTGCCCAGAAGTCGTCAATTACATGTAATTAATAAATACCCACGTTTAAAATTTAATATCTATGAAACCATGAACCTAATATATCGCATGAGTATACCTTTGAAATCCTGCTATTTTTCCTGTCATGATCATGTACCCTTTTTCCTGAAATTTCATCATCTGAAAATTTGTAAATTCTTGAATTAACGACCTGCACAAGGTCGTCTCTTATTGAACTGACGCCCCAGACCAGGGTGCTAATTGACAAGTAACGCCCCTGTCTAGGGCGCGTTTTTGTTAAAATTCCAGAATATTGATTTTCTGCAGAATAGAAATATTGAAGGGACGACTAATGTATAAGTCGTCAAATTCTGAATAAACGCCCCTGAGTAAGGCGTTAATTGGATAATTAATGACTTAGCTTAAGTCGCTATTTTCTGTATTACTGTTTTACACTAATTACTGTCACCGAAGAATTTATATATATATATATATCGGCACTATATTCCAGTCCGTGAATATAGTCCCATGTTTCATGATGTTTTTATCGCACTACCCTCAATTCTCATTGACAGACAAGCTCTCCATTGGACATTCCGTTCTTTTGGACTAGCAAGTTAGTCATAGAGACCTCCGTAAGACTCCTCGAGCCTTGGATTCCCTCAAGACCGACTGAGCTGGTTGTATCATAAAAACCCATTACATTATTTGATTGCCATGTCACTCTAAAGAAACATGGTATACCGGCCCTCATGTTATGCAAAGTGCGTATCATGAGAATTCTCTTAATGGGATAAGGTTATCATGCCATTTGATGCTGTTCTTGTAAACCCCAATTCTATATTCAACATGATGTTCTTGTGGACCTCAATTCTATATTAAGAATGAGGACGTCTTGCCATTGATGTGCTGTTCATGGGGACCCCAATTCTGTATAAAGAGTGTCCATAATTGCTTGTCATGGTACCCAAGTTAGGGAACCAATTCCACCTAGTTTTATCGATAATCGTAATTATACCGTTATTATCGCCTATCTATGTCAAGTGTCATATTTTGGACTCTATTCTATCAAAGTCTATCCTACGTGTCTACAAGCTTTATCCTTGAAATTCCATATTGGCTATATATAAAAGTGGATGTTAAAAATACATGATTAATGCCTGTGCATATAGGGCCCGATCTGGTCCTGGGAGGAGCACCCGAAAGTACTTGTGCCCATGGGAGTTGATTGATCACGGTATTGGCATTATACCGAAGTGCATGACTAGCTTGATTGAACATTCCACAAATCTTGTACTTGACTTGATATTACATGACTTGTGTGGCCCGAGAAAGGGTAATTGTATACTTGCTTGACTTGAAACAAAATAGCCAAATTCCAACATGACATGATGAGTTTACTTGCTTGAATATCTTGATGTCTTTTGATATAAGTTCTTGAAAGTTCATGACTAGTACTTCCTGCTATCTTAGTGTTATCCACTCTCTCTATCTTGTCGTTTTGCGAGCATGCATGGCTATAGTGCATTCATGGAAAAATGTAATTACTTAAACCCATTGCTAGTTCTTGAGATATAATTTCCTACTGAGCGCTCGCTCACTCAGTGTTTTCCCTACTTTTTAGGTAAGTCCGACGATGAGGGAATTCAATCTGATCGGGAAAGTCAAGAGTGAAAGAGTTAGAGCTCCTCAAGCGTCAATTAGTCTTGTCTTTTCTCTATTTTTTCTTGAGTCAAGTGTTGTATTTTTATTTTATTGAGTCTAGTATTTGCAAGGGTTTGTAATAGACATATTCTTATTAAAGGAATTAATGGATTGGGTTATCTTTATATTTGCGCACTCTGTCTTTGTGTCGAATACACTACTACTCTGATTGACATGATTGATATAAACTCGTCGCGCATCTCCGGGTACCTTCCGCGCTCGGGGCGTGACAGTTTTTGTGGTATCAGAACCTAGGGTATTCAATTCCTAGGAAAACCCAAGTCCAAGGATAGGTTCAAACCTTTAACCAGTGAGATTGGGTGGAACCAAGGGTTGAGTTAACATAAAAACTTAAAAGCTCTTAACGTGAGTATATACTAACATAGTTATTGTAATTGTAGGATAATGGCTGCCGAACGTGCTCAGTGGCGCAACATGCAGCGTACACTCCAAGGCATGACCCAAGTGCTGCAACAAGTAGCACAGGGAGGTGCACAACGAGCCGGAAGTCTCCACCAAGTCTTTAAGAACATTAACCCTCCCAAATTCATGGGTTCTACTGATCCGGATGACGCAGAGCACTGGATCAGGGAGACGGAGCGTATATTCCGTGTTATGCAGTGCACGGATCAAGATAAAGTCTTGTTAGCTACTTTCCAACTAGAAAGGGATGCCCGATGCTGGTGGGAGTAAGTCGAAGCTACTATAAATCAAGACCAAATTACTTGGGAAGAATTTGTTGAACATTTCTACAATAAATATTTTTCAGACCGAGTCCAAGAAAAGAAAGCTACCGAATTTGCCGCACTCAAGCAACGGACATTATCGGTGGCGGAGTACGAGGCACAATTCTCTAGATTGTCTCGGTATGCTAAGCACTTAGTTAGCACCGAGAAGATGAAAGCTAGGAGGTTCCTTAACGGGCTCAGGCCCCAATATATTACCCAGCTGGCGCCAATGGATATTCAGGTCTACTCAGAGTTAGTACGCCGAGCTCAATTGTTAGAAGATGCCACGGAGCTATCAGATAGAATCCGTGGGAAGGATAAGAAGGAACAAGTTACAAGTTCGGGTTCCTTTAAACCCAACTTCAAGAAGAGGCCTAGCACTGGAGGTACTTCTTCTCAAGACCAGAAGTTTAAGAAGACCAGGCCCTTCTCCATCACCACTACTACACCTTCGAATATAATATGCAAGCATTGTGACAAGGCTGGTCATAAAGCCGAAAAGTACTGGAGGAAACTTGGAGCATGTCTCCGTTGTGGGAGCCGTGAGCATCGGATTCCCAATTGCCCATTACTTAATTATCAAACCGGTGACGGAAAGCGTCCGATAACCAAGAACACTCGTCTTCACGCAATTAAGGAGACCGAAGAAGAAGAAGGCGGACTAGTAGAAGGTACACTAAAAGTTTGTTCCAAGTATGCACATGTCTTATTTGATACGGGTGCATCACATTCTTTTATTTCCAAGAAGTTTGCTAACCCACTACCTATGGAACCGGAATGGATGAAAATAATTTTATATACTCCTCTCGGAAACGAAATCGATATTACTCACCATTATCAAAATTGTGAAGTCTTGGTAAAAGGAAGAAATCTTCCTATCGATCTCATATGTTTAGATCTAAAGGAGTATGATGTCATACTGGGAGTGGATTGGTTATCCAAATACCAAGCAATAGTCGATTGCCGCAATAGCAAGGTTACTTTCAAGGACTTTCCAGAACTAGTCTATTCTAGCCCTAAGAGTCGGAGCGAGTCACCTCTTATTTCGGCTCTCCGAGCTAGCAAGCTAATAAGGAAAGGATGTGTATCTTTCCTTGCATTTGTCACGATTAAGGAGGCTAAGGAAACTAAGATAGAAGATATCCCAGTTGTGCAAGAATTTCCGGATGTGTTTCCGGAAGATTTGCCTGGATTACCCCCACAAAGAGAAGTGGCCTTCACCATTGACTTAGTCCCTGGTGCTGGACCTGTTTCTAAGGCACCTTATAGAATGTCCCCTGCTGAACTCAAGGAGTTAAAGGAGCAATTGATGAAACTTCTTAAGAAAGGATTCATTAGACCGAGTACTTCCCCGTGGGGAGCGCCTGTGCTATTTGTAAAGAAGAGGGATGGATCCATGAGACTATGCATCGACTATCGATAGTTGAATCCTCTCACTATCAAGAACAAGTATCCACTGCCGAGAATCGATGAGTTATTTGATCAAATATCTGGATCCAAGTATTTTTCAAAGATTGATCTCAGGTCAGGATATCACCAACTAAGGATCAAGGATGATGACATTCATAAGACCGCATTCAGAAGCAGGTATGGCTATTATGACTTTGTTGTTATGCCTTTTGGACTAACAAATGCCCCTGCTGCCTTTATGCAGTTAATGAATAGTATATTCAGACCGTATTTAGATCAATTCGTGGTGGTTTTTATTGATGATATATTAATATATTCCAAGACTAAGGAAGAGCATGAGGAACATTTGAGGATTGCATTACAAATATTAAGGACAAACCGATTATATGCCAAGCTCAGCAAGTGTGAGATCTGGCTTGAAGAAGTAACTTTTCTCGGACATGTGATATCAAATGATGGATTATCTGTAGATCCATCAAAGGTTGAAGCTGTGAAGAATTGGGAAAGATCGACCAATGCTAGCGAGATCTGAAGTTTCTTAGGTCTTGCCGGCTATTACAGGTGATTCATCAAGGATTTCTCTAAGATCGCCGTGACGCTTACAAGGTTAACTCGCAAGGAGATCCGTTATGAATGGAGTGAGAATGTGAAAGAAGCTTCCAAAATCTCAAGGATCATCTAACTACAGCTCCGGTCTTAGCGTTACCAATGGAAGGAGAGAAATTCGAGGTATACACTGATGCTTCTGGCATTGGCCTCGGATGTGTTCTAATGCAACAAGGAAAGGTTATAGCTTATTCTTCTCGTCAATTGAAGAAGCATGAAGAGAACTACCCCGTCCATGACTTAGAATTGGCCGCGGTGGTATTTGCACTCAAAATATGGAGACATTATCTTTATGGAGTACAGTTTACTGTATACTCTGATCACAAGAGTCTCAAGTATCTCTTTTCACAAAAGGAACTAAATATGAGGCAAAGACGTTGGCTAGAATATCTCAAGGACTTCGACTTCAATATACAATATCATCCCGGAAAGGGTGACCATGTAGCAGATGCCCTTAGTCGAAAGCCGAGAGCACTGTTAGCCAATTGTATGATTCAAGAATGGAAATTGCTGGAGCAATTCTCTGAACTCAATATAAGCATGGACACAGACTTTCAATGTGTCACATTATCTCATATAAGCATTCATCCAGACCTATTATCTGAAATACGAGCGCTTCAAGATAATGACCCAATATTAGTAGAGATCAAAGGCAAACTGGAAGGACAATCTGATTTCCAAATAACTTGTGAAGGAAGATTAATGTTCAGGAATAGAACTTGCATACCAGATTGTCCCGAGTTAAAGAAGAAGACCTTAGATGAAGCTCATAGATCAAGGTACACGATTCATCCAGGATCAACTAAAATGTACCAAGATGTGAAGAGGAATTTTTGGTTGCCCAACATGAAAAGGGAAATAGCAGACTATGTATCATATTGTCTCACTTGCCAACAGGTCAAGGCGGAACACCAAAAGCCTGCTGGAAAATTACATTCTCTAGATATTCCCAAATGGAAGTGGGAGAATATTAGTATGGATTTCATTATGGGTTTATCTAAATCAAAAGGAGGACATGATGGAATATGGGTTATTATTGACCGATTGACTAAATCGGTGCATTTGTTGCCAATAAAGAGCCGATGGTCAGTTGATGTTTTGGCTGCATTATTCATCAAGGAAATAGTCAGATTACATGGTATTCCTATTTCAATCGTGTCTGACAGAGATCCCTGTTTTACTTCTCATTTTTGGAAGGGACTACAACATTCATTGGGAACAAGGCTTAACTTTAGTACGGCTTTTCATCCTCAAACGGATGGTCAGACCGAGAGAACTAATCAGGTGGTTGAAGATATGCTAAGAGCTTGCATCATTGATTTCGATGGAAGCTGGCATGATCACTTGCCGTTGGTGGAATTTGCATACAATAATAGCTACCAGGCAAGTATACAAATGGCACCTTTCGAAGCTTTATACGGAAGGAGTTGCCGATCACCCTTATGCTGGGACGAAGTTGGAGAGAAACAACTGCTAGGTCCAGACATAGTAAGGGTTACCACTGAAAGAATACAATTGATTCGAGAAAGACTGCAAGTTGCTCAGTCTAGGCAAAAGGCTTATGCCGACACGAGAAGGAAAGATCTTGAGTTCCAAATCGGAGATCATGTATTTCTCAAGATATCGCCGGGACGTGGCATACGGAGATTTGGTGTTAAGGGCAAGCTTACACCAAGATTCATTGGACCTTTTGAGATACTGGAAAGAGTTGGCGAGGTGGCTTATCGCATCGCATTGCCTCCTCAATTGTCCGATGTTCATAATGTGTTCCACATATCTATGTTGAAGAAGTATGTACACGATCCATCACATATTATTGAACATGAAGACTTAGTTATCCAGAAGGATCTCACATATGAACAGAAGCCCATAAAGATACTAGATCGTGAAGTACGTACCCTAAGGAATAAGGTTATTCCCATGCTAAAGGTACAATGGAATAAGAGTTCCGAGCATGAAGTCACATGGGAGACCGAGGAATCCATGAGGAAGCGATTCCCAGAATTATTTTAAGGTAATAGGCTCTACACTCTCCACATGTATATGCGATTGAATTTGTGGACCAAATTCTTTTAAGTGGGGGAGGATGTAGCAACCCTGGAAAAAAATAAGATTTTTAAATAAATCAAATTAAAATAAAAGATAAGTAAATAGATGATGAAAGCCTAAACACATAAGAATAAGCTAGAAGGAAAATAACACCTTGGGTCAAGGCGCTACTTCAAGAAGAAACGCCCTTATACAAGGCGCGAATTCCAGAATGGGCGCCAACTGATGAGGTCGTCAATTCTCAGCGGCCAACATAAATAAAAAGGGGCAAGTATAAGTGACGCCCTCTACATGGACGCGTTTCACATAAGAAAGGACGCTTGACAAGGCGTCAATTTAAATTAACGGCCTCACTTAGGACGTTAATTCAGTTCGAGTTTCGTTCGACCCAGGAGACTATCCAGAGCAAGTTTCTGGATAACTACGAGGAAGATTGAGTAGGGTAATGACTCTATCATGGGAGTACTACTTCCAATACAACTCTAACCCTATTAGGATCCCCAAAATCCTATAAATAACCTTGTCCATCGAACCCTAAAAGCTATTTGGTCGAAGGAAGTTTTGCTCTGTTGCTGCTGTCATCCGTGAAGAACGTAAGTTTGTTCTTCATTTGCTTTACCTTCACCTTCGGTTATGTATGATGAAGAAAACTAATGTCTTCATCTTATTTCATGTAGGAAGTCTACAGTAGGTAGTAACTCTTTTATCAAAGAGAAGATCGTGGGTTCTTCATCCACATCGTTCTTCTTCCTCTGCCTTCAGTTAAGTATTATGAAGAAAAAACTAATGATTCTTCATCTTATTTCTCTGTAGGAAAGCCTTCTTGACCTACTAAAGAACGAGATTTTTCATCCAAAGCAAGCTACGCGTAGGAATCACATTCCCTCAACCTCTCTATCTCGGTACCTGCTGATCAGATAAATCCCAGAATACTCTGTATATAACAGAGTGACGTTGTTCTTCAACTTTCTCCACGAATCATCACCCAGATCTTAATCAAGGTAGGTTTTCTCAAGAACGTATCCCAAACTAACTCCAGTTGCTAGTAATACCTTCTGTCATACATGCATATAGTTTTATTATAGTTTCAGATGTTTTCCATGTAATTTTAAAAATAAACGCTCTTGACAAGGACGCTAATTTAAAGAAGCGACCCACACTAGGGCGCTAATTATTGTTTTGACGCCCTGCCCAGAAGTCGTCAATTACATGTAATTAATAAATACCCATGTTTAAAATTTAATATCTATGAAACCATGAACCTAATATATTGCATGAGTATACCGGTGAAATCCTGCTATTTTTCCTGTCATGATCATGTACCCTTTTTCCTGAAATTTCATCATCTAAAAATTTGTAAATTCTTGAATTAACGACCTGCACAAGGTCGTCTCTCATTAAACTGACGCCCCAGACCAGGGCGCTAATTGACAAGTAACGCCCTTGTCCAGGGCGCGTTTTTGTTAAAATTCCAGAATATTGATTTTCTGCAGAATAGAAATATTGAAGGGACGACTAATGTATAAGTCGTCAAATTGTGAATAAATGCCCCTGAGTAAGGTGTTAATTGGATAATTAATGACTTAGCTTAAGTCGCTATTTTCTGTATTACTGTTTTACACTTATTACTATCACCGAAGGGTTTTTTTATATATATACATCGGCACTATATTCCAGCCCGTGAATATAGTCCCATGTTTCATGATGTTTTTATCGCACTACCCTCAATTCTCATTGACAGACAAGCTCTCCATTGGACATTCCGTTCCTTTGGACTAGCAAGTTAGTCATAGAGACCTCCGTAAGACTCCTCGAGCCTTGGATTCCCTCAAGGCCGACTGAGCTGGTTGTACCATAAAAATCCATTATATTATTTGATTGCCATGTCACTCTAAAGAAACATGGTATACCGGCCCTCATGTTATGCAAAGTGCGTATCATGAGAATTCTCTTAATGGGATAAGGTTATCATGCCATTTGATGCTGTTCTTGTAAACTCCAATTCTATATTCAACATGATGTTCTTGTGGACCTCAATTCTATATTAAGAATGAGGACGTCTTGCCATTGATGTGCTGTTCATGGGGACCCCAATTCTGTATAAAGAGTGTCCATAATTGCTTGTCATGGTACCCAAGTTAGGGAACCAATTCCACCTAGTTTTATCGATAATTGTGATTGTACCGTTATTATCGCCTATCTATGTCAAGTGTCATATTTTGGACTCTATTCTATCAAAGTCTATCCTACGTGTCTACAAGCTTTATCCTTGAAATTCCATATTGGCTATATACAAAAGTGGATGTTAAAAATACATGATTAATGCCTATGCATATAGGGCCCGATCTGGTCCTGGGAGGAGCACCCGAAAGTACTTGTGCCCATGGGAGTTGATTGATCACGGTATTGGAATTATACCGAAGTGCATGACTAGCTTGATTGAACATTCCACAAATCTTGTACTTGACTTGATATTACATGACTTGCGTGGCCCGAGAAAGGGTAATTGTATACTTGCTTGACTTGAAACAAAATAGCCAAATTCCAACATGACATGATGAGTTTACTTGCTTGAATATCTTGATGTCTTTTGATATAAGTTCTTGAAAGTTCATGACTAGTACTTCCTGCTATCTTAGTGTTATCCACTCTCTCTATCTTGTCATTTTGCGAGCATGCATGGCTATAGTGCATTCATGGAAAATTGTAATTACTTAAACCCATTGCTAGTTCTTGAGATATAATTTCCTACTGAGCGTTCGCTCACTCAGTGTTTTCCCTACTTTTCAGGTAAGTCCGACGATGAGGGAATTCAATCTGATCGGGAAAGTCAAGAGTGAAAGAGTTAGAGCTCCTCAAGCGTCAATTAGTCCTGTCTTTTCTCTATTTTTTCTTGAGTCAAGCGTTGTATTTTTATTTTATTGAGTCTAGTATTTGCAAGGGTTTGTAATAGACATATTCTTATTAAAGGAATTAATAGATTGGGTTATCTTTATATTTGCGCACTCTGTCTTTGTGTCGAATACACTACTACTCTGATTGACATGATTGATATAAACTCGTCGCACATCTCCGGGTACCTTCCGCGCTCGGGGCGTGACACTCCTGGTCTGACGGGTGTGAGTTGGATTGGGTGGGTTCCCGTGTTCCCTCTTGGACCCTATACAAATGATTGGATGCCTCAAGCAGGGAACTATAAGTTAAAAATATAATAATAATAATAATAATAATAATGATGATGATAAATAAATGAAAAGTGAGCAATGGTTGAATCAAAACGAATGAATGATGAGATTCACGACGGTAAGTTATAGTGGAGGCCTTATGGCTCAAAACCCTATGTAATAGAGAATTATGATTGTGGACCAGCCTGACCGTCGGGTGATGTCAGGTTGGAGAGGATGTCAGTGTGTAGACCCCACGTTGCCTCACATGTTGGTGATACTTGAGCTAGTGTTAATAATGACCTTTAGGTGAGTGTCGCTCTGAGATGATGATATGTCCTACGAAGGAGCAGGTAAAAGAAGTTGCTCATTGGGTAGCCCATGGTTCACAATGTATTGTGTGGGTATGAGTGACTAAAAATGGTGGTAGAGTTATGACAGATGCTGGTTATGTTTGCACGAGAAAATAGAATGTTCAAGTGGCACCGGACTGCCTTTGGAGATTCCTATTTCGGAATAGAACCGTGTGGCAGCCGATGTATTGATGGGTAGCCAAGATCCTTTGGTGATGATGAGGCCATGGGTCCGATGATTTGCCGATAGACTTCTGTAATTAAGTTGTCGCCGATCAGGATGGGTTGCAGAGTTGTGAAATCATCTTGATTGCGGTGTGAGCGGGTTAAGACTCCGGGGTATGATGGTTTCTGACAGAGTTTCGTGAAGTAATGAGTAGTGATTTGGCAGTTAACTCTCTGTACCATTAGTCAAATGTGTAGTTTGGAAGACCATTCAAATATTGGAGACAGTGCTAAGGGTGTGTTGGTCTGCATGACGCGAACTATGGAATTGTGAGACCTTGTCTGGCTGGAAGTCTACATCCCACTTGATTAAGTTAATATGGAAAGAGAGTTGTGCCGGGACCAGCGTAGGTCCAGTGATGTTCAGATGTAGTTCAGCCCGTTAGACAAATAATGTAGTCAATGTAGAGCCGACGAAAGAGTTGCGAGTCAGCTGGAGTGACCACTCAGATTAAGTTAGAGGATGGAATGTTGAGAGGTGTCTCTGGTTAAGGGGATGTTGTTAATCGATTGGTGTGAGAAGTGATGTCTTGATGGACCTATCAAGTGAAGTTACCCTCAGTGTTGGCAAGAGTTTGTGATGTGGTTCACATCTCCTTATTGTGTGAAGATATGTGAGAGATTCTTTCTTCTCTAAGGATTCTGTGTGATTTGTGGCGATGCCAGGCTTATTCATTTCAATATATTTTGTTCATGCGGAGGATGGACGTGAGCAGAGATTGAGGAGCAAGGTGACCTGATCGATCTTGGTGATCTGGCAGTGTCGCTCAGGAAGTGCAACATTGCGTCAACTGAGGCTTCATTGTGGCGTTAATTATCTTACCTGGTTGAGTCAGTCATCCCTCCCTATGACATTGTGTTCGTTGCAAATTTTGAGAATAAAATTTCTTTAAGGGGGAGGACTATAATATCCCAAAATTTAGGATCGGGTGTCCATGTATTTGGATCTATGAATATCAGACTTTCGGATCCCCAAATAATAAATAATAAATTATTTTTAGATGTAATGATATTTTATATTGAGTGGCATTTTATCCCATTTTCAAAAACAATAATAAGAAATGGTAAATAGAAATTAAAAATAAGAAGAAGATAGAATGAAAAAAAGGGAGAATAAAATTAAAAGAAAAATGAGAATAACAAAAAAAATGAATGGGGGCGTGGCCCCTGTACCCTAACCCACTTCCCCCTCTTCTTCTTCTTCTTCCTCCCGAACCCGCCTCTCTTCCTCTCTTGATTTCCATCTCCCCATCTCCTCTCGATTTCTCTCCCTCTTCCCACCCTCTCCCCCCTTTTCTTCCTCTCACCTCTGGCAACATCGGTAGAGTGGTGGTCGCGATGACTTGTGGCAGATCACGGTGATCCATGATGGGGGCGAACATGGAGCAACAATAGTGGGGTGAGCGGTAGTGTGCGGCTGCGGATGGTGAGGAGGGAGCCCTGACTGCTCCTGATGGCCCCGGCGGGGCAAAGCAAGGCGGGCAACGATGACGGCAGCAGTGATGACGGCAGTAGTGTGGCAAGCCGTGGTAGTGCTGGGGGGAAGCTGAGAGCAGCACAATGAACGGCGGCGAGAGAGAGGGCAGCGGCATCAGTGGCTACCGCCAGTAGAGACAACAATAGCAGCTGCGCGAGGGGAGTTGATGGCGGCACCAGCCAGAGCGAGAGGTGGCAGTGACATTATAAGCCGCTGTGGCGGCCGCGAAAGTAGCGGCAGTGGCTTGGAGCTAGCCTAGGGACAAGCTAGCCGCGACGGTGTTGACCTAGCGGACTGATCGGAGGTGAACTCGCGGAGGCGGCTTCGCGGGAGTGTGTGAGTGGAAGGATCAACTGTGTATTGTGGTGATCCTGTGGGGTTCTCACCCTCGAAGGTAGGGGGATGGAACCCCAAACTTCCTATTGTTTAATCTTCATCGATTTAAGGATTAAATGGTATTTATTGCTTGCTTTGGGTTAATTCCCTATTGGAGGGCTAGGGTTCTCAATTTAATTCAATTTAGTTAATTTAATTAATTTATCATTTATTCATGGTGTGGATGGAGGGGAATGTTCCCCCGGTGCTTATTTTACCCTCATGTGTGAATGTGAGGATGTGATTGTAGGGGGGAAGTTCCCCATGTTGTCCCTATCACAGAGTACTGATAGGTCATGGCTTAAAACCCCCCTATCCTGGGGTTATGTCTGTTTTCTATCTTGTAGGGGAAAGAGTTCCCCAGTATTTTCCCTATTGCAGAGTATCAATGGAGCATGGGTTAGAACCCCCAGGGTAGGGATTTTGTTCATTTTCCTTCGATTTCTAATTTATTGTATTTTCATTTAATTAATCATTGTTTTACAAAGGGTGAAGCGGGCAGAGATTGACTCCCTCGGATTTTACCCGTACTTGCTCTTTCTCTCTCTCTCTCTAGATGAGTAGGGCGTGACGTGATTCCCGTACCCCAAGTCGTGGGACGAGGTCAATGAATTTATCATATATTTTCTTGGAAATAGTTGCCATGTGGATACAGGGGAATACTTTCCCCGAGTTGTCGCAGTTACCATAGTTCCACAAAGGGTTTTTTCCTCGCGTGATCTGTGCGAGCCAGTAGTGCTCCAAAGGTTTCTATTCTAGTTGTGAGTTTTATCTTGAGTGACCCCCCCACAAGTCGTAGCTTGCCTGGGCACGCGTATGTTGACCCACCTGGGAGTGGTGGAGAGCTAGACCCGGGAGAGATGGTTTAGGGTTGGTTTCCGTAGGGCCTCCCACTGTGGTACCTCGAGTCCGAGCTAGGAGGAAAACCAGCTAGAGGGCCTGACGTAGCGCAATCAGTCAGTGTGTGCACACGTGATCTGGGAGTACGAATGCGTGCTGATAAGCATGACCCCGACTAGACCCTTGTCTTTTGTTCCTTGTGTATGGTGACTCGATTTCTACCTGGGGGCGAATAGGGAGACACCTGAGGCATGGACTAAGTCATCAGTGGACGCATCCGATCTTGCTTCTAGTGGGCAATTCTCTTGTCACTCGAGACGTGGTTTCTCCCGAAAGTTGAGAATGTGGTTTCTGACTGTGAGGTCATGCCTTCCCCAGCGATTGAGGTTTTGGTTTCCCGACAACGAGATCGTGACTTTACCCCAAACCATGTAATCTAGATTATGGCTTCCGTCATCAAGGATGTGCCTTCACAATAGAGGTGTCATGGTTCCTTACTGATTAAGACCGAGGCTTTTTTCGATAGTGAAGTTGGGGTTCTTCCGGCCCTACTAGTCGCGATCTTCGGTGTGTGTGGGTGATTCACCGAGTAGGGTGGTTCCCAAGGATTTTGATGTATCATGTTGTATACGGTTAGTTCATTTGCGCTTGCCTCCCTTTTCACTTGTTACCCATTATTGCTATCGTTGTTACTTGCCGTTGTTACTTATTATTGTGTAGTGGGGATCCGTGAGACCCCTACGAAGCCGATGTGATGAGGCTCATCCCTTTTTCTTTCAGGTGGAGGTCCGGGTGCTCAGTGCAGCGCTAGAGGTGGTTCTTAGTCTCCAGCCTACCAAAATCAGGCTATGCCCTTGACGAGGTATTCTGTCGTACTATACTTGGAATCTGGACTGTTAATTATTTAATTGTGTTAATCATTAACTCTTAATTTCCTACATTTAAGTTCTGTAATAAATGTAAATTTTAAATTCAACATTTTAAGTTCTGCAGTTAGTTCAGACTCTTGTGTACACCCACATCTATAATCTAACCCTTCCGAGCTCTATAGCTCGTGGGTGGCGGGTCGGGATTCCGATTGCACTGGTTACTTTTCGGTACTTGGATCTCAAGTAGTTACAAGACATGTGACGGAGAAGCATGGGGAGGGGGGCACGCAATAGCCAGAGTTAAATTTGGTGACATGGATGGCAACAACTAGTGTACCAAAGAAGGCTGGCTATATGATTTTGGGCAGAGCCTGGATAGTAGCATGGCGATATCATCTTGTGCAAGTTAAGGCGTTGCCCAGACCAGTAGCAGTGCCTTCAGTACACCCCTACTCTGCCCCAATACTTCTCTCAGTGACATTAAAGATATCGTCTGAGTAGAGATGTCTATTTTTGAGGCATGCATTACGCAGGTCATCATCGGCCTCCTCTCCTAGGTGGGGATTTTGGCTCATGGAGCACCCACGACCACGGCACAGCCCCCTCAGGTGTGAGTTTGTCATATTTTTACTTTTGTAGAATTTAGAGTAATGATATTTCTATTTCATTCATAAGCACGTGTGCATACATTGATACCTCAAGAAGTTTTCGAAACAAGTCGACATCAAGGGGTGCCTTCGATCAAGTCTACATCATACTTGGGTTGGAGCTTCAAAATCCAAAGGAGCTTGTCCAACATGCAAGAGGATGAAGAGGGGGTACTTTTTGAGTGTAGACTCTAGAAGGGTTATCATTACCATCATCCAGCTATTAATGTCCCAAGCTTTAAACTTGTTAGGAAATGTACCATACAATCAAAATGGAAATTCTATTAATGATGTGAGAAGGAACTGAGTTGGTAGCCTTTTTGCTATTACATGGGACCTACAAACAAAGGGAGCCACAACTGAAGGCTTTATATTGAGCTTAATCGAAGGAGACCGGGAAACTTGATCACCCATAATTGATTAAAAGGTTGGTGTTTCTTCAATTTTTAGAATTGGAGATGAGGAAGCTTCCAATGATGAAGGGTGGGGGTCACCAAAGGGAAGGGAACGCGATCACACATTGTCTCTAGATGGCTTCCATAGGTCCTATGTTGGATTTGCTCAAGTGGATACAACTAATGATATGCAAAATGATTGATGGGTGAGTTGTACCAAATGGGACCTTCCCATCCCAACCCTTATCCACAAGGGATCACAATATCACACCAAACTATCCCATATGAATCTGATTTGGATACCCGGGCTTGGACTCGACGTTAAAAATTACCCAATTCAGAACTAACTTAGTTTAAAACAAATCAGAGAACTGGTTCTGGAGTCCAAAATTTGAAATATTGGCCTGATCGGCACGTTGATCATTCCAATGTGACTTGGGTGGTATGAGTGACTTGGGAGACATAACATAATCCAAATCGGATATCCGGTTTGGGCTCGACACATAAAATAGCATTCTCCAAATGCACTTACTTTATAATTAAAGAACTTGGGTTCAGAGGTCCAAAATCTAAAATACCTACCTGATCAGTTTGTCGATCATTCCAACACGACTTGTGTAGTGAGAGTGACTTGGGAGAGTTGACGGAATCTGATTTAGATACCCAGTTTTGACTTGGCATTAAAATTACAAAATTAATAACTAACATAGTTTAAAACAAATCAAATAACTGGAGTTCAGGGGTCCAAAATTTGAAATGCTGGCCTAATCAATATGCTGATCATTACAACATGACCTAGGTGGAGAGAGTGACTTGGGAGAGTTGACAGAATCCAAATCAGATATCTGATTTGGACTCGTCATTAAAATTACACAATTCAAAACTAACTAAGTTTTTAGAACTAACTTAGTTTAAAACAAATTAGATAACTTGGGTTCTGGGGTCCACAATTTGAAATACCAGCCTGATCGACACGTCGATCATTCCAACGTGACCTGGGTGGTGATTGTGACTTGGGAGAGTTGATAGAATCCAAATCAGATATCCAGTTTCCACTCGGCATTAAAATTACCCAATTTAGAACTAACTTAGTTTTCAAAATTAACTTAGTTTAAAACAAATCAGATAAGTTGGGTTCAGGGTTCCAAAATTTGAAATACCAGCCCGATCGGCATGCCGATCATTCCAACTCGACCTAAGTGGTGAGAGTGACTTGGGAGACCTGATGATTTTCAAATCGGATATCTGGTTTGGGCTTGACGTTAAAATTACAGAATTCAGAACTAACTTAGTTTAAAACAACTGAGATAACATGGGTTTGGGGGTCCAAAATTAGAAATACTAGCCTGATCGGCATGCCAATCATTCCAACATGACCTAGGTGGTGAGAGTGTCTTGGAAGAGCTAGCGGAATCCAAATTGGATATATGGTTAGGGTTGAGCATTAAAATTACCCAATTTAGAACTAACTTAATTTGATAATGTAGTTTAAAACAAATCATATAACTTGGGTTTGGGGGTCCAAAATTTGAAATGCAGACTTGATTGGTGTGTCGATTATTCCAACATGACCTGGGTGGTGAGAATGACTTAAGAGAGCTAACGGAATCCAAATCAAATATCTGATTTGGGCTCGACGTTAAAATTACCTTATTCAGAACTAACTTCATTTTCAAAACTAACTTGTTCTAAAATAAATAAAAGAACTTGGGTTCGGGGGTCCAAAATTTGAAATACCGGCCTGATCGATGTGCCGATAATTACAATGTGACCTAGGTGTTAAGAGTGACTTTGGAGACATGACAAAATCAAAATCGAATATCTGGTTTAACCTCAACGTTAAAATTACCCAATTCAGAGCTAACTTAGTTTTCAGAACTAGCTTATTTTAAAACAAATCAGATAACTAGTGTTCAGGGGTCCAAAATTTGAAATACTTGCCTGATAGGCATGCCGATCATTCCAATGGGACTTGGATGGTATGAGTGACTTGAGAGAGCTGAGGGAATCTAAATCGGATATCCGATTTGGGCTCGGCATTAAAATTACCCAATTTAGAAGTAACTTACTTTTTAGAACTAACTTAGTTTAAAACAAATCAGATAACTTGGGTTCGAGGGTCTAAAATTTGAAATACCAACTGGATCGGTGTGTCGATCATTCCAACGCGACTTGGGCGGTGAGACTGACTTGCGAGAGCTGACGGAATCCGATTTGGATATCTGATTTGGGCTAGGCATAAAAAATTACCCGATTTAGAACTAACTTAATTTAAAACAAATCATAGAACTGGGGTTTGGGGATCCGAAATTTAAAATAACATCTTGATCGGCATGCCAATCATTCCAACATGACCTAAGTAGTGAGAGTAAGAGCTGACGGGATCTAAATCGGATATCTGGTTTGGGCTCGACACTAAAAATAGCATTCTCTGAATACACTTAGTTTTTAATTAAAGAACTTGAGTTCAGGGGTCTAAAATCTAAAATACATATCTGATCGGTATGTCGATAATTGCAACATTACCTGCGTTGTGAGAATGACTTGGGAGAGTTGACGTAATCCAATTTGGATTCTCAGTTTGGACTCGACATTAAAATTACTCAATACAAAACTAACTTAGTTTAAAACAAATCAGAGAATTGGGATTCGGGGGTCCAAAATTTGAAATACCAGCCCGATCGGTATGTCAATTGTTCCAACGCAACCTGGGTGGTGAGAGTGACTTGAGGGAGCTGACGGAATCTAAATTGGATATCTGGTTTGGGCTCGACACTTAAAATAACATTCTCCAAATGCACTTAGTTTAAAATTAAGGAACTTTACGTTGGGGGTCCAAAATGTAAAATACTTATCTGATTGACGTGTCGATTGTTCCAACATGACGTGGGTGGTGAGAGTGACTTGGGAGAGCAAACAGAATCCGATTTGGATATTCGGTTTGGACTCGGCGTTAAAATTACCCAATTTAAAACCACCTTAGTTTAAAACAAATCAAATAACTGGGGTTCAGGGGTCCAAAATTTGAAATACCAGTTTGATCAATGTGCCAATCATTCCAACACAATCTATGTGGTGAGAGTGACCTGGGAGAACAGACAGAACCCAAATTACATATCAAGTTTGAGCTCGTCCCTCAAAATAGTATTCTTTAAATGTATTTAGTTTAAAATTAAAGAACTTAAGTTCTGGGGTCCAAAAACTAAAATATCAGTCTGATCGGCCTGCTGATCTTACCAACACGACCTAGGTGGTGAGCGTGACTTGGGAGAGCTGACGGAATCTAATTTGGATACCCTGTTTGAGTTCAACATTAAAATTACTCATTTTACATAAAGAATTCATATATATCATTGGAGAGGGGAAATCTAACCGCCCAGACGGAGAGGCCAAAAGAGGTTCAACCGGATTGAAGGAGGCCCAACTCCTTGAAGTGGTAGCCCCCGGGCCCACCCAATATAAGCCCAATAACTCACTTGGAATAAGCAGTTCCTAGGTGACGTTCGGGTTGGGAAGTTCAAGCATCAGTTCGATCGGGAGAGCACCTTCGGAGCCCCACATTCTCCACTCTAATCCGCCGTAATCATGCACTCATTGATCGGGAGGCCCCTCCAGCGCCAGTGCCTCGTGCTCGGGCTGACTGATGGAAGCTTATTAATATGGCTATTACGTGTCCCTTAAAAAGCATGAAGCTCAAGGGGGCATGGGAAACCAAAAGTCCGTAGGCTATAAAGAGGCCACGGGGAGGACATAACCCCCCCCAAACTACTCAGCTTACAAGGATCATTCACTCAACGAGCCATTATTTAAACTAGAAGAACCCTCCTGTGAGAAGGTAAGCTATAAACCCTAAGGAGGAACCACTTTACCTTTCGATGGAGAGGGATCTCGCGCTCCCATCTTCCTCCTAACTTCTCCCTTCGCACCAGTGCTCTATTCCAGTCGTTGACTTAAGCATCGGAGGGTCTTCCCCGGGGATTCATCCCTGGGCACCTCTAACTCATTTCCCTTTTTGCAGTGCATACTTCAATGATACGTGGTCATCTTCCTCCCCACTCAGGAGTAGCACGAGATTGCCCCTCTTCATCGGGCACCGTCTGTCGAAAACTCACAAAGAGCCATCATGGTGCGAAGGAATTCTGGCAGGAGGATTGCCAGTGACAAGGGAAAGGCCCCACGCGACAGAAGAAGGCGCACCTTCTCTCCCCACGGAGAACTCCCCGCCGAGCAACCCCGCCAATGAAGTACCTCCGTCGGTGGCGGGGGAACAACTTCCTGGCGGGAGTACCGACGCCCTCCAAACCCTCAACGCAAAACTAGATGTCCTCGTGGATCTCATGAGGGCCCAGGCGGCCAGGGAGGAGAAGTTACAGCTCCCCCGGAAGAGCCCTCCACGCGGAGATGCCTCCCAGCAAACTGCTGGAGGCCGTTTTGCCCTCCGAGGGCAACAACTCATCCGCAACCTGTCAAGAGGACCATCGCACGCCCCTCCCCCCGAGTAAGAAGCCTCCTCAACCCCAAGGAGGGAGAAGTCCGGAGCACGCCGATAGTTTTCGGAGACCGAAGCCCCTGAGGAGTGCCGGGATAGCATGCAAGTGTGCCCACCCAGCTCGAAGTGACAACCAGAACTGTCCCTCCGACTGCGAGACTTTGAAAGGCGTTTGGCAGAGCAAGAGTGCACACTCCGCACCTTGTAGAAGACCTCTCCTGTGGAGGACGAGGAGCGATCCTCGTTCTCCGATTACATCTTGAAGGCAGAGATTTCCCCCAGGATCTTACTCCCGACCTTCAAGTCGTATGATGGCCAGAGAGACCCGGCTGACCACTACAACAGCTTCGACGCCCTAATGATCCTGCATGGGGCATCCAACGTAATCGAGTGTCGAGCGTTCGTGACCGCTCTGGTTCAGGGCGCTCAAGCATGGTTCAGAGCCCTCGCCCCCGGCAGCATCTACAACTTCAAGCAATTCGGGTGAGTGTTCAAAGAAAGCTTTGCCGGCAGCGGTCCTCCCCAGTCGGTGGCGGGATTAATGGCACTCAAGCAGGAACATGGGGAGACGTTGCGGGCTTATATCACGATTTAAATCAGAAGCCCTGCGCATCCCCCTCCTGGATGCTGCCTAGGCCATCACCACATTAACTGGGGGTACCAACGACGAGAACCTACGGCACGAGCTAGTGCTTCATCCTCCTACCTCCCTTTCGAGCTAGTAACCCCGGCCCTGAGCCACGCAGAGTGCAAGGAAGTCCTCAGCGCCTGCCGAGGCATGACAGGCTCGGGTCGGGAGGGGGAAAAGAAGAGACCGTCCAAGGAAAGGATGGGTTAAGGAAAGAGGCGGAACCAGGATGGAGACTAAAGAGGCGTGATCTAGCGCGGGTCCTGAGCGGGCAGAAGATCACCGGATTGTGAACTGTAAGAAATGGAAACGGATAAGGGGGCCCAGGGATGAGTCCCTGGGGCAAACCCTCCGATTCTTAAGTTAGTAAAGCTATGGTGGGAGTAATATAGGGAGGAAGTAGCTTCTGCGCGAGATCCCTCTCCACCAGAAGGGTGAAGTTGTTCCTGCTCCGCGGTTTGGGCGTGAGGTTGCCCTTACCTTTCGCCGGAGGGTATCCCTGGGTTAAATAGTGCACCGTCTTCTGGAGTCCTGTAAGTCGAGGGGTTTCAGGTAAGAGTTACGTCCTCATCATGGGATTTTACTGCCTCATCGTGGGAGTGTTATCACCTTGGGGAGCTGGAGTCCCTCACCCTTATAAATTCCTGCTCACAGAGGACTCTTAACGGCTGCATGGATAGGCAATCGACGATCGACCGTTTCGAGCTTAGGGGGGGCCAGCCATATCCGGGCGATGTGACTAGCTCGGACGGAGATGGGTCGGAACGATCATGTGCGCCTCCCTATATCCTGGCTGAGGATAGATTGGGCGTAGATCATTCTGATGACCTGACCATCGCTTGGGCCTTCCGAGCCTGAGGGCCGCCTAGGAAGGTTGGGTCCCTAAGCGATCTTTTATTGGACTTTTAGTCCAGAGTGGGCCCTGTGGGCTATCACTCGGGTGAGCGTGACCTTGTTTGGTCCTGATGGGCCTAGTTCGGCTGCTCTATGTCTGGGCTGCAGAAATCCCCCTCTCCACTTGTCCCCCTCCTACTCCCGAGCCAGGGAAGGCTCGGAAGAGTAGATGTTTTAGGGTTTAGAACCAGCGTGGCTCAGGTGGGTGGAGATCCGGTGGTGTGAGTAAGCCACGTGTCATGGTCACCAAGGCCCGTAATGATGGTAATCCTGACGGATTTGAAACGAAGGGGCCCCCTTTTCTTTGAGGTCGGAACGGCGCGCCGCCTTCTGCGAGGGGATATAGGCGTTTGGGCGCTCTTCGACATTCCAGACTTTCTCCGTTTTTAGGGTCTAGTCTCCCTTCGAGTTTTTAGACTCCTTGATGCGTCGTGAGGGCACGACGGAAGAGCAGAGGCTTGCGGCGGCGTTCGCAGAGTTGGCCGAGGTGACGGCGGAGGCCATCCGGCAGCTCCCTCCTTTCCGGGCCTTCCCCTGACTCCTCGTCTAGCTACGCTGGACTTCTTTTTCACTTTTCTCCTCTTGTGCTCTCCCCCTGACATTTCTTTCACTCTACGGAGGCTGCTTGCTCTCTGTACGTTCCAAAGAGTTGGCAGGTTGGAAGAGAGGAGGCCTTCATAGGCGCTCCCTCTCCCCAGCCTCTGTCAACTTGGAAGGTAGCCTTCCCCACCGCAGTCCCTCTGTCACCTTTGTCATGGGCCACCCGAGCCAACTGGATCGACCACCTTTTATCCGAGCCAGTTTCTACGCGAGGCAGAGTTAGTGGCTAGACGCAAGGAGATCAAACCGAGTCGGCCGAGCGATGGCCTCTTGCAGTGGCGCCAGATGGATTTTTTTTGTTATACAATGTATTGGATTTGGCCTTTCTGATGTACCAACAATCGTTTGAATGAGAAGGAATTTTATTTCACTCAAATTGTTTGCACGACTTCAAAAGTAGAACTTGCGTAGTGTGGCTGCGTTCCACATCTGAGGGATGGGTTCCCCTTCCATTGTAGATAGCCGGTATGCTCCTTTCCCGAGTGTCTCGACCACTCGGTAGGGGCCTTCCTAGTTAGAGGATAGCTTGTCCGCCGCCTCTAGTGGTCGAGATGCTTCGACTTTCCAAAGGACGAAGTCTCCCAGTTGGAAGTGCCTGTCTCAGACTTTAGCGTTGTAGTATCGAACGAGGCGACGCTAGTATTCCGTCACTCGGATGCTGGCAATCTCTCGGAGTTCATCCGCTAGGTCGAGGTTCTCAAGCAATTTGTGCTCGTTTACCTCAGGGCGAGAAGCGGATGACTGGGAGGGAGGGATTGGCGATCTCCAACGGAATTACGGCCTCGGTGCCATATACCAACTGGAAAGGACTTTCATTGGTTGCCGTTCTGGGAGTCGTTCTGTGTGACCAAAGTACGCTAGGCAGTTCCTCGAGCCAGCTGCCCTTGGCCTTGCTGAGTCTGGTCTTTATGCCTTTTAAGATAGTCTTATTGGCATTCTCTACCAGCCCGTTGGCCTGAGGGTGGGCGACTGAGGTGAAGTGGTTACGAATACCTAGGTCGACACATTTGTCTCGAAAATAACGAGAGTCAAATTTCCGGCCGTTATCGCTCACTATCACCCGGGGGATGCCGTAACGACAAATGATCGACTTCCAGATGAAACTTCAGACGACTGTCACGGTGATCCTTGCCATGGCTTCGGCCTCAATCCACTTGGTAAAGTAGTCGATGGCGACGATGATAAACTTCTGCTGGGCCTGAGCCATGGGGAACGGCCCAAGAATGTCGATCCCCCACCGAGCGAAGGGATACGGCTCGGCTAGGGTGATGAGCTCCGTTGCCGGCTAATGGACTAAGTGGTCGAATCGCTGGCATCGGTCGCACTGTTGCACGTAGGCCGTGCAGTCACGCTGCAGAGTGGGCCACCAGTAACCCTGCCGTAGTAGGATCCGGGTGAGTGACTTTCCCCCTGAATGCGCTCTGCACAGGCCTTCATGAATCTCTTGGATAGCTCGGGTGGCTTCGTCAGGGCCGAGACACTTCAGGAGAGGACCGGAGAAAGATCTCCGGTAGAGAGTGTCATCTAGAATGACGAAGCGCCGGGCTTGGTACTTCAATCTGCAGACCTCTCGAGGGTTGGAAGGCTCTTGAGAGTGCTGGAGCCACGATAGATAGGGGGGGCGCCAGTCGCTCGGAATGGCCGAGTAAACAGCAAGGAGCTCCTAGTCAATGCTCGGGCGCTCTAGCTCTTCAAGGAGTACCGATCAGGTACCTTCGGGGTTGAGAGAAGAGGCTAGCCGAGAGAGGGCATCCACTCGGGAGTTTGCCTCCTGAGCTATTCGGACTACCTCGAATTTCTCAAACTGTTGGGCCAGGGCTCTGACCAGTTGGAGGTATTTGATAATTGGTGCCTCTCGAGCTTCGTACTCGCCGTTGACTTGTCTAGCGACCAGCTGGGAGTCAGTGTGGAGGTTGACTCACTCAGCCCCCAACCGTCGAGCCATGTGCGCTCCCGAGATAAGGGCCTCATACTCGGAAGCGTTGTTGGATGCTTGAAAGCTGAACTTCAAGGCGTATTGCAGTTCTGCTCCTTCGGGAGACTTCAGAAGGATTCTGGCACCACTCCTGACCGAGTTGGAAGACCCATGGACGAACAACTCCCAGGTCGGCCCGGGCGTGGATGGGGATCTTTCTTCAGTCGGGATGGTGCTTTCGGCGATGAAGTCGACGAGCGCTTGGCCTTTCACAGCTGAGCGCGGCCGATAGGATATATCGTAGGCCCCAAGCATGATGGCCTACTTGACGAGTCGTCCCGAGGCTTCAGGGTGGGTAAGGATCTTCTTCAATGGTTCGCTGGTTAGCACGGTGATGGGGTGCCCCTGGAAATAAGGCTGGAGGCGCTTGGCGGAGGTGACCAACGCTAGCACGAGTTTCTCGGTTGCGGGGTACCTCTTTTCAGCCTTGTTGAGTACCTTGCTGATGTAGTAGACCGACCTCTCGACTCCCGAGTCATTTCTGACTAGGACCGAGCTAACCGTAGATGGCGTGGCCGAGAGATAGAGCAGCAAGACTTCACCTAGAACGGGCTTGGAGAGCACCGGGGGCGAGGCCAAGAACTCCTTGAGCTCGACGAACGCTCTCTGGCATCCCTCGTCCCATGCGAACGTAGCAGATGCCAGTTTGGGCCCCCTCAACAGCTTGAAGAAGGGCAAGCATCGTTCGGTCGCACGAGACAGGAATCGGCTGAGAGCGATGACACGCCCAGTTAGGCGTTGGACGTCCTTGATGTAGGCTGGCGGGCGCATGTCCAGGATGACCTGGACTTTGTCTGGGTTGGCCTTGATCCCACGCTGAGTGACTAGGAAACCCAAGAACTTTTTGGATCTCACTCCGAAGGCACACTTGGCAGGATTGAGCTTCATGTTGTACCTCAGGAGGGTGTCGAAGGTCTCGGCGAGGTCGGTGAAGTGGTCTTCGGCCTTGGGAATCTTGACGAGCATGTCGTCAATGTAGGCCTCGACGTTTCGACCTAGCTGTCCTTCAAACATATGATTGACCAGCCTTTGGTACGTAGCTCCAGTGTTCTTCAACCTGAAAGGCATCCGGTTGTAGCAGTACACGTCGTAGTCGGTGATGAAGGCGGTCTTTTCGACATCTTCTGGATCCATTCTGATATGATGGTAACCCGAATAGGTGTCTAGGAAGCTGAGTATCTCATTGCCCGAGGTTGAGTCAACCAATTGGTCGATGCTCGGCAACGGATAACAGTCCTTAGGGGTGGCCTTATTCAGGTCGGTGAAATCCACGCACATCCGCCACTTGCCTGAAGCTTTCGGTACTAGGACGACGTTGGCTAGCCATGTCGGGTACATGACTGGTCTAAAAAGGCCAGTCTCTTGTCCCTTGGTGACCTGCGCCTTGATGATCGCCTGCTTCTCTGGTGCATGCTTCCTTCTGCGTTGCTGTACGGGCTTCACGGTAGGGTCGAGGCTGAGCTTGTGCATTACAGTCTCCTCTGGTATCCCAGGGAGTTGATCATCAGACCAAGCAAAAACTCGGATGTACTCAGAAAGGAACTTTTTATATTGCTGTTGAACCTCAGACGGTAGGTCAACTCCGATCTTTACTCCTAGGGTCGGGTCATCGTTTAGGAAAATCGCCAGCAATTCCCCACCAGGTTCGGTGGTTGTGGATTTACCCTCGACTCCCCAGGGGTCCTTGTCCTTCCCGTCCGGGCTTGTGGCCTCTACCGAGATATTGTAGCACCTTCTGGCCGTGGCCTGGTTACCTCGAACTTCCGTTTTTGGTAGGGAACTTCATTTTCTGGTGATAGGTAGACGGCATCGCTTTTATTCGGCTGAGGATTCCCCGGCCAAAGATGGCGTTGTATGCTATCATACCTTTAATCACTATGAAGTTGATGGGGGCATCTCTCACCCTTCATATTTTTTTACAACTTCGATTGCTTGCTAGCATAGCTCCATTGTGTTCGTCATATTTCTCTAAGTCGAGTCATGTAATTTTTATATTTTCTTTGAGTCATAATCATGTAATTTTCCTTTTATTTGAGTCTTGTACCTAGGTTATTGAGTCATTTCCCTAAGTTTAAGTCTCATTAGGCTAATGAGTTTGCTATTGGGCCCATTTCTTTGGGCTAGGCCCATGGGCGCCCCCCCTCCTTCGGTTATTTGTTAATGTGTTAAATGTCAGGGTCTTTTGTGAAAATGTGGGTTGCCTATATATAAGACCCCATTTCCCCCATTTGTAATCAATCAATGAGTCAATCAATCAATGAAATTTGAGTTTTCTAGTGTCCCCATTTTCCTTTTGGTGAGAAACCATTATTGGGTGAGAAGCCCTCTCTTTTTCCCCCCCTCTCTCTCCCTCCAAGGGGAATTCACCCCCCTCCTCTCTCTCCTCCCTTCCCAACCACCTCCACTCCCCACCTAACCCAATAAAGTATCTTCCCTTCCCCACAACCCTCATCAATACCCCACCCCTTCCCAATACCCCCTCCACCAATCCTCACCTCACCTCCCAACCCCCAACTACCCCTCCCACTTTCCCAAGCACCCTTCCCACTACCCCAAGCACCACTCCACCTCCCTAGGCCATTTGAATTCAAGTTTCTCCTTCCCTCCACAGCCCTAGGTCACCCAAGCCCCTCCCCCTTTGTTTAGGGTCGCCCCCCCCTCTCTCTCATCTCCACCATTCTTCCTTGCTCCCCTCCATCACCTCTCAGCCCTAGTTCGCAGTTAAAGACCTACAGAAGACCAGCAACTTGCAGTAGCGACTCTAACCACATCCCAAAAAGTTTGAAGACCCAAGAGCTATCCACGGAAGCATCTGTCTATCTTCTTCACAACGGAAGTGGTTTCATCTTCATCCGAGCTCTGTGCTGCCCGGGAGCTCCGTTCTCCCGCAACTGCGTAGAGCTACCCCTGCTGAGTACCAGAACCGAAGTAGAAGCTTCACCACGACAAACCTTGGAAGAATCAGTTTAAGTACAATTCTGAAAAGTTCTTCCTTGCCCTGTCTACTTTCAGAATCAAGAAGCGGAACTTCGATCGGCATTCGTGATCCAGTGTAATCAATTTTATCCCTCAGCTACGTGGGTCTGCTACCCACAGTCTCCATCGACCTGTCATCATTGTTCAGAGTCCCCTGGTCTCCTCCGGCATTTTTTGGCTTCTCCGTCAGTTTTTCTGCGAAGAGGACTCATCCACGGTTCCAACAACTCCAACGGTGCTTGATTCTGAGTTCAAGAGCTGTCGGCGCATCCTCTGCAACCTGCTATTGGAAACCAGGAGCTGCCAGTCTGAGACTCTGCCTCCTTGTTCGGGCCTCCACCCAGACCAGTATCGGCGATTGAAGAAATTAACAAAATTTGGACGACTTCCCCGGCCTCGTACGAAGATTTTCCAGGTTGTTTCGTCCCCAAAAAAATTCGGTAGCAGTTGCAGCAGTCAATTCTTCAGTCCCCTGTCAGCACTCACAGAACTGGATAGATTCGGCATCGGCTTCTTCTCTTGTGTTTTCATCGCTTTCTCCCCTCCCTGCTTGGCCGGCTGAAGGCCCCTCCCTGTTTTGAGGTAGTAATTGGGTGTATTCTTTGGTTTCCCTTCCCCAAGATCCCCCCCCCCTTGCATGGGGTGTAGTGCATGTCATTTAAAATTTCAGGTCGAAGCTTCTCCGGCGCGGCGTGCGGGTAAGCCCACGCTTCCTGGCTCGCCCTCGTCTCCGGCCTGGATTGTTGTCTTCACACTGATCAGGTGAGCCACTGCACACTCCTCTTTACTTAACTTCCCTTGCTTAATTAGTATCACATCTTAGTGCCGTCGGTGGTAAGTGGAGCGCCCGAACCCGAATTTTGCTTATGATTGAGTGACTACCGCGGGTGAGTTGCGAGAGAGCCATTAACACCCACGCCCTTGGCATGCTGGCCGCCTACGAGAGTGGGCATCTAAGACCTTTGAGAGGTCCAATCCAAAGCTAGCCAACCCCGGAGCAGCTAGGGCCCGTCCCAGACCCTCACCACTATCACCAGTTTGCCTACAGGCACGAGAGTCCGCCCGAGTGAAGTCACCGGTTCGCACGTTGGTTGCTTGCTAGGTCCAAGGGTCATTTGATTGTGTGACTATCACCCCAAGGTGGTGTCACATCAAGTGGTATCAGAGCAAGTTCACAACTTGTCTCTATCAAGTTGGTCCTAGGCCATGTTTATGCATTTAGAGTCCTCGGTTGCATCTCCCATGTCCACTAGAATGGCCACTTCATACCCGTCATATCCATCCCCATCAACTTTCTCAAAAAGCCCAGATCCTCATGGAAGCTCCATTACCAACAAAGTGGGTAGCAACACCTCTATCATAGAAGCCCTACCTAATGTCCTTAACCGGCTTGAAGATATCATGTCTCGACTCGACCGACTTGAAGGAAATAGCCGTACACCAAGAGTGAATGAGAGTGACCTTTGGGAAAATCTAGAAACCATATTTTTAGAACACTTGAAAATCAAAACCCCCGCCTTTGATGGATCCAACAGCCCATGCCTTTACCTAGATTGGGAGATTTCCCTAGACCAATTCCTTAAAGGTTGCCCCTTGAACGAAGGAAGGAGAATGAGGCTAGCCAAGGCACACCTCTCCAAACAAGCTAAAACTCATTGGTTAGTTGTGGAAGGTTTGAGAAGGATCCGTAGGGAGGCTCCAATTAGCACTTGGGATGAGATGAAGACTGAGCTTAGAAAAACCTACAGTCTCCAACCCTCTCCCTCCTACTCAAATCACCAAAGTCCAAGGAGCACTTCAACTCCATCATCCCCACTCAGTCAATCCAAGACCCCAATCACCCATTCCCCACCACTTCCCATCTCTCCTACCCCAACCACTACATTTACACCCCACCTCCAAGTCCACACCACAATCATAGGTCCCCATACCCAATTGGGCCCACCCATGACCAACTCTCCACCTAGGCCCATGGTAACCCCCACCACTACCTCTCCATCACCCCCAAAAGGGACACTCCTCCCAAAACCAATCAACCCAAACCCCTTCAACCCACCCATCTTCCTCTCCCTACCCCGATCCAACTCCCACCAAAGCCTCCACTACTACCCTTACCTATCCTAACCCAAGTTACCCACTACCTACCACCCCGGATACACCATGCCCCAATCATCACCACACCCTCAAAAGCTCCTCTCACCTCCTTGGAAGAAGAACCCATACCCAACCCCATAGTGGTGAACACTCCAAACCCACTCTCCACATTGGAGGAAACCCAAGTCCAAATTGAAGAAGAAATAACACACGAGGGTCTTCACCTTACATCACCATCTCTAGTTAAAGTCAATCTCATCTTAGGGGAACCCCTTGTTAGTTGGCTAAAGAAGAGCCCAATAAGAGAGATCACGGCCCACGATTTCTTACCCATGAAGGAAAACCATCCCATAGTGCCCATCTCCTCTTATCACACCACAATCCAAGCATCTTATCAAGTAGAGACCTTAGAGGATTTTCTTAGAGGCTTAGCATGGCAAATTGAGTTCACTAGCATGTTGACCCCTATGGCCGAACAAACTAGGAGCATTGGCCTCCTACACCTATGCATCGGGTCAATCACCTCGGTCTATACCATTGGTTGCTACACTAGCGACCTCCTTTTCCTTCTCCCTATAGTAGAAGAACACATCTCGATCCACTCTTCTACCATTGAGATCCCAAATACTTTGATCGGCCAACCCACTAGAAACTTTGGCCCAATTACCTTGGAGGAGGATGACTCACAATTTGGGAACCTTGAAGACATAGAGTGCGTCCCTCTAGGAAGACCTTTCCACGACCCCTTTTATCCCTTCCTATGGGAGTCTAGTTCCCCATGTGACCCACCCACCTTATCCACCACCCACCATTCCCTATCCCAACCCACCATGTTAGACCTAATTCACCCCATCCTAGACCCGGGTTACACCTTGGAAACCATGACCTTGGGCCACATACCCCTAGGTAATAAGGTTGTGCCCCACCCCATGATGACCACCTTCTTAGATCCATTCGATCATTTCCAATGGCAGTTAAAGGGTTGTCCCACACCTCTACACTTGAAAGTCACCTTTAGGAAAAACATGCATGTGTCTAGACTTACCACACCACTTTGCTTGAACACTATGTTGGGTCCATACATTCATATCACCCACATGACAAGTGGAAAGGATGAGTGGTCCATATTTGGATGTAATGGGCCACCGTCATTCATCATAAGTCTTAAACATGTTAGGAGCATTCACGGATGTCCAGGTCTCCCGGCACTCATCACACCCACGCATGAAAGGGACACCTATGGATGCCCCGGCCCTCCCTCACTTCACATTGGTCATACACATGTCAAAGGCATCTACGGATGTCCGGGTCCTCTGATATTTACCACCAGTTTGCATGACAGGGCCACCTACAGGTGCCCCAGCCCACCTAGGTTGACCGAAGTCTACACTCTGTCATTACATGATAGGTCTACTTTTGGTTGCCCAGGTCCCCCTTTGCATACCACACACTTCCCACCCACACCACACTGTAGCTCAAGGCATACTCATTCAAGCAAACATCTAGCAATGGGCGGTGAGGATCGTAATGAGCGGGCAAAAACTCACGAGTGGCACTTTGAATTCCAAGAAGGCGACCTCATGATAGTGGCTTTGGAAAGGCTCTACCATAGGGCCACCTCCAAATCGAGGGCACGAGGACTTGGACCTTCCATGTTCCAAGTGGCTTTGGCAACCTGGCTTACGGGTTGGATTTACTCATGGGATTTTGGGATATACCTCACTTTTCACGTAACGGATCTACCACCCTCTAAGGGCACCGCGGTAGATCCTAGTGAGCACCTTGAGCCTACCCCCATCTTTGTGAGCGACACCCTCAGAGAGCTTCCACATAACAGCTTGAGAGTCCGACGTGCGCACACGGAGGTAATACTGGGCAAGCAAGGTACTATCATTGGCAAGAGGGTGTGTCCAAGCCACCTTGAAAAGTTGAAGCGCCGTCCCCTGGTTGTGAACGCGAGGTTGAGTTTGGAGGTTGTAGCTTGCCCGGAGTTGCGTTGGAGGACCTCTTCCCCTACGGACTCATACTCGATAGAGTCAAGTTCTTCGCACCCCGGGGGTATGATGGGGGCATCTCTCGCCCTTCATATTTTTTTACAACTTCGATTTCTTGCTAGCATAGCTCCATTGTGTCCGTCATATTTCTCTAAGTTGAGCCATGTAATTTTCATATTTTCTTTGAGTCATAATCATGTAATTTTCCTTTTATTTGAGTCTTGTACCTAGGTTAATGAGTCATTTCCCTAAGTTTAATTCTCATTAGGCTAATGAGTTTGCTATTGGGCCCATTTCTTTGGGATAGGCCCATGGGCGCCCCCCCTCCTTCGGTTATTTGTTAGTGTATTAAATGTCAGGGTCTTTTGTGAAAATGTGGGTTGCCTATATATAGGACCCCATTTCCCCCATTTGTAATCAATCAATGAGTCAATCAATCAATGAAATTTGAGTTTTCTAGTGTCCCCATTTTCCTTTTGGTGAGAAACCATTATTGGGTGAGAAGCCCTCTCTTTTTCCCCCCCTCTCTCTTCTCTCTCTCTCCCTCCAAGGGGAATTCGCCCCCCTCCTCTCTCTCCTCCCTTCCCAACCACCTCCACTCCCCACCTAACCCAATAAAGTCTCTTCCCTTCCCCACAACCCTCATCAATACCCCACCCCTTCCCAATACCCCCTCCACCAATCCTCACCTCACCTCCAAACCCCCAACTACCCCTCCCACTTTCCCAAGCTCCCTTCCCACTACCCCAAGCACCACTCCACCTCCCTAGGCCATTTGAATTCAAGTTTCTCCTTCCCTCGACAGCCCTAGGTCGCCCAAGCCCCTCCCCCTTTGGTTAGGGTCGCCCCCCCCTCTCTCTCATCTCCACCATTCTTCCTTGCTCCCCTCCATCACCTCTCAACCCTAGTTTGTAGTTGAAGATTTACAGAAGACCAGCAACTTGCAGCAGCGACTCCGACCACATCCCAGCGAGTTTGAAGACCCAAGAGCTATCCACGGAAGCATCTTCCTATCTTCTTCGCAACGGAAGTGGTTTCATCTTCATCCAAGCTGTGTGCTGCCCGGGAGCTCCATTCTCCCGCAACTGCACAGAGCTGCCCCAGCAGAGTACCAGAACCGGAGTAGAAGCTTCACCACGTTGAACCTTGGAAGAATCAGTTCAAGAGCTCTTCTGAAAAGTTCTTCCTCGCCCTGTCTACTTTCAGAATCAAGAAGTGGAATTCGATCGGCGTTCTTCGTCCAGAGTTATCAATTTTCTCCCTCAGCTACGCGGGTCTGCTACCCACAGTCTGCACCGACCTGTCATCTTTGTTCAGAGTGCCCTGGTCTCCTCTGGCATTTTTTGGCTTCCTCGTCAGTTTTTCTACGAAGAGGACTCATCCACGGTTCCAACGACTCCGACGGTGCTTGATTCTGAATTCGGGAGCTGTCGGGGCATCCTCTTCAACCTGCTATTGGAAACCAGGAGCTGCCAGTCCGAGACTCTGCCTCCCTATTCGGGCCTCCACCCAGACCAGCATCGGCGACAGAAGAAATTAACAAAATTTGGACGACTTTCTCGGCCTCCTACGAAGATTTTCCAGGTGGTTTCGTCCCCAAAAAAAATCGGTTGCAGTTGCAGCAGTCAATTCTTCAGTCCCCTATCAGCACTCACAGAACTGGACAGATTCGGCATCGGCTTCTTCTCTTGTGTTTTCATCGCTTTCTCCCCTCCCCGCTTGGCAAACTGAAGGCCCCTCCCTGTGTGGAGGTAGTAATTGGGTCTATTCTTTGGTTTCCCTTCCCCAAGATCCCCCCCCTCTTGCATGGGGTGTAGTGCATGTCATTTAAAATTTCAGGTCGAAGCTTCTCCGACGCGGCGTGCGGGTAAGCCCACGCTTCCTCGCTCGCCCTCGTCTCCGACCGGGATCGGTGTCTTCACACCGATCAGGTGAGCCACTGCACACTCCTCTTTGCTTAAATTCCCTTGCTTAATTAGTATCGCATCTTAGTGCCGTCGGTGGTAAGTGGAGCGCCCGAACCTGAATTTTGCTTATGATTGAGTGACTACCGCGGGTGAGTTGCGAGAGAGGCATTAACACCCACGCCCTCGGCGTGCTAGCCGCCTACAAGAGTGGGCATCCTAAGACCTTTGAGAGGTCCAATCCAAAGCTAGCCAACCCCGGAGCAGCTAGGGCCCATCCCGGACCCTCACCACTATCACCGGTTTGCCTACGGGCACGAGAGTGCGCTTAGCGGGTGAGTCCGCCCGAGTGAAGTCACCGGTTCGCGCGTTGGTTGCTTGCTAGGTCCAAGGGTCATTTGATTGTGTGACTATCACCTCAAGGTGGTGTCACATCAAGTGGTATCAGAGCAAGTTCACAGCTTGTCTCTATCAAGTTGGTCCTAGGCCATGTTTTTGCATTTAAAGTCCTCGGTTGCATCTCCCATGTCCACTAGAATGGCCACTTCATACCCGTCATATCCATCCCCATCAACTTTGCCAAAAAGCCCAGATCTTCATGGAAGCTCCATTACCAACAAAGTGGGTAGCAACACCTCTATCATAGAAGCCCTACCTAATGTCCTTAATCGGCTTGAAGATATCATGTCTCGACTCGACCGACTTGAAGGAAATAGCCGTACACCAAGAGTGAATGAGAGTGACCTTTGGGAAAATCTAGAAACCATATTTTTAGAACACTTGAAAATCAAAACCCCCGCCTTTGATGGATCCAACAGCCCATGCCTTTACCTAGATTGGGAGATTTCCCTAGACCAATTCCTTAAAGGTTGCCCCTTGAACGAAGGAAGGAGAATGAGGCTAGCCAAGGCACACCTCTCCAAACAAGCTAAAACTCATTGGTTAGTTGTGGAAGGTTTGAGAAGGATACGTAGGGAGGCTCCAATTAGCACTTGGGATGAGATGAAGACCGAGCTTAGAAAAACCTACAGTCTCCAACCCTCTCCCTCCTACTCAAATCACCAAAGTCCAAGGAGCACTTCAACTCCATCATCCCCACTCAGTCAATCCAAGACCCCAATCACCCATTCCCCACCACTTCCCATCTCTCCTACCCCAACCACTACATTTACACCCCACCTCCAAGTCCACACCACAATCATAGGTCCCCATACCCAATTGGGCCCCATGACCAACTCTCCACCTAGGCCCATGGTAACCCCCACCACTACCTCTCCATCACCACCAAAAGGGGACACTCCTCCCAAAACCAATCAACCCAAACCCCTTCAACCCACCCATCTTCCTCTCCCTACCCCGATCCAACTCCCACCAAAGCCTCCACTACTACCCTTACCTATCCTAACCCAAGTTTCCCACTACCTACCACCCCGGATACACCATGCCCCAATCATCACCACACCCTCAAAAGCCCCTCTCACCTCCTTGGAAGAAGAACCCATACCCCACCCCATAGTGGTAAAGATTCCAAACCCACTCTCCACCTTGGAGGAAACCCAAGTCCAAATTGAAGAAGAAATAACACACGAGGGTCTTCACCTTACATCACCATCTCTAGTTGGAGTCAATCTCATCTTAGGGGAACCCCTTGTTAGTTGGCTAAAGAAGAGCCCAATAAGAGAGATCACGGCCCACGATTTCCCACCCATGAAGGAAAACCATCCCATAGTGCCCATCTCCTCTTATCACACCACAATCCAAGCATCTTATCAAGTACAAACCTTAGAGAATTTTCTTAGAGGCTTAGCATGGCAAATTACGTTCACTAGCATGTTGACCCCTATGGCCGAACAAACTTGGAGCCTTGGCCTCCTACACCTATGCATCGGGTCAATCACCTCGGTCTATACCATTGGTTGCTACACTAGCGACCTCCTTTTCCTTCTCCCTATGGTAGAAGAACCCATCTCGATTTACTCCCCTACCATTGAGATCCCAAATACTTTGATCGGCCAACCCACTAGAAACTTTGGCCCAATTACCTTGGAGGAGGATGACTCACAATTTGGGAACCTTGAAGACATAGAGTGCGTCCCTCTAGGAAGACCTTTCCACGACCCCTTTTATCCCTTCCTATGGGAGTCTAGTTCCCCATGTGACCCACCCACCTTATCCACCACCCACCATTCCCTATCCCAACCCACCATGTTAGACCTAATTCACCCCATCCTAGACCCGGGTTACACCTTGGAAACCATGACCTTGGGCCACATACCCCTAGGTAATAAGGTTGTGCCCCACCCCATGATGACCACCTTCTTAGATCCATTCGATCATTTCCAATGGCAGTTAAGGGTTGTCCCACACCTCTACACATGAAAGTCACCTTTAGGAAAAACATGCATGTGTCTAGACTTACCACACCACTTGGCATGAACACTGTGTTGGGTACATTCATTCATATCACCCACATGACAAGTGGAAAGGATGAGTGGTCCATATTCGGATGTAATGGGCCACCGTCATTCATCATAAGTCTTAAACATGTTAGGAGCATTCACGGATGTCCAGGTCCCCCGGCACTCATCACACCCACGCATGAAAGGGACACCTATGGATGCCCCGGCCCTCCCTCACTTCACATTGGTCATACACATGTCAAAGGCATCTACGGATGTCCGGGTCCTCTGATATTTACCACCAGTTTGCATGATAGAGCCACCTACAGGTGCCCTAGCCCACCTAGGTTGACCGAAGTCTACACTCCGTCATTACATGATAGGTCTACTTTTGGTTGCCCCGGTCCCCCTTTGCATACCACACACTTCCCACCCACACCACACCGTAGCTCAAGGCATACGCATTCAAGCAAGCATCTAGCAATGGGCGGTGAGGATCGTAATGAGCGGGCAAAAACTCACGAGTGGCACTTTCAATTCCAAGAAGGCAACCTCATGATAGTGGCTTTGGAATGGCTCTACCTTAGGGCCACCTTCAAATCGTGGGCACGAGGACTTGGACCTTCCATGTTCCAAGTGGCTTTGGCAACCTGGCTTACGGGTTGGATTTACTCATGGGATTTTGGGATATACCTCACTTTTCACGTAACAGATCTAGCACCCTCTAAGGGCACCGCGGTAGATCCTAGTGAGCACCTTGAGCCTACCCCCATCTTTGTGAGCGACACCCTCGGAGAGCTTCCACATAATAGCTTGACAGTCCGACGTGCGCACACGGAGGTAATACTGGGCAAGCAAGGTACTATCATCGGCAAGAGGGTGTGTCCAAGCCACCTTGAGAAGTTGAAGCGCCGTCCCCTGGTTGTGAACGCGAGGTTCAGTTTGGAGGTTGTAGCTTGCCCGAAGTTGCGTTGGAGGACCTCTTCCCCGACGAACTCATACTCGACAGAGTCGAGTTCTTCGCACCCCGGGGGTATGATGGGGGCATCTCTCGCCCTTCATATTTTTTTACAACTTCGATTGCTTGCTAGCATAGCTCCATTGTGTCCGTCATATTTCTCTAAGTCGAGTCATGTAATTTTCATATTTTCTTTGAGTCATAATCATATAATTTTCCTTTTATTTGAGTCTTGTACCTAGGTTATTGAGTCATTTCCCTAAGTTTAAGTCTCATTAGGCTAATGAGTTTGCTATTGGGCCCATTTCTTTGGGCTAGGCCCATGGGCACCCCCCCCCTCCTTCGGTTATTTGTTAGTGTGTTAAATGTCAGGGTCTTTTGTGAAAATGTGGGTTGCCTATATATAGGATCCCGTTTCCCCCATTTGTAATCAATCAATGAGTCAATCAATCAATGAAATTTGAGTTTTCTAGTGTCCCCATTTTCCTTTTGGTGAGAAACCATTATTGGGTGAGAAGCCCTCTCTTTTTCCCCCCCTCTCTCTTCTCTCTCTCTCCCTCCAAGGGGAATTCGCCCCCCTCCTCTCTCTCCTCCCTTCCTAACCACCTCCACTCCCCACCTAACCCAATAAAGTCTCTTCCCTTCCCCACAACCCTCATCAATACCCCACCCCTTCCCAATACCCCCTCCACCAATCCTCACCGCACCTCCCAACCCCCAACTACCCCTCCCACTTTCCCAAGCACCCTTCCCACTACCCCAAGCACCACTCCACCTCCCTAGGCCATTTGAATTCAAGTTTCTCCTTCCCTCTACAGCCCTAGGTCGCCCAAGCCCCTCCCCCTTTGGTTAGGGTCGCCCCCCCCTCTCTCTCTCATCTCCACCATTCTTCCTTGCTCCCCTCCATCACCTCTCAGCCCTAGTTCGCAGTTGAAGACCTACAGAAGACCAGAAACTTGCAGCAGCGACTCCGACCACATCCCAGTGAGTTTGAAGACCCAAGAGCTATCCACGGAAGCATGTTCCTGTCTTCTTCGCAACGGAAGTGGTTTCATCTTCATCCGAGCTGTGTGCTGCCCGGGATCTCCGTTCTCTCGCAACTACACAGAGTTGCCCCTGCTGAGTACCAGAACCGGAGTAGAAGCTTCACCACAATGAACCTTGGAAGAATCAGTTCAAGAGCTCTTCCAAAAAGTTCTTCCTCGCCCTGTCTACTTTCAGAATCAAGAAGCGGAACTTCGATCGGCATTCGTGGTCTAGAGTTATCTGTTTTCTCCCTCAGCTACGCGGGTCTGCTACCCACAGTCTACACCGACCTGTCATCATTGTTCAGAATCCCCTGGTCTCCTCCGACATTTTTTGGCTTCTCGTTAGTTTTTCTACGAAGAGGACTCATCCACGGTTCCAACGACTCCAACGGTGCTTGATTCCGAATTCGGGAGCTGTCGGGGCATCCTCTTCAACCTGCTGTTGGAAACCAGGAGCTGCAAGTCTGAGACTCTGCCTCCTTGTTCGGGCCTTCACCCAGACTAGCATCGGCGACAGAAGAAATTAACAAAATTTGGACGAATTTCTCGGCCTGTTACAAAGATTTTTCAGGTCGTTTCGTCCCCAAAAAAATTCGGTAGCAGTTGCAGCAGTCAATTCTTCAGTCCCCTGTCAGCACTCACAGAACTGGACAGATTTGGCATCGGCTTCTTCTCTTGTGTTTTCATCGCTTTCTCCCCTCCCCGCTTGGCAGGCTGAAGGCCCCTCCCTGTGTGGAGGTAGTAATTGTGTGTATTCTTTGGTTTCCCTTCCCCAAGATCCCCCCCCCCCTGCATGGGGTGTAGTGCATGTCATTTAAAATTTCAGGTCGAAGCTTCTCCGGCGCGGCGTGCGGGTAAGCCCACGCTTCCTCGCTCGCCCTCATCTCCGGCCGGGATCGGTGTCTTCACACCGATCAGGTGAGCCACTGCACACTCCTCTTTGCTTAAATTCCCATGCTTAATTAGTATCACATCTTAGTGCCGTCGGTGGTCAGTGGAGTGCCCGAACCCGAATTTTGCTTATGATTGAGTGGCTACCGTGGGTGAGTTGTGAGAGAGCCATTAACACCCACGCCCTCGGCGTGCTGGCCGCCTACGAGAGTGGGCATCCTAAGACCTTTGAGAGGTCCAATCCAAAGCTAGCCAACCCCGGAGCAGCTAGGGCCCATCCCGGACCCTCACCACTATCACCAGTTTGCCTACGGGCACGAGAGTGCACTTAGCGGGTGAGTCCGCCCGAGTGAAGTCACCGGTTCGCGCGTTGGTTGCTTGCTAGGTCCAAGGGTCATTTGATTGTGTGACTATCACCCCAAGGTGGTGTCACATCAGAAGTCCACCATGACCGTAACGGTTTTGGGTGGGGTGCCGAGGGTAACCAACAGGCTTAGGGCTCCCTCGGGATAGGTGGCCTGGCCATTGAACCTGCAGAGAGGGGTTCGGATCGGGCGGAGCTTAGATGGATCATCTCCCATCTTAAGGAAACAATCATAAGACAGTACATCAGGGGCACTCCCATTGTCGACTAGGATCATATCTACGTTACAAGGGTTTATTGTAGATGAAATCACGAGGGCATCATCATGCCGGGTGCTCAGCCCTTCTAGGTCTCGGTCTGAGAAGACTATGACCTGGGGCTCACTCGGCGCGGCCTTTGGAGGCTCTATGGCTCGTCTCGCCCACTCGGCATGACGCTTCCTTCCTCGGCTACTGTCACCCCCTGATGTTGCTCCTCCGGAGATGTCGTTGATGTGGACCCCTCGGGGGGGCATTGTTGATCTCCTCTGGGGCGCCTCGGTCCTCCTTGCGCTTGGCTACGAACCGAGCTTGGTGCCCCTGACGGATGAGGCGCTCGATCTCGTCCTGGAGCTGGTGGCAGTCGCCGGTATGGTGTCTTTGATCGCTGTGGAACAAGTAGTGCTTGTCGCGATTACGGTTCTTTGATCTCATCGGCTCGGGTTGGTAGAGGAGGCCCGAGTCCTTGATGCCTTCGTAGATCTCGTTGACCGGCACGGCTAGTGGGGTGTACCGCTCGTACTTCCATGATGGTTCCTTGCGTTCCCCATCCGGGTTCAGCATTTTCCCCGAACCTGAGCTTGGCTCGGAAGCCCGCTTCTTGTCCCCCTCCCGACCAGAGCCGGTTGCGTCTCGGCAGGCGTTGAGCACCTCTTCGCACTCGGTGTGGTGCAACGCCAGAGTCACTAGCTCGGCAAGGGCCGAGGGAGTGTGGAGGACAAGTTCGTTGCGGAGATTCTCATCCCGGGTGCCCCTAGTCAGCGCGGTTATGGCTGAGGCCACATCTAGGCAAGGAATCCTCAGAGCTTCCGACTTAAATTGGTGAATATAGGTCCGGAGTTTTTCCCCTTGCGCCTGTTTAAGGGCTAGGAGCCCCGCTACCGACCTTGGGGGGCACTTCCGGTGAAACTCTCCTTGAAGACTCGCCCAAATTGCTTGAAATCTCAGATGGATCCGGGGGCGAGGGCCCGGAACCAAGCTTAAGCGCCTTGGACCAGGGTGGTCATGAAGGCTCGGCATTTGATGGCGTCGGACGCTCCGTGCAGAGTCATCAGAGCATCGAAGCTGTCGTAGTGATCGACCGGGTAGCCCTGGCCGTCGTAGAGCTTGAAGGTTGGGATGGAGGTTCTGGGAGACACCTCTGCCTTCAAGATATACTCGGAGAAAGGGGATTTCTCCTCATCCTCTGGGGGATAGGCCTTCTGTAGGGCGTGCAAGTCGCGTTCTTGTTCTGCGAAGCGTCTCTCAAACTCTCGCATTCAGAGAGATAACTCCGACTACTATTGTGGCGCGAGGCTGGGGGGAATGTCTTGGCGATCCTCAGGAACATCGGTCTCCAGGTTCGACGGCGTGCCCCAGGTTTTCCCCGCCTCGGTGTGGAGGAAGCCTCTTGCTCCGGTGGTGGAGCTTGCGAGGGTCCTCCCGTCCTGTTACGGATAATCTGCGGGCTGCGGATAGTGAAGCGGCCTCCGGCAGTGTGTTGGGATGCATTCTCGCGGGGGGGGCTCCTCGACGGGGCGCGTGACCTTCCATCCCTGTCCGCCTGGGTCCTCATGAGTTCCATGAGGACATCCAGTTTTGCGTTGAGGGCTTGGAAGGCGTCGGCACCACCGCTGAGCGGTAGCCCCATTGCCGCAGGGGGGTGGTGGTTCGCTGGCGGGGGCGCTGACGTTGGAGGGGGGGTTCTGTGAGGCCCGAGAGGGGCCGTCCCCAGCCGCTACCATGGCCTTTCCCCTGTCGCCAGTGGACCTCCTCCCTGAGCTCCTTCGCACCATGCTGGCTCTTTGTTCGTTTCCCATAGACGGCGCCAGATGAAGAGGCGTGATCTCGAGCGGGTCCTGAGCAGGCAGAAGATCACCGGATTGTGAACTGCAAGAAAGGGAAACGGATCAGGGGGCCCAGGGATGAGTCCCAGGGCAAACCCTCCGATGCTTAAGTCAGTAAAGCTATGGTGGGAGCAATATAGGTAGGAAGTAGCTTCTGCGCGAGATCCCTCTCCACCAGAAGGGTGAAGTGGTTCCTACTCAGGGGTTTGGGCGTGAGGTTGCCCTTACCTTTCGCCGAGGGTATCCCTTGGTTAAATAGTGCGGCACCTTTCAGAGTCCTGTAAGTCGAGGGGTTTCAGGTGGGAGGTACATCCTCATTGTGGGCTTTTACTGCCTCATCGTGGGAGCATTATCACCTTTGGGAGCTGGAGTCCCTTACCCTTATAAATTCCTACTCACAGAGGACTCTTAACGGCTGCATGATAAGCAATCGACGGTCGACCATTTCGAGCTTAGGGGGGGCCAGCCGTATCCGGGCGATGGGCCTAGCTCGGACGGAGATGGGTCGGAACGATCGTGTGCGCCTCCCTATATCCTGGCTGAGGATAGATCGGGCGTAGATCATTCTGATGACCTGACCGTGGCTCGGGCCTTCCGAGCCTGAGGGCCACCTAGGAAGGTTGGGTCCCCGAGCGATCTTTTATTGGGCTTTTAGTCCGGAGTGGGCCCTGTGGGCTATCACTCGGGCGAGCATGGCCTTGTTTGGTCCTGATGGGCCTAGTTCGACTGCTCTTTGTCTGGGCTGTAGAAATCCCCCTCTCCAGAGACCATAAAGAGCCATCCCGGAAGTACGAGCGGTATACCCCCCTTACCACCCCCGTCTACGAGATTTATGAAGACATCAAAGGCTCGGGTCTCCTCCGCCAGCCCGAGCCTATGAAGGCCAAGCATCACAATCTCTGTAAGCATTGTCTGTTCCACGGCAATCACGGGCATCACACCAGCGATTGCCATCAACTTCAAGATGAAATCGAGCGCCTCATTTGCCAGGGACACTTATCCCGATACGTGTCCGGGTAGAAGAAAGACCGAGGTTCCCCCGAAGACATCGATAATGCCCCCCGTGGAGTCGACATCAATGTCATCACGGGCGGCGTGGCATCAGGTGGAGATAGCAGCTGAGGAGGAAAGCGTCACACCGAGCGTGCGAGCCGAACCGCTGTTGAGCATTCTATGGCCCCGCAGGTGAGCAAACCACATGCCCTGGTATTCTCCGGTCAGGACCTAGAAGGGTTAACCACCCCACATGATGACGCTCTCATTGTATCGGCTACAATAAACCATTAGTCGACAATGGTAGTGCCCCTGATGTATTATCCTATAAATGTTTCCTCAAGATGGGAGAGAATCCATCTAAACTCTGCCCGATCCGAACTCCCCTCTGTGGGTTCAACGGCTAGGCAACTTATCCCGAGGGAGGCATGAGCCTGCCAGTTACTATCGGCAACCCACCCAAAATCGTTACGGTTATGGTAAACTTCATCATGATTAAGGGGCTGATAGTATATAACGCCATCTTCGGACGAGGTATCCTCAGCCAACTGAAAGCGGTGCCCTCTACCTTTCGCCAAAAAATGAAGTTCCCTACCAAATATGGCGTGGGGGAGGTCCGGGGTAACTAGCCATTAGCTAGACGGTGCTATATAATCTCGGTCGAAGCCATGAGGCCGGAAGGAAAGAGCAAAGAAATAAAGGGAGCCGAAGAGTGATCAACAACATCCGAGCCGGGTGGCGAGTTGTTAACGGTCTTTCTCAATGGTGACCCGACTCTAGGAGTCAAGAACGAAGCCGATCTACCACTTGAGGAACAAGAAAAATATAAGGATATCCTTGTCCAGTACATCCAAGTCTTTGCATGGTCTGATGAGCACCTTCCCGAGATCCCGGGAGACGTGGTAACAGACAAGCTCAACCTCGACCCAACGGTGAAGCATGTCCAGGAACGTAGGAGAAAGCACGACCTGGAGAAGCAAGCGGTCATCAAAGAGGAAGTCACCAAGGGGCAGAAGACTAGCCTTTTTCGTTTGGCCCTGTACCCTATGTGGCTCGCCAACGTCGATCTAGTACCGAAGGCTTCGGGAAAATGGTGAATGTGTTGGCTTGAAATTCAGCTTCCAGGCATCCAACAACGCCTCCGAGTATGAAGCCCTCATCATAGGGGCCAGGATGGCTCGACGATTGGAAGTCGAGCGAGTCAGAATCCACACCGACTCCCAACTGGTCGCTAGCCAGGTTAACGGTGATTTCAAAGCTCGGGAAAGACAAATGGTCAAGTACCTCCAGGTGGTCAAAAGGATGGCCCAACTCATCGAGAGCTTTGAGGTAGTCTGACTTACCCAGGAGGAAAACTCTCGAGCGGATGCCCTCTCTCGCCTGGCCTCCTTGCTCGACCCCGAAGGTACACGATCGGTCTTCCTCGAAGAGCTCAAGCGACCGAGCATCGAGCCTGAGCTTATGATTGTTGACCCAGCATCCCCGAGCGACTGGCGGACTCCTTACATATCCTGGCTCCAGGATTCTCAAGAGCCCACAGACCCTCGGGAGACTCGGAAGCTCAAGTAACAAGCTTGGCATTTCATCATGCTAGATGAGGCCTTGTACCGCAGATCTTTCTCCGGCCCCTCCTCAAATGCATCAGCACCAATGAAGCCAGCCGAGCTATTCAAGAAGTACACGAAGGCATCTGCGGCGCGCACTAGGGAGGAAGATCGCTAACCAGGATCTTCCTTCGGCAGGGTTACTAGTGGCCCACTCTCTAGCGCAACTGCACGACCTATGCGTAGAAGAGCGACCGAGGTCAGCGCTTTGACCATCTAATCCACCAACCCGCCACAGAGCTCGTCACCCTTTCCGAGCCATACCCCTTCCCTCGGTGGGGAATCGATATTCTCGGGCCATTTCTTACGGCTCAGGCTCAGAAGAAGTACGTCATCATCGCCATCAACTACTTCACCAAATGGATCGAGGCTGAAGCCACCACAAGGATCACCGAGTCAGTCATATGAAGTTTTGTTTGGAAGTCGATCATTTGTGGATACGGTGTCCCCTGAGTGATCGTGAGCGATAATGTTTGACAATTTGATTCTCATTATTTCAGAGATAGATGTGCCAACCTAAACATTCGCAACCACTTCACTTCGGTAGCCCACCCTCAGGTCAACGGACTGTTCGAGAATGCCAACAAAACTATCTTGAAAGGCATCAAAACCAGGCTCGACAAGGCCAAGGGCAGCTGGCTCGAGGAATTACCAAGCGTACTATGGTCGAACCGAACTACTCCAAGAATGGCCACTTGTGAAACACCTTTTCATCTGGCATATGGCACACAAGTCATGATTCTGTTAGAGGTCGGCAATCCCTCTCTCCGAGTCGTCCACTTCAAACCCAAGGTAAACGAGCAGAAACTGCAAGAAAACCTCGACTTAGCGGACGAGATCTGAGAGATTGCAAAGATCCTAGCAATGGAGTACCAACGGCGCATCACTCGATACTAAAACTCTAGAGTCCGAGATAGACACTTCCAGCTAGGGGATTTCGTCCTAAGAAAGGTCGAAGCCTCTCGACCACTGGAGGTGGTGGGGAAGCTAGCCCCTATCTGGGAAGGCCCCTATCGAGTGGTCAAGATGCTTGGGAAAGAAGCATACCGACTGTCCACCATGGAAGGAACACTCATCCCTCGGACATGGAATGCGGCAAATCTTCACAAGTTCTATTTTTGATCATCTGGCAAGCACACATATGCAAGCAAAGTAGAATAAACAATATTCTTCTCTTTTCATTAAACTCTGATGTACATCAAGTAGGCCGCAGCCAATACAATATGCATTTACAACACAAAAATTACATCCACGAGTACTATGACGCGAGCAGATCGCTCGACCGACTAGGCAAGCACTCCTATGTCCAGCCACTGACTATGCCTAGTGTAGAAACTGGCTCGAATAAGGGATAGCCGGCCCCGTCGGCTTGAGGAGCTCGGATAAAAGAGGAGAAGAGGAAGGAATACAAGTGAAGGCCTCCTCTCTGCCAACTCTTTGGAAGGAAGATAGTGCAGGCACCCTCCGAAGAGTGAAAGAGGAGGAAAAAAATAAAACGATAGAGATGGACGAGATGGGAGGGAGAGGTCAAGAAAGGAGGGAGCTTAATGAGCTCCCCCTGCCCCTTGGGATGGGGTCGGCGGGTCAGGGACAGGAAGATGACATGCCCTAGCATGAAGAACCCTCTCCCAAACTGACCTCCGACTGACGAACCCTCTTCCAGACTAAAATAGCAGGAGCTCCCCTCCTACAGCTATCTGCCTCGTTGTCTTCAGAAGCGCTCTCCATGCCTTGCGAAGACAAAACAGCACAACGCTTCGCGAAAAGGGAAGAAGGAGAAACCGCCAAGGATGGCCGTAAGCGACGCAAAGAAAAGGAGAGGCCCCTCAGGCCTTTTATAGGCCGAAGGGGGAGCTGTTCGCCTTAAATGACTCTCCCCTTGAAAACACGCTAAAGGAGCCTTTCCTGAGACGGTTACCTCATTTCCCAAACATCCCCTCAGCGGGACGTGCGAAGTGGCAAGTCATTTTGGGCGGCATGGAAAAGCGGAAAGGTGACAATGGCATGTCAATTATTTGACAGATCAGCACGTGCGATACCTGTAGAAAAAATCGGTGACTATGGATATGCTAGTCAAATCACCCCAAAAGTGGTAAGAAATAGTCAATTCGATACTTGATATTGTTGCCGCTATATTTTCCCAAAACGTTTACACAACTACATGAAGGAAAAAAAAAAGAAAAAGCTACTACATCAGACCTCGGGCCCATCTCCAGGCTCGGTTGACAAGGCCCCCTCAGCACCAGACGATTTGCCCCCGTTACTCTCGACGATGGACGACCCAGGCACTGACCCCACCTATGTGAAAATTGTCTCAGTCGTGTGCCCTCCCGAGGCTACTGGAGTTGGCGGTCGATCGGACGAGCTCAAGGACTCCCGACCCTCTTCTTCGCTCGACGTGTAATGGGAAGAGTCGGTGGAACACCAGTCCGAGTCATAGCATTGCCCGAAGGAAAAACGAGCCCGTTCTCTTGGGCCTCCACCTCTATGACAGCCCGATCGAAGCACTGGGAGAATCCCTTCCGGAGGCCCCGACGATAGCCTGACTCATAGTAAGGGAAGGCTGCCTGAAGAAGAGCAGCGTGGTAAGCCTCCGAGTGTCTATGTTGCTCGAGAGCTTCTACCCCCGCCAACTCCACCTTCCTCTCAAGCTCGGCTAACCTCTGTTCTGACTCAGACAACTTCCTCTCGACCTCGGCCTGTGCACCCTCGGCCCCCCGGACTCGATCTTCGCGCCCCTCTCGCTCGGCCATCCATTGCTCTCCGCACTCGACCTGAATCTTGCGCTCTGCCTACAGGAGCTCATTCTTCTGTCAACGACCGAGCCTCCGCTTGGCTCGACTACACCAGTGCTCGGAGCGGGACCACCTCCCGATGAAGGTCCCTAAAATCGAGGGTCAAACGCTCGACCTTCCGATCGAGCGCACCGCAGGCCCATGAAAGAGTCTCCGGCTCTGACTCCGCCCAAGCGTACGCATCCACTGCCTCTGCTCCTAGCTGGGCCAAGATCAGGCCACCTTCCATGAGTTACTCGGAAAGCGTGGAAGGGGGGGCCTTTCCGAGGTTTTTCTCGCAAGGCTCCTGAAGCTATGGAATGGCACGTCGGGTACAGAGAGACCTGAACGCCGAAAGCACTGGCCGAGGGAGGAGAAACCTTCTCCGAAGCGACCGGGATTGGGGCACCTTGTTAGCGCAGCAAGAGTGATATAGAAGGGGGGATGAATAGATCACTCCCGATTTCTGAAACTTCAGCGGAAAATCACTACTTCGAAAATCACCCTACCGAATATAGCTAAACAAAATAGCTAATGCAGTGAGAAACTAAGACAGAGTAATAAGGTGCGATTGGAAGAGGCCGTCCATACACAAGCACATTGCCAAGCAGATAAAGAGCATCAACGATTGCAGCAAACCACAGAGGAGACAAGAGATTTTAAGGTGGTTCTATTGTAGTCCACAATCTACATTCACCCATCACTCCAACTAGAGTAAGGATTCCACTAGCCAATGCTAGAAACCTGCAGACTTAGTCTGCGAACAATGTGCTACCACACAGCTTGAATAACCAAGGGAAACAAATCCATCAACCAAACTCTGCTACCCACAGAGCTTGAAACCTGTTCCAGCTACCAGCTAGAACAGAACCGGAGTAGCTCTCCCTTCCTCCAACCCAGAGGGAACCTGCTAATGATAATACGTCACTAGCAAAACTAGAGATCTACAATCTCTCTTCCTCTGCAGCCCAGAGGGAAACCGGAGTAACACTCCCTTCCTCCAAACACCGGAGGGAAACAATTCGGAATCAGAAGTATGAGCAAATACAAAGGAAAACAGAAGAGAAATAAAGACCAACGAAGAACAATAGTCGTTTCTGAAAAACCAACACAAATGTAGCTTCCGAGGAAGCAATTCTTCAAACCACAGACACTGCTCTCTCTCTTTCAAACATATTCCTCTCAGATCTGGATAAAATAGGACTCTCTGCTCTTTCTCTTTTCTGGATCGTGTAACCTCACACAAATGCCTTCTACTTTTTCTTTTCACGATCATCTTCTACTGAAGGAAGATGCTCTATATATATAGCAGACGATTCGCGTGTGGCTTTCAGGTTCCCGCCCATGAACTTTTTGCCAGATCATTTGAATTTCGACCACATGGCAGCATCCTGACTGGGTTGCCATCCACGTGTCATGTTCCTGGTTTCTTGGATCACGTGCCACGTGCCAACCTCGTATCACGTGCCCAATCATCAGCCCGAATCACTTGCAGATAGAGACAAAAGGAATGTATATACTTAGTTAGTCTAGGCTTTTAACACGAGTGTATATACTTCAGAAGCAGCAACTGAGCAAGTGTAAACACTGAGTGAGTGTATAGACTTTGAGTCTTCATGCGAGCTCAGTGTATAGACTTGAGGAAATTCAAGCAATGCAACACAATGTATATACTTAGAAACAGTAAGTGAGTAAGTGTGTGCACTGGGAGAGTGTATAGGCTTGTGAGACTTCATGCGAACTCAGTGTATATACTTGCTGAAGAATGCATTATCAATCAGGGGAAATGTGTGGACTTCTGTGAAGTGTATGAAGCCACCGAGTGTATAGACCTGAAAAGCATTCAGCTCGTGTAATGTATATACTTCATGCAATGTGTAGACTTGACTGCTGCGAGCACAGGCTGTACATACTTGGTGTGAAGAACACAAGCCAAGTGCAATGTATGGACTTTATGCAAGAAAGCAAGTGTGCATAGTATAGACTTGAGTGATGAGTGGACTTTCAATGAAGAGGCTGTACAGACATGATGAAATCACGATGTGTAGACTTGCCAATTATAGCTGGTCGATGTACAGACTAGAACAAGGCTAAGTCTGTACAGACTTGAACAAACACAGTGTATAGACTTGGGCAAGGTAATGTCGGTAAAACTACCAATGTGCAGACTTTCAAAGCTGAACGTAGGTAAAGAACCCAATGTGCAGACTTGGAAGTGCAACGTAGGAACAGATGCCAATGTACAGACTTTGGCAAGCAACGATGTACAAACTTGCACAGTTCCAGCTGAAGGATGTATAGACTTTACCTATTGAACTGAAGACCAATGTATGGACTTCAAAACAGATGCTAAGGCCTAGAGGAGTGTATAGACTTTCACGATGTATAGACTTGGTTTTGTGAAAGATACAGTGCAGTAAGATGTACAGACTTTGAGGCCGAAGACAGTGTGTAGACTTGAGAAGCTCGAGGCCACTGTATAGACATGGGGTTCATCCGAGAATGTATGGACTTTGATGGAGTGAGACAATGTTCAGACTTTGAAGTTACACTATGGATGTATAGGCTTGAATGAGCGTGGAGTGTATAGACTTAAAAGTCTGAAGGCGATGTACAGACTTGGAGAGTTGAAGCCGATGTACAGACTTGCAGATGCGAAGCCAATGTACAGACTTTATGATATGAAGCCAATGTACAGACTTGCAAAAGCGAAGTTGATATACAGACTCGTAATGTGAAGCCAATGTACAGACTTTAAAGGCTATGAACAACAAGGCATGCTGTACAGACTTACTCAATCAAACCGATGTATAGACTATGAATGAATTCAACGGGAGAATGTATAGACATGGCCCCTTTCCGGATGTATAGACTTTCAGATAAACAGGCTACAGTCCTGTTGTATGAACTTGAATAGAAAGGCCAATGAATGGACTGACTAAGATGATTAATGTACTGAGGGGTCGACTCATCAGCATGGAGGGGTCGACCCACCACTGTCCATACTATGCAGACAAAGTGTAGACAGAATCAAGTAGAGCATATTATCTGACAACCATATGAACTGCACTCATTTACATGATGAAACATGAATTAGTCTAGAGATAGAAGATTCATTTATAGTGTGAGACATCATCAAAACCGTAGGGATGCAACAATCTCCCCATTTTTGATGATGGCAACACTATGAATCAAGCAATATCATGGCATAGCAAGCAATTAACTGCAGCTTCAACAAACAAAGCAAATTCAAAGCAAGTGCAAGCACAGACAAATTAAACACTACTGCCGAAGCACTTCTTTCTCAAAAACCACTCCCCCACAACTCATGATCTGATCTACTGATATTGCTAAACTTCTCTCCCCCTTTGACATCAGCAAAAGGAAATGCAGAATATATGAAAGTGCTGGAGACATGAGGACGAAGTGCAGTAACTGCTTAGTGCAGAATGTCATGAGAAGGTCTTAAGAGAAAAAGTCAAGTTCTAAACTCAAGTGAAGATTTTGTAAACTCCAGTACACAATAGAGACATAGAATGATAGAAAGGTTTATTAGCATACAAAGTGTATGATTTAGAGCAGGAGTTAACAAGTATGGCCTGATATAGCTGAGCATTCAACTATCCTACAAGACAGCAAGAGACAAATTCATAGAGGTCTTCTCAAGGTATTGAGGTCAAGCAATCCATTAGTTGCACAACAACAAGGAATTTTTGAGATGATTTTCAAGAAGATCAATGAGTAAGTTGGTGATTCACTCTTTTGACATTAGAGATACACCTTGATTAGGGGCATGAATCCCCAGTTCCTCAGAGTGAGTACCTCATTACTTCCTTTTTTTTTATTAAGGAACAGAGTTAGTAATTGTGGCTTTTGACATGAGAAAACACCTTGATTAGAGGCCAGAGTCCCCAGTTACTCACCAGCAAGCCACCATTACTCTGTCATGTCTTTTCATTCATTTTTAAGCATTTGACACCTCATGACATAGGAGAAATATTCATTTCATTGATGAGCCTCCTAGTTTCTCAGTGCCCAAAACAAGACATGTTTGTTCAGTTAAGCCCTTGTGTTGAAGAGATAGAATAATTGAAAATAATACCAGAAGGACTATTTCTTGAAGTGAGTCTTGAAGTCTAGATTTCAAGCTGATTGGGTCAGATATCAAGACATACAAGTTTTGGCCTGAACTAGAATTATTAACAATGTAGGAAGATATACCTTTTACAATTAATCCAGATCTCTGAAAGAATACTAAAAGGAAAGATTCTGACTGGATTTTAGAATCACTAACTTATAGACTTAAGAATTAAGTGGCATTCTACTGTTTGAGAGAACCACACTAGATCTGTCATGAAAATCAGCAAAGACACATATCTGTTCAAACTTTTTGAATTTGTCAAAGAACTCTTCCTCTCACAGCTCAATCAGCTCCCCCTCACTCAAAGCAGTCCTAAAAGCTAACCAACAGAAAGACAGAACTCCCCCTCACAAAAAGAACAGACTTCACATTTAAGATAGTTTGTATAAGCCTAATTCTCTTCTCAGTGTTGTGAATTTTTCATTATCCAAAGGTTTAGTGAAGATGTCAGCAATCTGATTATCTGTTCCTACATGAATCAGTTCAAAATTGCTTTTAGAAACCTCATCTCTTATGAAATGATGCCTTATCTCTATGTGTTTGGTGCGTGAATGTAAAACAGGATTTTTGGCAAGATTAATGGCACTTGTGTTATCACAATAGATAGGTGTGCACCCCAGGTCTACTTGGTAGTCCTGAAGCTGGTGTTTAATCCATATGACTTGTGTTCCACAACTCCCTGCAGCTACATATTCAGCTTCTGCAGTGGAGAGGGCCACAGAATGTTGTTTCTTAGAGCCCCAAGACACTAAACACCCACCCAAAAATTCACAATGACCACTAGTGCTTTTCCTGTCTAGTTTACATCCTGCATAATCAGCATCTGTGTATGCAATTAAGTCAAATGTGTTTGATGCACGAAACCATAAACCAAGAGAATGAGTAGCTGACAAATATCTGAAAATTCTTTTCACTGCAGCTAAATGTAATTCAGTAGGTCTAGACTGATACCTTGCACCCATGCCTACACTGAATTGTATATCAGGTCTAGAAGCTATCAAGTAAAGAAGAGATCTAATCATACCTCGATAAAGTTTGGCATTTACTTCTTTACCTGTCTCATCTGCATCCAGTGAGGTATTGGTACCCATGGGTGTTGTAATGTGCTTTAGGTTTTCCATACCAAACCTCTTGAACAGTTCCAATGTGTATTTGGTCTGGTTGATAAAGCACCCATCCTCTAGCTGCTGTACCTGCAAGCCAAGAAAGTATTTTAGTTCACCCACCAAACTCATTTCAAATTCAGCAGACATCATTTTAGAAAATTCATCACATAGTTCATGCTTAGTTGATCCAAATACTATGTCATCTACATATACCTGAACTATGATGAGATCTCTATTTGTACCCTTGGTAATTAGAGTTTGATCAACTTTACCTCTTTTGTAGCCCTTGCTGATCAGAAATTCAGTCAATCTTTCATACCATGCTCTTGGAGCCTGCTTTAGACCATACAAGGCTTTGTTTAACCTGAAAACTTGGTTAGGTTGAGGAGAGAATTGAAATCTGGGGGGTTGTTCAACAAAAACCACTTCTTTAATGACTCCATTTAAAAAGGCACTTTTAACATCCATTTACTGGAGTTTTATATTCTTTGAACATGCAAAGGCAAGCAACATTCTTATAGCTTCCATCCTAGCAACAGGTGCATAGGATTCATCGAAGTCTACACCAAATTCCTGACAGTAGCCCTTGGCTACTAATCTGACCTTATTCCTTGAGATGACTCCATCTTCATTCATTTTATTTTTGAACACCCACTTAGTTCCTATGATATTAACATTATCTGGTCTTGGAACAAGTTCCCAGACATTATTTCTTTCGAACTGGCCTAATTCCTCACACATTGCATTGACCCAAGCTTGATCAGCCAAGGCCTCTTCTACTGTTTTGGGTTCAATTTGTGTTATTAAAGCAATTAAGTCATCATTATTCACATTCCTAAAATGAGACCTAGTCCGAAGAGAATCTCCAGGATTGCCTATGACATTATCTATTGGATGGTCTTTAAGAAATCTAACATTGGTTGAAGACTCACATGTTTCTCTTGGCCCTTCCTGATTGAGGGGATTTGTTGTTCTACTCGGCTGAGTCTTCTCTTCTTCTTGGTCTTCTAGGAATTCCCCATCATGATTGGAGTCCCTGTCAAAATTTTCAATGTTAGACACACCTTTCTTTTCACTGAAAATAATGTGTGGAGACTCTTCCACTTTCTGATTTGATATGTTAAATACCCTATATGCCCTTGACACTTCAGAGTAACCTAAAAATATTCCAAGGGAGCTTTTAGCTTCAAACTTGTCTAAATCTTTCTTGTAATTATTATGAATAAAACATTTTGTTCCAAAAATTCTGAAATGAAACAAGTTTGGTTTCTTACCTTTTAGAAGCTCATATGGTGTTTTCTTGTGAATGGGTCTTACCATGGCCCTGTTGATTATGTAAGTTACTGTATTGGCCGCTTCTGCCCAAAACCGTCTTGGTAACTTAGTTTCAATCAGCATGGTTCGGGCCATCTCCACCACAGTTCTATTTCTTCTCTCCACAATCCCATTCTGTTCAGGTGTCCTGGGAGAAGAAAACCCGTGAGTTAGTCCCTCTCTTTCACAAAGATCAAAAAATATGGAGTTTTCAAACTCACCTCCATGATCAGATTGAATAGTACAGATCTTGTGTTTTCCTTCTTGTTTGACCTTATTGAAAAATAGATTAAACTTTTAAAATGCATCACTTTTATTTGCTAAGAAGAATATCCATGAATATCTAGAGAAGTCATCTATGATGACATAGCCAAACCTATTTCCATTAAGACTCTGAGTTCTAGTGGGACCGAAAAGGTCCATATGGAGAAGTTCCATTGGTCTAGAGGACAATGGCTCAGATCTTAATTTAAAAGAATTTCTGGTCTGTTTGCCTAGAGCATAGGTATCACATGATTTTGATATAGAATTAAATTTAATTCTAGGCATGCCTCTAACTAAATCATGCTTGACCAGTTTATTTAAAGTAGTAAAGCTAGCATGACCTAGACGTCTATGCCATTCAAAAACATCATTTTCAGAATTGGTAGATAAACAAATATTAGATTCAGATTTTTCATCTAAGTCTACTATGTAGACATTATTAATCCTGTTGGCTACAAATTTAACCACATCAGAATTTATTTCAAAGATTTTGCATGAATTATCATCAAATACAACTCTGTGACCCTTGTCACATAACTGACTAATGCTAATCAGGTTGTGTTGCAGACCTTCCACAAGTAGAACTTTTTCAATGGAGTTTGTGGAAGTCTTACCTACTGTGCCAACTCCAATTATCTTACCTTTGTTCTTTTCTCCAAACTTGACCAGACCCCCTACCTTCATCTCTATCTTACTGAACTTGGATCGGTCTCCTGTCATGTGCCTGGAGCAGCCACTGTCGAGGTACCACTTGTTGTTTTCAGCTGCCAGGCCGACCTACACAACAAAGTCAAGCAAAGTGATTTTGAACCCAAGATGAGTTGGGTCCAAAGACATTGTTCAATTCACTGATCAAATGTTTAGGAATCCAGATTTGCTTCAACATTATTTTCTATGGCACCTTTACTTCTGTTTTATTGAAATTATAGCCGGCTGGTCTGGAAAAGTAAGTTTTATTCCATTCATTAGGCTTGCCATTTCTAGAATATCTCCTGTAAGTTTGTTGATCAGCAGATTTTTGAAGATGATGATCATTTCTCCAGTAGGTCCTCTTTGGACCCATTTGATTGTAGTACTTCCATCTTTTTTTCTGATCCCCTTGCTTGGTCCATTTATCATTTATGTTCTGATTTGTAGGCTTAGTGAAATTTTTCATAAAATTCATTCCCATTTTAAAATGTTGATCAGCACTGTTTTTAGAATTTTCCTTCTGACCTTGAGTTCCCTTACTGCTGTTTGAGCTGGATGGTGTGTCCAGCTTTTCTTTTCCCTTCTCTGGGCAGAAGGTAATGGTTTTGAATTGTAAGAGTCTTTTGTTTGATGGGTCATAGCCTAGACCCTCCTTATTGAAATTAACCATAGCCCCCAGTATTGCATCCAGACTGGATTTTCCTTGGACAAACTTTTCCAAGACTTTCTGTTTGTCTTCCAGCTCCTTTTGAAGGGACTCAGAATTTTTTAGAAGTTCACCATTGACTTTCTTAACAGCTTCGTATTTTTCTGAGTTCACTCTACTTTCATTTAAGCTTTCTTCAATTCGTATTTTGAGTTCATTCAGCTGATTTTGACTGTCCTGGTTTTCTCCCTTGAGCTTATCATTTTCTTTTCTTAGTGAGGTCATTTATTCTAATTGCTCTTTTAGTTTCTGATTTTCCACACAGACCTGGGTTTGTTCTTCAACAGTGGTATTAAGTTTTCTTTTCAGAACTCTATGCTCTTTACTAAGACAATTAAACTTGTCTAACAATTCACCATAAGCATCCTCCCAGTCATCAATCGAGAAATTTTCAAAGACAGTTATTACCTCTTCCTCGCTGTTTGCCATTAGGCAAATTCCTTCGTCATATTCCTCTGAAGAAGTGTCTTCGGGATCTTCTTCTTCCTCGCTCCATGTGCAGACCATCACCTGCGGTTTTTTCTTCTTCTGCACCTTTGTGTTCTTCCTCTGAAAGTAGGGACCCTTCTTCTGAAGATCTGGACACTCCCCTTTCATGTGTCCCTGTCTGTTACAATGAAAACAAGTAAGTCTCTTAGAATTTCTATCCTTATGATTGCTAGATTCAACATTCTTGCCAAAGGAATATGGCTTCTTCCTCCTAAAGGTTTTCCCCTTTTTCTTCAAAATTTTTCTAAACTGTCGAGTGAGCATTGCCTGCTCCTCCTGGTCGAGATCAGAAAAGCCATCAAGCTCGGACTTGGACTCGGGGCTACTACTGTTGTTCCCGCTGTTGCTACCCTTGTTGCGGGATGCCCTTAGAGCTATATTCTTAGCCTTCCTATCACTTCCTTCACCGCCTCCTTTGAAATTCATCTCATAGGTCATGAGGGATCCTATGAGTTCATTCACAGTCAAGGTAGTCAGATCTTTTGACTCTTCAATCACAATAGCCTTAGTGTGCCATGCCGGGGATAGAGATCTCAGAATTTTCCTGACAATGTCTGCCTCAGCTAGCTCTTTCCCTAGCCCCTTAAGAGTGTTCGTGATCAAAGATAACCTAGCATACATTTCAGTAATATTCTCCTCTGGTTTCATTTTAAACAGTTCATACTCAGAGGTGTAGACATTTACTTTTCAGGCTCTCACTTGAGTTGTACCTTCGTAGATAAGCTGCAGCTCGTCCCACATTCGTTTAGCAGTCTTGTAGGCAGATATGCGAGCATATTACTCTGGGTGAACAGCACATTGGATGATGTTCAGCGCCGTCCAGTTGAGTGAAGATAGCTTGACATGGTCATCTGTCCACGCGTCCTCGTTCGGGGGCAGATCATACGGCCCAACAGTAATTACTCTCCACAGCTTGTGGCTCTGAGCCCTGATAAACACTTCCATCCAGTTCTTCCAAAACAGATATTTATTACCATCAAAAAATGGAGGGCGACTAATGGATTGACCTTCAGCCATGAAGCTTCTAGGACCATTAGCATTTCCTTGACCGTTCGTCCATATGATGCAAACCTGCTCTGATACCAAATGTTAGCGCAGCAAGAGTGATATAGAAGGGGGGGATGAATAGATCACTCCCAATTTTCGAAACTTTAGCGGAAAATCACTACTTCGAAAATCACCCTACCGAATATAGCTAAACAAAATAGCTAATGCAGTGAGAAACTAAGACAGAGTAATAAGGTGCGATTGGAAGAGGCCGTCCATACACAAGCACATTGCCAAGCAGATAAAGAGCATCAACGATTGCAGCAAACCACAGAGGAGACAAGATATTTTAAGGTGGTTCGATTGTAGTCCACAATCTACATCCACCCCTGATGGGGACATTACCTCCCATGCCCACGTTCACAGCTCATCTCCTCACCCCGGTTGCATCCGGCATGGTCTAGTTATTTAATTTTGAGTCCTATGTAATTTTTATTTGAGTCATTTGATGTATTTTCCCTTTTATTTGAGTCATGTTCCTAGGTCTTGTGTTTATTTCCCTAAGTTTGAGTGTCATTAGGTTGTCTAGTTAGCTATTGGGCCCAATTCATTGGGCTTGGCCCAAGGGCTCCCCCTACCCCCTCGGTTATTTGTCATTGAGTCAATTGTCAGGGCCTTATTGTAAAATGTGGGTTACCTATATATAGGGCCCCATTCCCCCCATTTCAAGGTAATGAATCAATGAATTAAAAACTTGCCATTTTGAGAGTTTACACTTCTTATCTAGTGTAGAGATTCCATTTTTTGGGTGAGAGACCCTAGGGGAGAGATTCCCCACCCATCCCTCTCTTAATCTCTCTTTTTCACTCCCCTTTCTCTCTCCTCCACACCCAATTTCGAAAATTTTCTCTCTCCTCCCTTCCCAACCACCACTCTCCCACCTACCCCCATTAAAGACCACTCCCCTTCCCCACACATCCCATTACTCCACCCCCTAGTCCCAAGAGAGCTTCCACCAATCCTAGCTCCACCTCCCAACCCCTAACTACCCCACCCACTTCCCCAAGCACCCTTCCCACCACCCAAAGCAGCCCTCCACCTTCCCAAGGCAACTCTTCCCATCCCCAAGACCACCATTGACCACCCCACATTAAAGGAAATTCAAACTCACATGCCCTCCACCCACTTGTGCCCCCCCCACCTTCCTCCTTCTCCCTCCAAGGCCAAATTCGTAGCTCCTCCTCCCACCACCTATTAGACCCCCTTCCAGACCCTATTCTTCCCCTCCCACACCTTGGAACACCCCCTCCTAGACCCCCTCACAGCCAGGGTTCTCCCCACACTCATCTACCTCCATTTCCCCTCCCATATGCCCCATTTCCCCCCACCATCTTCAACCTCCAGTTTTCAATTCGCTGGAAGCAGAAGAGTAGCAGTTTGCAGAGGTGACCCCGACCACATCTCAGAGAATCTGAAGGCCCAAGAGGTATCCATGGAAGCTTCTACCTGTCTTCTTCGCAACGGCGGTGGTCTCGTCCCCTTCCAAGCTCCGAGCTGACCGGGAGATCCGTTCTCCTACAACTACGCAGAGCTGCCCCTGCTGAGCACCTGAGCCATAGTAGAAGCTCTGCCACGACGAACCTTGGAAGATTCAGGCCACAAGTTCTTCTGTAAAGTTGTTCCTCTTCCTGCCTACTTTCAGAATCAAGAAGTGTAACTTCTATCAATGTCCGTGGGCCATAGTTATCATTTTTCTCCTCGGGTACGCGGTTCAGCTTCCCACAGCCTGCACCGACCTATCATCAGTGTTCAGAGTCTCCTGGTCTTCTCCAGCATTGTTTAGCTTCCCCGTCAGTTTTTTTGCGAAGAGGACTCATCCATGATTCAAAAAACTCCAGCGGTGCTTGATTCTAAGTTCAGGAACTGACGGGGCATCCTCTGCAACCTACTGTTGGCCGCCAGAAGCTGCCAGTCCAAGAATGTTCCTCCCTGCTCGGTCCTCCACCCAGACCAACGTCGGTGCCAAAATAAATCAAACAAATTTGGACGACTTCCCTGGCCTCCTACGAAGATTTTCCAGGTCGTTTCATCCCTAACAAAATTCGGCATCAGTCGCAGCAACCATTTCTTCGATCATCTGTCAGCACCCACAGAACGTGGACAGAACCGGCGACCTCCCATCTTCGGTGTTCCTCTCTCAAGTTCCCCTCCCCACTTGGCCGGCTGAAGGCCCCTCCCTATGTGGAGGTAGTTTTAGTTGTAATATCACTTAACCCCCACCCCAAGATCCCCCTCCTGCGAGAGGTGTAGTATTGTAATCATTTGGGCAGGTCAAGCTACCCCGACGCGGCGTGTGGGGATCCACCCGCCTCCCCGCTCGCCCTCGTCTCCGAGCGGGACCGGTTTCTTCAAACCGGTCGAGTAAGTGCTCCAAACTTTGCTCTAATTTATGCTTGTTCTTTCAATATTAGTTCATAAACTCTGCTGGCTGTGAATGAGAGCCCGATCCTTAAGCTCCTTTGCTATAAGTGATCACCGTGGGAAAAGAGTGGAACCCGTGCCCTCGGCACGACGTCGGCTCCCTTGAATTGGGCTGCCATTACCCTTGGGAATCAACTTAGGCCTTGCTGGCCCTCTACCAGTAAGGGCCCAGCCCACACAACCTCCACTTGGCATTGCCAAGTTACCCCGGGTCTTGGTGAGCATCGGGTGAGCGGTCACCGACATCGGTCCGTTTGATTGCGATTATGCTTGTTTGTTTAAGTCCTAGGTTGTGTCACATCAACCCCTCACTCCAACTAGAGTAAGGATTCCACTAGCCAATGCTAGAAACCTGCAGACTCAGTCTGCGAACAATGCGCTGCCACACAGCTTGAATAACCAAGGGAAACAAATCCCTCAACCAAACTCTGCTACCCACAGAGCTTGAAACCTATTCCAGCTACCAGCTAGAACAGAACCGGAGATAGCTCTCCCTTCCTCCAACCCAGAGGGAACCTGCTAATGACAACGCGTCACTAGCAAAACTAGAGATCTACGATCTCTCTTCCTCTGCACCCCAAAGGGAAACCGGAGTAACACTCCCTTCCTCCAAACACCGGAGGGAAACAGTTCGGAATCAGAAGTATGAGCAAATATAAAGAAAAATAGAAGAGAAACAAAGACCAACGAAGAACAACAGTCGTTTCTGAAAAACCAACACAAATGTAGCTTCCGAGGAAGCAATTCTTTAAACCACAGACACTGCTCTCTCTCTCTCAAACATATTCCTCTCAGATCTGGATAAAATAGGACTCTCTGCTCTTTCCCTTTTCTGGATCGTGTAACCTCACACAAATGCCTTCTGCTTTTTCTTTTCATGATCATCTTCTACTGAAGAAGATGCTCTATATATATAGCAGACGATTGGCATGTGGCTTTCAAGTTCCCGCCCATGAACTTTTTGGCAGATCATTTGAATTTCGACCACATGGTAGCATCCTGACTGGGTTGCCATCCACGTGTCATGTTCCTGGTTTCTTGGATCACGTGCCAGGTGCCAACCTCGGATCACGTGCCCAATCATCAGCCTGAATCACCTATAGACAGAGACAAAAGGAATGTATATACTTACTTAGTTCAGGCTTTTAACACGAGTGTATATACTTCAGAAGCAGCAACTGAGCAAGTGTAAACACTGAGTGAGTGTATAGAATTTGAGTCTTCATGCGAGCTCAGTGTATAGACTTGAGGAAATTCAAGCAATGCAACACAATGTATATACTTAGAAACAGTAAGTGAGTAAGTGTGTGCACTGGAGAGTGTATAGGCTTGTGAGACTTCATGCGAACTTAGTGTATATACTTGCTGAAGAATGCATTATCAATCAGGGGAAATGTGTGGACTTCTGTAAAGTGTATGAAGCCACCGAGTGTATAGACCTGGAAAGCATTCAGCTCGTGTAATGTATATACTTCATGCAATGTGTAGACTTGACTACTGCGAGCACAGGCTGTACATACTTGGTGTGAAGAACACAAGCCAAGTGCAGTGTATGGACTTTTTGCAAGAAAGCAAGTGTGCATAGTATAGACTTGAGTGATGAGTGGACTTTCAATGAAGAGGCTATACAGACATGAGGAAATCACGATGTGTAGACTTGCCAATTATAGCTGGTCGATGTACAAACTAGAACAAGGCTAAGTCTGTACAGACTTGAACAAACACAGTGTATAGACTTGGGCAAGGCAACGTCGGTAAAACTACCAATGTGCAGACTTTCAAAGCTGAACGTAGGTAAAGAACCCAATGTGCAGACTTGGAAGTGCAACGTAGGAACAGATGCCAATGTACAGACTTTGGCAAGCAACGATGTACAGACTTGCACAGTTCTAGCTGAAGGATGTATAGACTTTACCTATTGAACTGAAGACCAATGTATGGACTTCAAAACAGATGCTAAGGCCAAGAGGAGTGTATAGACTTTCACGATGTATAGACTTGGTTTTGTGAAAGCTACAGTGCGGTAAGATGTACAGACTTTGAGGCCAAAGACAGTGTGTAGACTTGAGAAGCTCGAGGCCACTGTATAGACATGGGGTTCAACTGAGAATGTATGGTCTTTGACGGAGTGAGATAATGTTCAGACTTTGAAGTTACACTGTGGATGTATAGGCTTGAATGAGCATGGAGTGTATAGACTTGAAAGTCTGAAGGTGATGTACAGACTTGGAGAGTTGAAGCCGATGTACAGACTTGCAGATACGAAGCCAATGTACAGACTTTATGATATGAAGCCAATGTACAGACTTGCAGAAGCGAATCTGATGTACAGACTCGTAATGTGAAGCCAATGTACAGACTTTAAAGGCTATGAACAACAAGGCATGCTGTACAGACTTACTCAATCAAACCGATGTATAGACTATGAATGAATTCAACGGGAGAATGTATAGACATGGCCCCTTTCCAGATGTATAGACTTTCAGATAAACAGGCTACAGTCCTGTTGTATGGACTTGAATAGAAAGGCCAATGAATGAACTGACTAAGATGATTAATGTACTGAGGGGTCGACTCATCAGCAAGGAGGGGTCGACCCACCACTGTCCATACTATGCAGACAGAGTGTAGACAGAATCAAGTAGAGCATATTATCTGACAACCATATGAACTGCACTCATTTACATGATGAAACATGAATTAGTCTAGAGATAGAAGATTGATTTATAGTGTGAGACATCATCAAAACCGTAGGGATGCAACACACCTCCCCTGAGCAACCATGCCTCAGGGGCCCCACCGGTAGGCTCGAGATGAGCAGCCCCGCCACGTACCTCCCCGGACTCAGTCGATTGTGATTGAGTCACTTCAGCCTGTGACCCTCTGGCCTCGATTGGCTCGGACCGGGCTCCTCCATCTGGCGCCCCCTCCGCTTCGCTCCGCACCCCGATGTCAGCTGTGACCCCTTCATTGGTGGCCCCTTCCTGCTCTGTAGAAGGGAGAGTCGGCAGAGAAGCCTCTTCAACCGTGCGGGTGACCTCCGCCTTCCTCACCCGCTTCTTCTCGACAGACAGAGCCTACAATGAAGCCCCCAGTAGCTTCGCCACAGGATCCTTACGCTTGACCCCTCGGCGTTCGAAAGCGTCATCCCGGGCGACACCCTTGCCCTTATCTCGGGCACGGGAAGAACCCTCCGAAGCTTGAAGATCGCTCGGAGCCAGCGTATCATCCACGTCGATGATCTCCAACTCAGTTGGTAGCGCCTCATCCTCAACCGCTCGCCTCTTGTCTGAACGAAGAATAGCAAATTGAAAGAAGGAAGGCATTTACCCTACAAGAAAGAGGATAAGTCCCTGAGATCCTCACCTGTCGGTAGCAGTGCTCGAGAAAGATACTCCTCGATGTTGGAAGAGGTCACCAACTCAGCAGTCGGCTAGTGATTCTGCATAAGGCTAGCATCATCCCTCTCCACCTCCGGGGGGACCTCCGTTTGCTTCGGAGGAATGTTCGGGTGAAAATTGGGCGCCATTGGGAAATTCCAGACCACACCGACCGCCGATGCACCCACCCAGAAATATTGGGTCTTCCACCCCTTGTAAGAGGAGTCCTTCACGGAAAGGGACACACAACTCCTGTTCCATTTCGCCTGGACAAAGAAGAAGCCCTTCCCTGCATGAAGATTCTCCTTCAGTTCGAAAAAATAATGGAAGAGGTCCAGCGAGGTGCTCACCCCACACTGACCACAAAGGAAAATGAAGGAGAAGATGATGGTATAAGAATTGGAGACCACCTGGACAGAAGCCAGCTGGTAGAACCAAAGCAACTCGGCGACAAAGGAATGGAGGGGCAGGTGGAAGCCACACTTCCAGGCCAAGAGGAAGGAACAAAAGAGGCCAGAACTAGTAGATAGACTAGACTCATGAGGCTCAGGCGCGAGGAACTGGAATCGCCAAGGCAACCCATACTGGTTCTCCAGTCGCTTCACCTCAACCTCCCCCAGCTCGCTGCGGAGAGGCTCCGACTATACGAAGAAAACCCTTGGGGTCTATTCTTTTTGCCGCCCCTCGGCCTCAAGACTTTGGTCCGCCATTGAACAGGTGGAGGAACTTGAAGAAGAAGGGGAAAGCTATGAGCTAGAGAACTCCGGAGGAGAAGGAAGCTGATGGATCACTGCCACGGTAATCTCTTCTAGTTTCGCGAAAGCCGCTACGATTCTCTACTCTTCCAAGCTGCTCTCATGGCGCATGAGCGCCCCTATATAATTGAAAAGGGTGGCAAAACCCTAAACCCCCAGTGATAAAAGGACGCAAATAACGCGCAACGCTTATATCCCCTAACTAGAGGCGGCGCGACATTCCGATCTCCCAAGGAGGGGCCCTCTTTTACTCATCACTACGGGCATATTTTCAGGACAAGCCGCATCACATGGCCCCTGCTAGAGAGAGATCTCCACCCAACCAGAGCGACAAAAGTCTAGCCCAAAATGCTACTCGTCGGAGCCTAATTTTGGCTCGGGAGTAGGAGCGGGACACTTGGAGAGGGAAACTCTAACCGCCTAGACGGAGAAACCAAACGACGTTCAACCGGACCGAACGAGGCCCAACTCCTTGAAGTGGTAGCCCCCGGGCCCACTCAATATAAGCCCAATAACTCACTCAGTATAAGCACTTCTTAGGCGGCTTTCTGGTTGGGAAGTCCGAGCATCAGTTCGATCGGGAGAGCTCCTTCGGTGCCCCGCATTCTCCGCCCTAATCACGAACTCATTGCTCGGGAGGCCCCTCCAGAGCCAGTGTCTGATGCTCGGGCCGACTGATGGAAGCTTGGCCGTTACATGTCCCTTAAAAAGCCTAAAGCTCAAGGGGGCAGGAGAAACCAAAAGTCATCGTGCTATAAAGAGGCCATGTGGAGGACATAACCCCCCCCCCCCCCCCGAAACTACTCAGCTTATAGGAATCATTCACTCAATGAGCCAATATTTAAATTGGAAGAACCCTTCTGTGAGAAGGTAAGCTAGAAACCATGAGCAGCAACCACTTCACCTTTCGGTGGAGAGGGATCTCGCGCTCCCATCTTCCTCCTAACTTCTCCCTTCGTACCAGTGCTCTGTTCCAGTCGCTGATTTAAGCATCGGAGGGTCTTCCCCGGGGATTCATCCCTGGGCACCTCTGACTCGTTTACGTTTTTGCAGTTCATACTTCAAGGATACGTGGTCATCTTCCTCCCCGCTCAGGAGTAGCGCGAGATCGCCCCTCTTCAATCATCATGGTTAGAATTTATATAATTAAATAAATTATTTATGTTTTTAATAATATTTTTATTTATTCATGCATGTCTAATGTTATTATTTTTTTAATATAAGATCCTCCAGCGGGCGGTGACAGAGGGAACGAGTAGGAGGGGAAGGATGAGGACATAGAGGACGTAGAGGATATTTGTTGATAGTTTCTATAATATTGTGATATGTAGATGTTGTGTTTTTGATGAGGGCATCTCACAGCGCTCACTTTGGCACAGATCACCTACATCATTTGGATGAAGCCCGACTATGTGTTCACATGTTATTTACCTTTTCTTTGAGTCATATCTTATGTACTTTCCTTTATTGAGTCATGTTATCTTAGTCATTTCCCTTGTTATGCTTATTTGGGCCCAAGTACCTTAGTCATGGGCCCATAGGAGTGAGTCTAGGATATGCTCGGTCTTTTGTCCAAATGTCAAGGGTACTATGGTCATGTAAAGAGTGGATGCCTATATATAGGCCCCATGTCCCCTCATGTACTCAACTTTTGATGAATGAATTTGACTAGAATCATTTTCCACCTCCACTCTCTTCTACCAAAGCTATTCTCTCTCTCCCTCTCTCTCATTATCTCTCTCTCTCTCTCTCTCTTCAAGAAGGGGGCGAACCCCTCTCTCTCTCTCCTCCTTCTCCCACCTGCCACCTAACTCCCCTCCCTCATTCAAAGTCCTCCCCAACTACTCACCACCCCCATAAACTCACCCCAGCCCCAAGGCACCCTCCACCAATCCAAGCCACACGTCCCAACCACCACCTACCCCATCCACTTCCCTAAGCACCTCCCCACCTCCCCAAGGCTGAAGGAGATACCCCCAAGGCCCATTTTTGAATTTCCCTCCCATCTTCCACCCCCCCATAGCACCCTTGGTCGCCCAACACCAGCCCCAACCCAGCCAAGGTCGCCCCCCCCCCCACTCCCCTCTCCATTGTCCACCTTGTGCAACCCTCCCCCTACCCTCTCACCCACAGCCAGCTGCAGCCCCCTTCACCCACCCCCTCCTTGTCTCTCCAGCCACCACAACAGCCCTCCATCAACCTCCTCCACTCCCCACAACCTCCAGCCACCCCATTTCCCCTACTACACCCCCACCACCCCTCCACTCATATCCATTTCCTTTGCAGATCAAGTTCTGGTTGCAGGTAACAGATTGGTCACAGGTTGCAGAGGCCACCCCATCGTCCCTTGGGAGCTTCTGGCAACCTACGATACATCGTTGTAATTTTCCCCGAGTTAGCTTTCCAACGGTGGTGGTCCCGCATCCATCCGAGCTCGGAGCTGACCAGAGGAGCCGATCTCGCCAGGCTGCGCTTCATGACTCCGGCAGGCGACCAGAGGCTGAAAGCAGAGGCTACCACGACTAGCTCGGGAAAGGTCTGGGCGCCATCTTCGGAGGAGAGGAACTAAGACCAGTCCCCTCTCAGTACCAGGAAGAAGGAAGTCAATCGCCCTCCCGAGCTCTCTGTTCCAAATTTTCTTGTCGAAGTGCGCAGGCTGCTCCGTGCTGTTCCAAGTTGGACCACCGCCCAGTCTTCTGGGCAGAAGTTTCTACTCCGACCTCCTTTTGGAGCCTCGTCAGTTCCAACTCGAAGCTGTTCCAGCCACGGTTGCGTCCACACTAGTTTCGTCTCAATCGGAGTTCAGTAGCGATTGTAGCATCATCTGCAACCGACCTCATCAGTTCTGCCCCAGACAGAGATAGAACCAACCAGTCAGGTTCCAGACTCTGCCCCGGCCAACAACGACTTCACAGAAATCACCCAAAATTCAAGCATCATCTCGGGTCAGCTTAGAGAGTTTTGGCGCTTGTTTCGGCCAATTCTGAGCTCGCCTGAACTCGTGGCGGCATCTTCATCAACATCCTGTCTGACTATTCCTGAAGCAGGCTGAATCGATGCAACTCAGCGAACCAAGTTTCTTTCTTAGTTTCCCCACCCCGCTTGGTCGGCTTACAGCCCCTCCCTGCGTGGAGGTAGTGTTTTGATTGTAACACTTTAACCCTGACCCCCTTGATCCACCCTCCTGCGTGAGGAGTAGTGTTGTACTTCTAAAATTTTCAGGTCAAGCGGCATCGACGCGGCGTGCGGGTTCATACCCACGCCTCCCCGCTCGCCCTCGTCTTCGGCCGGGATCGGTGTCTTCACACCGATCAGGTGAGTGACTGGTCCCTACCTTGTGTTCCATGATTTGCTAGTGTAGTATTGCTTCTTATGCTCGTCGGTCGGTGAGAGAGTGCTCGGACCCGTAATTGCACGATTTGAGTGCCCACCGCGGATTGTGAGTGAGAACCACCCAACCCCACGCCCCGGTGTGCCATCTGCCCACTAAATTGGGAATTCCCAGACCCTTAGGGGTCAGCCTAAGCCCACCTAGTCTTTAGAATACTTGGGTCCCACCTCGGACCCTCACCACCATCCCCTGGCCCCACCGGGTGATCTCGTGTGTGCCGTGTGAGTGAGCCGCTAACGTGAGATCATTGAAAGTGCTTGTATGCTTGCAGGTCTAAGTCCTAGGGTCAAAGAGTCTCTCATTAGCACCTTTGGGTTGTGCCACATCAAGTGGTATCTGAGCGGTCATAGGCTTGTTCTTACAAGTCTAGTCTTGGGTCATCTTCACACTAAGTCATTCATAGGTGCATTCGCACAGCCGTGCATAGCCCACCCAACTTTGCATGACCACTCGTAGTGGAACTCATTATCAAACCAATCCATCCTCTTTCAATTCCACAATGAATCACAATCCCCAAGGGAATCCCACCAACAACGAGCATGAGCTTCCCGATCACATGAGATCCCTAGTGGAGGGTATGGCTAGTATCTTAGGACGGCTTGATGACATAACAACCCGGCTTGAGCAACTTGAGGAGAATAGGCCCCCCCCAAGGGTACGTGATAGGAGGGCACCTCCCCCACATGAGGAACCAGTCATAGGGGAGCTCAACCTTGACCCTCCTCCCGAATTGGAAAGAGACCCACCTCCAAGGAGGAAAGAAAGACCCCCCCCCCCCCGGGACAACCCGGATGACCACCTTATGAGACTTGTGAAAGTAGATGCCCCCACCTTTGATGGATCTCATCACCCAAGCATCTATTTAGATTGGGAGGCGGCTATGGACCAATATTTTGATTGGTACCCAATGACCGAGGATAGGAGAGTCTGACTTTTAAAAATGTAACTTACCAAATTAGCTAAGACTCATTAGATGAACATTGAGGCATTAAGGATAGTTAGGAGGGAAGCTCCCATCACAACATGGGGGGCCATGAAGGAACAACTCAAACTCAAATATGTCCCTCCCTCCTACCATCAAAACCTCCTAGATGAGTGGCAAGCCTTGACGCAAGAAGGGAAGATCGTTATGGAGTACATTGAGAAATTTGACTACTACCTTCTTAAGTGTGGAGTCCAAGAGGACCCTGCCGTCACACTATCCCGCTTTAGGAATGGGCTTCAATTCCACATAAAAAAGGAGCTATTCATGCATCAAGTAGCCACTCTAGAGCAAGCCTACCAAGTGGCCCGAGATGCCAAGAAATTCTCTCGATACACTCGAATGTTTCCCCCTTGGGGAATGGACTCAAAATCCATGGTACCTAGGACCAACCCCTCACCTCCTCAATGAGGACTCCTCCCCACCCCCATGGGAACTCCTCTAACCCGGGCAGCCCCTCCTAGTGGCACTCCTCCTCCTCGCCCCACAAGTGGGCCCCCCAACCCCACTCCCAATAGACTAAATCCGGCACCCACTCTCCCTCACACTAGGGCTGCCCCAAACCACCAAAGTGGGCAGCAATGCTTTAGGTGCCTTGGGTATGGACACTTCACCAATCAATGCCCCACCAAGGGCGCATCTAGCTTGCTCATTGAGGAGACAACCTCCTTGCCCCAAGATGAAGTTATAGAAGAGGTTGAGGTGTATGAGGCCTCTCCCGATTGGGAGGAGGAGTATGAGAACCACTACATGGAGACCAATCAAGAACAAACCCCTCCATCTACCAACTCTCACCTTGGAGTAGTTAGGTGCACCCTCACTCAAACCCAAGAACATGATTGGAGAAGACACACCATCTTCCATACCTACATCCGGATAGGGAGTCATGCTATGAAGGTCATCTTGGACAACGGGAGTAGTGTGAATGTGGTGTCACCCGACACCATCAAACTTTTGGGCCTTACCATCTCCCCACACCCACACCCATATCGGGTAGCTTGGATTGATGCCACATCCGTACCTGTTAGCACTCGTTGCCTTGTCCCTATCGCATTTCAATCCTACCAAGGCCAAGTTTGGTGTGACATTCTACCAATGAAAGTTGGAAGTAAACTCCTAGGACGGCCTTGGATCTACGATGTAGATGCCTCCTTCCTTGGAAGGACTAACACTTGTATTTTCACTCATGAGAGGAAGAGAATCCAACTCAACCCCTCTCTACCCCGTTCCCTTCCCAAGAAGGCATCTCCCTCCCTTGAGGGATCCCCTACCCCTCCCACTATTCAAAACCCACCAAACCCCACCCCATCAAGTCCTAATTTGACCATTGGGACTACTAGGAACCTACACCTCATCACTAGGAAAGAACTTGAGGAAGAAGTCAACCAAGGGGGACAAGTGTGTGCCATTGTTATTTGCCTTGGGGAATCCACCCTAACCGACCCACACCCAATATAAATTCAACAAATCCTTGAGGACTTCCATGATGTGTTCCCCGATGAGCTACCGGATAAGCTACCACCCATGCGCGATGTGCAACATGTCATCGACTTTGTGCCCGGAGCTACCTTACCCAACCTACCTCACTATCGCCTCAACCCCACCGAGCATGCTGAACTTAGGGGGTAAATTGAGGAGCTCATCAAGAAGGGCTTCCTCCGCATTAGCAAAAGCCCATGTGCCGTCCCAGCCCTCCTCACACCCAAAAAAGACGGAACTTGGCGCATGTGTGTGGATAGCCGGGCCATCAATAAAATCACGGTCAAATATAGGTTTCCCATCCCTCGGCTAGATGACATGCTAGACATGCTTGCTGGAGCCACCATCTTCTCTAAGATCGATCTCAAAAGTGGCTACCACCAAGTTCGCATTAGGCTCGGGGACGAGTGGAAAACCGCCTTTAAAACTAAGGACGATCTCTATGAATGGCTTGTCATGCCTTTCGGCCATTCCAATGCACCTAGCACATTTATGCGCCTCATGATCGAGGTCCTCTGGCCCTTCATTGGCATCTTCCTTGTCGTCTACTTTGATGACATTCTTATATATAGCCAAACCAAGGAAGCCCACCTAGATCATCTCAAACAAGTTTGCACCGTTCTTAGGAAAGAAAGTCTCTTTGCCAATCCCGGGAAGTGTCATTTCTTGACCAACCAACTAGCCTTCCTAGGATATATTATCTCATCCCAAGGGGTATCCATGGACCCGGAGAAGGTCCAAGCCATTCTTGAGTGGCCCGAGCCCAAGACCCTCCATGAGGCCCGAAGCTTTCACGGGCTAGCCACTTTCTATAGGAGATTCATCCGTGGGTTTAGCACTATCGCCGCTCCTATCACAGATTGCCTCAAGAAGGGCACTTTTATGTGGACTAGGGCAGCCTCCAAAGCATTCCTAGAGCTTAAAGAAAAGATGACCCAAGCCCCGGTCTTGTGCCTACCCAACTTCTCAAAGGTCTTCGAGGTCACTTGTGATGCATCCGGGGTAGGGATTGGAGGCATTCTTAGTCAAGAGGGTTACCCAGTAGCCTATTTTAGTGAGAAACTTTGTGAGGCTAGGACTAGGTACTCCACATATGACAAAGAGCTTTACGTTGTGGTTCAGTCCCTTCGGCATTGGAGGCACTATCTCCTCCCCAAGGAGTTTGTGATCTTCTCGGACCACGAGGCATTGAAGTACCTCAACACCCAACAGAAGCTCAATACCTACCATGCTCGTTGGGTAGAATACATTCAAGCCTATACCTTTATCCTCAAGTAGAAGATGGGTAGTGAGAATCGCGCCACCGATGCACTTAGTAGGCTGCTAGCCTTACTTGCCACTATCCAGGTGGAAGTCACCGGGTTTGAGAGAATCAAAGGGGAATACCCAAATTGCCCCGACTTTGGAACTCACTACAACACCCTCTCCACTCAGCCCCACAAGGAACATGAGGGATTCATACTCCAAGAGGGGTATCTTTTCAAGGGAGCTAGGCTATGCATACCCCGGACTTCACTTCAGGACTTCTTAGTTTGGGAGTTACACAGTGGTGGCCTAACTGGTCACTTTGGGGTCCAAAAGACCATAGAGCTAATTGAGAGGCAATTCCATTGGCCCAGTCTCAAGAAGGATGTGGCCCACATTGTGGGATAATGTCGCATTTGTGCCTCAGCGAAACAAGTGAGGCAAAACACTGGGCTTTACACACCCCTACCCATCCCAGACCGACTTTGGGAGGATTTGAGCATGGACTTTATCCTTGGCCTACCTAGGACCTTACGCAAACATGATTCCATCTTTGTCGTTGTTGACAGGTTCTCTAGGATGGCCCACTTTATCCCATGTGCCAAGACTTCGGATGCTTCTAGGGTCGCCCGATTGTTCTTTGATGAGGTGGTCCAACTCCATGGACTACCAAAAACCATTGTGTCTGACCGAGATGTGAAATTCACTAGTTACTTTTGGAAAACTCTCTGGCATTTGATGGGAACCCTCCTCAAATTCATCACCGCTTACCATCCTCAAACCGATGGCCAGACTGAGGTCGTCAACCGAAGCCTTGGGAACTTACTCCGTTGTCTACTAGGGGACCACCTTGGGAATTGGGATCTTCTCTTATCTCAGGCCGAGTTTGCCTACAATGATTCCATCAATAGGTCCATAGGCAAGAGTCCATTTGAGGTGGTACATGGTTATAGGCCTAGAAAACCCTCAGATCTTATTCCCCTTCCCCCACATGCTAGAGTGTCAGTCTCAGTTGAGTCCTTTGCACAGCATATCAAAGAGTTGCATGATGACATCCGCAAGCATATAGGGAAAAGTAATGAGGCTTACAAAAGACGGGCAGATGCTCATCGGCACCACTGCGAGTTCCAAGTGAGAGACTCGGTGATGGTGAGGACGGAGCAGCTCCTTCCGTGGCCTGCCTCCAAGTTGAGGGCACGAGGGTCGGGACCCTTTCAAATTCAGAGACGACTAGGTAGTAACGCTTATGAGGTGGACCTACCTGAGGGTTTTGGGGTACACCCTACTTTCAATGTGGCAGACCTGGTACCCTACAAGGGCCCCGCGATGGAACCTAGTGAGGAGCTTGAGCCTTTACCCTCCCTTGAGAGAGACACCCACGGTGTGAATCTACCTCCTAGCTTGAGAGGCCGACGTGAGCAAGTGGAGGCAATACTGGATGAGCAGAGTACCATTACCAGGAACAGGGTATACCAGCATTACCTAGTGAGGTGGAAGGGCCGTCCCCCGACCGAGGACACTTGGGTGAGCCAGGAAGACTTGCTGCGCCTTGACCCGGACATTTTGGAGCACTACCATAGTCAGGCGGACCCATACTCGACGGGGTCGAGTTCTCCCCGCCCCGAGGGATTTGATGAGGGCATCTCACAGCGCTCACTTTGGCTCGGATCACCTGCATCATTTGGATGAAGCCCGGCTATGTGTTCACATGTTATTTTCCTTTTCTTTGAGTCATATCTTATGTACTTTCCTTTATTGAGTCATGTTATCTTAGTCATTTCCCTTGTTATGCTTATTTGGGCCCAAGTACCTTAGTTATGGGCCCATGGGAGTGAGTCTAGGATATGCTCGGTCTTTTGTCCAAATGTCAAGGGTACTATGGTCATGTAAAGAGTGGATGCCTATATATAGGCCCCATCTCCCCTCATGTACTCAACTTTTGATAAATGAATTTGACTAGAATCATTTTCCACCTCCACTCTCTTCTACCAAAGCTATTCTCTCTCTCCCTCTCTCTCATTATCTCTCTCTCTCTTCAAGAAGGGGGTGAACCCCCCTCTCTCTCCACCTTCTCCCACCTGCCACCTAACTCCCCTCCCTCATTCAAAGTCATCCCCAACTACCCACCACCCCCATAAACTCACCCCAGCCCCAAGGCACCCTCCACCAATCCAAGCCCCACCTCCCCACCACCACCTACCCCATCCACTTCCCTAAGCACCTCCCCACCTCCCCAAGGCTGAAGGAGCTACTCCCAAGGCCCATTTTTGAATTTCCCTCCCATCTTCCACCCCCCCATAGCACCCATTGGTCGCCCAACACCAGCCCCAACCTAGCCAAGGTCCCCCCCCACTCCCCTCTCCATTGTCCACCTTGTGCAGCCCTCCCCCCTCCACTCTCACCCACAGCCAGCTGCAGCCCCCCTTCACCCACCCCCTCCTTGTCTCTCCAGCCACCACAACAGCCCTCCATCAACCTCCTCCACTCCCCACAACCTCCAGCCACCCCATTTCCCCTACTACACCCCCACCACCCCTCCACTCATATCCATTTCCTTTGCAGATCAAGTTCTGGTTGCAGGTAACAGATTGGTCACAGGTTGCAGAGGCCACCCCATCGTCCCTTGGGAGCTTCTGGCAACCTACGATACATCGTTGTAATTTTCCCCGAGTTAGCTTTCCAACGGTGGTGGTCCCGCATCCATCCGAGCTCAGAGCTGACCAGAGGAGCCGATCTCGCCAGGCTGCGCTTCATGACTCCGGCAGGCGACCAGAGGCTGAAAGCAGAGGCTACCACGACTAGCTCGGGAAAGGTCTGGGCGCCATCTTCGGAGGAGAGGAACTATGACCAGTCCCCTCTCAGTACCAGGAAGAAGGAAGTCAATCGCCCACCTGAGCTCTCTGTTCCAAATTTTCTCGTCGAAGTGCGCAGGCTGCTCCCTGTTGTTCCAGGTTGGACCACCGCCCACTCTTCTGTGCAGAAGTTTCTTCTCCGACCTCCTTTTGGAGCCCCATCAGTTCCAGATTGAAGCTGTTCCAGCCACGGTCGCGTCCACGCCAGTTTCATCTCAATCGATGTTTGGTAGCCACCGTAGCATCATCTGCAACTGACCTCATCAGTTCTTCCCTAGACAGAGACAGAACCAACCAGTCCAGTTCCAGACTCTGCCCCGGCCAGCAACGACTTCACGGAAATCACCCAAAATTCAAGCATCATCCCGGGTCAGTTCAGAGTGTTTTGGTGCTGTTTTCGGCCAATTCCGAGCTCGGATGAGCCCGTGGCGATGTCTTCATCAACATCCTGTCTGGCTGTTCCTGAAGCTGGCTGAATCGGTGCAACTCGGCGAACCAAGTTTCTTTCTTAGTTTCCCCACCCCGCCTAGCCGGCTTACATCCCCTCCTTGCGTGGAGGTAGTATTTTGGTTGTAACACTTTAACCCCTACCCCCTTGATCCACCCTCCTGCATGAGGAGTAGTGTTGTACTTCTAAAATTTTCAGGTGAAGCGGCATCGACGCGGCATGCGGGTGCATACCCACGCCTCCCCGCTCACCCTCGTCTTCGGCCGGGATCGGTGTCTTCACACCGATCAGGTGAGTGACTGGTCCCTACCTTGTGTTCCATGCTTTGCTAGAGTAGTATTGCTTCTTATGCTCGTCGGCCGGTGAGAGAGTGCTCGGACCCGTAATTGCACGATTTGAGTGCCCACCGCGGATTGTGAGTGAGAACCACCCAACCTCATGCCCCGGCATGCCATCTGCCCACGAAATTGGGAATTCCCAGACCCTTAGGGGTCAGCCTAAGCCCACCTAGTCTTTAGAATACTTGGGTCCCACCTCGGACCCACACCACCATCCCTCGGCCCCACCGGGTGATCTCGTGTGTGCCGTGTGAGTGAGCCGCTAACGTGAGATCATTGAAAGTGCTTGTATGCTTGCGGGTCTAACTCCTAGGGTCAAAGAGTCTCTCATTAGCACCTTTGGGCTGTGCTACATCAGTTTTTTTTGTGATGTGTATGTTATGTTTTAATTTTTATTCAAAAAAGTTTTTATATGAATTTTATGTATTTTTTTTAAAAAAATAATAAAAAGATTTTTTGACTGACTTTTTGATCGAATAATAATCCGTTGGAAAATTTTCCAACGGAACCACCGAAGGTATATATTTATCCGTTAGAAAATATTTCCATCTTTCTGACAGAATTTCCATCTCATTTAGAATCCGTCAGAATCTGTCAAAAATTTCTATCATATTTCCAATGGAGTTTGTGTCTATCAAAACTTTGAGTTTTCAGATGGAATTTTTGTCGTATCTAAAATATGTCGGAAGCCATCAATAATTTCTGACAGATTTTAGTTATGATGAAATTTTTTAACAAGGGAGACCCGACATACACTATCTATCAGAAATCCATTAGAACTTCCATTCAAAATATGTTTTCTAATGGATTTTGTCTCTCAGAAACACTGCCATGTCTTGTAGTGGGTGAAACTCCTCATTCTCATTCACTCCACTACAAAACTACCCCTCCCTTGTCTCTTTCATACTTCCTATCCTCCTTTATAAATAGGTGGCAAAGTGAGTGAGTTAAAGAAAGTGCAAGTGTGTGCTACGTTTTGTGGAGTGTGTGGGGTTTTGTGCAAGTGGGTGTGTAAATGCATGTGTGTGCGTGTGTTCTGCCCACAAGTGTGGGCACAAAGGTGCTACGTGAGTGTGTGCATGTACTATGTGAAGTGTGTGTGTGTGCATGATGTACGTGTGTGTATGAGTGAACACGATAGGTGGTGGAGGAATGAAAGTGAAGAAGGTTAAAAGGTGAGGACACCATGCTAATAAGAAGAGAAGAGAGATAATGTAAGAGAGAGATTATTAGAGGGGTTCGACTCTGATTTCTACCCAATGTGCATGCATGAGAGAGAGACCATGTTGAGAGTATAGAGTGACAACCTCCTCTCCTTATATCTCTCTATCCCTTCTCTCTCCTGGCCAACACTCTCTATTTGTCGGATGATGATGGTGACGAGGATAGTGTGATGATTTTTGACACGGTGTCCACTGAAAATAGTAAAAATGATCCGCCTAGTGGTAGTGTGCACAGTGGGAGTGCACCAATAGAACCACTAGAAACTCAAGACTCATTGAAAATTCAAGACTCATTACACTGTAACCAACGTCGGCATGTCCCTCATCAATATTTTCAAATTGAAGGTGAGGCACTCATTTGTGAACCCACGGACGATGATGAACCTAGGTCTGTCTAAGAGTTTTTTGCATTGTCATGTAGGAAAGAGTGGCAAGCTGCCATGAAAGATAAGATAGATTCAATGGCACAAAATGAGGTATGGGATATCGTGAATCTTCTACCAGACCTTAAAGTAATTGGAAACAAGTGGATTTTCAAGCAGAAATATAAGGCAGATAGATCTATTGACAAATATAAAGCACGACTTGTAGCAAAAGATTATACCCAACGACAGGGTAATTACCATGATGAGACATTTTCTCCGATAGTGAGATTTACCACTGTTCGCTTTATACTAGCCATCGTCACACATCTAGCTTTGTAATTGTTTCAAATGGAAGTAAAGACTACATTTCTCAATGGAGAACTAGAAGAGAAAATTTATATGGCTCAGTCAGAGAGTTTTGAGGCAATAAGAGAAGAGTGCAAAGTTTGTCACTTTAAGTGTTCCATATATGGATTGAAACAATTGTCTAGATAGTGGTATTTAAAAATTCCATAAGACTATTATCTCATTTCATTTTGAGATGATCGAGGAAGGCCACTATGTATATGTCATGCGAGTGGAGGATAAATTTTCCCTTATGTTGTTATATGTTGACGACATTTTGATGGCTTGTAATAATATAGTGTTAATCAATATCTCAAAAGAGTGGCTGTCTTTTGTCTTCGAGATGAAAGACATGAGTGAAGGAGGCTATGTGCTCAATGTTAAAATTGTACGGAATCACCCAGAAATGTTCCTGACTTTATCTTAAGAGACCTATATTAATAAAATTTTTGAGCATTTTAGAATGGATACCTCAAAGCCTATTGGTACTTGATAAGTGTGTATTTTTACATATTAATTCATGTTATACACATTTTTTATGAGTTTAAATAATAATAAATATACATGTACCACACTTACTTTTAATTTAGAGTCAAATATTTAATTTTATGGAAATAAATAATTTTAATAAAGATATTTGCTTATTTATGTAGGCACTCGGTACGAGGGAAGCGACAAGAAACAAAAATAAAAAAATAAAAAGGGAAAAGAAAAAAAATTAAATTATAACCAAAAGCCCATGGACTTGTTCAAAAAGAAAAAAAAATAGAAAAAAAATAAATTTATTTGATATTTGTTTGGCCTTTTATAAGATATATACATAATATATATATAATATATATATATATATATATATATATATATATATATATATATAATAGTGAATGTGAGTGTGTTTCGCATGAAGCAGCCGGGCGCGCCTTCGCGCGGCACGGGCGACGAGGTGGAGGGGTGAGGCGCGGTCAACGCGCCATACCCGCGTCAAAGCTGGAGGCTGGCGCACCGCGCCCACGCGCCTCACACGCGGTGGGGGAACCGCGGGCGGTGCACCGCGTCAGCGTAGGTGGCGCACGCGCGCAAAAGAGAGAGAGGGAGGCGGCCGGCGCATGGGCGGCGCACGCGGCCGGAGGAGGAGAGAGAAAGAGAGAGAAAAAATAGAAAAAAATAAAGAAAATCCATTAAAAAATACCCAAGTGTGCAACACATGTTGGCACACAATTCTGAGTTAACAATTACAGCAATGGCTTATGTTTTTCAACAAAAGAGGCAAGGAATGTTCACATGGGGAATGGGGTTGTGTTAACCCTATGAAAGGGGCTTCTATTGTAATGAAAGAAGAGTTGTTAGGAAGGAATGAAGGAGAGTTGCTAGCTAAGGGTTGCTAAGAGTTGTAAGGGGTTGCTTTGAGTGTTTTAAGTTCATTCTATTTGGCCTTAGATGAGCTACATAGGAGAGTTGGAGGGTGTTGTTTTGAGAGCTTATGATGTAAACTTTGTAAGTTGATGTTGTTTTAATGAATGTTTTGTTTAATCATTTAGTCCTTTCTTAGTCCCATTACTTGTTGTTCTGATCTCCATTTTATTTTCCTGTCTTCACGAAAGTTCTTCATCAATAAGTGTTCTCCAATTTCTATTTCTATCATTTCCCTGAATTCCTTCTAGTTTGAAAGTTATTTCCCATTTTTCTAAGTTCTGTTCTATGTGATTACTGTTCATCTGAGGTGATACCGTCTAGTATTATTCTGTTTTGAAGCCTTTCTAATCCTCTTCACTCTGAGTTCTTCATGAACGTTGTTCTTCTTTTATAAATCTAGATTTTCTTTTTCTACCACTTCTTCTAATTCTTCTTCATTTGTGAGTTATAATTAATTTTTCACTGTTCTATTTTGTACCATTTTACTGTTCATCCGCGCCAATAGATCTTGATTTTTCACATTTTTTACAATCCTCCTCTCGTTTTCTATCTCTGTAGTTTTCATCAAACTTCTTCCTCTTTTCATTCTCTACAACTTTTATTTCTTCTATTTCTTCTAATTCCATCTAGATTTTAAGTTATTCTATTCCTTCCAACCCCCTATTTTCAATATAATTCTGTTGTGTTTTCAACTCGTTTTTGTTCCTATTTCTATCAATCTCAATCTCTTCACGGTTTCTTCACACACCCAAAGCGGTTAGTCATCTTCCGAACATCTCACGGCGTCGACTTTCAAGGCGGAGCGATCTTCATCCAAGGCTCGGCGAGGAAACGGCGACATTCTTCATCCATTGGCTAAAATTTCCTTCACTTATCTCTTGTTATTTAAAGTTGTAATTTCATTTTACATTGCATCCTTTCACTTTCAAAGGAATAAAAATTCATCTAGGCAAAGTTTTGAAATTCTCATCTTTTTACTTCTTCCAATTTCTCTTCTTTACTCATCTCATATTCTTTAGTTAAGTTTTCATGCAATTTAAGTTCCTTTAGTTTTAATCTCACTCAAAAGACAAACAAAAAATTAGTTTTCAAAACATAAGGATATTTTCTAACTTGATCTATAATCAAATTTCTTCCTCGTGGGATCGACCCGTTCTTACCACTTTACTCGTATTTTAAAAATCATTTAAGTGAGTAAGTGCGGTTGTATAAATTTTGAAATTTGTGTGGCACGACATTTTTAAACGACGGGTGTCGAGCACATCAAATTTTTGGCGCTGTTGTCGGGGAGAAATTTTTGAATGTTGAGATATTCTTGTGTTTGATGTGTATACTTGTATAATAATTTTTCTTTTTTTATTTTGCAGGAAAAAGAAAACAAATCTGAAAATCAAAGAAAGAGGAAGATCATACTTGAAATTCCAAGAAAATGAAGCGTCACTGAAAGCCTGGTACTGTAGAAGTCAACCGTCGCTAAAGGGCAGAAACGTAGGAACATGTTCTGTTTTTCCAATTTCTGAAAAATCTACAACAAAAATATGAAAACTTCTTGAAAAATCTATACAAAATCAAAAAGAAATCAAAACAAAAGAATTTTTTGTGCTGACTAGATAGGTTCATTAATAAAAAATAATATACTTGCACCAAAATAAAAAAAAAATCATTGCAAGAATAGAAACCACACTCATCATGTTCTAGGTCATGCATCATTTAGCATATAATTTTTCTTTGTTTAATTCCTATCATTGCATTTTGAAGATTGCGAGGGGCAAGGTACGTTCTACTTATCCTATTATGGCATGCATATTGCATAAGAACCCCTTGTTTGAAATTGTGGTGTGTATTTCATTTCAAAATATTCTAAGGGCCATACCCCTAAATAACATAAGGTGGGGATTTCATCACCCTTCCTTAGCCCACAAACCACATTTCCCTTACATCTTTGCATGACCTAAACCTTAAATAAAAGTCAGTAGACATTGGCCCTAGGATCACACTGTGATTTTAGTACGATTTGAGTTTACCCTCTTGTGAAAACCGGTGCCTAAGGCAAGACGGTCAGACGGCAAACGCCTTAAGCGGGCTAGTGGTTCGACATAATTAGGTCCCTACTAAAGTAGGGGGAGCCTCCCACTGCCCCACCCCTTACCTGGCCGGTGAAAATATTGAGGGTGAACTTAAGTTGCACTTTAATTATTTTGTGAAATCCTATTTGTAGGTCTGAGTCGCATCTAGATCATTAGATAATTTGTGTTAACTTGTTTGTGTTTGCATAAAAAAATTTTAAAAATAAAATAACAAACTCACGCCTATGCAGGAGCACTTTATTCTTTCTACTTACAAACCCTCAACCTGTATTCAACTCCCTAACATTCTCGTTGATCAATATGAGATTTGCCCTAGTCTTATCCAGATGATCCCATCTTTTTATAGGAATCTCAATTAAAATCCTTATAGGCATGTAGATGATTTTCTAGAAGTTTGCTCCCTGATCAAAATTCAGAATTTTAATGATAATACCCTGAAATTGATCTTATTTCCATTCTCATTGAAAGACAAAGCCAAATGTTGGTTAAGGAGTTTTGGAAAGACTATCAGGACTTGGGAAGATATGCAGTTAGAATTTTTAAAAATATTTTACCCCATAGTCCGGACCAACATAATGAGAAGGGCGCTTATAGGATTTACTCAACGTCCGGGAGAGCAAATTCATGAATCTTGGGAGAGACTGAAGGATTTAGTAAGTCAATGTCCATACCATGGGTTGCCCAAATGGCAAATTATATTTATATTTTATGAGGGGTTATCCGATTTTGATAGGCAAATGGTGGACATATATTGCAGATGGGCATTTATGAGCAAATGTGAAGATGATGCATATGATTTTTTTAAAATTTTGAGTGCAAATTCGATAAATCGTGCTTCCATCTCATCTCATCAACAATCCGTAGGACATGTCAAATAAGCTGAAAAATCAATCCACACTTTCACGGAAGTCTGTGAATTCTGTGCTAGTCTCACTCACCATGTGAGTCAGTGTCCTACTATAGCCCAACTCCCATTGGTCATCCAAGCTCAAGTTCAATATGCCCTAGGGTTCTCTCAGCTCAAGCATGCTACATTTTCAGATGATTATAATCTTGGCTGGAGTAATCACCCAAATTTGCCTTGGATGGATCCAACATTCCAAGCCCATCTGTCTAAACTTTCACCCCAAGCAGCCCACGAGCGGCCCATGTGTACTCAACCTCCGCCCAACTCATCTCACCCACATTTCAGAATCAACATTGATACTAGGGGTAATTCACCGGGTCACTACTTTGAACCTCAAATCGTGTACTCTCAGTCTACTTATCAACCCTCTCCTTCAACATTACACCAACCCCCTCAATATGTGAATGATGATGATGAGGACAGTCTTCTGCCTGTCATTTTGGCTCGAGATATCACTATTGAGAGTGAGGGGGAGTGTGCACGTAATACCATGATGAAGGAAGGGAAGGAAGAAGGGGGTGGCTTCAAGGATAATGATGATCATATCACCCCATTCTATGAATGTTTTAAGATTGAGAATATTACTGTAAAGGATAATGGCCCAAACAACTCAATTGAGGAAATAAATAATAAGGAGGGTTACTTTGTAAGTAATAATATTGTTGATTTAATGAAACAAAATTCTGAATATCCTCCTCCCCTGGAAGAACAGATGATGGAGCCTTATTAGAAAAGTTTACATTTCATCTACCGACTCCATTTCTGAAAAATTTGATTGATAATTTTGGGTTTAGTGATGAGTGTGATGATGGGCCCGTCTTAGAGAAATTCACATTTGATCTAACCTATGATGAAAGGGCCGGACTGAAATCATTTACATTTCCTCTATCCACCCCATTAGTGGGTAATTTCGTTAATGATCCTCAGATGAGTGATGAGTGTGATGAAGGGGTTTCATTAGAAAATTTCATATTTGATCTGACCCCTGAAGCCTATCCAATGAAGTCTGAATCTGTGGATGCGTTAGATATTGGGCTCGTGCTTCCTTCTACTTTGATTCTCCTGCCAGTTGAGCCTCTCTAATTTGACATTCTAGGACCTAAGGGGGATGTGCCAACCACATTCATCTTTGATTTGACTTCCTCTCAGGAAGACAAGTTGATCAATGCCCTTAAAGTTCATGAGGCTGTTACTGAGAGGAAAGTGGCTAAGGATGACAATCTTATTCCTAAGCTACCAGGGCTTGAACAAGTTACCATGGAGGAAGTCGTTCCTAAAGGGCTCGTCAGGAGAGACGATACAGGACAAGATGACCAATGGATTGATTTTGTGCAAGGGTTCCACCTCGATCATGATAAATTATTGACCATTGATCATTTCTGGATCCCTAAAGATGAAAACTGGCTTACATACATGGTTAACATTAAAATCAATAATGTTCGCGACCCACATATTTCTGGCCCCAATCCGTACATACTTACTACTGTCTTCCAATGGTATGAGGGATGGAATTTGAATGAGGACAAGATCACGTGGTGGCTCATTCTGAATGCCACACGTTGGTTAGTGATCTACCTTATGTCTGGCTGACGACATAAAACTTAGCGCTTCTTGAGAGGTAACCCAAAGTTTTAGTGATTTTTATGTGGTAATAAATGGCTTCTTGGGAAGCAACCTAAGTTTTTCGTGTGTTTTATAGGTGTGAATACCAGATAAGTTGGGGAGAGAAAGGAGATTGCTTACTCTATTTCTCAGATAAGCCAAGCTGTCGAAAGTCAAGTACCACATTTTCTTCAAAAGCCACAATTTTCAAAGTCCACCTCTATCAGGTTATCCCGTTCCTTCATAAATTTCTCATCTACATTATTCTATTAATCTCTATTGTTCATTCCATTGAGGACAATGTCATTTAAGTTAGGGGGACAGAAATCATGTTGCACATTTTGCATTCATATATACAACCTCTAAAATTTTCACCTCATTTTTCTTGTGTGGAAAAACTACAAACACCCAATTGAGTTTTCATGATTCATGTTTCCATTGAAAAGGAATCTAGAATAGAAAAGATTAGGGAAACGGATGATGGACAATTTCTTTAATCTAGCCATGGAAAACTGAGTTAAGAATCTCTTTAAAGTTCATGTGCACTTTCGACAAAAAAGTAAAACACGTTGCACGCTAATGAAACAAGAAGGACAAGCCTTCTGTTATTTTAGACATACTGTCTGATATTATGCACTTCTTGAAGAAGAGATCTTTTATAAGCTTTCTGCCATGTTATCTATTGAAAAATCTTTTTTGAGAAAATAAAAACCATGAAAAATGCTCCGATTCCGAGTAATCGGGCCTACTTCACCTAAGACGTGTTGAGGTTCACGTCAAAAGGAAAAGGGAACTTTGATCTGTGTAACCAGGCCTACTTCACCTAAGACGTGTTGAGGTTCGCATAAAACAGTGAAGGGTAGTGCAGCATCATGTGTGTATAGAAAAATAAGTAGACAAAAAAAAGGAAAAGATATCCCAAAAGGGACATAGCAATAAGGCAGACAAACAAAGCTAGTATGCTGAATGCTCTGTTTAGAAGTGCAGGATTGGAAGGCATTTGTTTGGAATAGTAACTGGGGGATGTAATTGTCTAAATTGTGAAGTTAGCATTACACATGCACAAGTGCTATTGACCTTTAAATTGACTTCTTGATCATGTACCTATTTCCTATATAAGGCTAGTCTGTGATAATTATTCCAGATTCCTAATCTTTAGTTGATTCTCTGACCGATGATCTGGAAATGAGGAATGGATATTTAAACTCTTGTTGGTCCTAAAATTTTAATTAGTTACATTGCTAAGGGACTAGCAATGAGTAAGTTGGGGGGTGTGATAAGTGTATATTTTTACATATTAATTCATGTTATACATATTTTTAAGAGCTTAAATAATAATAAATATACACGTATCACACTTACTTTTAATTTAGAGTCAAATATTTAATTTTATAGAATTAAATAATTATAATAAAGATATTTACTTATTTATGCAGGCACTCGGTACGAGGGAAACGACAAGAAACAAAAATAAGAAAATAAAAAGGGGAAATAAAAAAAATAAATTATATTATTTGATATTTTTTAGGCCTTTTATAAGATATATACATAATATATATATATAATGAATGTGAGTGTGTGTGTGTGTGTTTCGCAGGAAGCAGTCGGGCGCGCCTTCGCGCGGCACGGGCGACGAGGTGGAGGGGTGAGGCGCGGTCAACGCGCCTCACCCACGTCAAAGCTGGAGGCGGGCGCACCGCGCCCACGCGCCTCACACGCGGCGGGGGAACAGCGGGTGACGCACCGCATCAGCGCATGCAGTGCACGCGCGCAAAAGAGAGAGAGGGAGGCGGCCGGCGCATGGGCGGCGCACGTGGCCGGAGGAGGAGAGAGAAAGAGAGAGAAAGAGAGAGAAACAAATTAAAAAAAATAAAGAAAAATCATAAAAAATATCCAAGTGCGCAACACATGTTGGCACACAATTTTAAGTTAACAATTGTAGCAATGACTTATGTTTTTCAACAAAAGAGGTAAGGAATGTTCACATGGGGAATGTGGTTGTGTTAACCCTATAAAAGGGGCTTCTATTGTAATGAAAGAAGAGTTATTAGGAAGGAATGAAGGAGAGTTGCTAGCTAAGGGTTGCTAAGAGTTGTAAGGGGTTACTTTGAGTGTTTGAAGTTCATTCTAGTTGGCCTTAGATGAGCTACATAGGAGAGTTAGAGGGTGTTGTTTTGAGAGCTTTTGATGTAAACTTTGTAAGTTGATGTTGTTTTAATGAATGTTTTTTTTAAGCATTTAGTCCTTTCTTAGTCCCATTACTTGTTGTTCTGTTCTCCATTTCATTTTCCTTTCTTCACGAAAGTTGTTCATCTTTAAGTGTTCTCCAATTTCTATTGCTATCATTTCCCTTAATGCTTTCTAGTTTAAAAGTTATTTCCCATTTTTCTATGTTCTGTTCTATGTGATTATTATTCATCCGAGGTGATACCTTCTATTATTATTCTATTTTGAAGTCTTTCTGATCTTCTTTTCACTATGTGTTCTTCATAAACGTTCTTCTTCTTTTATAGATCTAGATTTTTGTCTTCTACCACTTCTTCTAATTCTTTTTTATTTGTGAGTTATATTTAATTTTTTACTGTTCTATTTTCTACCATTTTACTGTTCATCTGCGCCAATAGATCTTGATTTTTCACATTTTTTACTGTCTTCCTCTCATTTTCTATCTCTGTGGTCTTCATCAAACTTCTTCCTCTTTTCATTCTCTACTATTTTTATTTCTTCCATTTTTTCTAATTCCCTCTAGATTTTAAGTTATTATATTCCTTCCAACCCCCTATTTTCAATATAATTCTATTGTGTTTTCAACTCGTTTTTGTTCCTATTTCTATCAATCTCAATCTCTTCACGGTTTCTTCACACACCCAAAGTGGTTAGTCATCTTTCGGACATCTCCCGGCGTCGACTTCTAAGGCGGAGCGATCTTTATCCAAGGCTCGGCGAGGAAACATCGGCATTCTTCATCCATTGGCTAAAATTTCCTTCACTTATCTCTTGTTATTTAAAGTTGTAATTTCATTTTACATTGCATCATTTCACTTTCAAAGGAATAAAAACTCATCTATGCAAAGTTTTGAAATTCTCATCTTTTTACTTCTTCCAATTTCTCTTCTTTACTCATCTCATATTCTTTAGTTAAGTTTTCATGCAATTTAAGTTCCTTTAGTTTTAATCTCACTCAAAAGACAAACAAAAAATTAGTTTTCAAAACATAAGGATATTTTCCAACTTGATCTATAATCAAATTTCTTCCTCGTGGGATCGACCCGTTCTTACCACTTTACTCGTATTTCCAAAATCATTTAAGTGAGTGAGTGCGGTTGTATAAATTTTGAAATTTATGTGGCATGGCATTTTTAAATGACGGGTGTCGAGCGCATCAATTTTTTGAATATATATATATATATATTATATTATAGTGAATGTGAGTGTGTGTGTTTCGCAGGAAGCAGTCGGGCGCGCCTTCACGCGGCACGGACGACGAGGTGGAGGGGTGAGGCGCGGTCAACGCGCCTCACCCGCGTCAAAGCTGGAGGCGGGTGCACCGAGCCCACGCGCCTGACACGCGGCGGGGGAACCGCGGGCGGTGCACAGCGTCAGCGTAGGCGGCGCACGCGGCGCACGCGGGTAAAAGAGAGAGAGGGAGGCGGTCGGCGCATGGGCGGCGCACGCGGCCGGAGGAGGAGAGAGAAAGAGAGAGAAAGGAAGAGAAAAAATGAAAAAAAAATAAAGAAAAATCATAACAAAAATACCCAAGTGTGCAACACATGTTGGCACATAATTCTGAGTCAACAATTGTAGCAATGGCTTATGTTTTTCAACAAAAGAGGCAAGGAATGTTCACATGGGGAATGAGGTTGTGTTAACCCTATAAAAGGGGCTTCTATTGTAATGAAAGAGGGGAGTTACTAGGAGTAGTTGCTAAGAGTTGGAATGGGGTTGCTTTGAGTTCTTGAAGTTCATGCTTGTTGGCCTTAATAGAGCTACATAGGAGAGTTAGAGGGTGTTGCTTTGAGAGCTTTTGATGTAAACTTTATAAGTTGATGTTATTTTAATGAATGTTCTTTTTAAGCATTTAGTCCTTTCTTAGTCCCATTACTTGTTGTTCTGATCTCCATTTCATTTTCCTATCTTCACGAAAGTTGTTCATCTTTAAGTGTGCTCTAATTGCTATTTCTATCATTTTCCTTAATTCCTTCTAGTTTGAAAGTTATTTCCCATCTTTCTAAGTTCTGTTCTACGTGATTACTGTTCATCCGAGGTGAAACCTTCTAGTATTCTTCTGTTTTGAAACCTTTCCGATCCTCTTTTTAGTCTGAGTTCTTCATTAAAGTTGTTCTTCGTTTATAGATCTAGATTTTGTTCTTCTATCACTTATTCTAATTATTCTTCATTTGTGAGTTATAATTAACTTTTCACTGTTCTATTTTCTACCATATTACTGTTCATCCGCGCCAATAGATCTTGATTTTTCACATTTTTTACTATCCTCCTCTCGTTTTCTATCTTTGTGGTCTTCATCAAACTTCTTCTTCTTTTCATTCTCTATAACTTTCATTTCTTCCACTTCTTCTAATTCCCTCTATATTTTATGTTATTCTATTCCTTCCAACCCCCTATTTTTAATATAATTCTGTTGTGTTTTCAACTTGTCTTTGTTTCTACTTCTATCCATCTCCCTTTCTTCATGGTTTCTTCATACACCCAAAGCGGTTAGTCATCTTCCGGTCATCTCGCGACGTCGACTTCCAAGGCGGAGCGATCTTCATCTAAGGCTCGGCGAGGAAACGACGGCATTCTTCATCAATTGGCTAAAATTTCCTTCACTTATCTCTTGATATTTAAAGTTGTAATTTCATTTTACATTGCATCCTTTCACTTTCAAAGGAATAAAAATTCATCTATGTAAAGTTTTGAAATTCTCATCTTTTTACTTCTTCCAATTTCTCTTCTTTACTCATCTCATATTCTTTAGTTAAGTTTTCATACAATTTAAGTTCCTATAGTTTTAATCTCACTCAAAAGACAAACAAAAAATTGATTTTCAAAATATAAGGATATTTTCCACTTGATCTATAATCAAATTTCTTCCTCGTGGGATCGACCCGTTCTTACCACTTTACTCGTATTTTCAAAATCATTTAAGTGAGTGAGTGCGGTTTTATAAATTTTAAAATTTGTGTGGCACGGCATTTTTAAACGACGGGTGTCGAGCGGATCAAATTTTTGGCACCGTTGGTACTCCAAAGTCCATTGGTACTCCACTTGATAAAGGTTGATAAAGGTTGTGTTTGTGTGGCATGGCATTCTAAAATTTTTGAGCATTTTAGATTGGATACCTCAAAGCCCATTGGTACTCCACTTGATAAAGGTTGTGTTTTAAACATGAGTCAATGTCCCAAAACTGACAAAGAAAAGAGAGAAGTCTTGTGTGCCTTATAAAGTTACGATTAGAAGTCTAATGCATGTCATGTTGTGTACTCGACCGGACATTAACTTCGTAGTGGGTCTTGTTAGTCATTACCAGAGTAGTCCGGGTCCCACACATTTTTTGTTATGAAGTGAGACCGAGGTGAACTATTGGGGGAGAGCACAATTTGTGCGACCTCCACCAATGCCACCCGGCCCTATGTTTATTGCTAAAGGATGAGGTCTATACAAGAATTCAACGGGGCATACCCCAGCCAGCAAAGAAACAAAGAAACAAAGTAAAGAAATGACAAACTCAATTCCTCCAGCTTGGAAGACCCACAGCATCCACTGTTGCACATCCTCGAGCCCGACTAGGAAGACTATTCCAGCTATTAAAATCACAATTGGACCGAGTTTGACAAGCTTAAGAAGCAAGGGCATCCGCTACAGAATTTCCTTCCTTGTAGATATGCTGCAAGTTCCACTTGTTCCTGAGAAGAGTTTCTTTAATTTCATCCCACCACAAGCAGATTTTTTATGGAGGGGTTGCGTTTGAGTGTATCATATTCGCCAGGGTCTTAAAATCAGTGAAAATAACAGCAGTCTGGAGTTTGCTTTTAACCACCATTTACAAACCATCCAATAATGTTCTAGCCTCAGCCACAAGGTTCGTCCCTACACCATAATAGTAAGAAAATCCATAGATGAATTCTCCTCGGCTTCCCCTGATACAGCCGCCTCCTCCTCAAGGACCAGGATTGCCCTTAGAGGCACCATCTACATTTAGCGCACAGCCATTGTCCGGTCATATCCATCTGACAATTTTTGGGGGCTTAGTATTGATATTGTAAAAGAAATCATACTGTTCCAATGTAGCTTTTGTTGAACATGTGTGCAACATGATTAATTTTATGGTTTTGATGATCTCTGCCTCTGTAGTCATTAATGAACTATACCTGCATTTGATAGTGTTAATATTCATACATTTCAGGTCATTATACTTCAAGCGCAAAAGATCAAGAATGACACAAATCTAGGTAACTGGATACACATATATCAAAGGCATATGACAATATTGGAGGCATGAAAATCTAGCATGTTTCAAGCATAGAAATCAAGCTGAATAGCATCACACATAAGGTCTTTGCATATTCTTCATATGGTCAGTGCATGTTTTACCTTATGGATGGTTCAAGGTCGGTGCAACTTCTGCATAGCAAGCCACAAGATAATCCAAGGAATGGAGTGGAGTTGGCAAAAGTGAAAGCTTAATGATTGCGCCCTCGCACACGGATCGACTTGCGCGGTCAGGTCGCAGGGATCACCCTTGACAGTTAAGGTCGATGCACAAAGAAGCATAACCAAGAGAACCCAAAGTCAAAGACTCAGTTGACACCATCTAGACTGTCAAGGGTGATGCTACAGACATGAATGGGCTTCTAAAGAACTTAAGCGACGGAGCTAAAGCAGTTAACGGACCGATCGGGGAAAACCTGGGTTCTGCCCAGCTGGCGGTCGACCGCCAGCATAGGGCCGGTCGACCGCCCCAGCCAAAAGCTCCCAGTCTGCACCTCTCTGAGTGGCGGTCGACCGCCAACCCAGTAGCGGTCGACCGAAAATCCCAGGGAACATCCGTCTACAGTGTTTCTCAGTATCGGTCGATCGCCAGAAGCCACAGGTCGACCGCCAGCCCCGAGCCAACCAATGTTGACCATGTTTTCCACTTCGAGAAAGGCCATTCTCCCTGGATTTCTTTAATCCAAAAGTCACCTAATCACCCACAAAATATGGATCTGGTATGGGATGTGTTTTTTGACCATCCAAACAGATATAAAACCAACACAAGAGGGTTAAAAACCCTAGTTGATCATTTGAGCAAAGAGAGATGAAGAGAGGCTAGAGGTGCTCCAAGGAAGAAGAGGTAATGTAGCCGTGAACAATACTCTGTGCAGAAGTTCTACATCCAATCCAAGGGATTCAAGCCTACATCTGAAGCCCTCAATCTCCAAGGAAGAAGAGAAGCAAGCAAGCTCACAAAGGAGATCAAAAGGAAGATCAAAGCTACATCGAAACCTCTTCATCAAGTCAAGGAAATATCAAGCTACATCCTATATCTTCTCCATCAACTCAAAAGGATCAAAGGAAGATCAAAGCAACAGATTCAAGATCCAATAATCTCAGACAAGATCTAATTCATTCTAGCATATCTCCATATCTTGTTTGAGCATTTTCATCTTGTTCTATTTTCATTTCATTCAATCTATTGAAACTGAAGATCGTCCCTACCGGTGGTTAGTAGGAAGGCAATCGAAAGTTCTCCGATCTGCGGTATAGCCATCCCTGCCGGCTTTGTGTGTAGGAAGATAGAAATAGGGCTTTCTCTGTTCTGTGGTTTGGGGCGTGTCCCCAGTCAAGCTGTGAGTCAGCAGGAAATCCCTGTGTTGTAGGTTGTTCATCGTGTGCGATTGCTCTATATCTTCTACCCCCATTCACAGGTTCGTGTGCTTCCAAACTTGGTTATCTTATTTACACACTCAAGCACTCAGATTTGCACCTTCGGTTTTATCTGTGCTTTAATTGGGCTTAGCACTTTGACTACATCCCTTGGGCGGCCTGCTGCACCCTTGCACACAGGCACCAAGGTGAAAGCATTGCTAAGTGATTCCCTTGCTTAGACTCGCATGCACCTTGGTTGATCACCACTACATTCACATACACGTACGGTTGTTGCAAGCTGTTTCATGCTCTAGTGTTATGATTTATGATCCCTGCACTACAAGGCTTATTTCTTTCAAGATCACAAATGTGCTTAAAGAAGTGTTGACGCTTCATCGCTTGTAATCCGAGTCATTTTCATTTGAGCCACTCTAATTATTTCCGCTATGCATTGTGCCTAAGTGATTCATTCACTTTATAGGAGTGGTTCATACTTCCGATAGCTAAGAGTTTTTAAATAGGCCAAAGCTTTTGATATGATCTATTCAACCCCCCCTTCTAGATCCGTTTGCACCTCGCGGGACCCAACAAGTGGTATCAGAGCTTGGCTCTGCCATTCCCAGATCCTACGATCTGCAGGGAAAGATCCCGGTGCAATTTATTTATATGGCTTCATATGCTACATATGCTTTGTTGGGTCCCGTAGTGCAAGAACACGGATCTAGAGGGGGGGTGAATAGATCCTTCTACTAAAACTATGTCCAATAAAAATACACAAACTAGCGCACAGCGGAATTAACAAGATTGATAAGATTGAGGAATTAGCTAATCACGATAACTAGGTTCTCTCGATCTCACCGTTCACACACGAACATTCAACCAATATAAACAGTTAAGCACGTATCCACAAAAGCAAACCACAAGACACAGAATTTTTAAGGTGGTTCGGGACCACGACGGGTTCCCTACGTCCACCCCTCACCAAACTCGGTGAGGCTTCACTCGGGGATAAATCCCCAAACGGAGACGACGCTCCAAACACACACAGGACGACGCCCGCACACACACGGACGGAGACGAAGTCTCCCACACGATCCGACGACTGGATCACAAACACAACACACAATCCGACGACCGGATCACAATACACACACACGATCCGACGACCGGATCACAACACACACACACGCTGCAACAACCGCAGCACAAAGACATAAACACGATCGCACGGAGGCGATCAAACACGACCGTATACACAACCGGTCACACACACAAATATCTCTAATGTTCAGAAAATGAACACAAATATTCAGGCATGCTCAAACCCAAAATATAGATCATAGAATACATCACAAAGAACTGATAGAAGACATAGAAGTGATCCCCCTTTGTTCTTCAAGGTCGGTTGATGATGTTCCTTGAACCACGAGTTGGAGGGAAGCCGGATGAAGACGATCCTTACGTCTTCTTGATCCTCTCTTCGATCCGCACCTTTTCTTCTTCTTCCACGATCTCCAGATCTTCACGAAAGTAGATGATATCCTCCTTGGAAGAGCTCCAGCACGTTCTCCTCTTTTTCTTCACCTATACGAAAGAGCAAATGAGCATTAGGGTTAATCACATCCCAAATTCGTAACTCTTATATAAGCAACTCAAGGGGTGGGGAAAAGACTCATAAAACCCTTCTAATACATGTTAAAAACACCTTAATAGCAATAGAAACTAATAGGGGGTAGTATGGTAATGTTTGAAAGGGTTTTCAAAATGTTTTAAACACTTTCGGAAGTCCCGTCCGGAAGGGGTCGACCCTTAGGGTCGACCCTCGGGCAACAGGTTGCTGGAAAACACAAAACAGCACCTTGTGTTACAGGGGTCGACCCTTGGGGTGGACCCTTGGGGTCGACCCCTGGGGTCGACCCTTTCAGGCAGGTTACATAAAAAATAGCACTGCGCGCTCCGGCGGCAGGAATTATTTCTCGTAGCTCCGAACTCCGATCGAAGCGAGACTGGAGGCGTTGGAAAGAGGACTCGCAGAGCTACAACATATACTTTTTATGGGGAGATCCAACGGTGGGATTGAAAATGGTGAAGACTGAAAGACAGTTTGAGTTTGAAAAATAACTAAAACCTCCATCAAACCAAAGGGAAACAATTGATTAAATGTTACCATAATCCCATGAAGATCAACAATGATTTTGCATCCTGAAAAATATGATAAACCAAGAGGTTAGTTGAGAATCAAAATATATGAGTTATGCATTAACACTATGAACATGTTCACAATGAAATACATCATTGAACCTATTCAAACATGCGTTTTGCTTCTCAAATCACTTAGCAAAAATATATTTGACCAAATGACAAGGTTTTGAAATGATAAGCATGAATCTATCATTCAATCAACTATAATAATATGGAAGCTCAACCATTCAATCATATTCTTGAATCAACCAAATCTTCAACATCAAAATGCTTCATCACACAAGTGTTAACAAATATGCCAAATGCAAAGCATGCATAATATCATGGAACCACATTCATTCAAATGGCATTCTTGTTGATTAAGAGCTAACATTCATGAAGCATTATCCCAAGAGGAACATTGTCTTCACATGCATCTCACACATCAGTATATACCAATCATGCAAACATGCTTTCTCATGAGTACAGGGCATGTGCATTCTTCCAAGTATGTTTCACAAAATCATGCACATATTGAAATCACAATAACTCTATAAATGATATGTCACTATCAGTCAATTAGAAATGTGTGTTCAGTGAACACAATCTCATAGATTAAGACCCAAAAGAAGTCATCTCCAGAAAAGTCATCTTCATGCAATTCTTTCATACAGAAGTCATTAACTCAAGCTTTTAGAGTAAAGTACACATGACCAATCATTCATCCAATACATGAGCAATATGGAACCAACTTTCATGAAGTCTTGTATGAATATTTCAAGTCCAAAAATATTATGAAGAAAATGCATGAAAATATCCAACCAAGACGTTGAAAGCTATTAGATGAAATGAATGAAATGTAGAAGAATCATTGCAATGCAATGAGAGAAGCAACCCCCTTTTTTTAATAAGATCTTCATTGACGCACTCCTTTGAGTTCCAAACATGAAGCATGGATTTTGATCCTGCAAATCAAAATATTCAAGGCATGAGATCCTTAAATACAAATCATTCATATAACTTTAAACATGAATAGAGTTAACTCCCTTTAAGAAGAAGAGCTTCATTGATGGACTCCTTAAGATTCCAAGTATCAGCCATGAAGTCGTGTTCCTACAAACCAACATAAATATAACATTAGTTCCTTAAACACCGAGAGTTCACATGGCTTTCAAGAATAACCATTGACTCCATCTTTCAACTCATAAAATCATGATATACAACATGTTGCTCAATGAAACACGTACACACACAAACACAATCGTTTTGATATCATTGAAACCAAGCACGAACTATGGGATGCAACAATCTCCCCCTTTTTGATGATGACAAAACGATGTGTGTGATAATACAGATTTTGAAAACATGTGTTGAAAACATGTGCAAACATTGAGCATACACATTCTCCCCAAGGACCATTTATACACACCAATCATTCTCCCCCTTTTTGTCATCTACAAAAAAAGACAAGGGAGCATATGACATAACATGAACAAGATAGAGGCTCAAATATATGATACCAAGTGTGTGATCAAGATAAAGGCACAAACATAGGCAATTTCAATTCTCGAAGAGTGAGAGCCTCAAAGATAGCATTTGTAGATCATGATACCATTTGTTGGTTGAACTCATTTTGGCATTTAAGCAACAAGAAGTGTTCAGAATATGCATTTCAAAATGAACTGTGCCAATTGTTGAAAAGTATGGATTTGATCAAGATGATATCATGAAGGACCTATATGCATGCTGAAAATGTCAAATATGCAAATTAGCACTGAATATACACTATGTGAATGCTAATCATGCAATTTATGAAGCTATGCACATGATGACATCTATCCTTCTAATGTAAGGTTTATACTCAGAATTAGACTCAAGGGGAATGCATGAACATGCAAGCACACAAGCACAATCGTCATGCACACAAATATTACATATAGTAACTCCCCCTAAATGAGGCACGGGTTAACAAAAGAGCATGTGATTCAAATTCAAGAATGTAAGACATGAAGCATAACTAAGAGGTTTTGTGCATACACAACTAGGAGTACTACATAAACCATGAGTGTAGGCAAATTCATAAGATATATACATCACAAAAATGCCCATGTGAAATGTGAGGCAATGACTAATGAGCTTCAAAACATATGGATTGTCAGATTTTCTAAAGAACACTAGAAGGTAATCTCCTCTCTACACTTTCGCTTTAGATTCTCGACTTTCGGTAGCTTCGTACAACCCCGAATTTTCTTTTAATAGACTTCACTTTTCGACGCGAGTTTCCTCATATGTCTCAATGGGGATTCCCGGCTACTTGGATTCGTCACACAAATGGATTTTTGTTTCTCCTTTTGACACGAGTTTCCTCCTTTGTTTCAGGGGGGATTCCCGGTTACTCGGATCCACATACCACTTATTGAATTTTTTTGTGGGGTAGGCAGCTTTTTCCTCACGATTACTCTTTAATGTCCATGTAGAGATTCAAGTTCCCTTTAGAGTGTTGGAAAGAATTTCTTAAATCCTTATCAATGAAATTCATTGAATTCATTATGTGCAAGAGTGTGGGGGTAAATTTTTGTTTTGCATGTATAAAATGAATTCGACAAGACATAGCTATGACTCCCCCTAAATGTATGCACGGTCGGAATCAAATCCTCCCCCTTAATATATGACATGGATCACATATGAATAAAATCACTGCATTGTTATTTTTCAAGGAGGTGAGGTCTTAGAAAGATCAAGAATTAGTTTCATAGGGTAAATACTTACAAGCATGCAAGGATTGATGAAAGTATTCATGCAAGCATTCATGAGTCAAGATATGCGATTATCATGAAATATATACATATGCTCTATATGCATGAATATGCAATATGCATCTTTTTGTCATTTTATATGCATAGTATATGAATGATATGCAAAGATGCGAATGCATTCTTTTTATGTAAGTTTTCAGTTTTTTGTAATGACTTGAACATATAAGAAAAGCATGAACCATGTGAATGCATGAGATGAATTTTCAATGATTTTGGCATTGAATCATGAGCATTTTATTTCAGATTTCATCATGAAAAGTCATGTCCCTTAGAACCCAAATGTTCAACCATGATCATTCAAAAATAATATTTCATGAGACATAAGCTTCAGTTTAAACATGATACGCCCTGCATGTGTGAATATGCAAATAACCGAGTTTCTAACAGATTTCACATAAAATTTAGCAAATGAGAAAGATAAGTGTTTGAACAACTATTATCAAGAGTAGATTTCTGAACATGTCAAACAACTTATCAATTTGGCAAATCAATCACATATGGTCAATGAGCTTTAAACTGAGCCATGGTCAACATTCAATATCAATTGTTTTATTTGATCAAGCAATTCCACAGTTCAAAAATTTTGCCTTTTGAAACAAGAAGATTTTTCAAATTCAATTTGAAAATACATGCAAATCAAGGCAAACTGATTTCATTCAAAATTGTTGCAACATATCAGCCATATAATTCAATTTCTGAATTTTGGTACTAGGCGGAGAACATAGGTCTGAAGACCACCATCACGCTTAGTGGAAGTATCCAGTTGAACGTAGTCCAACCTTCTCTAACCACCATTTGATATACCAAATATTCATCCATTGAAGACATATGTGGCTTGTGAAGAAATTAGAGCAGAACATGAGAACACACCAAGATCTCATTCCAAAACATCAAAATCATCAAGTTTGATAGTGAAGAAGCAAAGTTGGGATTTTACCATATGAGTGTGCCTTATTCCCTTTATTGGAACCCCTTTCGTTCTTTATTTACCTCAAGGCACACTTGCATCCAAAATAATTCATTCAAAAGATTTGGGCACCCAAGCCTTTTTGGGTCCCTGGAGGTTGGTAGCATTGCCACCAAATGCTTTCTTCCTTTTCATTGCTACAACATCATCATTCTTCATGATCCTGCAATTCTCAATGATATGTCCATGGTTTCCACAATAACGGCATTGAGGAAAAGTAGTTTTACCAAAAGACTTCCTTTTTGGAGTAAAGGAAGTTATAAGTCCATTCCATCTTCTATTTTCAAAAGGTCTAGATTTAACAAAATTAGACCTAGCATGCATTCTAGAAGCATGAAAGTTTTCTGTTTTCAAAAGCCAACACTCTTTCATAAGATGTCCGTACTTCCCACAATGAAAGCAACAAGGAGATGTGCGTCTACGGAATGACTTTCCATTATTTGCATGAGTGTTTATGAACAAGTTTCTCTTATGGGATGCAAACCTTTTAGTATGGGAAGCATGTTCATTTCTGAATTTTCTTTGAAGGTTAAACTTAGCATTCATGGCACGATCATCATTTTGTTTCACAAAGCAATCATCCATGACATGGCCAAGTTTGTGACAATAAAAGCATGAGATATTTTTCTTTTTGCATGCAAGTTTGTCATCCTCTTTCATGACAACACAATCATCCATCACATGACCAAACATGCCACAATAGAAGCATTCAACATTGAACTTTGATTTTTGAGATCTATTTGACATGGAAGGTTTTTTCTTAAGATTTTTCTTTTTATCAAAATCATTTTCAGAAATTTTCACTTGAGCAACGGGAGGAGGTGTTTTGGAGGTGCTAGGAATGTTGGAGACATGAACAAAAGAGGTTTTCATTTTTGATTCAAAAGATTTTTTGTTCACCAGAATGTAACCAAGACCCTCTTTTTGAAAGTTCACTTTAACACCTAGCAATGTGTCTAAGTTCTCCTTCCCTTTGATAAATCTAGACAAATTATCTTTTAAGCTTTGCACTTCTTCTTCAAGAGCAGAAACATGCAATTCGGCACTCGTGATTTCTTCTTCACATGCACAAACTTTCTCATTCAACAAGCAATTCACAGATTTGAAACTTTCATTTTCATCCTTGAGTTCTTTATTTTCAACATTCATGGAATGTAGTTTTTCAGTCAATTTCTCAAGGACTTTCTCAGTTTCAACAAGTTTTGAAATCTTAGCAAGCATTTGTTCATTTTCAGATTTCAACAAAGTATTTTACTTTTCAAGTTTATCAGAGCTTTTCAACCTACTTTCAAGTAGAGAAATCTGAATTAGCATAGTACCATTATGCTTTTTGAGCTCCTCATTTTCAATCATGATCCTCTTGTTGTCAATTTCATTGTCAAGCAATTTATCAAATATTTTATCATCATCAGAAAGAGATGCTAGCTTGCTTTTAAGATGTTTTTGTGTTTCTTCAAGCAATGAAATCTTAGACAACAAGTGTTTATTTTGATCAAGCAAATCATGGGAATCAATATCAATTTCAAGAGCAGTATTAGATTTTCTAAACATCTCAAGCTCTTCATTCATACAAGACATCTCATCTGAAAATAATTCAACTTTGGATTCTAGAAGTTCTTTTTCATATTCTAGGTTCTCAATCTTTGACTCCAAAGTTTTGCAATTTTCACAGGAAGGATTATCATGCACATTCTCATTAATCTTCCTTTTCAAGTTTTTATTTTCAGATTTGAGTTTCTTGCATCTATCATACAGCGTAGCATATGTCATTTGCCATTCCTCATTAGAGAGTTCTTCATTTTCAGAGTTTACCTCATCAACATTTTCACCACGGCATTGATCAGTATCGTCGGCCATGAAGCCTTTTTGCCCTTCCATCTCTTGAGCTTTGATCAACTGATCCATAAGCTCCTTCGTCGTTCTACAAGAATAAACAAATGGAAACATATGAGTATCAATGGCACTTTTCAATAAACTTAAGACAATGACATTTTCATGGTTCTTCAATTTATCTTGACTAGACCACTTGGTCTCATCTAAAGGCAATATGTGAGGACCATCATAAATTAACTTCCAAAGATTAGGATTAATTGAATTGATCAGTCTACACATTTTACCTATCCATGAAGTAACATCAGAACTATTAAAAATAGGAAAGCAGTTCATCGACATGTGTTCAACAGAAAAATTCATGATTATAGAATGCACTAGGATCACTCTACAGATCGTGAGATCTAGGGACTGTAGAGCCTCGCTCTGATACCAATTGTTGGGTCCCGTAGTGCAAGAACACGGATCTAGAGGGGGGGTGAATAGATCCTTCTACTAAAACTATGTCCAATAAAAATACACAAACTAGCGCACAACGGAATTAACAAGATTGATAAGATTGAGGAATTAGCTAATCACGATAACTAGGTTCTCTCGATCTCACCGTTCACACACGAACATTCAACCAATATAAATAGTTAAGCACGTATCCACAAAAGCAAACCACAAGACACAGAATTTTTAAGGTGGTTCGGGACCACGACGGGTTCCCTACGTCCACCCCTCACCAAACTCGGTGAGGCTTCACTCGGGTATAAATCCCCAAACGGAGACGACGCTCCAAACACACACAGGACGACGCCCGCACACACACGGACGGAGACGAAGTCTCCCTGTCATGCCCCGAGCGCGGAAGATACCCGGAGATGCGCGACGAGTTTATATCAATCATGTCAATCAGAGTGGTCGTGTATTCGACACAAAAACAGAGATGCGCAAAATAGCAAGATAACCCAATCCTTTATTTCATAATGGATAGACTATTACAAATCCAATACTCTGTTCAATAAAAGAGGAAAAGAATACATAGTTGACTCAAGAAAACTATAGAGAAGACTAGATGACACTTGTAAAAGCTCTATCACTTTCACTCTTGATCATTCCCATCCGATTGACTTCCATCGTCGTCGGACTTACCTGAAAGGTACAAAGGGACAAACGGAATGAGCGAACGCTCAGTAGGAAATTATATCTCAAGTACTAGCAAGGGGTTTAAGTAATTACATCTTTCATGAATGCAATAAAGCTATGCATGCTCGCATAAAACGACAAGATAGAGAGAATGTAATATCAAGAAATAAGATGAACTTAATCATGAACTTCCAACAAGATGACAAGTGTATTCAAGGTATTCAAGCAAGTACGTTTAACAAGTCATGTCAAGAACTTTGGCTATCATGTATCAAGCAAGTAAATTACCCTTTTTTTGGGCCACGCAATTCATGTCAAGTCAAGTACGATTCAAGTACAAGATGTGTGTGGAATGTCCAATCAAGCAAGTCAAGTACTCGGTATAATGCCAGATACCTTATCATTTTAACTCCCATGGGCACAAGTACTTTCGGGTGCTCCTCCCAGGACCAGATCGGGCCCTATATGCGCAGACATTTATCATGTATTTTTGACATCCACTCTTGTTTATATAGCCAATTTAGAATTTCAATAATCAAGCTTGTAGACATGTATGACAACTTGGATAGAATAGAGTCCAAAATATGACAAAGAACATAGATTGACGGTAATAACGGTATAATCACGATATCAATAAAACTAGGTAGAATATGGTTCCCTTAACTTAGGTACCATGACAAATCAGTATGGACATTCTTTATATAGAATTGAGGTCCACATGAACAGTATATCAAAGTAAGATACCCTCATTCTTATCATAGAATTGAGGTTTACAAGAACGACATGATATGGCATGATATCATCATCCCATTAAGAATTTTCTTATGATATACTCTTTGTATAAACATAAGGGCCGGTATACCATGTTTCTTTCGATTGACATGGCAAGGATCGTGTAATGGGTTTTTAGGGTACAACCAGCTCAGTCGGCTTTGAGGGAATCCAAGGCTACGAGGAGTCTTACGGAGGTCTCTATGACTAACTCGCTAGTCCAAAGGAACGGAATGTCCAATGGAGAGCTTGTATGTCAATGAGAGTTGAGTGTGATCGATAAATCAACATGAAACGTGGGACTATACTCACGGAGTGGAGAATAGTGCCGATACATATATTATATAACATATGAAACCATCGGTTAACAAAAATAGGAAAAATCAGTTTTACAGTAAAATAACGACTTATGTCAAGTCGTTTCTCAAGTAATTAACGCCTAACAGAAGGGCGTTTACATATTTTCCGTTTTTGCAGAATTTTCAATAATTTAGTAATTTAAAAACGCGCCCTGGGCAGGGGCGTTTCTTCAAGAGTTGACGACTACAGTAGCAGGCGTCTCCTTATTTATATATTTGACAGAATATCAATAATTTTCACGATTTGTCTAAAACACGCCCTTGTAAGGGGCGTTACTCTTTAATTCTATTTTTGCAAAATATATTCCAGGATTTTAACTAGGAACGCCCTAGGAAGGGGCGTTAGATTTATATTCACGCCCTGTTCTGGGGCATTAACATATAAAACACGACTTTGTCCAAGTCGTGAATTCAAGAAATTTACAATATTTCAGGAAATAAAAATAGGAGGCATGGTCATGACAAGAAAATTAACAGGAATTCACAGGTAGAGTCATGCAAGATTTTAGAATCGATATTTCATATTTATTGAATTTTAAACAGGATCAATTATTAATTACATGCGATTGTTCATGAAATTAACGCCTGTATACAAGGCGTATACTTTTAATTAACGACCACTGTAATGGTCGTTTCTTTTAAAGTAGCGCCCTATTCAAGGGCGTTTCTTGAAAAATTTACAGAAAACGTATTAAAACTATATGCAAACTGTATAAATATATCATGCATGGTGCTTCTTGTATTATTTTTAGTTTGGGCTACGAGACTTGAGAAAATCCTACCTTAAAGGGTTGATTTGGAGATAACCGTGAAGGGTCTGTAAGAATCAAGATGCAGCAGACGTTGGATGAAGATGAACGACCTACAGAGGATAGAATACGAAGGTATTTTGCTTCGTAATAACTTAACAGAGGTAAAGGAGGAGAAAGAAAGAAGACTTACCCGTTAGTCTTCTTATCCTGCAAGAATAGAAGAAACGAAGAATATTAATTCTTCTCATGCTACGTTCATAAGAAAGGAACAGAAGAAGAAAATAGAAGAACACATGTTCTTCACGTACCTGTGCAGTTCGATCGTCCAAATAGGTTTAGGGTTGTTCGATCAAGACTATTTATAGGATTTTGGAGTCCTAATAAAAGTAGTGTTTGATTGAGGGTAACATATCCCTAATAGAGTCCTTACTCTAATAGACACTTACTAGATTAGGTTAATCTTTCCCTGGATAAGTTCTGGGTTCGAACGCGTCACGAACTGAATTAACGCCTTTGGTCAGGGCGTTTATTCTTAAATTAACGACCTTGTTCAGGTCGTTTCTTAAGAAGCGTCTTGTATAAGGGCGTTCCTTGTTTTTGAAACACGCCTAATACATGGGCGTTTATTTTACTTGCCTATTTGGTCACGTGAGAGTTGACGACCACATGCGTGGGCGTCCTTTCTTTAGTCACGCCGTATGTAGAGGCGTTTCTTTTTAAATTAACGCCTTACTAAGAGGCGTTATTTTTAATTTGTTTTATTTTGTCTGTATTACTTCTGTAATATGTATGTTTTTAATTTTATTTCAATATTCATTTATCAGGGTTGCTACACCCTCCCCCACTTAAAAAGAATTTGGTCCCCAAATTCAATATATATAATTATACACGTGGAGAGTGTAGAACATATACCTCTTAGAATAACTCGGGAAATCGTTTCTTCATAGATTCCTCGGTCTCCCATGTCGCTTCGCGTTCGGGATTCTTATTCCATTGCACCTTGAGCATGGGAATAACCTTATTCCTTAGAGCTCGTATTTCTCGATCTAAGATCTTCATAGGCTTCTGTTCATAGGTGAGATCTTTCTGGATCACCAGATCTTCATGCTCGATAATATGCGATGGATCGTGCACATACTTCTTCAACATAGATATGTGAAATACATTATGCACCTCAGACAATTGAGGAGGCAATGCGATGCGATAAGCAACCTCGCCAACTCTTTCGAGTATCTCAAACGGTCCGATGAATCTTGGCGTAAGCTTGCCCTTAATACCAAATCTTCGTATGTCACGTCGAGGTGATATCTTGAGAAATACATGATCTCCGATTTGGAATTCAAGATCTCTCCTTCTTGTATCAGCATAAGCTTTTTGTCTCGTCTGAGCAACTTGCAATCTTTCTCTGATTACTTGTATCTTCTCAGTTGTATCCCTTACCATGTCTGGACCTAGCAGTTGTTTTTCTCCAACTTCGTTCCAGCATATGGGTGATCTGCAACTCCTTCCGTATAAGGCTTCGAAAGGTGCCATTTGTATACTAGCTTGGTAGCTGTTGTTATATGCAAATTTAATTAATGGTAAGTGATCATGCCAGCTTCCTCCAAAGTCAATGATGCATGGTCTAAGCATATCTTCAACAATTTGATTAGTTCTCTCAGTCTGACCATCCGTTTGTGGGTGGAAAGCAGTACTAAAGTTGAGCCTTGTTCCTAACGAATGTTGTAATCTCTTCCAAAAATGAGAAGTAAAACGGGGATCTCTGTCCGACACGATTGAGACAGGAATTCCATGTATCCTGACTATTTCCTTGATGTACAGTGCAGCTAGCACATCAATTGACCATCGGCTCATTATTGGCAAGAAATGTGCCGATTTAGTTAATCGGTCAATGATAACCCATATTCCATCATGTCCACCTTTAGATTTAGACAAACCCATGATGAAGTCCATACCAATATCCTCCCACTTCCACTTAGGAATATCTAGAGGATGTAGTTTTCCAGCAGGCTTTTGGTGTTCCGCCTTGACCTGTTGGCATGTGAGACAGCGTGATACATAGTCCGCTATTTCTCTTTTCGTATTGGGCCACCAAAAGTTCCTCTTTACATCTTGGTACATTTTAGTTGATCAGGATGAATAGTGTACCTTGATCTGTGAGCTTCATCTAAGATCTTCTTCTTTAATTTCGGACAATGAGGTATACAAGTTCTACCTTTGAATAATAATCTTCCATCAGAAGTTAGTTGAAAATCAGATTGTCCTTCTAATCTGCCCTTGATTTCCACTAATATAGGATCATCACCCTGAAGTGCTTGTATCTCAGATAATAAATCTGATTGTATGCTTACATGAGATAATGTAACAAATTTGGATTCCGTGTCCAAGCTTATATTGAGCTCGGAGAATTGTTCAAGTAACCTCCATTCTTGTATCATACAATTGGCTATCATTGCTCTCGGCTTTCGACTAAGGGCATCAGCAACATAATTACCCTTTCCGGGATGGTATTATATATTGAAGTCGAAGTCCTTGAGATATTCTAGCCAGCGTCTTTGTCTCATGTTTAGCTCCTTTTGTGAGAATAGATATTTGAGACTTTTGTGATCGGAGTATACAGTAAACTGCACTCCATATAAGTAATGTCTCCATATCTTTAGGGCAAATACCACCGCGGACAGTTCTAAGTCATGGACGGGGTAATTCTCCTCATGCTTCTTCAGTTGACGTGAAGAGTATGCAATGACCTTTCCTTGTTGCATTAGGACACATCCAAGGCCAATGCCAGAAGCATCTGTGTAGACCTCGAATTTCTCTCCTTCTATTGGTAGAGCTAACACCGGAGCTGTAGTGAGATGATCTTTGAGAGTTTGGAAACTTCTTTCACATTCCTCACTCCATTCATATCGGTTCTCCTTGCGAGTTAACCTTGTAAGGGGCACGGCGATCTTAGAGAAATCTTTGATGAATCGCCGATAATAGCCTGCAAGACCTAAGAAACTTCTGATCTCGCTTGCATTAGTGGGTCTTTCCCAGTTTCTTACAGCTTCAACCTTTGATGGATCTACTGATAATCCATCTTTTGATATGACATGTCCGAGAAAAGCCACTTCTTCAAGCCAGAACTCGCATTTGCTGAGTTTAGCATATAATTGATTTATCCTCAAAACTTGCAATGCAATCCTCAAATGCTCTTCATGTTCTTCCCTAGTCTTAGAATATATCAATATATCATCAATGAAGACTACTATGAATTGATCCAAGTAAGGCCTGAATATGCTATTCATTAACTGCATAAAGGCAGCAGGGGCATTTGTTAGTCCAAAAGGCATAACAACAAATTCATAATGGCCATACCTGCTTCTGAATGCGGTCTTATGAATGTCATCATCCTTGATCCTTAACTGATGATATCCCGACCTGAGATCAATCTTGGAAAAATATTTGGATCCTGAAATCTGATCAAATAATTCATCGATTCTCGGCAGTGGATACTTGTTCTTGATAGTAAGATGATTCAACTGTCGATAGTCGATACACAATCTCATGGATCCATCCTTCTTCTTTACAAATAAGACTGGTGCTCCCCACGGGGAAGTACTTGGTCTAATAAACCCTTTTCGGATTAGTTCCATCAACTGCTCCTTCAACTCCTTGAGTTCAGCAGGGGACATTCTATATGGTGCCTTTGAAACAAGACCAGCACCAGGGACTAAGTCAATGGTGAAGGCTACTTCTCTCTGAGGGGGTAACCCCGGCAAATCTTCCAGAAATACGTCTGAAAATTCTTGCACTACATGAATGTCTTCTATCTTGGTTTCCTTAGCTTCTTTAACAGTGACAAAAGCAAGGAAGGATACACATCCCTTCCTGACGAGCTTGCTTGCTCGAAGAGCCGAAATAAGAGGGGATTTGCTTCGACTCTTAGGACTAGTATAAGTCAGTTCTGAAAATTCTTTGAAAACAATCTTGCTATTACGGCAATCAACCGTTGCCTGGTACTTAGATAACCAATCTGCTCCTAGTATAACATCATATTCTTTTAGATCTAAGCAGATAAGATCAATAGGAAAATTCTTTTCTCGAACCAACACCTCACAGTTTTGGTAATGATGCGTGATATCCGTCTCGTTTCCGAGAGGAGCAGACAACACTATTTTCATCCATTCTGGTTCTAGACGTAATGGGTCAGCAAACTTCTTAGAAATAAAGGAATGTGATGCACCCGTATCAAATAAGACATGTGCATATTTGGAACAAATTTTCAATGTACCTTCCACTAATCCGCCTTCTTCTTCAGGTTCGGTCTCCTGTATTGCATGAAGACGAGCATTCTTTGTCACCGGGCGTTTACCATCGCCGGCTTGGTCGTTCATTAATGGACACTCGGGAATCCGATGCTCACGGCTTCCACAACAGAGACAAGCTCCTAATTTCCTCCAGCATTCTTCTGTCTTGTGACCAGCCTTGTCACAATGCTTGCATACTGTATTAGAAGGGGTAGTTGTGATAGAGAAAGGCTTGGTCTTTTTGAACTTATGGTCTTGAGAGGAAGAACCTCCATTATTGGGCCTCTTCTTGAAATTGGGTTTGAAAGAACCCGAACCCGTGACTTGTTCCTTCTTGTCTTTCCCTCGGATCCTATCAGATAGTTCCGTGGCATCTTCAAGTAGTTGAGCTTGGCGCACTATCTCAGAATAAACTTGGATGTCCATAGGCGCCAGTTGAGTAATATAGTGGGGCCTAAGCCCATTAAGAAATCTACGGGCTTTCATCTTCTCCGTGCTAATAAGATGCTTGGCATATCTAGACAACCTGGAGAACTGAGCTTCATAATCTGCTAATGATAGGGATTGTTGCTTTAATGCAGCGAATTCGGCAGCCTTCTTTTCTTGGACTCAGTCCGAGAAATATTTAACATTGAAGTATTCCATGAATTCTTCCCATGTTACTTGAGTCGGATCTATGGTTGCTTCAATAGACTCCCACCAGCATCTAGCATCTTTCTCTAACTGGAATGTAGCTAATATAACTTTGTCCTGGTCCATTCATTGCATGACACGGAATATGCGTTCGGTTTCCCGAACCCAATGCTCGGCATCGTCCGGATCGGTCGATCCCATAAACTTCGGGGGATTCATGTTCTTAAAGGCTTGGTGTAAGCTTCCAGATCGTGGAGCACCACCTTGCGCTACCTGTTGTAGCACTTGGGTCATCCCTTGCAGGGTACGCTGCATGTTGCGCCATTGAGCACGTTCGGCAGCCATTATCCTACAATTACAATAACTATTAGTACGTGATCGTACTTAAAGACTCGTATACTATGTTAAATCTAACCCTTGGTTCTACCCAATCTCACTGGTTTAGGACTTGGGTTTTTCCTAGGAATTGAATACCTTAGGCTCTGATACCACAAAAACTGTCACGCCCCGAGCGCGGAAGATACCCGGAGATGCGCGACGAGTTTATATCAATCATGTCAATCAGAGTGGTCATGTATTCGACACAAAAATAGAGATGTGTAAAATAGCAAGATAACCCAATCCTTTATTTCATAATGGATAGACTATTACAAATCCAATACTCTGTTCAATAAAAGAGGAAAAGAATTGATGAGGGCATCTCCCGACACCCCTTTAGCTTTGATCACATGCACACTCTTGATATGGATTGATCATGGTCTACACTTGTTATCTTCATTTCCCAAGTTTCATTTTATGTATTTTCTTTTTATTGAGTCCTATCTTATGTATTTTCCTTTATTGAGTCATATGGTTTTAGTCCATTTCCCTTGTTATGTTTAATTGGGCCTTATTACTTTAGTTATGGGCCCATAGGATTGAGTCTAGGATATGCTCGGTCTTTTATCTTATTGTCAAGGGTATTTTGGTCATGTAAAGAATGGTTGCCTATATATAGGCCCCATCTCTCCTCTTGTATTCAACTTTTGATGAATATTGAAGAAAACCCTTTCAAACTCTCTCAATATCTCTCTCTCTCTCATTATCTCTTCATTCTCTCTCCTCCTCTCTCTAAATTTCGAAATTCACTCTCTCTCCTCCCCCTCTCAACCACTTCCAACCCCCACCTACCTCCATTAACTCCCCACAACTTCCCACAACCCCTCTTTAATCCTCACCTAGTCCCAAGGAAGTTCCACCACTCAAAACCCCACCCTCCAACCACCACCTACCCCTTTCACTTCCCTAAGCATATCTCCACCTTCCCAAGGCTGAATTAACTCATTCCAAAGCCCAAATTCGAATCTCCCCTTCCCTCCTTGCTCCCTAGGTCGCACCCCTCCTCTCCCCTCAAGCCAAGTTCACCCCCTCCTCTCTTCTCCACTCCAGCTTTGTGTGCAGGTCGACCTGCAGTTTAGCACTCTGTTGCAGCGACGTCCACGACTACATCCTGGTTCTTCTGGTGGCGTGGCCTACCTTTCTGGAAAGGCCTCCCTGTGCTCTTCGCAGGAGAGGTGGAATCACTCCATTCCGAGTTCGTGGCCATCCGTGAAGGCTGTTCTTCCCCGACTGCGCAGAACCTCTCAGATCAGGAGCCAGAGCGACAGAGAAGACTCTCCCACGACGAACCTTGAAGGAACCAGTCTTCGAGGTCTTCTACAAAGTTCTCCCTCCCCCTGTCAGCGTCCAGGAACAGAAGGCAGAACCCCGCTCGGCATCCGACAACCAGAGATACCAATTTTCTACCACACCCACGCCGGTCTGCCTCCTCACAGTCTGCACCGATGACCGTCCACTTCTCTGGACACCCAGCTCATCTCCAACATCAGAAGACTTCGCCGTTTGTTTTTCTGCAAAGTAGACTCGTCCACGATTCCAACGAGTCTAGCGGTGCCAAATTTGGAGCTCAGGAACGATCGTGGCAGCTTCTGCAACCTGCTGTTTCAGACTGAGCTCGGCCAGAGACCAGAGCTGCATCCATCTTCCAGTCGCTGGAGCAGTCAGCCCCCAGATCAGAACGTCGTCCAAAAAATTCAAGCCACACCCCTCTCCGGTTAGCAAGCTTTTGGCGCAAGTTTCATGAGATTCCAAGTTCAGTGGAATTATTGGCAGCATCGACATCGGCCCTCTATCCAGAATTACAGAAGCTAGGCAGAATCGGCAAAGCTCGGAAAGTCGACTCTATCTCGCTCGTTCCCCTCCCCGCTTGGCCGGCTGAAGGCCCCTCCCTGCGTGGAGGTAATTTTTGGTTGTAATACATTAACCCCCACCCCAAGATCCCCCCCTTGCAAGGGGCGTAGTGCTGTACCTCTTCACATTTTCAGGTCAAGCTCCATCGCCGCGGCGATCGGGTGTATACCCTCGCCTCCCGGCGCGCCCTCGTCTCCGAACGGGATCGGTGTCTTCACACCGATCAGGTGAGCTTCTGATCACACCCTTGTAGCTTCATTTCTACAAATGTAGTATTGCCTTGAATGCCCGTTGGACGGTAAGAGAGTGCTCGGAATTCATTTTAAGCAATATCGTGCCCACCGCGGCCCGTGAGTGAGTGCCACCCCACACCCCGCCTTGCGGGCCAGCCACCCACAAAGTTGGGACTCCCTGGCCCATTGGAGGTCAGCCTTAGCATTATAAGTCCATTAGGACAATTGGGTCCCGCCTCGGACCCTCACCATCATCTCCCGGACCCACCGGGTGAACGTGTGAACCGAGTGAGCAGAAATCGTCGTTGTGAGAATCATTGAGCGCTTGTATGCTTGCGGGTCTAAGTCCTAGGGTCACCTTATCATATTTAGTGGTCTTTGGGCTGTGCCACATCAAGTGGTATCAGAGCCAGGTTATAGGCTTGTCCTTACAAGTCTAGTCTTGGGTCACACTAAGTCTTTCATAGGTGCATCCGCACACCCTTGCATAGCCCACCCAACCTTGCATGACCACTCGTAGTGGTACTCGCTTTCAACCCAATACTACATCTTCCAATCCCACAATGAATCCAAAACCCCAAGGGATGCCTACCACTAACACTCATGACTTCAACTACTTGATGAAAGCCTTGACCTATGCCAATGAGCGACTTGATAACATATCGGGCCGACTCAACCAACTTGGAAAAAATAGGCCCGCCCTAAGGACGGACGATAGGATGGCCCCTTTCCCACTTCCCACCTTTGATGGGACCTCTCCTAGCAAATATTTAGATTGGGAAGCTACAATGGACCAATACTTCAATTGGTATCATATTTCCGAGGATGAAAAGGCATGGGTTGCCAAAATACAACTAACCAAAAGGGCTCAAACTCATTGGTGTAAAATTGAGGGCTTAAGGATAATTAGACGGGAAGCTCCCCTCACCACATGGGAGGACATGAAGGATCAACTAAGGGCTAGGTATGTGTCCCCATCCCACTTGGATCACCAAAACCCAAGGAGCACTCCCACTCCTCCCACCCCACCCGTCCAAACCCTTATCACTAAAACCCAAGTACCTAAGACCTCCACCTCCCCACCTAACCCCATGAGGTCCCCCACATCCCAACCAAAACCCCCTTCCCTAACCTACACTAGTCAAGCCCCTTTAGCCCCCACTTCCACCCCAAGTGATCCCAAGGGCAAGAGACCCCTAACCAACCCAATTCCCTCCATGGTGACCACCACTCATCCAACCCTCACCATTAAAAACCATGTGGACACCATGTCCACCCCTCCACCAAGGCCCATAATGGCCACCACCCCAAAACCCAAAACCCCTCACCCAATCCACCTCCCGCTTCCTACACCAATCTTACCCCAAATTAGGCCTCCACTACTTCCACTCCCAAGTCCAACCCATGTCCGACCTTGCTCACCTCCTCGAGTGCGCCATGCCTCGACTAACACCAACCCACTCACCATAGACCTTCCTACCCCATTGTCCTTAGGAGTTGCAACCCACACACCTACCCAAGTGGAGAGGGATACCAATTCGGATCCACCTCCCAAAATCAAGGAAATCCAAGGGCCATACAACTCACCCACCCCTCCTAACCTAGTTCATCAAGAGCTATACACCCTTCCCCATGACACCATCACCATAGATAAGTCCATATTCCTATGGCTCAAGCGAGGCCTCACCATTCCTAGTTTACAACCAAGCCACCTACTCATGGGACATCAATCCCAACTCATTCCCACTCAGCCTCATGTCACTTATCAAACCTCCTATTGTGTAGAAGATTTGGGAGACTTAGTGGCCTACCTACATTGGCAAGTCCACTTGACCGATATGCTAGCCATGAGGCCATCAGAGTCTAGCACCATTAGCCTAGCTTACCCCACCATTGGCTCCATCACTTCCATCTACACCAATGGCCAATTTACAAGTGAGATCATACTCCTTCTTCCCATGGAGGAGGAACCCATCCTAGTCTACTCCCCAACCAATGAAATCCCAAGTACTTTGATTGGCCAACCCATTAGCAACCTTGGCCCAATTATCTTAGAGAGAGATGATTCGCCATTTGAGGACCTTAAGAACATGGAGTACCCCTACCTAGGTGACCCTTACCATAATCCCTTTGACCCTTTTCTATGGGAGCCTAAATCTCCATGTGACCCACTTTCCCTATTCACCACCCACCTCACCTTACCCACACCGCCCATGTCGACCCAAACTCCTCCCTTCCTAGAATCGGGTTACAACATGAGAGCCTTGACCTTAGGCAACAAACACCTTGGGATTGATGAAGTGCCCCACCCCATAACCACGTTCGTAGATCCCTTCGACCCATTCACGTGGACGTTCAAAAGTCATCCCACATCTATGCACATGGAAGTCACCTTTGGGATAAACATGCATGTGTCCAGGCCTACCACACCATTTGACATGATTCATAAGTCGGGTACATTCATCCACATCACCCACATGTCAAGTAGGCAGCATAAGTGGACCATATTCGGATGTATTGGCCCACCTTCATTCATCATGAGTCTTAAGCATGATAGGAGCATACATGGATGTCCGGGTCCCCCGACATTTATCACACCCATGCATAAAAGGTTCATCTATGGATGTCCCGGCCCTCCTAAAACTGTCACAGTCTTCATAGCATCAAAGTGTGATCGGTCTACATTTGGCTGCCCAGGTCCACCTTGGCATACTATGCGTTTCACACCAACATCGCATCTTTGTGCATGGCATACGCATTCTCGCAAGCATATAGGAAAGATCAATGAGGCTTACAAAAGGCGGGCAGATGCTCATCGACGCCACTACGAGTTCCAAGTGGGAGACTCGGTGATGGTGAGGACGGAGCGGCTCCTTCCGGGACCTGCCTCTAAGTTGAGGGCACGGGGTTCGGGACCCTTTCGAGTTCTACGACGACTTGGCAGCAATGCTTATGAGCTTGACCTACCAGAAAGCTATGGGGTGCACACTACCTTCAGTGTGGCGGACCTGGTACCCCACAAAGGCCCCGCGGTGGAACCCAGTGAGGAGCTTGAGCCTTTACCCCCCCTTATGAGAGACACTCCCGGAGGGACTCCACTTTCTAGCTTGAGAGACCGACGAGAGCAGGTAGAGGCAATACTGGATGAGCAGAGTATCATTATGAGGCACATGGTGTATCAGCGCTATCTGGTTAGGTGGAAGAGCCGTCCCCCGATCGAGGATACATGGGTGAGTCGGGAGGATTTGATATGCTTGGATCCCGACATGATGGAGCAGTACGACAGCCAGGCAGACCCATACTCGACAGGGTCGAGCTCTCCCCACCCCGGGGGATTTGATGAGGGCATCTCCCGACACCCCTTTAGCTTTGATCACATGCACACTCTTGATATGGATTGATCATGGTCTACACTTGTTATCTTCATTTCCCAAGTTTCATTTTATGTATTTTCTTTTTATTGAGTCCTATCTTATGTATTTTCCTTTATTGAGTCATATGGTTTTAGTCCATTTCCCTTGTTATGTTTAATTGGGCCTTATTACTTTAGTTATGGGCCCATAGGATTGAGTCTAGGATATGCTCGGTCTTTTATCTTATTGTCAAGGGTATTTTGGTCATGTAAAGAATGGTTGCCTATATATAGGCCCCATCTCTCCTCTTGTATTCAACTTTTGATGAATATTGAAGAAAACCCTTTCAAACTCTCTCAATATCTCTCTCTCTCTCATTATCTCTTCATTCTCTCTCCTCCTCTCTCTAAATTTCAAAATTCACTCTCTCTCCTCCCCCTCTCAACCACTTCCAACCCCCACCTACCTCCATTAACTCCCCACAACTTCCCACAACCCCTCTTTAATCCTCACCTAGTCCCAAGGAAGTTCCACCACTCAAAACCCCACCCTCCAACCACCAGCTACCCCTTTCACTTCCCTAAGCATATCTCCACCTTCCCAAGGCTGAATTAACTCATTCCAAAGCCCAAATTCGAATCTCCCCTTCCCTCCTTGCTCCCTAGGTCGCACCCCTCCTCTCCCCTCAAGCCAAGTTCACCCCCTCCTCTCTTCTCCACTCCAGCTTTGTGTGCAGGCCGACCTGCAGTTTAGCACTCTGTTGCAGCGATGTCCACAACTGCATCCTGGTTCTTCTGGTGGCGTGGCCTACCTTTCTGGAAAGGCCTCCCTGTGCTCTTCGCAGGAGAGGTGGAATCACTCCATTCCGAGTTCGTGGCCATCCGTGAAGGCTGTTCTTCCCCGACTGCGCAGAACCTCTCAGATCAGGAGCCAGAGCGGCAGAGAAGACTCTCCCACGACGAACCTTGAAGGAACCAGTCTTCAAGGTCTTCTACAAAGTTCTCCCTCCCCCTGTCAGCATCCAGGAACAGAAGGCAGAACCCCGTTCGGCATCCGACAACCAGAGATACCAATTTTCTACCACACCCACGCCGGTCTGCCTCCTCACAGTCTGCACCGACCACCGTCCACTTCTCTGGACACCCAGCTCATCTCCAACATCAGAAGACTTCGCTGTTTGTTTTGCTGCAAAGTAGACTCGTCCACAATTCCAACGAGTCTAGCGGTGCCAAATTTGGAGCTCAGGAGCGATCGTGGCAGCTTCTGCAACCTGCTGTTTCAGACTGAGCTCGGCCAGAGACTAGAGCTGCATCCATCTTCCAGTTACTGGAGCAGTCAGCCCCCAGATCAGAACATCGTCCAAAAAATTCAAGCCACACCCCTCTCCAGTTAGCAAGCTTTTGGCGCAAGTTTCATGAGATTCCAAGTTCGGTGGAATTATTGGCAGCATCGACATCGGCCCTCTATCCAGAATTACATAAGCTAGGCAGAATCGGCAAAGCTCGGAAAGTCGACTCTATCTCGCTCGTTCCCCTCCCCGCTTGGCCGGCTGAAGGCCCCTCCCTGCGTGGAGGTAATTTTTGGTTGTAATACATTAACCCCCACCCCAAGATCCCCCCCTTGCAAGGGGCGTAGTGCTGTACCTCTTCACATTTTCAGGTCAAGCTCCATCGCCGCGGCGATCGGGTGTATACCCTCGCCTCCCGGCGCGCCCTCGTCTCCGAACGGGATCGGTGTCTTCACATCGATCAGGTGAGCTTCTGATCACACCCTTGTAGCTTCATTTCTGCAAATGTAGTATTGCCTTGAATGCCCGTCGGACGGTAAGAGAGTGCTCGGAATTCATTTTAAGCAATATCGTGCCCACCGCGGCCCGTGAGTGAGTGCCACCCCACACCCCGCCTTGCGGGCCAGCCACCCACAAAGTTGGGACTCCCTGGCCCATTGGAGGTCAGCCTTAGCATTATAAGTCCATTAGGACAATTGGGTCCCGCCTCGGACCCTCACCATCATCTCCCGGACCCACCGGGTGAACGTGTGAACCGAGTGAGCAGAAATCATCGTTGTGAGAATCATTGAGCGCTTGTATGCTTGCGGGTCTAAGTCCTAGGGTCACCTTATCATATTTAGCGGTCTTTGGGCTGTGCCACATGAAGAATACATAGTTGACTCAAGAAAACTATAGAGAAGACTAGACGACACTTGTAAAAGCTCTATCACTTTCACTCTTGATCATTCCCATCCGATTGACTTCCATCGTCGTCGGACTTACCCGAAAGGTACAAAGGGACAAACGGAATGAGCGAACGCTCAGTAGGAAATTATATCTCAAGTACTAGCAAGGGGTTTAAGTAATTACATCTTTCATGAATGCAATAAAGCTATGCATGCTCGCATAAAACGACAAGATAGAGAGAATGTAATATCAAGAAATAAGATGAACTTAATCATGAACTTCCAACAAGATGACAAGTGTATTCAAGGTATTCAAGCAAGTACGTTTAACAAGTCATGTCAAGAACTTTGGCTATCATGTATCAAGCAAGTAAATTACCCTTTTTTTTGGGCCACGCAATTCATGTCAAGTCAAGTACGATTCAAGTACAAGATGTGTGTGGAATGTCCAATCAAGCAAGTCAAGTACTCGGTATAATGCCAGATACCTTATCATTTTAACTCCCATGGGCACAAGTACTTTCGGGTGCTCCTCCCAGGACCAGATCGGGCCCTATATGTGCAGGCATTTATCATGTATTTTTGACATCCACTCTTGTTTATATAGCCAATTTAGAATTTCAATAATCAAGCTTGTAGACATGTATGACAACTTGGATAGAATAGAGTCTAAAATATGACAAAGAACATAGATTGACGGTAATAACGGTATAATCACGATATCAATAAAACTAGGTAGAATATGGTTCCCTTAACTTAGGTACCATGACAAATCAGTATGGACATTCTTTATATAGAATTGAGGTCCACATGAACAGTATATCAAAGTAAGATACCCTCATTCTTATCATAGAATTGAGGTTTACAAGAACGACATGATATGGCATGATATCATCATCCCATTAAGAATTTTCTTATGATATACTCTTTGTATAAACATAAGGGCCGGTATACCATGTTTCTTTCGATTGACATGGCAAGGATCGTGTAATGGGTTTTTAGGGTACAACCAGCTCAGTCGGCCTTGAGGCAATCCAAGGCTACGAGGAGTCTTACGGAGGTCTCTATGACTAACTCGCTAGTCCAAAGGAACGGAATGTCCAATGGAGAGCTTGTATGTCAATGAGAGTTGAGTGTGATCGATAAATCAACATAAAACGTGGGACTATACTCACGGAGTGGAGAATAGTGCCGATACATATATTATATAACATATGAAACCATCGGTTAACAAAAATAGGAAAAATCAGTTTTACAGTAAAATAACGACTTATGTCAAGTCGTTTCTCAAGTAATTAACGCCTAACAGAAGGGCGTTTACATATTTTCCATTGTTGCAGAATTTTCAATAATTTAGTAATTTAAAAACGCGCCCTGGGCAAGGGCGTTTCTTCAAGAGTTGACGACTACAGTAGTAGGCGTCTCCTTATTTATATATTTGACAGAATATCAATAATTTTCACGATTTGTCTAAAACACGCCCTTGTAAGGGGCGTTACTCTTTAATTCTATTTTTGCAAAATATATTCCAAGATTTTAACTGAGGAACGCCCTAGGAAGGGGCGTTAGATTTCATATTCACGCCCTGTTCTAGGGTGTTAACATATAAAACACGACTTTGTCCAAGTCGTGAATTCAAGAAATTTATAATATTTCAGGAAATAAAAATAGGAGGCATGGTCATGACAAGAAAATTAACAGGAATTCACAGGTAGAGTCATGCAAGATTTTAGAATCGATATTTCATATTTATTGAATTTTAAACAGGATCAATTATTAATTACATGCGATTGTTCATGAAATTAACGCCTGTATACAAGGCGTATACTTTTAATTAACGACCACTGTAATGGTCGTTTCTTTTAAAGTAGCGCCCTATTCAAGGGCGTTTCTTGAAAAATTTACAGAAAACGTATTAAAACTATATGCAAACTGTATAAATATATCATGCATGGTGCTTCTTGTATTATTTTTAGTTTGGGCTACGAGACTTGAGAAAATCCTACCTTAAAGGGTTGATTTGGAGATAACCGTGAAGGGTCTGTAAGAATCAAGATGCAGCAGACGTTGGATGAAGATGAACGACCTACAGAGGATAGAATACGAAGGTATTATGCTTCGTAATAACTTAACAGAGGTAAAGGAGGAGAAAGAAAGAAGACTTACCCGTTAGTCTTCTTATCCTGCAAGAATAGAAGAAACGAAGAATATTAATTCTTCTCATGCTACGTTCATAAGAAAGGAACAGAAGAAGAAAATAGAAGAACACATGTTCTTCACGTACCTGTGCAGTTCGATCGTCCAAATAGGTTTAGGGTTGTTCGATCAAGACTATTTATAGGATTTTGGAGTCCTAACAAAAGTAGTGTTTGATTGAGGGTAACATATCTCTAATAGAGTCCTTACTCTAATAGACACTTACTAGATTAGGTTAATCTTTCCCTGGATAAGTTCTGGGTTCGAACGGGTCACGAACTGAATTAACGCCTTTGGTCAGGGCGTTTATTCTTAAATTAACGACCTTGTTTAGGTCGTTTCTTAAGAAGTGTCTTGTATAAGGGCGTTCCTTGTTTTTAAAACACGCCTAATACATGGGTGTTTATTTTACTTGTCTATTTGGTCACGTGAGAGTTGACGACCACATGCGTGGGCGTCCTTTCTTTAGTCACGCCGTATGTAGAGGCGTTTCTTTTTAAATTAACGCCTTACTGAGAGGCGTTATTTTTAATTTGTTTTATTTTGTTTGTATTACTTCTGTAATATGTATGTTTTTAATTTTATTTCAATATTCATTTATCAGGGTTGCTACACTCCCACACGATCCGACGACTGGATCACAAACACAACACACGATCCGACGACCGGATCACAACACACACACACGATCCGATGACTGGATCACAACACACACACACGCTGCAACAACCGCAGCACAAAGACATAAACACGATCGCACGGAGGTGATCAAACACGACCGTATACACAACCGGTCACACACACAAATATCTCTAATGTTCAGAAAATGAACACAAATATTCAGGCATGCTCAAACCCAAAATATAGATCATAGAATACATCACAAAGAACTGATAGAAGACATAGAAGTGATCCCCCTTTGTTCTTCAAGGTCAGTTGATGATGTTCCTTGAACCACGAGTTGGAGGGAAGCCGGATGAAGACGATCCTTACGTCTTCTTGATCCTCTCTTCGATCCGCACCTTTTCTTCTTCTTCCACGATCTCCAGATCTTCACGAAAGTAGATGATATCCTCCTTGGAAGAGCTCCAGCACGTTCTCCTCTTTTTCTTCACCTATACGAAAGAGCAAATGAGCATTAGGGTTAATCACATCCCAAATTCGTAACTCTTATATAAGCAACTCAAGGGGTGGGGAAAAGACTCATAAAACCCTCCTAATACATGTTAAAAACACCTTAATAACAATAGAAACTAATAGGGGGTAGTATGGTAATGTTTGAAAGGGTTTTCAAAATATTTTAAACACTTTAGGAAGTCCCGTCCGGAAGGGGTCGACCCTTAGGGTCGACCCTCGGGCAACAGGTTGCTGGAAAACACAAAACAGCACCTTGTGTTATAGGGGTCGACCCTTTTAGGCAGGTTACATAAAAAACAGCACTGCACGCTCCGACGGCAAGAATTATTTCTCCTAGCTCCGAACTCCGATCGAAGCGAGACTGGAGGCGTTGGAAAGAGGACTCGCAGAGCTACAACATATAATTTTTATGGGGAGATCCAACAGTGGGATTGAAAATGGTGAAGACTGTAAGACAGTTTGAGTTTGAAAAATAACTAAAACCTCCATCAAACCAAAGGGAAATAATTGATTAAATGTTACCATAATCCCATGAAGATCAACAATGATTTTGCATCCTGAAAAATATGATAAACCAAGAGGTTAGTTGAGAATCAAAATATATGAGTTATGCATTAACACTATGAACATGTTCACAATGAAATACATCATTGAACCTATTCAAACATGCGTTTTGCTTCTCAAATCACTTAGCAAAAATATATTTGACCAAATGACAAGGTTTTGAAATGATAAGCATGAATCTATCATTCAATCAACTATAATAATATGGAAGCTCAACCATTCAATCATATTCTTGAATCAACCAAATCTTCAACATCAAAATGCTTCATCACACAAGTGTTAACAAATATGCCAAATGCAAAGCATGCATAATATCATGGAACCACATTCATTCAAATGGCATTCTTGTTGATTAAGAGCTAACATTCATGAAGCATTATCCCAAGAGGAACATTGTCTTCACATGCATCTCACACATCAGTATATACCAATCATGCAAACATGCTTTCTCATGAGTACAGGGCATGTGCATTCTTCCAAGTATGTTTCACAAAATCATGCACATATTGAAATCACAATAACTCTATGAATGATATGTCACTATCAGTCAATTAGAAATGTGTGTTCAGTGAACACAATCTCATAGATTAAGACCCAAAAGAAGTCATCTCCAGAAAAGTCATCTTCATGCAATTCTTTCATACAGAAGTCATTAACTCAAGCTTTTAGAGTAAAGTACACATGACCAATCATTCATCTAATACATGAGCAATATGGAACCAACTTTCATGAAGTCTTGTATGAATATTTCAAGTCCAAAAATATTATGAAGAAAATGCATGAAAATATCCAACCAAGATGTTGAAAGCTATTAGATGAAATGGATGAAATGTAGAAGAATCATTGCAATGCAATGAGAGAAGCAACCCCCTTTTTTTAATAAGATCTTCATTGATGCACTCCTTTGAGTTCCAAACATGAAGCATGGATTTTGATCCTGCAAATCAAAATATTCAAGGCATGAGATCCTTAAATACAAATCATTCACATAACTTTAAACATGAATAGAGTTAACTCCCTTTAAGAAGAAGAGCTTCATTGATGGACTCCTTAAGATCCCAAGTATCAGCCATGAAGTCGTGTTCCTACAAACCAACATAAATATAACATTAGTTCCTTAAACACCGAGAGTTCACATGGCTTTCAAGAGTAACCATTGACTCCATCTTTCAACTCATAAAATCAAGATATACAACATGTTGCTCAATGAAACACGTACACACACAAACACAATCGTTTTGATATCATTGAAACCAAGCACGAACTATGGGATGCAACATGCTTCGATGGTTTCTCCGCCCATTTATGATGGTTCAGATTTTTCTACATGGGTTGGGAGATTGTTCATCTATGTTAGCTCCATAGATCCACAATTGTGGACTCTTATATACAATGGTCCTCATGAGCTGCCATCTAATTCAATTGATTGGTTAGCCGAACATGAGACCAAACACAATGATAATATTCTTACATATAACTTAATTACAGCTGCAGTTGATCTAAGACTAACTCATCTTGTGTCCTTTTGCAGCACAGCCAAGCAAGTACTGGACAAGTTGGTGAAAATCCATGAAGGGAAGGAACAAGAACAAGAATGCTTCATGGCCGACCGTGCAGAACAGTCCAGCAATACATCCTCATCACAGGTAAACTCTGATTTTGAGGAATTCACTTTTGAAGAGTTTATGGAAGCCTATGATGAGTTGATTACACAATACAAAAAGGTAAAAATAGAAAATAAAAATTTAAAAAAGGATCTCAAGAAAATTAACCAAAATGAAAGCTCATTTTGTAAAAAGTGTTCTATTTTTGAAGAGCTTAACGACACTCTCTCTTTTGATCTAGATACGCATAAACAAAGCATTGCATGTCTAAGGGATGAAAATGAAAATCTTCATGATGAAATCACTAGGTTGGAAGAACCTGTAATAAAACTTCAAAACTAACCTAAGTCAATCTCTAATGATCAAACTATGGTCGATGGGCTAATCTATCCTGAGAGGTTGATTGAAGGAAATAAAAATTCTATTTCATGCTCTGCTAATTTTGCATGTGAAAAATGTTCATTCTTGAGAAACATAAATGCTGGTCTCCATGATGATCTTGAATGGCAACAAAAACTGATTGATTCTCTAAAAGAAGAGAATAGAGAGTTGTTGGGAAAGAAAATTGAACATGAAAAAGCTGAAGAAGAATTGCATGAAAAACTGGCTGCACATGAAAAAGATAAATCTGTTATTGATGATCACTCTGAAACTTTGCATGCCATAGAACAATAAAATCAAAATCTTAAAGCAGTAAATGCCATGCTCAATGAGCAATTGACAGCATGCGAAGAGGGCCTTGTTGAATCTAAATAGCACATTTCTTCACTTGAAAATGAAATTCAAGGTTTGAATGATTTTCTGTCAATGTTTGCCCAAATCCAAGATTCTAGATCACCGGAAGCCACCACTTCCTGTGGTCACCAAAAAGGGCATACTGCTCTCGAAAGAAAAGTAAAACTCAACATGCTCATCCAAACATGCACCATAACATGTCCAATGCTAAATATCATGCTTTCCATAAAACGAATGTCCATTGTTATTATTGTGGTAAACATGGTCACACTGTGCATGATTGTTTTATCTTAAGAAATGATGAGCTTAGAGCAGGAGAGCAAGTGAAAGAGCAAGGAAAAAAACATGTCAATACTGGCAGAGGACCTACTCAGCAGATACCTGCACAGAACTGTATGGGGAGTCAGAAGAGTCGACACTCCCATACAAGCAGGTCGACACTCTCCATGGCTTTAAACAAAACTCTTCCTCCTTGCTGCTCTCATTGTGGTAACTCTGGTCATACTGTCCAAGAGTGTTGGCACTTGAAGGAAAAGCATCACCTTCATGCCATGAAAGGTAAATCCCATGCTCATCCACAAAAACAAAATACACATGCACACGCACATGAACATAAAAGAATGCTCAATCTTTTGTGCGCTATTTTTACTGTTGGAAAAATGGTCATGACATATATGATTGTCATACAATGAGAAAGGATGATCTGATTTCCCTGAAACAGATGAGCCACATTAGTGAATATGACAAAGCTGCTAACCCACAAGGACCAAAGCAATCTTAGGAACCTAAAAATTCCAAATGAGAATTTTGGGTGCAGGATGCCTTGGAGCTGAACAAAGGATCATAAGGTAAATAAAAGCTCAAGGCGCAGGTATGTACATAAACCTTTAAGTTCAATCATCTTGCATGTTTAGTCTTGACATTTAGATAGTGCATCATACGTCTGCCCAATGTCATTAGATTCTACAAATTGAATTGCTCTTTGAAATGCAAAACCCCCATGGTGTGAGATGAACTTTTGAGCTAGATAACTTACTCACACCATGCTTGATTTCAGATATTTAATTCATAAAAAACTTGTTATGCTGATGAAGTTGATGTGATGATGAGTTGCTTAAGTCTTGCTATCAGCCACATAAAATACTTGGATTTTGGTTTTGATGATGCATACCATGGCTGCATTTTCAACTCGTTATTCATGTTAGCATTGTTCAAAGGGGGTGTCTATTGGCATCATCATCAAGTTGCATTCATGTGTGTTTGCATCATCTTATGATCATACATACCTTAATGCACATCATGTTTAGAAGACACAAAAATGTACAATCATTTTGCAGCATCTTCATTGCATTGTGTATTCACATAAGTCTTAGGCTGTATAATTCATTGCCAACCCATGCATGTACTCAGGGGGAGTCAACATCAATCTAGTTTGAATCATTTCACATCATTTCACTCTTGCATGGCCATGGTATATTAAATGTTGATGTATGGAAAGGCAGGTTATGCTTGCCTAGAAGCACTCAATATGCGTGAGGTTTCACCTCCGCCATGTACCATGCGTCAATATCGCATATAGGCCATATAGTAAGGGGGGTTGTTTCTTTGCAGCATTCATGCATATGTTTCATCTTCATTCTATTAACATCATCGCACAGAATGCTTCTTCTCAGGGGGAGTTTGCCCATCATGAAAATCCAGTCAAAACTCTACCCTGCAGTTCAACAGGTTGACCTCACTCCTTTGACAGGTCGACCCCACAGTTCTATCTGCCTAAAAATTACTTCTGTCTGAGCTCCGAGTGTCGACATCACACAATGTCAAAGTCGACCCTTCCTGGCACCTGATAACTTTATCTCTTCCATCTCAGTCTGAGCTCAGTGCATAACCTCAGGGGGAGTGTTCTTCATCTATTCTTGCCTACCAGTTATGCAACACTCTCTTCTTAAACCAAGCCACTGCATGATATTGCTTAATCCTTTTGTGGTTCAACTTGGATTCAAATTTCCTTGAACTTCTTGGAGGATTCCCTATCTATTATTGAGGTTGTTTATTAGAGTAAATCTTCAAGAAGAATTGTCTTTTATAGAGTCTTGTGATTGTCTTGAACATGAATGATTTTGGTTTAACATTAATGATTTCTTGAGTCTTGAAGTTTGATGGTCTTGAAAATATTTGTGGTCGGGCTTAATAGACTTAAACTAGTTTATCATGTTTTGACTAGTTATGCCGTCTTGAATCTGAAAGATTTTTTGAGTACAAAGGCATCCTTGTTCGAGAAACTTCAGCTAAGTATTATTTTTAAACATTTGTTGAATCTATTTATTTCAAAAAGTGGCTACACTTAATGTAAGCTCAAGGCAGAGCAATGGCACTGTTGCTGAGAAATATATCTCTCATCAAAGAAAATGAGGTTCGATATGTCATGAGGTGACTATGCTATCTTTGTTCTAAGTGAGACAAAATCTTGAGCTACACTGAGTAACTAGGGGTGCTTGCTTCTGGTAAACGTGCTCACTCACGTCAAAAGGTGGTTGCTACACTTGACTACTCGTAAAATGATAACAGTTATCTTTCAAATGATTTCAAAAGAAAAATATGAATGTGTAGCACTCATGAATTAAATCAAAGTCATCAAAGTGTTTAGCCTCAATACTTATCATGGTCACTCTCAAGAGAACCAATGAAACTGAATGAGTAAGATAAGAGAAGGTTAATCTGGTTTTAACATGAATTTCTGGTTCACTTCTATTAATCTTGCATGCAAATGTCTTCATGTGATTCTACTGAGTATGCTAGAATTCATTAGCATTAAACCAATCTGAATGTAAGGGCTAGTTCAATTGAGTTCTATAATTGAAAATTCTAAAAAATTCATAACTCTGATTTATGAACTTGATTTTAGATTAAAGAACCTCCATTCTCTTTTGAGAAGTCATATCTTGATGCTCATTATTATTTGCCTTCATCTGCCATATCTACATAAATCATTCAGGCTGCCATGATTACATCACCATGATACACCAACAAGTGGTATCTACATGTGGTATCATTCAACAAGTCATATCTGAAATCATTGATGTCCTCTATCATTTGGTATCATTCATTGGCATGTGACATAAGTCCTAGCATCATTGGCATCATGTATACCATACAGCCGGTTTCAGTTTTCATGTAATTAGGTGTCTTGCATTCTTCAACCTCTTACACATCCATCCTGCATCTTGCATTCCCATGCATTGCATAATAAATTCAACAAATCTAAAAACTTGAAAACCACTAAAAATCTACAAAATTTGAAAACAAAAATTTGCTCTTTGGCTGCTCTATCCATCTCTACTATTTGAGGAATTGAATCATGCTGCTGTGGCTCCACCTCTCACACTTACATTGTCTTTGCCAAGCCACGGGACACCACCATGTTAGATACATCCATATCATTCATTGGTATCAGTCCTATAACTGGCTTTTCACATTTGGTTGTTCTCTCTGGTTATCTTGTCAACCTTAATAAGTGTACAACCATTGGCATGTATTTGCACATCATTTTCTGGAATGTTACCTGTAATGACATGTTTCTCCACATTATGGTCGCTTATAATGATGTCACATAGGTGATAACAGAGAATCATGTAAGTCATTTTGTGTGTGTCATTAATGTGAGTCTCTCTGTCCCTTTTCTAGATCTTTTGATGTTGTCAAAGGGGGAGAAGTTTATGTGAGTCATTAATCAAAGGATGTGGTAAGAACCATGTGAGTCATTAATCAAAGAATGTGGTAAGAACCATGTGAGTCATTATCAACAGGGGATAGGGAGAGAATCCTCTTCTTCTTCATCGTCCGAATGTTTATGACTCATAGTTGCCATGAGAATTACTAATGCATGTGAATTTATAATGACTCATAGTTCAGAATGACTCATAGTTTACATCATCAAAAAGGGGGAGAATGTTGACCATGTGTGCAACATTATTAATTTTATGGTTTTGATGATGTCTGCCTCTGTAGTCATTAATGAACTATACCTGCATTTGATAGTGTTAATATTCATACATTTCAGTTCATTATACTTCAAGTGCCAAAGATCAAGAATGACACACAAATCTAGGCAAATGGATGCACATATATCAAAGGCATATGACAATATTGGAGGCATGAAAATCTAGCATGTTTCAAGCACAAAAATCAAGTTGAATAGCATCACACATAAGGTCATTGCATATTTTTCATATGGTCAGTGCATGTTTTGACTTATGGATGGTTCAAGGTCGGTGCAACTTCTGGATAGCAAGCCGCAAGATAATCCAAGGAATGGAGTGGAGTTGGCAAAAGTGAAAGCTCAATGATTGCGCCCCCCCACGCGGATCGACCTGTGCGGTTAATGCACAAAGAAGCATAACCAAGAGAACCCAAAGTCAAAGACTCAGTTGACACCTTCTGGACTGTCAAGGGTGATGCTACAGACATGAATGGGCTGCTAAAGAACTTAAGCGACGGAGCTAAAGTAGTTAACGGATCGACCCGGGAAAACCCTGGTTCTACCCAGCTGGCGGTCGACCGCCCCAGCCAGAAGCTCCCAGTCCGCACCTCTCTCAGTGGCGGTCGACCGCCAGCCCAGTAGCGGTCGACCGGAAATCTCAGGGAACATCCATCTACAGCGTTTCTCAGTAGCGGTCGACTGCCTGAAGCCACAGGTCGACTCCCAGCCCCGAGCCAACCAATGTTGACTTTGTTTTCCACTTCGAGAAAGGCCATTCTCCATGGATTTCTTTAATCCAAAAGTCACCTAATCACCCACAAAATGTGGATCTGGTCTGGGATGTGTTTATTGACCATCCAAAGAGATATAAAACCAACACAAGAGGGTTAGAAACCCTAGTTGATCATTTGAGCAAAGAGAGATGAAGAGAGGCTAGAGGAGCTCTAAGGAAGAAGAGGTACTGTAGCCGTTAACAGTACTCTGTGCAGAAGTGCGACATCCAATCCAAGGGATTCAACCCTACATCTGAAGCCCTCAATCTCCAAGGAAGAAGAGAAGCAAGCAAGCTCACAAAAGAGATCAAAAGGAAGATCAAAGCTACATCCAAACCTCTTCATCAAGTCAAGGAAAGATCAAGCTACATCCTATATCTTCTCCATCAACTCAAAAGGATCAAAGGAAGATCAAAGCAATAGATTCAAGATCCAATAATCTCAGACAAGATCTACTTCATTTTAGCATATCTCCATATCTTGTTTGAGCATTTTCATCTTGTTCTATTTTCATTTCATTCAATCTATTGAAACTGAAGATCGTCCCTACCGGTGGTTAGTAGGAAGGCAATCGGAAGTTCTCCGATCTGCGGTATAGTCGTCCCTGCCGGCTTTGTGTGTAGGAAGATAGAAAGAGGGCTTTCTCTGTTCTGTGGTTTGGGGCGTGTCCCCGGTCAAGCTGTGAGTCAGCAGGAAAGCCTCATCGGGTTTTGATGAGGGGTGGATGTAGGTTGCGGGGTTGCAACCGAACCACCTTAAAAATCCTTATGTTATGGGTTGTTCATCGTGTGCAATTGCTCTATATCCTCTACCCCCATTCACAGGTTCGTGTGCTTCCAAACTTGGTTATATTATTTACACACTCAAGCACTCAGATTTGCACCTTCGATTTTATCTGTGCTTTAATTGGGCTTAGCACTTTGACAGCATCCCTTGGGCGGCCTGCTGCACCCTTGCACACAGGCACCAAGGTGAAATCATTGCTAAGTGATTCCCTTGTTTAGACTCGCATACACCTTGGTTGATCACCACTACATTCACACACACACACGATTGTTGCAAGCTGTTTCATGCTCTAGTGTTATGCTTTATGATCCCTGCACTACAAGACTTATTTCTTTCAAGATCACAAATGTGCTTAAAGAAGTGTTGACGCTTCATCGCTTGTAATCCGAGTCATTTTCATTTGAGCCACTCTAATTATTTCCGCTATGCATTGTGCCTAAGTGATTCATTCACTTTATAGGAGTGGTTCATGCTTCCGATAGCTAAGAGTTTTTAAATAGGCCAAAGCTTTTGATGGGATCTATTCAACCCCCCTTCTAGAACCGTTTGCACCTCGCGGGACCGAACATCTTTTTCCTCTCTTGATGGGGCTTTGATGAAGTTTCTTTGCTTCATTGAATATGCCACCTGCTCCACAATGTGTTGCTGCAGAGTTCTAGTAGAGAAGCCTTTTTCTTCATATTTAGATTTGCACCGAGTCTTCCATATTTCCCATACAATATGTAACATAGATTGGACGGCTGCGTAACCATATGGATTAGCAGTGTTAGCTAAGTGTATAATATCACAGCATCTGATAGTAATGGAATTAGTGGCTCTGCAGTGAGAATCAAAGAGACTTCCGAAATGCCTCCATAATGGTCTTGCAAGCTGGCTTTCCATGAACAAATGGTTCAGACTTTCCTCCTGGTTGTTATCTCTGCAACAAACACATTTAGATGGAAGACATATACCATAGTCTCTTACTATGTTATCCACAGGGACTGCCAAGTGCATGAGGCGCCAACAAAACAGAGAGGCCCGCGGAGAAATGTTAGTACCCAAGATCTTTTTAAGTGGAATCCTTTGATTCCCAAGAGGGTGAACTGCATTATAGGCTGATTTGCATGAGAAATTTCCATCTGTGGTTAAAGCCCATATACACATGTCCTGCCTCTGATTGAGTTGGATTGTGGTGATAACCTCATATACTTGCTTAGGAATATAAGACCACACTGCATGACTTGGGTTTAGAATGGCTTCCTGCAATGTAACTTTTGGGGTACTCCCTTGAATGCCCAGGACATTTCCACACCAGTTGTCACTTAGGATGTCAATCTGGTGAGGACACACGGCGCTATCCTCGACGGAGCACCCGGCACACCGCTACTTCCTTGTGGCTCGGCGATGGCGGCATCTTCTAGCTATCTTCTCTGCTTGCTCAGGCCATGTGGGCCTTGGATTAGTCCCTGCGTGGACATGTTATCTAGTTTTATTGCTATCAGACTATGTGTAGGGATAATGGGTCCTTTTTTTCTTTTACTATTGGGCTTGGCCTTGGCCCATAGTGTTTGGATTAGGGTTAGGGTTTGGGGCGCATTCCCCCTTCCCCATCCAAGGTGGCTGCGCCACCTTCCCCACCTTGCCTCCTCTTCTTTCCTTTTTGGGCACACCCCTTTCCCATTCCACCTCCCTCACCTTTCTTCTTTGGGCGCCCCCCTCCCCTTGATCCCTCCTTGATTGGAGGAGGCTTGGCCGCCCCCCCCCTTGAATGGGGAAGGTCCTGGTCGCACCCCTCCTCCCTTGGCTGGGTGAAACCCTAATTCCCCTCCCCCGATATATAAGGCATGTAATTTCCTTTTGTGAGAATTAATGAATGAATATTGAAGATTGTGCTTGAAGGTGGCTGCGCCCCCCTCTCTCTTTCTCTCTTCTCCTGCGACGGGAGATCGGCGAGGTGCGACGCCTCAGCCCCCGGTGGACTCCGGGGTTCCCCTTTACCCTCTTCTTCTTCGTCTACGGTTCGTGTGCGGAAGATCAGATTTCTACACCGACTTGCAGCAGATCTCGCCCCCTCTCTTGGACGAGTTTGGCTCCCTCCTATTTTCTGGAGATACGTTGGCGGATCAGCTTCGCGTTGGCGCTGGTTTCGCGTCAATCGGAGGTCGGCACCGCCCGTACCGATTTTCTCCGTCGACCTGCGCCAGCACCCCCTTCTCTGCTCGCCCAGCAGGGAGGCCCTTCTTGCGAATTTTCCCCAGGCCTCCACGCTGCGCCTTTTACCCTGGTTTCTTCAGGGTTCGTAGATCTCCAGGTCCTCTGTCCGACGCCGCCGACGGCGTCACGTTTCGACGTCGTCACCGTCCGTGGCGGTCGTTCTAGTGGGCTTGCGCCGGCGGGCCTGCACAGTCCGGCCAGCGAATCAACACCAACTTCCAGCGGCTCCTGCGACTCGTACCGGCATCGTCTGCCCGCGCCGTTTGGCCGAGGGCTTCCTCTACCAGTCAGCTCTCATCTCCAACCGGCCCGGACCTGTTCGGGCACCGGACGACCGAGTTCCAGATTTTACCGGCGGCGTGCGCGGTTCTGCGACCACAGAACCAGACCTGGTTTTCAGCAGCGCCCACGGCCACCACCGGCGCACCCAGCGCGTCCCCTCTGGCCGGAGCGTTCCTCCAGCAGTCAGCGACGCGTCCTCTCTGACGGCGCCTCGATCGGACGTCGCATCAGCCCGTGGGACCCGTCTCCGTCCAGGCGCGCGCGACACCGATTCTGCAGCATCGTGCCCGTCACCGAGTGCGGCCCGTCAGCCCGTGCCCGGCAGCCCCGAATGCGTCGCTTGTAGCCTTTTACCTCCCTGCGAGGAGTGGGCCACTATTGGGTTGTATTTTATTGGTCTTCAGTGTATCGGGGTTGTTGGCCCACGGCCGGGGTTCCTTCCCCACGCCTAGGCGTGGAGGTACGCGTTCCGACTCCTCTCTTGTGCTTGCTCTTTTAGTATGCTTTTGATTATGCCGCGTGAGAGAGAGTAGGCGCCTAGCTACTTTGTTGCCATCACCGCGGATCGTGAGTGAGAGCACCCATCCCTTAGCACCCTTAGAGCATCGAGCTAGAACGCGACTCCCCTTGTCTTTGGAAATCGACTTTACGCCTAGACACGTGCGCTTCCCTCCTTGGGACGGCCGAGGTCGGAGTTTCTGTTGAGAGACCTCCTTCACTCTGTGGGGTATCACGGTGGTCAGCCACTTGGCGACCCTTGAGCGTGCTACTGCTTGCCTCAGTTAGAGTCCTTGAGAGTCTTAGTCCGTGTCGGTCCCCGTCCCCCATCAAAGTGGTATCAGAGCTTAGGGAACCAGTTTGTTCTAACAAATTGGGGTCTTAGGTGATTTGAGTCTTTAGGTTGTCTAGGTTGCATTGAGTCTCTTAGTCATGTAGGTAACCTACCATTGCATTGTCATTTTAGGTTTGTGTCTAGTTCCCTTAGTCGTCCCGCATGTCAATTCTATAGGTTCCCCTCATAGTTTCTCATGAATTCCCAATCGTTTAGCCCATATGATTTATGGCATATCTCTCAGGGGCATGGGTACCACCCCATCCCATTCCGTAGGCCCGAAGCGCCTACATTTGACGGCTCCCATGACCCGAGTGTCTACCAAACTTGGGAAGCCGCCATGGATAGATATTTTGACTGTTATCCTATGTCCGGAGCCACACAAGTCTCTTTTGCTAGAGAGAAGCTTCTGCATAAGGCCAAGGATAAGTGGAGACATATTGAGGGTTTGAGAGGCATTAGGTGGCAAAAGCCCATCGAATCGTGGTGGGATATGAAGAAAGAGCTTAGGAGGGTCTATGTTCCCCAATCGATCACCTCCAACCGACCCCACCCAATTACATACGAACAAGTGGGTCCTAGTCGGAGGCAACGAGCCCCACACATAGAAGAGCCTAGACCCAAGCCCAAACCAAATGACTACGGGAAAGTCCATCATGATCTTCCTACTCCAACCCACACCATTGCCCAGCTTGTGCAAATGATTTCGGATCGGTTGGATAGGAGGGATGCTTATCTTAACTCACTGTGGCCCTCTAGCCCACAGTCCGCTCCGCCTCCGAGCTCACGCCTACCACCACCCCCGGAGTCCACCCCTGTGACCCCCTATAGTGGGAATGCTCGGTTCTCTGACCGACGTCCTTCACATTCCCCTATCTTGGAGGACACACATTCGGAGGGGGCCCCACCTGGGTTTATTCCAGTGACTTATGAGGCAGGACAGGAGTTGGTTGAGGAGTACCTAGCTGACGTTGAGGAGTTAAGGAGTGAGCCTATGGAGCTTCTAGTCGTGCCTATACCTATGGAGGTTGGGGCTGACACTTTCAGCCTAGCACCCTTGATAGAGAGCCAAGGCCCCACCCACTTCATAGAGGACTCATTTTCCTCACTTGAGGACAATGCTTTTGCCCCTCATCTGGAGCCATCCTTGTCTCTCGAGGGTGAACTTGTCATTGGAGAGCCTCTAGATAGCTGGTTAAGGAAGAGTCCTCATCTGGATGTCTTGATTCCTTACTACCCACCCTTAGAGCCAGCCCTTCCTATTGTCCCCATTAACTCCTTTCACACAACTTTTCAGTCCTTCAGGTTTATAGAAGATGTGAGGGAGTTTCTTAGGAGCTTGGATTGCCAATGGGAGTTGACCTACATGTTGGCCTTAGGGTCAGACCAACCTTATAGTCATAGCTTTATATTCCCTGCCTTGGGCTCCATTACCTCGGTTTACACCATAGGTCATATCACCTCTGAGGTTCTTTTATTCTTTCCCGTCCTGGATGAACTCGATTGCGTCCCCTCTTATGGCAATACGATCTTGAGGAAGGAACAGTGCCTCCCTTACCTTTCATGTGAGCCCCTTGCCCCATCCATCCTTTTGCCTGAGGGTGGCTATCTGCACCAGGGTGAATGTCACACTTGGGCAAGTATTGTGAAGGGACCTGTCGGGAGGGGGTATCATTTCTTTGACCCTTTCGATCCCCTCCCTAGTGAGCCTCCCGATTCGTATTCTTCCCCCCCCCACCTTATCGAGGAGGTCCTTTATCACACCCCTTCCACCCATGCTCGCCAACGTCTCACCCAGCCTACATTCACACCTCAGAGCTTGGTAGGAAAGGATCATCGGTCTTCGTCTCATGCATCTTCAGGGTCATTTAGGGGTTGGTCTCATATAGGGGATGTCATGAGAGAGTTTGGGCAATCTAGTCCCCATGAGTCTACCACATTCTGTAGGGCACCCATGCACGATAGATACAACTTTGGTTGCCCAGGTCCTCCCTATGTTGCTCAGTCAAGTAGGTGTCATAGCCATGCTAGGTCTGTTTTTGGATGTCCAGGACCACCATTGCATTCATACAGGCATCGATCCACTCAGCTAGTTCGGAGTCTACATCATCATCACCATCTCGAGGCCAGCAACACTCGTTACAAGGAGTTAGCCGACGTGCACAGACGCACACGTGAGTTCCGCGAGGGAGAGTACGTCCTGGTCCGGGTTAGACCGGAGCGGTTTCCTTCGGGAGCCGTCAAGAAACTCCAGGATCGCGGTGCAGGACCATTCAGAGTGTTGAGGCGTATTGGGTCGAACGCGTATGAGATCGAGCTTCCAGACGACTACGGGATCAGTTCGACATTCAATGTCTCTGATCTGGTAGCTTATCAGGATCCCGCGGTGATACCCAGCGAGTTATTTGGGCCTGACCCTCCTGTTGTGAGTGATACACCTACTGAGAGTCCACCTCCTCCAGCCCCACTACAAAAACGCGAGCATATAGATTGCATACTGGATGAGCAGGTGACTACTACCAGGAGCGGAGCCTACCAACGCTTCCTAGTGCGTTGGAGAGGGCGCCCCGAGTCGGACAACACCTGGATTACACGCGGAGAGCTGGAGCGGATGGATCCGGACCTGCTGGAGCGGTACCTCAGCGATCGTGACCCTTACTCGACGGGGTCGAGTTCTTCCCACCCGGGGAGAATTGGTGAGGACACACGGCGCTATCCTCGACGGAGCACCCGGCACACCGCTACTTCCTTGTGGCTCGGCGATGGCGGCATCTTCTAGCTATCTTCTCTGCTTGCTCAGGCCATGTGGGCCTTGGATTAGTCCCTGCGTGGACATGTTATCTAGTTTTATTGCTATCAGACTATGTGTAGGGATAATGGGTCCTTTTTTTTCTTTTACTATTGGGCTTGGCCTTGGCCCATAGTGTTTGGATTAGGGTTAGGGTTTGGGGCGCATTCCCCCTTCCCCATCCAAGGTGGCTGCGCCACCTTCCCCACCTTGCCTCCTCTTCTTTCCTTTTTGGGCACACCCCTTTCCCATTCCACCTCCCTCACCTTTCTTCTTTGGGCGCCCCCCTCCCCTTGATCCCTCCTTGATTGGAGGAGGCTTGGCCGCCCCCCCCCCTTGAATGGGGAAGGTCCTGGTCGCACCCCTCCTCCCTTGGCTGGGTGAAACCCTAATTCCCCTCCCCCGATATATAAGGCATGTAATTTCCTTTTGTGAGAATTAATGAATGAATATTGAAGATTGTGCTTGAAGGTGGCTGCGCCCCCCTCTCTCTTTCTCTCTTCTCCTGCGACGGGAGATCGGCGAGGTGCGACGCCTCAGCCCCCGGTGGACTCCGGGGTTCCCCTTTACCCTCTTCTTCTTCGTCTACGGTTCGTGTGCGGAAGATCAGATTTCTACACCGACTTGCAGCAGATCTCGCCCCCTCTCTTGGACGAGTTTGGCTCCCTCCTATTTTCTGGAGATACGTTGGCGGATCAGCTTCGCGTTGGCGCTGGTTTCGCGTCAATCGGAGGTCGGCACCGCCCGTACCGATTTTCTCCGTCGACCTGCGCCAGCACCCCCTTCTCTGCTCGCCCAGCAGGGAGGCCCTTCTTGCGAATTTTCCCCAGGCCTCCACGCTGCGCCTTTTACCCTGGTTTCTTCAGGGTTCGTAGATCTCCAGGTCCTCTGTCCAACGCCGCCGACGACGTCGCGTTTCGACGTCGTCACCGTCCGTGGCAGTCGTTCTAGTGGGGCTTGCGCCGGCGTGCCTGCACAGTCCGGCCAGCGAATCAACACCAACTTCCAGCGGCTCCTGCGACTCGTACCGGCATCGTCTGCCCGCGCCGTTTGGCCGAGGGCTTCCTCTACCAGTCAGCTCTCATCTCCAACCGGCCCGGACCTGTTCGGGCACCGGACGACCGAGTTCCAGATTTTACCGGCGGCGTGCGCGGTTCTGCGACCACAGAACCAGACCTGGTTTTCAGCAGCGCCCACGGCCACCACCGGCGCACCCAGCGCGTCCCCTCTGGCCGGAGCGTTCCTCCAGCAGTCAGCGACGCGTCCTCTCTGACGGCGCCTCGATCGGACGTCGCATCAGCCCGTGGGACCCGTCTCCGTCCAGGCGCGCGCGACACCGATTCTGCAGCATCGTGCCCGTCACCGAGTGCGGCCCGTCAGCCCGTGCCCGGCAGCCCCGAATGCGTCGCTTGTAGCCTTTTACCTCCCTGCGAGGAGTGGGCCACTATTGGGTTGTATTTTATTGGTCTTCAGTGTATCGGGGTTGTTGGCCCACGGCCGGGGTTCCTTCCCCACGCCTAGGCGTGGAGGTACGCGTTCCGACTCCTCTCTTGTGCTTGCTCTTTTAGTATGCTTTTGATTATGCCGCGTGAGAGAGAGTAGGCGCCTAGCTACTTTGTTGCCATCACCGCGGATCGTGAGTGAGAGCACCCATCCCTTAGCACCCTTAGAGCATCGAGCTAGAACGCGACTCCCCTTGTCTTTGGAAATCGACTTTACGCCTAGACACGTGCGCTTCCCTCCTTTGGGACGGCCGAGGTCGGAGTTTCTGTTGAGAGACCTCCTTCACTCTGTGGGGTATCACGGTGGTCAGCCACTTGGCGACCCTTGAGCGTGCTACTGCTTGCCTCAGTTAGAGTCCTTGAGAGTCTTAGTCCGTGTCGGTCCCCGTCCCCCATCACAATCGATTTCCCATCCATGGGGATCCACCGAGTATTGTCAAGAATTAGCTGCCTTGCTTTGCAGAAAATATCACTCCGGACACCACCTGGGAATGGTTTAACAATGGTGCTGAAGTGTCCGTTGATATATTTTGAGGTAGCAAATTTGGACCATAAAGAAGAGCCATGGATGATTCCTCAAATCTGTTTAGCTACCATTGCAATCTGAATATGCAGCAGGCTTCTTATTCCAATACCCCCTTCTTCAACTGGTTTTGTGATTTTTACCCAAGAAACCCACTGACATTTACTACCATCCTGGTGGCCCCAGAAAAAGTGAGCACACATCTTGTTTATGGTGCTAATGATAGTAGAAGGCAAGCATGAGGCACTGGCAGTGTACATTGGAATAGATTGCAGCACTGAATTTATAAAGCATCTCCTACCTGCTTAGGATAGGCATTTGGATTGCCAACTTTCCAAACTCAGGTAGATTTTATCCAACAAATGTTTATAGTGAGAGACTCATTTCCTTCCTTCATATAGTGGGACCCCAAGATATGATTGGAGGCCTGTTTTATGCTAGAAGCCAGTAATATCAGTTAATCTTCTGATGGTAGCAGGTGTAGCTTTTTGAGATATTATGAAACTACTTTTGCCAACATTCACCATCTTTCTAGAGGACGTTTCATATTTCTTAATGAAAGACATCAGGTTTCTAATGTTCCTTGACATCCCATTTAAAAATATCAGTGTATCATCCGCATATAGTAAATGAGAAACATGAATACAGCCCCTGGGCACATGAAAGTATTGAATCAGACCTCTCTGGAATAGGCTTGAGATACCACGGCTGAGGGCCTCCTCTGCTATTATGAAAAGAGCCGGGGCCAGAGGGTCCCCCTGCCTTACACCCCTTGAAGACTTAAAATATCTAGTGGGGGAGCCATTGAAGATGACAGAAAACCAATAGTTATTTATCATTTTGGCAATAAGAGAGCAGAAGGGAGATGAGAAACCAAAAGCCTTCATGACATCCAGTAGAAAATCTCATTCCAATCTATCCTATGCTTTTGCCATATCCAATTTTAAGATGATGTTATTACCTCTAACCTTCCTTCCTATATCTTTCATCATCTCTGATGCTAGGGAGATGGTATCCACAATATTCCTGCCTTGGACAAAAGCACCTTGATTTTCAGAGATGATTTTAGGAAGGATAGTCACCATCCTGTTACTGATAATTCTAGAGATAATCTTGTAGGAAAAGTTGCATAAGCTTATAGGCTCATGTCAGTAAAAGTTGATGGGGATACCATTTTTGGAATAAAAGCAATCAATGATGAAGTTATGCCTTGCGGCATAGGCATACCTTTGAAAGTAGTAAAGCGAATTTTTGAGTATCTACAAGGGACATCGAGCCATGTCTTATGTTACAAGGAAATAATTGAAGACTGACTGACTGTAATGATGCCGATTGGGCTAGTGATCAAGATGAGCGAAAGTCCACGTCAAGCTTTGTATTCATATTTGGTGGTGGAGCTATCTCGTGGTGTAGCAAGAAGCAGTCTTGCATTGCCCTATCCACCACGGAGGCTGAATATGTAGCTTGCTCCACGGCAAGCCAAGAGGTAGTATGGTTAAGGAGTTTCCTACAACGATTGGTGATTACATCTCATAGGAATCAATGAGGTTTTATCATGCATTACCTAATGTACCTCTGATTTTGATAATGTCTAACTATGACTCATTGATTAATTTAGTCATGATCATGAAGAACTGTTGGATAATGTTCGAAGAATGAAATTCATATTTAGGCCCAAATTATGTTCAATGTCATAAGATTTTGCAGGTCTAATAGTCTCGGAGATTGGGTGTGTGCTAAGAAAAAGGATGCCAAAACTATTTAGAAAAAGGGCAAAAAATTAGTCGACCGATGTCTTCAAGTCAACAGATTTTTGTTTGTTGTAGTAGGCCAGCCAGCTGATTTTGGCATAAAATAAGAAGTTGACTAACCAAATTCAAGCAAGACACAAGGTCATTCATCTAAAAGCTCAAGATCTATTTTGTGTGTCTAGTAAGATTGAATGAAGACTCGCTAGGTGTTTGATAATGTCAAACACTATGACTCATCATGAGTCTGTGTGTGAATGTAGTTTTAATGAAGTCATAGATGAAGTCATGTGTTGATGTTGCATTGGTTTTGATGCATTTGTTGAAGTCATCATGAACTCATCATATATAGAAGTATGTGTGTTGAACTATGTAAGAACAGGTTCTGAAGACAAATCAAAAAGTCAGTGAAGTCAATTGAAGCTTTAACAGAACCATTCAAAAAGATAAGCCAGGTCACCATTGGAAGAAAAGCAGTCAGGTCGATGCAGCGGCCACGGTTAAAGCAATCAGGTCGATGCACATTGGTCGTTCAAGCAAGACCGGTCGATGCAGTTATGCTTTCAGAAGCATTCTTCAAAGTTAAGCATCGATGCAACAAAGAACTGCATAGACACACTTAGTTCAAATTCTCTATGAAGAATTCAACAAAGTCGAAGTAGTAGACAGGAGCAGTTGTTAAGGTCCAAGATAAGGTCAGAGCATCCAAGCAAGATCGGAGTAAACAGGTTGATGTGACAAGTTCATCAAGAAGAAGATAGGTCGATGCATGGGCACGATTAAAGGATATCAGGTCGATGCACCTCAACATTTCTAGATCGATAGGTTGATGCATCAAGACACTCAAGTGCTACATATGTGAGGAGGTCGGTGCACTCAAGAGGCAAGTCGATGCAGTAGTTGGGAACAAGATGTTGCAGATCAACTAAGGTCTGAGCATTCTAAAGACAGGTTGATGCATATTACAATGCACAAGGTCGATGCAGCAGAAGAAATTAATTGACCCCAGTGAAATTTAGTCTATAACCATCAAGAGAAACTCAAGGGCTCCAATAGCCAAGTCCATAGCAATTCAACAAAGCAGCAGCAGCAAAAGAATAACGAAGCAGCAGAAGAAGAGACTGAAGCACTGCCTTAAGCCAGAAGGTCAGAGCATAAGAATAGTGCCTAGAGGCACTAAGTCAAAGGTCGATGCAACTATATTAACTAGTGCTAGTGAGGTCAATGCTTCAGACAATCCAACTCTGAATCCCTTAACTTAAATCCAGATCTAATAAGGGAGCTCGAACCTGCTATTAGTAAATTACTGGCATGTGATCTCAAAAGGGGAAAATGAGTGACATGCAAACCCAGGAAGCAATGATTGGCACGTGATCTGAGGCACTCTATTAGAAGAGCTTTCCCGCCTTTTGCCACGTTGACCAATGGGAAAAGCTGGATCAAATCGATCTATCCAAAAGGATTTTCGGCACCCCTGTTCTCTAAATAGGGGACGTCTTCTTCTGAAAAAAAAAGAGAAATGGAGAGAGGAATTGAAAAAGAGCTGCAATAGTGAAATAGGAGAAGTGTAACTGTCGAAGTAGAAGAAAAGATTACCAGAGAAGAAAAAGGAGAGCCAGTGAGCGAGCATAAGAAAATAATTGAGAAAAAGAAGAGAGAGTTCAGAGAAGGGGATTGTGAGAGTAAGAAGAAGAAGTGTGAAGCATCAAAGCAGTGAAAGATTGCGCAGCCATAGTTTCAGAGAAGATTTGATCATCATTGGTCTTTGGATCAGATCCAAGCCAATTTGCTCGTTGTAGAGCTATATCAGCTTTCCTTGTTTTCGTTTTCATTTCTTCATGTTTTGTTTTCATTGTTTCCTGTTTGGATAGCAAGCTGTGAGGCTCAGCTATAAGATATGTTCTTCTGGTTAGCAAAGCTGTAAGGCTCAGCAGATAGCAAAGCTGTAAGGCTCAGCGGATAGCAAGGTGTGTTACTCAACAGTGTAAGCAAGATGTGATGCTCAGTGGTTCAACCTGTTAGTTAGCGGAAGCCTCACTCTGGTAGAGTGAGGGGTAGATGTAGGTTTGCTTTGTGCGAACTGAACCACCTAAAAATCACTTGTGTCTATGGTGTGCTCTATGTGATTGGTCATTTTCTTTCAACCCCACTTCAGGCTGGATTGAACGTTTAGTGTTCGATATTTGTTTTATGAGCACATGGAATTGCGAGGTCTAAATAGGTATTCTGTCTTAAGTGTTTGAAGTTAGTTCTGAGTCAATCTAGTGCATAGCATAGTTTGTTAGTCACCTAGTGCTCAAAGTGTGTGTGTTTTGTCCTACATGAACTGATTCAATCTCAGAGTTATCTGTCTCTTAGGGGTTATTCATCAACAGATTGATTTATCTACAATGTTAGCCTTCACACTCTTGTGTTTGTCTACTTAGGAATGCTATAATCATTCTAGTTCAGCATAGCAACTCTTGTTTTCTGCTGAGCATTTGTCCAAGTTTAGCATCATCTCATTGGAGTTGCCATAAGTTTTTTTTTAAAGCACGAATTTTAATAGTGAGATCTATTCACCCCCCTCTAGATCGCGCTCCTGCACCCTAAGAATTGGTATCAGAGTAGGCTCTAATTCATCAGATCCAACGATCTGCAGAGGATCCTACTATTTGTAGGTACATTTTTTGTGGATTATCACTCTTAGTCTATTGCTTTGAGTAATTTTTTAATTGTTTAAATGGCTCATCCATCGATGTTCAACGGTTCTAATTTTGAATCCTGGTTAGGCAATTTGAGTGCACTTCTAAACTCAAGGAGTCCACACCTCTGGAACCTCATATACAATGGTCCACACAAATTACCTAAGGATGTGTCCAAATGGACAGATGCTCACCAGTCCAAGAATAGTGATAATCTTCAAACTTTGAATGTGATGAAAGCTGCTGTTGACTCTATTGTTCTTCCATGTGTTTTAAACTGTAGTACAACCAAAGGTATATTGGATGAATTGGCTCGCATCCATAAAGAAGACGAGAACAGATGTCTGATGGCCAACCGTAATGATCACAACAGTGATCTGATAGATGAGACATCATCTCAGGTAAACTCTGATTCTGATGTAAATTTGTTTGATGAACTGTTTACACTTCATATTGAATTGTCAGAGAGATATAGGAAAATAAAAATTAAAAAAAATAACTTGAAAAAGGAACTTGAGCAAAATAATCTTAACTCTTTATGTGAAAGATGTTCTCAGTTAGAAGAGCAAATAGAGCATGTGTGGTTGATGTTCAAATACGTAAGGAACAAATTTGTTTGTTGAAAAATGAAAACCAAGAATTTCTTTCCAAAATCTCTGAGCTAGAAGACTGTTTTGACATTGTGGTTTTGATGATGTAAAATATTATGTCATTATATTTAACCTTGATGATAAAAGCATGATGCATGAATTAATGATTTCATCACATATATAGAAGTATGAAATATATCAGAACAAGTTCTGAATATGACTCAAAAAGTCATGAAAAGAAAGTCAACGCAGGTCAACGCCACAGTTCAAGAACTGACAACAGGTCAACTGATCAAATTGTGAGTCAGCTCTTTGACAGGTAAGGTCAATGCACATCCAAGTATAAAGCATAAAGGTTGGTACATGAAGAGGCGAAATCTCGCGCTGTGTCCTGAGTGGGCTGTGGATCACCAGAAGATGAACTGCAAGACAGGGAAACGTATCAGAGGGCCCAGGGGGTTTCCCTGGGAAAAACCCTCCGATGGCTAAGTCAGTAGAGCTATGGTGGAAGCAATAATGGGGAGGAGAAAAATTGGTGCGCGAGATTCCTCTCCACCAGAGGGGTAAAGCGGATTGCTCAGGAGTTTTGGTGTATGAGTGCCTTAATGGCCCCCTTTTTCTTCTTCTTTTCTTCTTACCTTCCACCAGAGGGTATCCTTGGTTTAAATAGTACGCCGCCTTCAGGAGTCCTACAAGCTGAGGGGTTTCTGGCGGGAGTTACGTCCTTAACGTGGGCTTTCATGGCCCTATCGTGGGAACGCTATCGCCTCGAAGTCCGGCGGTTTCTGGATTCCCCTGTCCGTTGGGGACTCTTAACAGCAGCATGAACGGATAATATCCGGTCTGGCCGAGCTTCCGAAATGCCAGCCCTGTCCGGGCGATGAGCATAGCTCGGCGGAGGAGGGGTTGGACAGGTCGGCGAATGCCTATCTCTCCCGGGCAGGGGGAATGGCTCGGGCCGGACCCTCCTTGTGACCAGACCATTACTCGGGCCCTCCGAGCCTAGGGGCCGCCGGGGAGAGTTGGTTCCTCAAGTGTTTGTTCGTTGGGCTTTTCTTTCCTAAGTGGGCCCTGTGGACTGTCACTCAGGTGAGCTTGCCTCGTTGGACCCTGTTGGGTCTTGTTGGGCTGCTCTTTGGATGGGCTGCAGAAATCCCCATCTCCACTTGTCCCCCTTCTACTCCCGAGCCATGGAGGCTTGGTTGAGTAGTTTTTGAGACTTTGGACCGGCGTGGCTCAGGTGGGTGAAATTCTGTTGGCGTTATGGAGCCACGTGTAGTGGTCGCCTAGGCCCGTAATGATGATCCTGACGGATTTGAAATGAAGGGGCCCCCCTTTTCTCGGAGCTCGGAACGACGCGCCACCTTCCTCTAGGGTTTTATAGGCGTTGGGCGCTGTTCGTCGTTCTAGGCTTCCCAGGGTTTTAGGCTTTCCGTAGTTTCTTTGCTTCCGGGGCTCCTTGATGCGCCGTGAGAGCACAGCGGAGACGCAAAGTCTTGCGGCGGCATTTGAGGAGTTGGCGAGGGTAACCGCGGAGGCGGTCCGGCAACTTCCTTCCCCCCCGGAGTCTTCGAGCTCGTGCGAGGGATCATCTTCTGGCTCAATGGCTGATCTGCCTCTGGAAGTCGAGCAGGTAAGGCGGGAGCCTGTCCCCAATTGCAGTGAGTTGGGAGAAGCTGAGGTGAGGAAGCTGGAGCATCGTTTTCGCTTGCCTCTCAGGTACAACTTTGCTGCCGCCGCCCCGTATGAGACGAGTCTGGACAGCCGCACGGGGCATATTTGCACTTTTCTCCTGGCTTGGAAGAGTGGGTTCCGCCTTCCCTTCGAGCCTTTTGTACTTAAGCTTCTCGAGTTTTTCCGGTTGGCGCCTATTCAGTTGGTGGCCAACTCGTATCTCCTTCTCTCCGCCTTTCGGATTCTCTGTCGTCAGCACGACATTTTTCCTTCCTTGGACCTCTTTCACTATTTTTTTGAGTTGAAAACGCACCCGTCGACGGGGAAGGGCTTCTACTTTATCCAGGCGAGGAGGAACAAGAGTTGCATCTCACTCGCAGCAAAGGACTCCTCGCACAAGGGGTGGAAGACCCAATTCTTCTGGGTGAAGGCGGAAGCGACGGACGAGTCTTGGAGATGTCTGGTTTCGCCCAATTTTCATCCGAATCTTCCCCCTCGCCAGGAGGAGTTCCCTCCCCACATGGAGCGGCAGGCCGCTCGTCTGCTGGATAACTGCCAGTCGACCGAGGAGCTGGTGACGTCGGAGAACATCGAACGGTGTTTTCTTACGCAGTTGACGTCGACAGGTATCGCTCTCGAGGTTCTTCTCCTGGGGTGGTAGTTACTTTATTTCTCCTGACCGGGTCTTCTTCCTTTGTTGCAGACGTGAGGCGGGAACCTCTGGAGGAAGCTGCTGAGGTCATTGATCTGGGAGATGACTCGGCGGCCGACGAACCAGATGCTTCTACCGGTCGCGCCCAAGCCCGAGATAAGGGCAAGGGGGTGGCCCCCGAGGGATCTTCACGACCAACTGGTACGAAGCGCAAGGATCCCACGGCGGGAAAGTTGCGGGAGGCCGCGAAGGCAAGGAAGCGGGCCAAAAAGGCAGGTGTTCCTTCTACCGTCGGGGGCTACTCCGGCTCGGCGGCTCTCCCCTCTCGGGGGCAAGATGGGGCCGACCCCTCGGGGCCAGCTCCCCCACCTCCCAGGCGAGAGGGGGCCGAGGAGACCGGAGGCCCTTCAGAGGGCGACGATAGGTCGGCTCTCCCCCCCACGGGGGTAGAGGGGGCCGATGTCGAGGTAGTTGACGCCGAGACCAGGGGATCGGTCGGAGGCGGTGATGTCTCAGTCGGCGAGGTGCGGGCCGAGATAGGCAAGGCTGGGGGTTCGCCCGCGAGGGCGTTGCAGCCCCAGGTGCTTGAAGCTCCCGGTGCGGTCGGCCCCGCGGCGCCGGTCGAGGTTGGGGGTTCGCCCGGGGAGGCGTCGCGACCCCAACCGACCATGGCGCGCGAGGTGGTCAGCCCCGTCGCTCGAGCAGAGCCTTCTGGCGGGGTGCCCCGGGCGGAGCGGTCCCCTCTGCCGGAGCCTCGGTATTACGGGCGACCTGTATCGGGTCTGCCGGTCGATCGCCACAAGGACGAAGGGGGGAGAAAGGCGCAATACCCCCCCGGGATCCTTGATGTTCTGATGGAGGGCGGCCTGGTCATAGCTCGGTCAGCGGCTTTGATGTCGGAGGCGCACGCCCGGACGGAGGCGGAGGGGTCAAAACTCGCCTGGACCCTTGGAGGATGCGAAAGGAAACTGGCCCGACTCAAGGGGGAGCATGAGGGGCTCCGGCAGGAGTTTTTTGCGTTACGGGAGGTGGGGCGGGCGAGCCGTCTGGAAGCCAGGGTGCTGACCGAACAGCTCGCCAAGACTCGGGAGTCTCTTGAGAGGACAAGCCGATCCTTGGAGGAGGAGCGTCTGCATCGCCTCGAGCTAGACAATCGTTGGGAGCTCGAACGCGCCGAGCTGCTAGATCGGGCGGAGGTGGCGGAGCGCCTCCGAGCTGAGGCTGAGGTGGACCGGGCCCGGGCGGAGGAGCATACGAGCAAAGCCGAGCGGAGGATGGTCGAGGTAGAGGAGCGTGTGGCTGAGGCGGAGCGGGCTCGGGTCGAGCTCGTCAGAAGGGCGGGGTAGATCAAGGCGGAGGCGATCGAGCGCTATAGGAGCTCGGATGCTTACTCGGCCGACTTGGTGGAAGCCGCCCTACCCTATTACGAGGTAGCACTTCACCGGGGCGCTCGAAAGGGGTTCAGGCAGGGCTATTGCCGGGCGGTAGACTACGCCGATGAGTAAAACTCCGCGATCGAGTTCCCCTTTGGCCAGCGTTATGACTCGGATGAGTCGGTTTCTAACTCCTCATCATCGGTCGGGGAAGATTCGGAGGGGTCGCCTCCATCGGGGTCACCGGCTCCGGACGTTTCGGGAGGGCTCGCGACCGAGACAGTTCTCGCACAGGCGAGGTCAGTGTCCGAGCCGGCCGTCACCGAAGGTGCCGGGGATGACGCGTCCCCTTCCGCCGTTCTCGAGCGTCAAAGTGGGCCCGAGGCCTGATGTATTTTGCCTTGTTTCTCCTCTTTCCCTTTTTGTCTCTCTTTCCTCTTTTTAGAGACTTTCCTTTTGGTGTGATAATAAATGACTTGCTCTGTTTGAGTACCATCTTTGCCGTGATTTGGTTGGCGTATCTGGAGTAGTTGGGAGGTGTCGATATGTTCTGCGCAGTTTTCGCATGCTGATTCGGTAGACTTCTGACGGGGCGTCCTTTCGTTCCTTCACGCTTTGAATGCCAGGCCGCTTCGTGAATCCCGCTAGGGCGGGGATCGAGGAGTTGGAGGTGACCATTCAGGGGATCCCTTGGCGTGTTTTAAAGGGGGAAGTCATTTAAGGCACGTGGCCTCCCTTGGCCTATAAGAGAGACCGAAGGGCGCTCCTTCCTCCTTAACGCTAAGGATTCTCGCCGACAATCTGTCCTTACTCCTTCTTCTTCACTATACGTTACGCCTCGGCAATCTAAGCATGGAGGGTCCTGCGGAGGGTGACGCTGCCGACGACGGGGAGCGGCGGGCTCCCGCTGTCCTGGAATGTTGAACGGATCCCACGGTCGCCGCGCGTGCACGAGACGGGTCCGACGGTCGCCGCGCGGATCTGGGGAGCGCTTCGGCGTGTGGAAGCACGCCGTTTGCCTCTTCTTAGCTCCGGCGAGGCTTCCGGGTGGACGCCGAGGCAGAGGACGGATGGGGGCATCAGGGAAGTCTGCCGCCACTCCCCCTCTGCATGGGGGGGGGGCGCATCAAGCTCCCTCCTCACCGAAGCCTTCCTCCGTCTGTAGCCTCTTTTTTCCTCTTTTGCTCTTCATTTCTTTCACTCTTCGGGGGCTGCTTGCTCTCTCCTTCCTTCCAAGGAGTTGGCAGATTGGAAGAGGGGAGGCCTTCACGGCGCTCCTTTTTCTTGGTTGTTGCCAACTTGGGAGGTAGCTTTCCTCAACGTTTAAAGGTGGCCTCCCTTCTGTAGTCCCTCTATCACCTTTGTCACGGGCCACCCGAGCCAACTGGCTCGACCACCTTTTGTCCAAGCCAGTTTCCACACGAGGCAGAGTCAGTGGCTGGACGCGAGGAGATCAAGACCGAGTCAGTCGAACGATGGCCACTTGAAGCGGTGTTAGACTGATTTTTGCTTTTTGCTATGTGATGTACTGGCATTTGCCTATCTGATGTACCAATGGTTTGGAATGAAAAGAAAAGGGATTTATTCTGTCCATCTTGCTGTACAATTTCAAAAATAGAATTTACGTAGTGCGGCTGCGTTCCATGTCCGAGGAATGGGTTCCTCTTCCATTGTTGCTAACCTGTATGCACCTTTTCTGAGTGTCTCGACCACTCGGTAGGGGCCTTCCCAGTTAGGGGATAGCTTGCCCGCCGGCTCTAGTGGTCGAGAGGCTTCGACCTTCCTGAGGACGAAGTCCCCCGGTTGGAAACGTCTGTCTCGGACCTTGGCGTTGTAGTATCGAGTGAGGCGGCGCTGGTACTCCGTTGCTCGGACGTTCGCGATCTCTCGGAGTTCGTCTGCCAAGTCGAGGTTCTCGAGCAACTTTTGCCCGTTTTCCTCGGGTGAGAAGCTAATCACTCGGAGAGACGGATTGGCAATCTGTAATGGAACGACGGCTTCGGTGCCATATACCAACTGAAAAGGGCTTTCACCGGTTGCCGTCCTGGGGGTCGTTCGGTGCGACCATAGTACGCTAGGCAATTCCTCGAGCCAGCTACCCTTAGCCTTGCCGAGTCTGGTTTTTATGCCTTTCAAGATAGTCTTATTGGCATTTTCAACCAGCCCGTTGGCCTGAGGGTGGGCGACCGAAGTGAAGTGGTTGCGGATATTTAGGTCGGCGCATCTGTCTCAGAAATATCGAGAGTCGAATTGCCGACCGTTATCGCTTACTATCACTCGGGGGATGCCAAAGCGACAAATGATCGATTTCCAAACAAAGCCCCAAACGACTGTCTCGGTGATCCTTGCCGTAGCCTCGGCCTCGATCCACTTGGTGAAGTAGTCGATGGCGACGATGATGAACTTCTTCTGGGACTGGGCCGTCGGGAATGGCCCAAGGATATCGATTCCCCACCGAGCGAAAGGGTAAGGCTCGGTTAGGGTGACAAGTTCCGTAGCCGGCTGATGGACCAAATGGTCGAACCGCTGGCAACGGTCGCACTGCCGTGCGTGAGCCGTGCAGTCGCGCTGCAGGGTGGGCCACCAGTACCCCTGCCGTAGCAGGATCCTGGCTAGCGGCCGACCTCCTGCATGCGCCCCGTACAGGCCTTGGTGAATTTCTTGGATGGCTCGTCTTGCTTTGTCGAGCCCGAGGCACTTCAGGAGGGGACCGGAGAACGATCTTCAGTAGAGAGTGTTGTCGAGGATGACGAAGTGCCAAGCTTGATACTTCATTCGGCGGGCCTCCCGAGGGTCGGAGGGCTCTTGGGAGTCCTGTAGCCAGGACAGGTAGGGGGAGCGCCAGTCACTTGGAGTGGCCGAGTCAACAGCGAGGAGCTCTGTGTCTATGCTCGAGCGCTCTAGCTCTTCTAGGAGGACCGATCGTGTACCTTCTGGGTCTAGGGAGGAGGCCAATCGAGAGAGGGCATCCGCCCGAGAGTTTTGCTCCTGAGCTATCCGGACTACCCCAAATTCCTCGAACTGTTGGGCCAGGCCCCGGACCAACTGAAGGTATCTGATCATGGGTGCCTCCCGAGCTTCATACTCACCGTTGACCTGACCTGCGACTAGTTGAGAGTCGGTGTGGATCCTGACCCGCTCGACCCCCAACCGTCGGGCCATGCGTGCTCCCGAGATAAGGGCCTCGTACTCGGAAGCATTGTTGGATGCCTGAAAGTTGAATTTCAAGACGTACTGTAGCTCTATCCCTTCGGGGGACCTCAGGAGGATCCCCGCACCGCTGCCTGCCGAATTGGACGATCCATCGACGAACAGTTCCCAGGTTGGCCTGGTCGTGGTCGGAGGCCTGTCTTCGGCAGGGATGGTGCTTTCGGCAATGAAGTCGGTGAGCGCTTGGCCTTTGATTGCTAATCGTGGCCGGTACGAGATGTCGTAGGCCCCGAGCATAATGGCCCATTTGACGAGTCGCTCTGAGGCCTCGGGGTGGGCTAGAATCTTCTTCAACGGCTTGCCGGTTAGCACGGTGATGGGGTGCCCCTGGAAGTAGGGTCGGAGGCACCTTGTGGAGGTAACCAATGCTAGCACGAGTTTCTCAGTTGCGGGGTACCTCCGTTCGGCCGCATTGAGCACCTTGCTGGTGTAGTAGACCGGTCTTTCGATTCCTGAGTCATTCCTGACTAGGACCGAGCTGACCGTGGATGGCGTCGCCGAGAGGTAGAGCAGCAAGACTTCTCCTGGGACGGGCTTGGGGATCACCGGTGGCGAAGCTAGGAACTTCTTAAGCTCGGAGAATGCTGTCTGGCACTCCTCATCTAATGCGAACGTAGCAGATGCTAGCTTGGGTCCCCTCATCAGTTTGAAGAAGGGCAAGCATCGTTCGGCCGCACGGGACAGGAAACGGCTGAGAGCGGCGACACGCCCTGTCAGACGCTGGACGTCCTTAACGCACGTAGGTGGGCGCATGTCCAGGATGGCCTGGACTTTGTCGGGGTTGGCTTCGATCCCGCGCTGAGTGACCAGGAAACCCAGGAACTTCCCGGATTTTACTCCAAAGGCGCACTTGGCGGGGTTGAGCTTCATGTTGTACTTCAGGAGGGTGCCGAAGGTTTCGGCAAGGTCGGTGAAGTGGTCTTGGGCCTTGGGGGTCTTGATGAGCATGTCATCGATGTAAGCCTCGACGTTCCGACCTAGCTGTCCCTCGAACATGTGATTTACCAGTCGCTGATATGTGGCCCCAGCGTTCTTCAACCCGAAGGGCATCCGGGTATAGCAGTACATGCCGTAGTCGGTGATGAAGGCGGTCTTCTCGACGTCTTCTGGATTCGTTCTGATCTGGTGATAACCCGAATAGGCATCTAGGAAGCTGAGTATCTCGTTGCCCAAGGTTGAATCAACCAATTGGCCGATGCTCGGTAGCGGATAGCAGTCCTTGGGGGTAGCCTTATTCAGGTCGGTGAAGTCCACGCACATCCGCCATTTGCCTGTGGTTTTTGGTACCAGGACGACGTTGGCTAGCCACGTTGGGTACCGGACTGGTCTGAAGAGGCCAATCTCTTGTCCCTCGGTGACCTGCGCCTTGATGATCGCCTACTTCTCGGGCGCATGCTTCCTTCTCCGTTGCTGTACGGGCCTCACGGCGGGGTCGAGGTTGAGCTTGTGCATCACGGTCTCTTCTGGTATGCCAGGGAGTTGATCATCGGACCAAGCAAAGACCTGAACGTACTCAGAAAGAAATTTCTTGTATTGCTGTTGTTCCTTGGGTGGTAGGTCGGCTCCGATCCTTACTCCGAGGGCCGGGTCATCGTTTAGGAATACCGTTAGCAATTCGCCACCGGGCTCGGTGGTTACGGTCTTTCCTTCGATTCCCTTGGGGCCCTTATCCTCCCCGTCCGGCCTTGAGGCTTCCACCGAGATGTTGTAGCACCTTCTAGCCGTGGCCTGGTTAGGTTTTTGGTGGGAAACTTCATTTTATGGTGATAGGTAGATGGTACGGCCTTTATTCGGCTGAGGATTTTCCGGCCGAAAATGGCGTTGTACGCTATCATACCCTTGATCACTATGAAGTCCACCATGACCGTAACGGTTTTGGGTGGGGTGCCGATGGTGACCGGCAGGCTTAGGGCTCCCTCGGGATAGGTGGCCAAGCCGTTAAACCCGCAAAGGGGTGTTCGGATCGGGCGGAGCTTGGATGGGTCTTCCCCCATCTTGAGGAAATAGTCATAAGATAATACATCGGGGGCGCTCCCATTGTCAACCAGAATTCTATCTATGTTACAATGGTTTATTGTGGCCTAGATAACGAGGGCATCATCATGCGGGGTGTTCAGCCCTTCCAGGTCTTGGTCGGAGAAGACTATGACCTGGGGCTCCCTCGGCGGGCCCCCTAAGGGCTCTAAGACCTGGCGGGCCCGCTCGGCATGACGCTTCCTTCCTCGGCTGGTGTCGCCGCCCGATGCCGTTCCTCCGGAGATGACGTTGATGTGGACCCCTCGGGGGGCATTGTCGATCTCTTCGGCGGCGTCTCCGTTTTCTTTGCGCCCGGCAGCAAACCGGGCCAGGTGCCCCTGACGGATGAGACGCTCGATCTCGTCTTGGAGCTGGTGACAGTCGCCAGTGTGGTGCCCGTGGTCGCCGTGGAACAGGCAATGCCTGTTGCGCTTGCGATTCTTCGATCTCATTGGTTCGGGCTGGCGGAGGAGTCCCGAGTCTTTGATGTCTTCATAGATCTCGTAGACTAGCGCGGTCAACGGGGTGTATCGCTCATACTTCCGTTTGCGCTCTCCTTCCCGATCGCGCTTCTTGCCCGAGCCAGGATTTGGCTCGGAGGCCCGCTTCTTGTCCCCCTCCCGACCCGACCCGGTTGTGTCTCGGCAAGCGCTGAGTACTTCTTCACACTCGGCGTGGCGCAGTGCCAGAGTCACTAGCTTGACCAGGGTCGAGGGAGGGTGGAGGACCAGTTCACGGCGGAGATTCTCGTCCCGGGTGCCCCCGGTCAGAGCGGTCGTGGCCGAGGCCACATCCAGGAGGGGAATTCTGAGGGCTTCCGATTTAAATCGGTGGAAATAAGCCCGGAGCCTTTCCCCTTGCACCTGTTTGAGGGCCAGGAGCCCCGCTACTGACCTTGGGGGGGCGCTCCCGGTGAAGCTCTCCTTGAAGACTCGCCCGAATTGCCTGAAGTCCCGGATGGACCCAGGGGCGAGGGCCCGGAACCATGCCTGAGCGCCTTGGACCAGGGTGGCCACAAAGGCTCAGCATTTGATAGGATCCGGCGTTCCATGCAGAGTTACCAGGGCGTCGAAGCTGTCGTAGTGATCGGCTGGGTCGCCCTGGCCATCATAGAGCTTGAAGGTCGGAATGGAGGTTCTGGGAGACACCTCTGCCTTCAAGATTTATTCGGAGAAAGGGGATTTCTCCTCATCCTCCGGGAAAGAGGTTTTCTGCAGGGCGCGGAGGGCGCGCTCTTGCTCTGCAAAACGTCTTTCGAAATCCCTCAATCAGAGGGATAGTTCCGGCTGCGGTCGTGCCGTGGGACTGGGGGGAGCGTCGTGGCGATCCTCAGGAACGTCAGCGCCCGGGCGCGGAGGCCTCGCCCCCTGTTTCCCTTTTCTGGGCGTGGAGGAAGCCTATTGCTCCAGGGGTGGAGCTTGCGAGGGTCCTCCCACGTTGTTGCGGATGAGCTGTTGACCGCGGAGGGTGAAGCGGCCCCCAGCGGTATGCTAGGACGCACTTCGACGGGGAGGGGGGGGGGGCTCCCGGACGGGGCGCGGGACCTGGCATCCCTTGCCGCCTGGGCCCTCATGAGCTCCATGAGGATGTCGAGCTTCTTATTGAGGGCCTGGAAGACCTCGTCGCCACCGTTGGGGGGTGCCCCTGTCGCTGTCGGAGGGGGCGGCGGCCCGTTGGTGGGGACGCTGGCGTTGGAGGGAGGGTTCTGTGAGGCCCTAGAGGGGCCATCTCCTGCCGTCACCACGCCCTTACCCCTCTCACCAACGGACCTCCTCCCTGAGCTTCTTCTCACTATCTTGGCTCTTCGTGCGTTTCCCACAGACGGCGCCAGATGAAGAGGCGAAATCTCGCGCTGTGTCCTGAGCGGGCTGTGGATCACCAGAAGATGAACTGCAAGATAGGGAAACGTATCAGAGGGCCCGGGGGGTTTCTCTGGGAAAAACCCTCTGATGGCTAAGTCAGTAGGGCTGTGGTGGAAGCAATAATGGGGAGGAGAAAAACTGGTGCGTGAGATTCCTCTCCACCAGAGGGGTGAAGCGGATTGCTCAGGAGTGTAGATGGGCATAACAGATGATTAAATCATATATATATATCCAAATCACACCAGTAATGATGATATCAAGTGAAATAATGATGATAACATGATAAAAACAATAAATATAAGAAGGGAGATGTTGATAAATCAAATAAAGCACGAGGTGCTAAGGGGAGTTGTGATCGCCAGAGGGGTTACCTTAATAAGAAGAAAAGGAGATCGTGTGTACCTGGTGAAAATTGGGATGCGGGATGGATGTGGATTTCTTCCTCCAACTTCAATCGGCCGGCCGATGAAGTGGGTCTTCTTAGTTGATTACCTTGTAAAAAGACAATGAAAACAAGCAAAAGAGAGAGGGATCAGCCAAAGTGCTATAGTATCAATCCAAAACTAACATGAAATGATGAAAAGACATCAACGTGCGCACCTCTTTTTTTGGTTTTTTTTAAAACCCCTAGAAGAGAACTAGGGAAAGGGCATGATATGTTGATACTTAATGCAATAAGAAAACTAATGATGGGATGACAGTGATGATGATATGCTTAGAACACAAATGAAATAAGCACAATATAGCCCTGCTCTCCCTGACGAGAGTAGAGGGAAACTGTGAAGGTGTTGAACGGATGCAGAGGAACGGATGAAGCCCGATTGGATGCAGAGGACACCAGGATGCAGAGGGATGGAGTGGAAGCAGTAGCAGCAGGATGCAGCACAGGAGAAAGAATGCTCTGCTTGCAATCGTGATGTTCTGAGTTCAAGGCGTTCAACCCTCTGAGTGCTTAACCTTCAACACGATCGATATGGAACCTCTTATATAATGTTCAATCGGATGTGATCAAACAAGGTAAGATAAGAACGGGTAATGAGGCATCCAAGGAAGGATCGAGATCGAGTAAGAGACCAATTGATAGTAGGGAACTGTGAGGGAAAGATGGAAAAAGGAAGGACTCTGGAGTGAAACACGACTTAGGACAGAGCATCAAATCATGAATTGACGACCTTCACAGAGACGTTTCTTGAAACACGACCTAGGAAAGGCCGTTTCTTCCTGGATTTAATTTTGAAAATAAAACTTTCTTTGTTTAAAAATCAAGGGAACACGCCTGAGGTAACGGCGTTTATTAAAAACACGCCCTGAGGAAGGACGTTACTCACAAAATGCTTTTTATTTTGAAAGTAGATAATTCCAGAAATTAACGGATAATACCAGGAATGGACGCCCTCACTTATGGTCATCTCTTCTTTTGAAAACGCCCTATGACAGGTCGCTACTTTGAAAATAACGCTCTTCTTTAGGTCGTGAATCACGAAAATGCAGGAAAAATTCATAAAACTCACAAAAATAGAAAAACTTCATTTTATAGGAATATTGAAGTCCACTTGGGGCGTTTATATAATGACATGAGATTTGATCAACATAACGTCAATTTTGGCGTGTCTACAGCTGCCCCGCCTTGGCGTCTGCTTTGCAAGGGAGTGAGACGGAATGGAGTGAAGTGTAATGAAAGGAATGAAGTGGAATGAACTGATAAGGAGATGCCAAGGTGTGATGTGACACGCCTCAGACACCAAGCATTTGAAATCTTTCCAAGATTCTGAGTGAAACAACTCTGAGTGGTTCCAAGGAAACATCGATTTGTTGGATAAAAGGAGATTAAACTAAGTAAATAAAGGGTGTGCGCGTGGGCACGACAGGGAAAGACCATTGGAGAGCGATTACCAGCCAACGTGGACGTGCTACAACCAAGGTAAATTATGCAGAAAAGTAAAGAGAATTGGGATAGAGATCCAACAAAAGGGACATTTTCAAGGAATCAGCCTGAACGGCTTCAAATAGAACGAAGTACTTGATTTGAAGTGGAATATATCATGTCAACTCAATCAAGAGCGAGTGAACTTCATTATTGCCATAATATGAAGATTTTCAGCATGAAACTCAAAGTCCTATATGATGCATGCTGGGCTAAAAGAAAAGATTAAAACAAACTAAAATAGAAAATAATCAAGGATAATATTGCTAAGCCATTTAGATCTGGTCAAGAATCCAAATCTCTGAGCTAATACTAAGCCGAAGCCCGTTTATCCGCACATCAACTCAGAAAGTGGAACTATCGTCCCAAACCTTTAACGACTCAACGGCCTATCCGTGTGATCAAGACTCTCCTGAAATCCTCATTGTTTTTGGTGAAGGGGAACTCAAATTTCAGGTTCATCAGAACCACAAGGTCCTTGACATACTATAATAGTGTAGATATCATATAATAATAATAATGCTTACAAGAAACAGATACAAGGTGACACGATGTTACTCCCATGAGTGGTCCAAACGCCTCGAATCCTGCAAACTTCTGCACTTGAAACTTATTAGTTTTCATAAATAATCATCAATTTAGAACATGACATGATCATAAGTGCTTAATCATAAACAATTTCACCAAAATAATAGCACTTAAGTACATTAAAACATCATAATCCAATAAAACACGCCTAAGAATAGGGCGTTAACATCATAAAAGGCGCCTGACCATAGGTCGTTTAACATTTAAAACATGCCCCGCTCGAAGGCGTAAACAGCAACGGAAGCTTAGAAGAAACGCGACCCCATCAAGGGCGTTACATAAAACACGACCCCTGACAGGTCGTCAAACCAAAAATCGACACCCTTACACAAGGCGTTAATTCAGTACGAACATCCGTTTCTAAATCAAGAACACAGTCCTTAACCCAATCAAATTTCTATCTTCGGGACTCTTTAAGACTCTTCAAATCCTTATAAAAAGGAAGGCTTTCTTTCAACAAACCATCCGAATCTCTCTCTGCAGCCGAATTGCTTCTTTTCTTCTTCATCTGCAGGTTGCAGCACGAGCTACTTCTGCAAAGCAAAGCGATGGTCAGGATGATGAAGAAACCTAGGATCTCTACTCCCAGAATTACTGAAGTACAAGGGCACATAAGTAATCGAATTGCTTCGAATCAGGTAATCTATTCCTCTGTTCTTTGCTCTGTACTGTTCCTTTTCTTTTTCTCTTCTGCCGAACTCTCCTCTTATATTTCATATGCTTATGTTCGTCACTGCATGTGTTATATTTTCTTCTCACAGGATTACCCAACCCTTCCAGGAGCTAGAAGATATATCCAAATCAAGTGGTTGCCCTTCATCCTCTCCAAATTCTCCTCAGATATGAGGGTATATGTAGCTAGATGGCATCTCTTAGGATTGATAACCCATGGCAAGCATTATGACCAAATCCATCTTGATTGGGGCGCCATGGGAGCATTGATTGAAACATGACATCCTTCCACCCATACTTTCTTATTTTCCACATTTGAGGCCACCATCTTGCTGGAAGAAGTAGAGATGAGCCTGGGTTTGAAACTAATGAAACAAGGAGAAGAAGAGCACATGGCCAACATGCCAAGACCTATCTCGTCTCATGAACTCTTAACCAGCCTTATACCTAGCCAAAACCTAGTGAATCAGATCAAAACCACTAAGGGAATCAACCTCTTGAAGCTAGCCTCATGGGTATACAAAAGAGCAGATCAAGCCAAGGAAGAGGAAGAGGTAGAAAGAATAACAAAGGCCTTCGTGGTTTGCATAGCAGGTGCGCTCTTGTTTCCATCCACGGAGGACTTCCTTGAAGAGAGTCAAATAAGTGCAGTGGTGAGCTTATGGGAAGGTGAAAGAGTTGGGCCGGCCATACTAGCTTACCTCTACAGCGGGCTTACTTCAGCGGCCATGGGGCAGCCCATATACGGCTGTATGCTAGCCTTCTCAAGTTGGGTGGACCTCCACTTTAAATTTGATCCATGCCATGAAGCCCAACAATCGTCAAGGATCTTCTCCAAAAGTCCGCTTTCTTATATCACCGGCTCGTTGGGAATAAGCAATAGGGTGACGAACCACATTCCTCAAATCAAGAAAAGGGCGGAGTGGAGAGAACACCTTAAGGTAATGCCCAAAAACCTCTTTACTTACGCTCCGGGAATACTCAAAATGCAGGAACTTCGCGCAAGATTCTCCATCGGCACGGACCTTCGACTTATTGGCGCATCCGAGTTCATCTTGTACAATGCACACCGGTGCCTTCCTCAGCTCGGGCTTCCAAGGCAAGTGTTAGAAGACATCTCCCATCTTCCTCCAATCAAATCAAGGGATCTAGGCAGCAATGAAGATGGAGAGGAGACAATCACCATTCAAGCTCTGTGGAGACTAAGCAAGCTTCGTCAACCTGTGGAAGACTTAGAAGAAGACAAGGAACATTGGAAAAATTATGTGATAGCATTGAGGAAATTAAGGCCCAAGGTGGCTCATTAGGCATTGTAATCCTTTCTTTCAAATAATAAAGATTGCTTTCTGATTGAGCCAATTATCACTGTGATTATGATCAAAATTTTCCAAAACCTGCGTTTCTGTTGCAAATAACGCCTCAAAGAACGCCGTGAATTCAAAAATAAACGCCTTACCTCAAGGCGCCTCAATCGGCCCATCTTCCATATTTGACGCCTGCAGCAGAGGGCGTGACTCAAATAACGACTTCAAACAAGGCGTTAATAGGTTCAAACCCCAAAGAATATAATCGTTGAATCATCAAAATAACGCCTTCGCCTTAGTCACATTTAAAGAATAACACGCCCTCATCAGAGGCGTTACTCAAAAACAGCAATGATGACTTTCATCACATCAATCAACGCCCATTCAATGCGTCTGACGACGGTTATCGTTCCCCATGCAAAACCAAATAACGCCTTAATCATCGTCATCTACCTTCAAGAAACGCCCAAAACTTCGTCGTGAATCCAATTATAAACGCCTCCTCTTAGGGTGTGTCTTCGTTTCGAAACCCAAAAGTCATCAGCCCCCTTCTCCTTCCTCCTTCCATCCTCATTTCCCCCTTCTGCAAACCCTAACCGAAGCCCCCCCTCTCGATCTCCCTCTCTCGTTCTCTTCTCTCACTCTCTCAATCTCCCTCTACCCCAACCCTAGCCATGGCCGGTGGAGGACACAAACGCCAGAGGGTAGCCGCCCCAGAGGTCGTTGACCTCGACGCCTCTCGTGCCGAAGAAGAACCTGCCATGGAGGAGCTCGCCATCGTTGCTGTTGAAGAACCGGCGGTGGTTGCCGGCGGCGACGAGGCCGAAGGAGCAGCAACAGAAGAAGGAGGAGAAGATGAAGGTGGAGAAGAAGAAGGAGAAGAAGATGAAGAAGAGGGAGATGGAGAAGAAGAAGATGGTGGACCACCGCCCACGGCGGTGGTCGCTCCCCGGGGTCAGCTCCGGCGACCCAGATGGCCACTGCCTCGACCACAACCCCTGAAGCACAAAAAGGTAGGTTAATTCCAATTTTTTTTATTTTATTTTCATTTTATTTTTTATCTTTCCTGTTTTCCATAGCCCTCGGGCACGAGTTCTGCAACTCAGAAAAGAAACGCCTCCCGTGGGGGCGTTATTCATAAATAAAACGCCCTGCCCCAGGGCGTTAACTTTTATTTTTTTGTTAAAAATTAATTAACCTTCATGACAAACGCCCTGCAACATGTCGTTTTTTCAAAAACTATCATTTTCCATTAATTCCATGCCCATTAAACAATTTTAAAAATATTTTCATGAATTATTTCGCATGCTGCCAGTTATTTAATTTTCTGCTAAATTAGGAAACCACGCCCTCCATTAGGGCGTTAATTCAACAAGAAACACCCAAATCAGAGGGCGTTTCTTCATTCATTAACGATTTAAAATTAACCACCCTTTTAGGAAAACGCCCTACCCTAGGGCGTGATTAGAAATATGTTTTAGAATTTAGCAAACAGCCACCAAAATACGCCCAACACGGAGGCGTGATAAAGATGAAAAACGCCCTCATCCAGGACGTTGCATTAAGGCACATTTAGAAAAACACCCCCCCACAGGGGCGTGAATTCATCAAGAAACGACCTGAGGGTGGTCGTGAATTCCAAAAACATTAAAATTCAATATCAGGCCAAACCAAATGTAATTCCACATGAATATTCAAACAATTAAGCAAAATAATTTTCTTTTAATGTATGCAGGGGCTGATGAGGACCCGCATCTCGTGGGTCATGGTCAGGGCAGCATACCAGGGTATCCCTGACTTTCAGAGGGCTAGAGTAGATGCTATGGGGTTCGAGGCTTTCCTATCCATTGAGCCATTCAGACCTGACCTAGGACTTATCCAGGTTTTACGAGAGCGATGGGATAGGGTTAGCCAGACTTTTCTGATGCCCTGGGGGCATATGGTTCCCAGTTTAGAGGATGTAGTCAGGATCACAGGTTTGCGAGTAGATGGTGAGGCCGTGAGCGGGTTCACCTATTCCGACTACACGGAGATGGCCCAGAGGCTGCTAGGGTTGGATATGGTTTATGAGGTACCTAGTGAGTGCAGGACCATCTTCCGTACCGACCTGACTACGGTGATGGGTTTGGGAGACGCCAGGCATAGGTCAGGGGAGACCATGGACGAGTTTTCACAGCGGCTGACCGACGGGGCGAGAGCGGTATACTGCCAGGACCCGACTAACCAGGAGAGAGCGGACCGCGACCTGAGGAGGTTCCTGCTGCTGCTGCTGCTCGGGAGATTATTACTGGGGACGAAAGCCGACGTCATCAACTGCCGCTTCTTGGGCATCCTTGAGGACCTGGAGACAGTTGGCACTTACGCTTGGGGTGTAGCGCTGCTGGCACACCTGCTGGCGGACCTGTCCACGGGGACAGGACGTGAGACGACCATCAGTGGCTTCTCACCTTTTCTTCAGGTATTTATTTTCCTTTTTTTTTTCTTTCTTTTTCATGCAAATGAATGCCTTACTAATGCAATGCATGGATGCAGGTGTGGAGCCACTTATACATGCTGATGGGGCGCGTCGACCCACGGCCGGGAGCTGAGGGAGCCTTCCCTCTCGCACGACGCTGGTTACCAGTTGTCTCTGGTGCCCCACTCACCTATGAGTTGTGGGTGTTACGGAGAGAGTTCCGTGACTTCCCTCCCTCGTTGGTATGTATGAATGAATGATATGTATTTTATTTTTTTGTGTTTATTTGAATTGATTATGATGAAATGATGGTGATGCATGTTTATGAATGCAGGTGCAGTGGAGGCCATACGAGGGGATGACAGATGAGGGCCAACCTTGGGTCGTATCGAGGCAACCTCGCTTCGGGCGTGAGCTGTGGCTGCACTGCTTGAGCGAGATTGAGCCGTTACGGCTTCGGTTGGTGATGAGGACCCTGGGCCTACCCCAGGAGTGGATCAAGCTCTTTGAGCCTCGAGGCATTGGAAAGAAGACCCGCGGTCGCACCAAAGCGATCGACTGGAGGGTACGTTTTGAGGAGCAGCATGCCGACTGGCGGCGAGGCGGTATCCGAGTTGCCTCCCACGCGACCGACAGCTCCGAGTATCTCCGGCGTTACTAGGAGGTTCACGCCGGCAGACCTCAGATGAAGGTTTTAGGGGTATGCATGAATGAATGATTATTTAAATGCTTACGCTTATATATGTCTATTATGCAACTAATATGCAATGAATGCAGGACGCGCGAGACATCGCGGCTATGGATGCACAGGCTCACTTACACAGCCTGGAGGACCAGCTGGCCGCCACACGGGCAGACCTGGAGACCCTGGTGAGTGTTTAAATTACTTCTATATGCAGATGAATCTTTTTGTTGAATTATTGATGATTAGCCACTGACGATCTCAATGAATGCAGCGTGCCCAGCAGGGAGTAGTGAGGAGAGATCCAGGGGAGGCCTCCAGCTCGAGGGGACCTAGCGCGGAGGTGACCGCGCTATCAGAGCAGCTAGCTGGAGCGGTTGCACGGGCTGAGGCAGCAGAGCGGGATCTCACCTCGCGGGTAAATTCTGAACTCAAACTCAGTCAGTTCAATTATTGATTAAATATAGCATTGTGTACTGATAAAAGTTGTGTTGCAGACTGAGGAGCTCCGAGCCGCCCTTGCTTGTGTCTGTGAGGGACAGCAGGCTACGTCCTCGCAGGTGAGTGTTTTACCTTTTGCTTTGTGTTGTTCAATTGCTTCATTTTAGGAATTGTGAAATTTGATGATTTGTTTGCTTGTTTGCAGAGTGCGCAACTGCGAGCGGCGCGTACCGAGTTGGCGATCCGTGAGCAGCGGATCACTGAGTTGGAGCGCTCTATGAGGCGGCGGGAGGAGCTTCCTCAGGACGTGGCCGAGTTCAGGGTGGCTCTTGAGTTGGAGAGGCGGGAGCGTGCCCGAGAGCGAGAGGAGCACCAGACGGAGCGTGCCCGGTTCCTTGAGCTTCAGCAGGCGGAGCGTGCCCAGTTCTAGGAGCAGGTGGCAGCACGGGAGCGAGAGCTAGCCGACTCGAGGACCCAGTTGATCCTTTCTCAAGAGCGGCTATGAGTGTCCGAGGAGCATCTCCAGCGAGGGCGTGAGCGAGCACGGGCCGCGGGGTACTCCTTCACTAGCTCCACCTTTGTGGCGGGCTCTTCCCTCCGAGAGAGGAGCGAGGCAGGGGGACACGTTCGGGTTCCGGCTTCTTCACGGGGGCCTATGCCTCCTCCACCAGCGCCAGCTCGGGACGGTGAGGAGGAGGTTGAGAGTAGGAGAGTAGAGGAGGGTGGAGGTGAGAGCTGAGAGTTTTTTTTGTACTTGTACTCCTCCACCCTCACACCTGTACATGATAGACATGATGATATATGTATATATGAGATTTGAGCTTTTGTTACCTGAGCACTTGTGTGGTTGTGGACTTGTGTTTGTGTACTTTTTCTTTCCACGTTCCTCGCGTTTGCTTTACTTTGCCCTGTATCTGCAGCTGCGGTTTTCACTTGAACAAACAGGTTAATTCATCTGTTCGACTTGGCCCCTTGCCCGGCGAGCAAGGGGTGTCAATATTCTGACCTTAATAATGGGTCAAGGGGTCAAGCCTTTAATTAAATAAGGCAAAATGAAATAACCAAAACTGGGAGATGCCTCATGCAATCACACATATGCAAACAATAATTAAAAGATGTCCAGGCAAGAGTGCAATTCATGCAACATGAAGAATTTATTTTTGTTATTTTCATTATCTATATTTTTTTTGGGATTTTCTGAAAAACACGCCTTAGATTAGGTCGTTACTCTAGTAAAAGACGCCCTCGGAGGCGGCGTGAATTTGAAAAGATTTTTGAATTTTGTTTAAAACACGACCTTCCCAGATGCGTTATTTTTTTTAATAAGAGACTTTGAGCGAGGCGTGAATTAACATGAACGCGCCTTGAACAAAGGCGTTAATTTTATTCTTCCCAAATTGGGCTGATAAAGCCATTAAGGTGGTGGGCCCTACTTGGTCATCATCTAAGATCCATTAACCTTTCTTGAATAATTAAAAGGGGGATTGGCGTGCATATAATAAAACTTATACACAAGATTTGTGTAGTGCATTCTCTTCGGTTTGTCTCGACCATTCTGCTGGTTCATGACTTTTCCAAAAAATAAAAGAGAAGATATAAGGAAGCCCACAAAAGATTCAGAGCTGCCTGAGGCAAAGCTACCTCCCCTATCCTATGCCTGTTGGGGTTCGGTCTTCGGCGTAGGGACGTTTTGTTGCCTCTTGCCTCTTTTCATATTGCATGCATACGCCCAAGGTTTTCCTTGCGGGGACTTTGCCCTCTTGACATGCTTTTCTTTTCACCATTTGACTTTCACTTTGGAATTGATTTGCATTGATGAACAGCCTAATTGTACTTAGGTTTTTTTGTGGCATTTGTTCCCTTTTGGGCCCTGACTTCCTCCTACTAGGGCGGCGGATAGGCTTGGCGTGTCTACCTCGAGACCTCCCTTCCTCCCTTGTGGGCCGAAGAAGAAAAGAATGGATATCGTCTTTCGCCTTTAGTCCGGTTTCGACTTTTCATCAGATTTTGCACTGCTTGAGCTCAAGAGCAAAGTGTGTAGTGTGTGCGGGGTCAACTCCTATTTTAAATTAGCAAGACTGATGAATGGATTCTGAATTTTGACCTTTCGGACCATGGACCCTTGTATGCCATGTCAACCCAAAAGGAAAACCATGAAAGTAAACTTTTTGATTTTGAAAATATTCAATTTTTTTTGGATTATTTTGGGAGATTTCTATTTTCTTTGGATTTTTATGAAGTTTTCAATTTTTGTTTGGATTTTTGTTCAGGGGTAATATTTCTTGATATACAAACCATTCCATGGGTGAGTCAATTCCTCTCCTTCAGCATTAACCAGTTTATAAGCATTGACAGGATAAACATCTTTTATGACGAATAGCCCTTCCCAATTTGGTTGGAGCTTTGAACGAGGGCCACCGGGTTTTACAAAAATTCTTTTGATTACCATTTCACCGACCTTAAATTTTCTCTCAATTACCTTCTTTTGATAAAAACGTGAGAGCCTGTTTTGATAAACGTGCGCATGCTCAGCAGCGACCAGACGCTTCTCGTCAAGGAGTTCCAACTGGGCAAGGAGTGAATCATGACGCTCATCAATAGAGAGCTCCTTGTCCAATTGTACTCGCAGAGAGGGAATAAGAATCTCATAAGGGACTACTGCCTCCATTCCATAAGTAAGGGCGAAAGGAGTTTGCCCAGTGGGAGTTCGAATGGAAGTGCGGTAGGCCCAAAGAGCTTCAACCAGCTTGTCTGGCCAGTCCGCAAATTTACTAGCCTCACACGTCTTCTTAACAATTTTGATCAAGGTTTTATTAGTGGCCTCTGCTTGGCCATTGCCCTGCGGATAATAGGGAGAAGAATGATGCAATGCAATGTTGTACCTGTTACAGAGATCCTTGAGATCTTGAGAGATAAATTGAGGTCCATTATCGGTGACGATGGTATTCGGGATCCCGAACCTCGTGATGATGTTCTTCATGATAAATTTGCAGACGGTTGACGCTTTAATTTCCACGTAAGCTTCTGCTTCCGCCCACTTGGTGAAGTACTCCGTTGCCGTCAGGATGAACGACTTTTGCTTCGTGAGGAGATTCGAGTCACCAAGAGGTCCAATGATGTCAAAAGCCCACATGGAAAAAGGCCATGGGGAGGACGTAGGATGGAGTGAAGAAGCAGGAGAATGAATCTTGTCGGCGTGCAGTTGGCACTTAACACACCTTCGAACATAGATAGAACAATCCTCTTCTAGAGTGGGCCAATAGAACCCTAGTCTAAGAATCTTCTTAGCTAGCATCTGGCTGTTCACATGACCACCACACACACCAGAGTGCGCCTCTTCCACAACTTTCTAAGATTCATCATCATCGAGGCATCTTAATAGAACACCGGTGAGCCCTCTTCTGTAGAGCACACCTCCAACCAAGGTATAACGTTGAGCCACTCTTCTAATTGCTTTCTTTTCTTCTGCGGTGGCTTCCTCAGGATAGGACTGATCATTACAGTATCTGGCAATCTCATAATACCACGGCTTCTCTTCGTCAGCCAACTCTTCTTGCCAATCCAAAAGCATGACTTCCTTACCTTTGAGAGCTTCTTTCTGTCTAACTTTCTCAAGCACCTGATCCCTAATATCGAGAAAAGCACGATCCTTAATAGCTGGAGTATCACGCTGATGAATCAGGGGGACATGAAAATCACGCTCAGGAGGGAAAACTAAAGCGGAAGCCAAAGAGGCGAGAGCGTCAGCCAAGATGTTCTGGCTGCGAGGGACATGAACGAAGATCAATTTAGTGAAGAGTTTGGCGTAAGCTGAAGCGAGTTCCTGGTAGGGCTTGAGCTTAGGATTGATAGTGCGACACTTGACCAACACCTGGCGTAAAATGAGCTGACTATCACCGACAATCCTCAAATGGGTGACGCCATATCGATGAGCGGTTTGAAGACCGGCCAAAAGAGCTTCATACTCAGCTATATTGTTGGTGACGGGGAAAGTGAGCCGAGCAGCAAATGGAATGGTGACCCCTTCAGGTGTTAAAAGAACCATGCCGATCCCTCTTCCTTGAGAATTTAGAGCTCCATCAAAATGTAATGTCCACATAGGATCGTGGGGTTGATTGATGGGCATTAGTTCTTCATCTGGGAACTCTGAATTGACCGGATCAAAACGGGGGAGAGGGTGATGAGCAAGGTGTTCGGCGATGGCGTAGCCTTTGATAGCTTTCTGTTGGATGTAAGTGATGTCAAATTGAGAAAGGAAGCTTTGCCAGCGTGCTAACCGATCAGTGAGGATAGATTTCTCAAGGAGGAATTTAATTGGGTTCATGCGTGCAATGAGGTGAACCTCGTGAGCTAGGAAATAGTGTTTTAATTTCTGAACTACCCAAACCAAAGCTGCACAAGTCTTCTCCATGGCTGAGTACCTCTGCTCATAGGGGTTAAGGAGTTTAGACAAGTAGTATGCTACCCTCTCCTTACCTTCTTCATCCACTTGGGCCAGAACAGCACCCACAGAGTCATCCAGGACTGAAACATAAAGAACAAGTGGTTTGCCTGGAACTGGCGGCCTCAGGACAGGAGGATTGGCCAAATAATCCTTTAATCCGTCAAAGGATGCCTGACACTTATCATCCCAATTAAACTTGACTCCCGGCTTGGTAAGCTCGTAAAACGGCCTACATCTTTGTGAATGCTGGGAGACGAAGCGGCGAATAAACTGCAACCTCCCTATTAATCCTCGAACTTCTTTCAAATTCTTGGGAGGAGGCATATCTCTAATGGCTCTCGCCTTGTTGGGATCAACTTCAATTCCCCTCTTGCTGACAATGAATCCAAGCAGCTTTCCTGAAGAAACGCCAAATACGCACTTCTTGGGGTTCATTTTTAATTGATATTCCCGCGACCTTTGTAAAACCATAGCTAGAACCCCAGGATGCTCAATCCTTGTCCTTGATTTCACTACCAGGTCATCCACATACACCTCAATATAGATATGAATCATGTCATGAAAAATAGCCATCATAGCCCTCTGATAAGTGGCTCCAACATTCTTAAGTCCAAAGGGCATGACCACATAGCAATATGTACCCCATGGTGTAGTGAATGATGTCTTCTCTTGATCTTCTTCAGACAGACGAATTTGATTGTAACCTGAAAAGCCATCCATAAAAGAGAGAGTCTCAAATCCTGCCGTGTTATCAATTAGAACATCAATATGAGGGAGGGGGAAGTCGTCCTTAGGACACGCCCGATTGAGGTCCCGGAAGTCTATGCAAATCTGAACTTTCCCATCTTTCTTCATAACCGGGACAATGTTAGCCACCCAACTGGGATAGAGGACGACTCTAACAAATCTAGCCTTATGGAGTTTGTCGACCTCTTCTTTCATCTTTAAAGCCATGTTAGGGTGGAAACGCCTCAACCGTTGTTTGACCGAGACAGCCCCTGGCTTAAGTGTAAGATGATGTTCAACGAGCGCAGGGTCTAATCCAGACATATCTTCATAGCTCCATGCGAACGTGTCCTTGTATTCTTGCAAAACCAAAATGAGCGCCTCCTCCTCGGAGGGCGGTAAATTCTTACTAATGAGGACAATCCTAGGGTCTTCCTCGGTACCCAGATTGATTTCTTTGGTTGGCTCTTCTACAGAGGCTGATGGTTCGTCAAATCTTCTTATGCCACTAGCAAAGGCGTCAGCCTCGTCCTCATAGTCTTCATAACTTTCTTCCCCCTCTTCAATAGGGTCTTCATCATTCATGATTTCATAAATGCCCAAACCCTCATATGAAGCAACAGCATCTTCAAATCCTAACTCTGGTAGGATAAGTGGATCTTCCACAAACTCAGGGATTGCTAAACAAGCTTGGCATCTGATGGCCAACTCCAACAAAAATCTTCGGGGAATCTGCCTACCCTTGGCCTTCTTATGTGGAACTATCCCCTGATTTTTATTATTAGAGGGAGAGGAGGAAGAATAGGAACAACTAGCTTGATCAGGGGAAGGAGATGAAAAGGCGGATACAGGAGGTGATACAGAGAAAGGCCCCTCACCAGAGGGGGAGAAAAGATTGATCAAGGAATCCTGAAGGAGCGGCCCCTGGGTCGGGACGCACTCGGGAGAAAAATAGGAGGTCTCCTCAATAGAAATGGAGGATTGGAATGTTGGAGATTTGGCATTTTTTTTTTCGTTTTTATCTTTTCCTTTATTTTTATTTTCTTTTTCCAGTAGGAAGCAATGTGAAGGGGGAGTAGCAGGGGGAGTGGGAATTGAAAGATCAGAGAAAGCTTTAATCAGTGATGGCCCACGCGGGGGCGAGATGGAGATTTTAGAAAATCGCTCGAGGAGTGAAGGAGCAATCGGGAGGGAAATCTGAATTGAATCGGGAGACAAGTTGATGGTAATCGGTGGCGGTCGCGGCACGTGACCAAACCAACGGGAATAGAGAGAAGCCAACACAGACGGATGCACAGAAGTGAGGGAGAAGAGGCCGGCCCACAGCCTATCCACGGTAAAACCTTCTTCAAAGGGGACATCTGGCTCTCCAGTATCTGTGTAGTCACTTAGCAACTGTCTCTTGTCTGTGATTGCGGCTGGCATTTCAATCAATTCTTGTATGAGTGGCGGCCATTCCGGATCTGTCGACATGAAAAGGCGGCTTAAAGAAATAGTGATGTCATTCAGGTCGAACCACCTGTACCAATCACATTCCGGATCGTCCATTTTCCTTCTTTTGTCCGGCCTTAAAGACTCCAGGGCCTTGTAGGTAGCCAGTGGTGCAATATGACGAGCAAACTGTCTGGCGTGAACATCCTGACAATCCAGCAATGAAGTAATCATAGTCGTCTGCTCATCATTATGAATGCCACCCGTGACAAAATGTGTCTTTAATGTCCAGGTGAGTGGCTGGCGATCTGGCTTTAAAGTAGAAGTCATAAAAGCCCATGGCTCTTCTTCATTTTTACTGGGCCCTTTATAGCCCAAGCCGCCTCGTGCAAACAATTTCTGCGGCTTAATGGGCCTAATGTTGCCCTGACAATTGGCGCCCAGGCCCTTGCCGTCTTGATACCCCATTTTCAACAGAATGTTCCAACCAGGGGTGTTAATCATATTCTTTTTCTTCTTCCCCTTAGAAGGCAGGGGCGTCATAGCAACTGCGGTGACGGTCTCAGACGGCCTTGGTTGCGGACGAGGGACGTCCAGCACAGACAAAAGTGGCTTGTTGGCTGGCCAAATGGAAGGAACTGATGAAGCTGCATAAATATCTTCCTATGGCAGGATCGGCATACTGGTCACCTTGATAATGCGGCCCTTGTAGGGGAATTTAATACACTGATGATTTGTAGATGGCACCGCATCAAGCTGCTGTATGTAGGGGCGGCCCAGAATGCCGTTGAATGTTGGATCCATGTCCAAGATGTGAAAATCTGCTACTATGGAAACTGGACCCAAACTTACTTTTAAAGTGATCATGCCTAGAGGGGGCTTCTTGGTATTATCATAGGCAGTGACCGTTATAGTGGATGGCCGAATTTGATCTTCCGGAATGCCGCACAGCTTTAGAGTGCTTGGTGGTAAAACATTGATGGATGCCCCTGTATCCACCAAACACTGCTTGATAGCCACCTTGTTGATGTCGACTGTGATACAAAGAGCATATTTTCTTGCCTGAAGAGGTGCTAGTTCATGCTCATGGAAGGTGATTGCCGGCTGACTGCTAGCAGGTGTCAAGACTGTAACTATTTGCTCGACCGGAATGTCTTCGTTGACCATGACTTTCTGTAAATATTCCTTTAAAGCCAGCTGATGAGTGGTGGACCGTTTGATCAATTCAAGAATAGAAATCCTGGCGGGAGTGCGGTCCAAGTGCTTTAACAGATCATACTGAGTCCCTGGTACTGATTCTTGTTCTTGTTCCTGCCCTTGCGGCCCCTGCACGGGCTCTAGCTCTCTCTGTGGGAAAATACGGTGGAATATCCGTCCACTGCGGAGCGGCGCCACGCCTTGACGCGCCTCTGTCGGGGCAGAAATAGGAGGAGGGTTGGAAGAAGAAGAAGGAATGTTGGTAGCAGAGACCCTGCTGGGGGAAATCAAAGGGTAATTCAATGAAAAGGATGCCCCCATAGGAGGCGCGGTAGTGGCATTTAACACTGATGCCCCCGCGGGAGGCGTAGGAGGAGTATTTGACGAAGGCGCCCCCGCAGGAGGCGTGGGAGAAGGGAGGGATACCCGAATGCGAGGAGCATTGGCAGGTGGTGGAATAAGGAGAGATCGTGGCACAAAAGGTGGTTGAACTGATGATGGAGGAACCCTTGCCGGTGTAGGAGTGGTAGAGGGGGTAGCGGATGCTGGAGGTGAGCGAAGTAGGAGTGGCCTGGATGGCGGAGGTATAGAGTTGGTGGTGGATGAAGGAGTGGCAGGTTGCGGGGGTGGTAAGCGGGTCAGAAGAGAGCGAGCCGGCAAGGTCGTGGAATTGGTGGGGGTAGATGGGTTGACGGTGCGTAAAAGAGAACGTCCTGACTGAAGATTGACAGAAGAAGAAGGAGGGGTGCGCAAAAGGCGCGGAGTTTGATTTTGAGTTGAATCATGGTGAAATGTCCCGACAGAGGCATTTTCTTCGTGCCATCCCTACCCTCTCTCCACCTCGTAGAGAGACGTGACAGGGTTCATGTGTTGATTAGGAGCGTGCTCCGACAATGGATTACGGACGATCCCCATATCCTGCTGGGGTGCTGGAGCTTGCTGTGGCTGAACTTGCTGCGGAGCTAGCTGCTGTTGTTGCTGATTTTGCTGTTTCGAGGAGGCCTTCTTTCTTTCATGGTGGCGATGAATTGCCTCATTTCATTCCAATTAATGCCACCCTGGTCATTCAAATCATAAATATGATCTCTGAAGTGGAAACAACGATCAAGGTTGTGACCAGGGGCGCGGTGAAAAGCACAGTAACGGGATGTGTCAACATTGGCGGGCCACACCGTTCTTTCTTTTGGTAGGACGAGCAGGTTAGCGGCCATCAAAGCATTAAAAATATCAGGGAGACTCTCTGGGAGCGGTGGATAATGGGCCCTCTTGGGGCCAAGCGGTGGTCTCCGTTGTTGTTGGCCATAGTTGGTAGGCGGAGGGACTTGATGGTATTGTGGTGGTGCTGGAGGGTCGGTGCGGGGCGCTTGGCTTGGTGATGGAGCAAAAGAAGGTTGGGGTGCGAAGTGGTGTTGTGGAGCGGAGGGAAAATGGGGGTTTTGCTGTGGAGGTGGCGGAGGTCGTGGGTTTGATTGGTGGTGGGGGTGGCCAACTACGCCAACCTGCTCATTTGTGATAGTGCCCTCAGTCGTGGGCCCGCTGTTGACATTTGTATTCTTTTTAAATAGCCGAGGCTTCGGCTCAAACATGCCCATGATGGGCGAGTCCTTCATTTGCATTTGTATATAACGAGCTCTTTCATAGAGCTCTTCCATAGTTGTCAACCGATTCATGGCCAAAATATGCCGGAATTGAGGAGTTGCGTTAGAAATAACCATTTTCACTTGCTCCTGTTCTGACAAAGTGTCCTTCAATTTCTCGGCCATAGACCGCCACCTATCAGCAAATACGATGAAGTCCTCCTCTGGCTTCATTTTCTCAGCGACTAGAGCTGTAACAGAAAGGGAAGGTCCCACCCGGTCTCTGTACTTTTGCAAGAATTTTCTTTGAATAACATCAAAATCGCCGGCATCAGTTGGCTCCAGAGAATAAAACCATTCGAGGGCTGGCCCCTCAAGAGATCTCCTGAATAAGTAGGCCAGGGAGGCCTTATTGTCTTGCCAGAAGGAAGTCTCATATCGAAAATTCTTTAAATGAATGAATGGGTTGCCCGTCCCATTATATCGCCGAAAATTCGGCATTTCAGAAGGTGGTAAATGGAACACCGGCAATGTAGGAAGAGAAATTTCCGGAGCATTCTTAGTCGCTGTAACCTTCTTGAGCTGCTCCTCCATGCTGGCCAGCTTCTGAAGCAAGAGAGTGTTGGTATCGGGCTCGACCGGGGCCTGATTCTGAACAAAAGAATGTGGTATAGGCGTTCGTAGAATCCGAGGAGGTTGGGAAGATTGATGCCTAACCGCTGAATAGCTCGCCTGCTGGGCCGGCATGGCCGCAATAGACGTTTGTGGGTGAGAGGAGGGGGGATGCAAGACCGCCTGGTCATTAACAATCTGATGGACGCTCATGGCCGGAGGGGGATTAGAGGAAGACGAAGGGACGGATTTCCCCTTCAAGGCGGCCTGAATGGCTTGCCGCTGGGAGTCATCCAACTGGGAGAGAGCTTGGATCAAATCTGTGACATTAATGGATGGGGAAGGGTTCCCCGAAGTGTTGGAAGATGGAACTTGAGACGAAGGGTCCGCCTCATGAATAGTGGTATCAACCACATGAACTTGTGAGTAATGAGGATGAGGAGGGAGACAGTTTCCCTCATAATAAACCGAATCTTGGAAAGGGTCACCATATTGACCAAATACATTCTCATCCTCACCATCATAAGAGTACCCGTTGCCCGACATGTTGATGATTTTACCTGAACGGAGTTTCATTCTTAAGAGAGAGGATGTTTAATGAAGGAATTACCACAAAAAAGGGCACTTTAATCAAACCAATTTAATCAAATCCACCCAACCAAGTTATGCAAACAATGTTGGAAAGCACGGAAGATTTTAATGTTTGGATGTTTGAGATTAAAGTGGATTATTTGTGAATAGTTCACTCTTTTGCCAAATGAAACCTAGTTTGATCCAAGTGTGACCTCCGGGTCAACTAGGTTTTCTCTCTCTTCACCAACGAATATGATATCTAAACTCCGGGTACTTCGAGGGTACAACCAGCCCGGCGTCCGTGAGGGAATCCACGGATGCGGGGACTTATGGAGGTCTTGGAAAAGGGATTGCCGGTCCAAAGAGACGGAATGCTCAATGGAGGGTTGTCCCGATTCCAAGAAAGGTGTGTGGAATCCTAGTGTAGAGAGAGGAGGTCTCTCAACCAAAAACCCACAAGTATAATGAAATCAATGCAGATCACAGCAATATATCAAGACAGATCAAGATGCCAAACAACGAATCACAAATAAGGCAGTAAGCAATTTCTGTGAAAACTCAGGAAAGACACGACCTGGGAGAGGTCGCTACCAAACAGGAAACGGCAGCGTGGCTGTCGTGAATCCTGTGAGGGGCTCACAGGAAGAGGAAAAACCACGCCTTGGGGTCAGGCGTTATCAGGAAAGGACGCCTCCACAGGAGGGCGTCAAATAAAAATAACACGCCTTGATTGAAGGCGTTAATAACAAATAATACGCCCTGCAAATGGGCGTGAATTCTCAGACAGTGCAACAAGATATGAATAAAGCAGGAAAAATGAATGAAACGCCCTGATGACAGGCGCTAAAAATAAATGGCACGCCCTGGGGTGGGGCGTGAATTCTCAGATAAAATAATTAAGCGGCAAAGCAACAGGAGATATGCAAAAGACGCCCAATGGAAGAGGCGTTAATCAACTAAAACACGCCCTTCTGAAGGGCGTGAAATCAAAACACGCCCTCGTGGAAGGCATTAATTCTGGGAGATATCCAAACACTAACTGACTGATCCCGGAGTGTGCAGTGTGCACAGTGGAGGGTGCCGAGGGGCACAAAGGAAAGGGTACCGAGGGTACTGAGGGGAAAGGGCACACGAGGGTGCCAAAGGGGAAAGGGCACGCGAGGGTGCCAATGGGAAAGGGCACGCGAGGGTGCCAATGGAGATGGTAATCAAAAAGAAAACAGTGGAGGTCCCACCGTGATCGCCAATTTGTAGATGGACATAACAGATGATTAAATCATATATATATATATCCAAATCACAACAATAATGATGATATCAAGTGAAATAATGATGATAACATGATAAAAACAATAAATATAAGAAGGGAGATGTTGATAAATCAAATAAAGCACGAGGTGCTAAGGGGAGTTGTGATCGCCAGAGGGGTTACCTCAATAAGAAGAAAAGGAGATCGCGTGTACCTGGTGAAAATTGGGATGCGGGATGGATGTGGATTTCTTCCTCCAACTTCAATCGGCCGGCCGATGAAGTGGGTCTTAGTAGTTGATTACCTTGTAAAAAGACAATGAAAACAAGCAAAAGAGAGAGGGATCAGCCAAAGTGCTATAGTATCAATCCAAAACTAACATGAAATGATGAAAAGACATCAACGTGCGCACCTCTTTTTTTGGTTTTTTTTAAAACCCCTAGAAGAGAACTAGGGAAAGGGTATGATATGTTGATACTTAATGCAATAAGAAAACTAATGATGGGATGACAGTGATGATGATATGCTTAGAACACAAATGAAATAAGCACAATATAGCCCTGCTCTCCCTGACGAGAGTTGAGGGAAACTGTGAAGGTGTTGAACGGATGCAGAGGAACGGATGAAGCCCGATTGGATGCAGAGGACACCAGGATGGAGAGGGATGGAGTGGAAGCAGTAGCAGCAGGATGCAGCACAGGAGAAAGAATGCTCTGCTTGCAATCATGATGTTCTGGGTTCAAGGCGTTCAACCCTCTGAGTGCTTAACCTTCAACACGATCGATATGGAACCTCTTATATAATGTTCAATCGGATGTGATCAAACAAGGTAAGATAAGAACGGGTAATGAGGCATCCAAGGAAGGATCGAGATCGAGTAAGAGACCAATTGATAGTAGGGAACTATGCGGGAAAGATGGAAAAAGGAAGGACTCTGGAGTGAAACACGATTTAGGACAGGGCATCAAATCATGAATTGACGACCTTCACAGAGACGTTTCTTGAAACACGACCTAGGAAAGGCCGTTTCTTCCTGGATTTAATTTTGAAAATAAAACTTTCTTTGTTTAAAAATCAAGGGAACACGCCTGAGGTAACGGCGTTTATTAAAAACACGCCCTGAGGAAGGACGTTACTCACAAAATGCTTTTTATTTTGAAAGTAGATAATTCCAGAAGATAATGGATAATACCAGGAATGGACGCCCTCACTTATGGTCGTCTCTTCTTTTGAAAACGCCCTATGATAGGTCGCTACTTTGAAAATAACGCCCTTCTTTAGGTCGTGAATCACGAAAATGCAGGAAAAATACATAAAACTCACAAAAATAGAAAAACTTCATTTTATAGGAATATTGAAGTCCACGTGGGGCGTTTATATAATGACATGAGATTTGATCAACATAACGTCAATTTTGGCATGTCTACAAGGAGTTTTGGTGTATGAGTGCCTTAATGGCCCCCTTTTTCTTCTTCTTTTCTTCTTACCTTCAACCGGAGGGTATCCCTGGTTTAAATAGTATGTCGCCTTCAGGAGTCCTGCAAGCTGAGGGGTTTCCGGATGGAGTTACGTCCTTAACGTGGGCTTTCATGGCCCTATCGTGGGAACGTTATCGCCTCGAAGTCTGGCGGTTTCTGGATTCCCCTGTCGGTTGGGGACTCTTAACAGCAGCACGAACGGATAATATCCGGTCTGGCCGAGCTTCCGAAATGTCAGCCCTGTCCGGGCGATGAGCATAGCTCGGCGGAGGAGGGGTTGGATAGGTCGGCGAATGCCTGTCTCTCCCGGTCGGGGGGAATGGCTCGGGCCGGACCCTCCTTGTGACCTGACCATTACTCGGGCCCTCCGAGCCTAGGGGCCGCCGAGGAGAGTTGGTTCCTCGAGTGTTTGTTCGTTGGGCTTTTCTTTCCTAAGTGGGCCCTGTGGGCTGTCACTCAGGTGAGCTTGCCTCGTTGGACCCTGTTGGGTCTTATTGGGCTGCTCTTTGGATGGGCTGCAAAAATCCCCCTCTCCAGTACATATACGTTCTCTATAAACAGGTAAGGTCGGTGCACATTCATGTTTCTTCATAGAAGGTCGGTGCACATTTACATTAGAAGGTCGGTGCACATTCATGTTCCTTCATAGAAGGTTGGTGCACATTCATGTCTTATGCATATAGGTCGGTGCACATTAATGCTTTATTCATATAGGTCGGTGCACGTTCATGTCTACGTCATAGAAGGTCAGTGCATATGAATAGTGCTTTTCACATTAAGGTCGGTGCACACTGTCATTTGTACATACTAAGGTCGATGCTTGTTGCATATCAAGGCAGATGCAGGTCGGTGCATGTTTATTGTATAGCATATGTTGGTCGGTGCATGCTCATTGTGTTGCATATGCAGGTTGGTGCATGTTCTTACATGTCACGTATGAAGGTCAGTGCATGTCTACATGTAAGCGTATTAGGTCGGTGCATGTTCATAAGTCATGTACTAAAGGTCGGTGCACCTTTCGCTAGCATAGAGTAAGGTCGGGGCATGTTGCTGAAGAGCTATGCACATGTGAAGCATAAGGTCAGTGCACATTTGCATTTAGCAAGGTCAGGTCAGTGCACATGTGTTACCGATAGCATGTAAAGGTCGGTGCATATGTGTTAGAGATAGGTATAAGGTTTGTGCACATGTGTTAGCGATAGCATATAAAGGTCGGTGCACATATGTTAGAGATAGGCATAAGGTCTGTGCACATGCGTTAGCGATAGTGATGTGACACGACCTTGGACTTAAGTAAGCAAGCACATTCGTAATCTAAATGGGCCAATTTGGGCCGCCGCTCTCTCGTCGCTCACCCAAGCCCGGGGTAACTTGGCAATGTCAAGGAGGGGTTGAGGGGTTCGACCCTTGCTGGTAGAGGGCCAGCAAGGCCAAGACTTGATTCCCAATGGATGTGGAAGCCCAAGACAATGGGGCCGACCAAAGTGCCAAAGGCACCGGTGATTCTCTTCCCACGGTGATCACTCAGACAACGGGACTTGAGGATCGAGCTCTCACTCGCATAACCAGCGGAACTAGAATGAATATTGAAAGACAAGCACTAAATGGAGTGAAGGATTAAGCACTTACTCGACCGGTTTGAAGAAACCGGTCCCGGTCGGAGACGAGGGCGAGCGGGGAGGCGAGTGGATCCCCACACGCCGCGTCGGGGTAGCTTGATCTGCCCAAACAAGTTACACCACTACACCTCTCGCAAGAGGGGGATCTTGGGGTGGGGGTTAATGAGATTACAAACAATACTACCTCCATGCAGGGAGGGGCCTTCAGCCGGCCAAGCGGGGCGGGGAAATTAGACTAAAGAGGGATGACCAAGTAACGGCACCGAATCTGCTTGCTGTCTGCGAACAAGGATAGATAGTCGGTGTTGCTGCTGTAGAACCCACTCAGGAATATTTCTGGTGGCGAGACTGGTGGGAAAATCTTCATAGCTGAGAAGGGAATGCCTCAGAATTTCTTTAATTTCTTCTGGAGTCGCTTCTGGCCAGGATGGAGGTTTGAACAGAGCCTCAGATTCTCGGACCGGCAGCTGCAGACTTCTAACAGCAGATTGCAGAGAATGCCCCGGCAGCTCCCGACCTAGGAATCAAGCGCCGTTGGAGTCGTTGGAATCGTGGACAAGTCCTCTTCGCAGTAAGACTGACGGGGAAGCCAACCGATGTCGGAGAATACTAGGGGATGCAGAACAATGGTGACTGGTCGGTGCAGACTGTGGGTAGCAGATCTGTGTAGCTGAGGGAGAAAAATGAGAACTCTAGATGACGAATGCCTAATGAAGTTCTGTTTATTGATTCTGGAAGTAGACTGGGCGATGAAGAATTTTGAAGAAGAACTCGTGGGCTGATTCTTCCGGGGTTTGTCGTGGCAGAGCTTCTCATCTGGCTCAGGTTCTCAGCCGAGGCAGAACCGCGCAGTTGTGGGAGAATGGACCTCTTGGACGGCTCGGAGATCGGAAGAAGATGAAATCACTTCTGTTGCGAAGGAGACTGGTAGACGCTTCCGACGATGGCTCTTGGATCTTCAAAATCATCCGGAGGAAGTCGTGGTGGCCGCTGCAAGTCGCTGGTTCATCTGCATCCTCTTGACAGCAAACTGCAACTTCGAAGTAGCTTCCAATGACCAAGAAAGAAGAAGGGGAAGGGGGTAGATGAGTGTGGGAGTGACCCCTGGTTGTAAGGGGGTCTTGGAGGGGATGTTCTAAGGTGTGGGAGGTGGAGAATAAGGTCTGGAAGAGGGTCCAACAGATGGTGATAGTGGGGGCTGCGAATTTGGGAAGGTGGGTGAGAGGGAAAGGGTATTTGAAAATGGGTTTTAATGGTGGGGTTAATTTGTTTGTCTTGGGAATGGGGGGGTTGTGTTGGGGAAGGGAATGGGTGCTTGGGGTAGTGGGAAGGGTGCTTGGGAAAGTGGGAGGGGTAGTTGGGGGTTGGATGGTGAGGAGAGGATTGGTGGAGGGGGTCTTGGGAAGGGATGGAGTATTGATGAGGGTTGTGGGGAATGGGAAGAGGCTTAAATGGGGTAGGTGGGGAGTGGAGGTGGTTGGGAAGGGAGGAGAGAGAAGAAAATTCTAATTTGGGTGTTGAGGAGAGAGAAAGTGGAGTGAAAAAGAGAGATTAAGAGAGGGAAGGGTGGGGTATCTCTCCCCTAGGGTTTCTCACCCCAAAAATGGAATCTCTCCACTAGATAAGAAGTGTAAACTCTCAAAATGGTAAGTTTTTCATTCATGGATTCATTAAGTTGAAATGGGGGGAAATGGGGTCCTGTATATAGGAAACCCACATTTCTACAAAAGTCCATGACAATTGACTCAATAACAAATAACCGAGGGGGTAGGGGAGAGCCCTTGGGCCAAGTCCAATGAATTGGGCCCAATAGCTAACTAAACAATCTAATGACACTCAAACTTAGGGAAATAAACACAAGACCTAGGAACATGACTCAAATAAAAGGGAAAATACATCAAATGACTCAAATAAAAAATTACATTGGACTCAAAATTAAATGACTAGACCATGCCAGATGCAAAGGGTGGTGATGTCCCCATCATACTCCCGGGGTGCGGAGAACTCGACTCCGTCGAGTAAGTGTCCTTCCCTCCTTGGAGGGTGTAGAAGTGGTACCGCCCTCAAGCCTTTCGAACGAGACCGTTCCATCCACCTGCCGAGATAGCACTCGTATACCTTGCTCCTGGTGGTAGTGACCTGTTCATCCAATATTCGTTCAATACGCTCACACTGGGTTCTCTTGGCTAGTGGACTCTCCTCACGGGTGGGTGCTCTCTCAACGAAGGGAATATGCTCAATATCCTCACTAGGTACCACCGTGGGCCCCTTGTATGGTACTAGGTCGGCGACACTGAATGTGGGACTTACCCCATATTCCTCGGGGAGATCTAACTCATAGGCATGTGCACCAATGCGCCTCAGGACCTGGAAGGTACCAACCCCACGTGGCCTCAATTTGGAGATGGCTCCCGGGGAGAGCCTCTCCGTTCTTACCATCACAAAGTCACCCTCATGGAATTCTTGGTGACGTCGATGAGAGTCGGCTCGCCTTTTATAAGTCACATTCTTCTTGCTAATGTGCTTGCGGATCTCTTTATGCAATGTTGTGAATGCAGATATTCCGGGGGTGATGGGTGGACCTGGGCAATCAAAAGTAGACCTATCGTGTAATGTTACAGTGTAGACGTTGGTTAGCCTAGGTGGGCCGGGGCACCTGTAGGTGGCCCTATCATGCAAATTGGTGATAAATATAGGGGGACCCGGACATCCGTAGATGCCTTTGACATGCTTAAGACCCATGATGAATGAAGGTGGGTCATGACATCCGAATATGGACAACTCATACTTTCTACTTGACATGTGGGTGATATGAATGAATGGACTCGACATAGTGTTCATGCCAAGGGGTATGGTAAACCTAGACACATGCGTGCTTTTCCCAAAGGTGACTTTCATGTGTATAGGTGTGGGACAATCTTTGGACTCCCATTGGAAAGGATCGAATGGATCTAAGAAGGTGGTCATCATGGGGTGGGGCACAACCTTATTACCTAGGGATATGTGGCCCAAGGTCATGGCTCCCAAGGTGTAACCCGAGTCTAGGAAGGGGTGGGTTTGATCCATCACGGTGGGTTGGAGTAGGGGAAGGTGGGTGGTGGATAAGGTGGTTGGGCCACATGGGTATCCGTACTCCCATTGGAATGGGTCAAAGGGATCATGGTAAGGGCTACCTAGAGAGAGGAACTCTATGTCCCCAAGGTCCTTACAAGGTGGTGAGTCATCCTCCTCCCAAGTAGTTGGTCCAAGGTCTCTAGTGGGTTGACCGTTCAAAGTACTTGGGATCTCAAGGGGTGGGGAGTAGACCGGGATGGGTTCTTCCTCCAAGGGGAGAAATAGGAGGATCTCACTAGTACAATGCCCACTTGTGCAAAGGGAGGTGATGGAACCGATGGATGGGTGGACAAAGTTGACGGTGCTAGGCTCCAATGGTCCCATGGCTAGTAGGCTGGTTAAGTGGGCTTGCCAATGTAGGCAATCCACAAGGTCTCCCAAGTCTTCCACAGAGTAGAAGTTTTGATAAGTGACATGGGGAGGTCGGGTGAGAACAATTTGGGATTTATATCCCAATGGTGGTGAGCTAGGGAGGGTGGGACATTGCTTGAGCCATTGGAGTATGGACTCATCTATGGTGAGGGTGCCATGTGTGACGGTGCATGGCCTTTGAGGATCCGGACCATGAGGGGTGGGGGAAGATTGAGGCACTTCTTCTTTATTGGTGGGAGCTTGGGCTTCCTCTATGGTGATAGGAGGGTCCATATAGGCATAAATCTTCCTAAGTTCATTTCTCATCTCAACCCAAGAGTCGATTGGCTCTTGCCTTCCAACTTCCCTTAAGCCTACAATGTTTTGCCATTCATTCCTAGCTTGGCGCCATAGCAAACTTTTGGCATAGTTGACTTGCGTAGACCCTGACAGGGTGAACCTCCCAAAGTGGTGATCTATGGAGCTTTCCTATTCTAGATATAAACTAGGGTGGGATCCATCAAACACAAAGGCATCTATTGGGTCCAAGCGAGATGAGTAGGCTAAGTAGGAAGTGGCCATGATGATCGAGTGATAAATGCAATGGCCCTAGGACAAGACTTAGTAGAGACAAGTCTAGAACTTGCTCTGATACCAATTGATGTGACACGACCTTGGACTTAAGCAAGCAAGCACATTCGCAATCTAAATGGGCCAATTTGGGCCGCCGCTCTCGCGTCGCTCACCCAAGCCCAGGGTAACTTGGCAATGCCAAGGAGAGGTTGAGGGGTTGGGCCCTTGCTGGTAGAGGGCCAGCAAGGCCAAGACTTGATTCCCAATGGATATGGAAGCCCAAGACAATGGAGCCGACCAAAGTGCCAAAGGCACCGGTGATTCTCTTCCCACGGTGATCACTCAAGACAACGGGGCTTGAGGATCGAGCTCTCACTCGCATAACCAGCGGAACTAGAATGAATATTGAAAGACAAGCACTAAATGGAGTGAAGGATTGAGCACTTACTCGACCGGTTTGAAGAAACCGGTCCCGGTCGGAGACGAGGGCGAGCGGGGAGGCGAGTGGATCCCCACACGCCATGTCGGGGTAGCTTGACCTGCCCAAATAAGTTACACCACTACACCTCTCGCAGGAGGGTGATCTTAGGGTGGGGGTTAATGAGATTACAAACAATACTACCTCCACGCAGGGAGGGGCCTTCAGTCGGCCAAGCGGGGCGGGGAAATTAGACTAAAGAGGGATGACCAAGTAACGGCACCGAATCTGCTTGCTATCTGCGAACAGGGACAGATAGTCGGTGTTGCTCCTGTAGAACCCACTCAGGAATATTTCTGGTGGCGAGACTGGTGGGAAAATCTTCATAGCTGAGAAGGGAATGCCTCAGAATTTCTTTAATTTTTTCTGGAGTCGCTTCTGGCCAGGATGGAGGTTTGAACAGAGCCTCAGATTCTCAGACCGGCAGCTGCAGACTTCTAACAGCAGATTGCAGAGAATGCCCCGGCAGCTCCCGACCTAGGAATCAAGCGCCGTTGGAGTCGTTGGAATCGTGGACAAGTCCTCTTCGCAGTAAGACTGACGGGGAAGCCAACCGATGTCGGAGAATACTAGGGGATGCAGAACAATGGTGACTGGTCGGTGCAGACTGTGGGTAGCAGATCTGTGTAGCTGAGGGAGAAAAATGAGAACTCTAGATGACGAATGCCTAATGAAGTTCTGTTTATTGATTCTGGAAGTAGACTGGGCTATGAAGAATTTTGAAGAAGAACTCGTGGGCTGATTCCTCCAGGGTTCGTCGTGGCAGAGCTTCTCATCTGGCTCAGGTTCTCAGCCGAGGCAGAACTGCGCAGTTGTGGGAGAATGGACCTCCTGGACGGCTCGGAGATCGGAAGAAGATGAAATCACTTCTGTTGAGAAGGAGACTGGTGGACGCTTCCGACGATGGCTCTTGGGTCTTCAAACTCATCCGGAGGAAGTCGTGGTGGCCGCTGCAAGTCGCTGGTTCATCTGTAACCTCTTGACAGCAAACTGTAACTTCGAAGTAGCTTCCAATGACCAAGAAAGAAGAAGGGGAAGGGGGTAGATGAGTGTGGGAGTGACCCCTGGTTGTAAGGGGGTCTTGGAGGGGATGTTCTAAGGTGGGGGAGGTGGAGAATAAGGTCTGGAAGAGGGTCCAACAGATGGTGGTAGTGGGGGCTGCGAATTTGGGAAGGTGGGTGAGAGGGAAAGGGTATTTGAAAATGGGTTTTAAGGGTGGGGTTAATTTGTTTGTCTTGGGAATGGGGGGGGGTTGTGTTGGGGAAGGGAATGGGTGCTTGGGGTAGTGGGAAGGGTGCTTTGGAAAGTGGGAGGGGTAGTTGGGGGTTGGATGGTGAGGAGAGGATTGGTGGAGGGGGTCTTGGGAAGGGATGGAGTATTGATGAGGGTTGTGGGGAATGGGAAGAGGCTTAAGTGGGGTAAGTGGGGAGTGGAGGTGGTTGGGAAGGGAGGAGAGAGAAGAAAATTCGAATTTGGGTGTTGAGGAGAGAGAAAGTGGAGTGAAAAAGAGAGATTAAGAGAGGGAAGGGTTGGGAATCTCTCCCCTAAGATTTCTCACCCAAAAAATGGAATCTCTCCACTAGATAAGAAGTGTAAACTCTCAAAATGGCAAGTTTTTCATTCATGAATTCATTAGGTTGAAATGGGGGGAAATGGGGTCCTATATATAGGAAACCCACATTTCTACAAAAGTCCCTGACAATTGACTCAATAACAAATAACCGAGGGGGTAGGGGGGAGCCCTTGGGCCAAGTCCAATGAATTGGGCCCAATAGCTAACTAGATAATCTAATGACACTCAAACTTAGGGAAATAAACACAAGACCTAGGAACATGACTCAAATAAAAGGGAAAATACATCAAATGACTCAAATAAAAAATTACATTGGACTCAAAATTAAATGACTAGACCATGCCGGATGCAAAGGGAGGTGATGTCCCCATCAGATAGAATTCAAACCCTGCACACATTTGGATTTCAAGGTCTGTGCACATGTTCAAGTCTGTGCATATATAGGTCTGTGCATGGCCAGGGTCTGTGCATATGATAAAACCATGTCGAATCACATGCAAAGTCTAAGGTTGATGTACACGTAGAATCACGTCATTAAGTCTGTGCATCAAAGTCCATGCTCTAAGGCATTTGAATATACATTCGCACATTTGTCTGAGCATATGAATTCTCTAATTATTGCCTAAGTATGCACTCTAATGAATAAAGTGTTTGACTAAATGTCTATCTTCTGATTGGTAGGATTAAGGCGAACACTATGTCTCTTAGAGCAGCAAAAACTCAAGGGGAGCACGCGATCCAAGATTCCAAATTAAAAAGCACGTGATCCAAGATTCCATATGAAAGGCATGAGATCCAAGATAGGGTGCAAAACTAATATTCTACCACGTGGATCATCGTACCATCTGCACCTGACGCGTGGCATCTCTGAAAAGGTAGGAACGAGCCCTCCACACGCCCAAAGCGTGAGCTCGTGGGACCCAAGCCTGAGGCTCTATAAAAGCCTCTCCTGCGATCGAAATCAGAACAACACAGACAAGAGAAGAAAAGGGAAGATCAGAAGAAAAGAGAGAGAGCTCGAGAGAAGAGTAGAGTTACAGTGCTGAGGGAGATAGAGTTCGTTGAAGGAAGAAGAAGGAGAAGAAGAAAAATAAAGTATCGGAATTTCAGAGGGAGTCTGAGTGAAAAGGGAGAGAGAGCAGAGAAAGGGAAAGCTGATGTGAATCAACACCAGGCGCTAACTTTTTTATTTTATATTTGTGTCCTTTTATTTGTATTTATACCCTTGCCTAATTGGGTTTGCAATTGTAAGGCATTATAAGCCTATTTGTAAGTCTTTAGGAATCTTGGGTTTCTATGTAAATTGCCCGTGGGTCCAGCAGGGTCCCCCACCCTCTTTCCCATTGGTCCACCAAGGTTCTAGGGCACATGTGGGGCTGGTTCAAAGTCCAAGATTGGACTTGGACCAAGGGGGGGAAAGGTGGAAGAAAATTCAAACTTGGACCAAGCAAAGTCCAAGACACTTCCCCTTTATAATATAGTTTATTCCATGTTGTATTTTTATTTAATTTGGTCATTTGACCACATGGGGGAAGAAAATGCTATCCCTAGTTTACCCCTCCCTTCTCTCCCATGAAATTCCCAGCCCCCCACCCCTTGCCATTCTCTATATAAGCCTATGTATAGTGTCATTAGAGATTTTAATGAAGAATTAATGTGAGAAAATTTTAGAAATTGCCAAGAGCTGCCCCATTTCTCTCTCCTAACCCCTTGCAGATGGAGCTCTACGAATTTCTTGAGGTGTGAAGCCTCTTCCCCTCCTCCTCTTTGAGTGTGAAGCTCAGACCCGCAACCGCCGCCACCATCGAGCCGCCGTCGCACCGCCATTGCCACCGCGTCGGAATTCTATCCACATCAGGACAGAAGGTTGAAGCCCGATTTTTATCTCCACATTAGGAGGTCTGATCGAGCTTGAATTTTGAGTGTTTGTTCTTCTTGTTATCACTCTCCATTTTAAATTTCATGCCAAGCAAAGGTCATTTGCTATTTTTTCCGTAATTTTAGTTTCACCCTAAATAGTCTGCCAACTTGCAGATCTGCAGGATAGGCATCTGTGCTTCTATTTTTCCCACCGTCTTATACATCTCCAGAATATCCCCAAACATTCATGCAAGTTCCTCACTTTCCTGCCTTCCACCCATAAATTTTCTAGGTCTAGATCTATCATCTTCCTATGGGTCAAAATTTGTTTTCAGGGAAAACTCAGTCTATCTTGTGTGTCTGTCAGTCCGAACCAACAGAAATCTTTGAGGGGCAATCATTTTCATTTTCAATCCATTCACTTGATGGATGTGATAAAATTATATGTCGTAGCCCTCTAAGTCCTCTATCAATCGGTATCACTTTTGCATCGATCTGACATCGGATCTGGCCGCAGCAATTCTTCTCGTGGAGCCGCGCAATTTAGATCCAAGGACAGGCCCGCAACTCAGTCCGAGAATTAATTCCTTGAAAAATACGTCGACGCACTCTCGGCTGGCGCCGTCCGGAGATCACTCAGCCACCCATCAGTAGCTTCCCGGCAAGGCTCCGCAGCAAGGAGATGCCCGGGCACCATCGTCCCAGCAGCTGGGCCCACCTGCCATCCCGCGGACCCCGCAGAACCGTGCAGACCAGCAGCCCGTCTCTGGCCCAAATTGCTACCCGTCAACCCAAGATCAGTCCTCCCAGGCCCCACTTGTAGCTCGTTACCTCTCTATGTGGAGTGGGCGAAAGAATTCAATTCTATAATTATTTGCAATTGTTTGTACTGGGAGTTACGGTCTTGGTCGGGATCATCTTCCCCATGCCCAGAGCGTGGAGGTAAATTCGCAACTCTCTCTATCGCATTTGCTTATTTCGTATTTATTTGTATATGGCACTGTGAGTGATAGGTTACTAGCTCGATTCCATTTAATTACCACTGTGAGAGAGAGAGTGAAACCCGTCTTGTGACCCGATCCGGGCACACAAGAGAGTTGACTACCCGACTCAATGTCGGTTTCTCAACCGCGCAGATCCCGCGTTTCCCTCACATAGGGACGTCCGTGAGCTAGAGTCCCAGATTCACATCCCGTCCCGCATCAAATTGGTATCGGAGCGAGTTGAGTCTAGGGTAGCATTTGTTTAAAAATAAAAAAAAGTCATTTAAGTCTAGAGAGAGTCTAAGTCGGTCCGAGGTTGCATTCGCATACCTTTATTTGGTATATCAAATGGTGTTGCCCGAACGTTAGGTTACGCCTATCGAGAAAGTAGCACACTTGCGTGAGCATGATCTTCGAATCCAACCTTCATCACATATTGGATATGGGTTGAGTCTAGGTTTATATTCGAGTTCGCATTTTACCATTTTCACCATTTAGAGTCGTGTCTAGGTGCTTGCATTAGTCTTGCATAAAATTTTTACATAAAAAATAATAATAAAAAGTGTTCCAATGCATGTCCACTCCTAGGGGAACCAATTCCCATCTTATGTGCAACTATGGCCAACCCATGTACCCCAATCAGACCTGTCCAACGTAACAAGTCCGTGTTGGAGTACATTCGGGACTATGATAAGTACCGGTTGGAATATGGAGTTGGAGAGGAGAGCACCACGATCGCCTTTCAGTTCCAGAGAGGTTTGCGGCTTCACTTCCAGTTTGAATGTCTTTGCCGCGACACGTTCACTCTGGCTCAGTCTTATCTGGTCGCTCTAGAGGTTGAGCCTTTCGAGGCAAGGTTTTTGATGCCGCCCTTCGGAGAGCATCTACCTCTCAGCCGAGTCCCGAACCAGTCGGACAGCCTACCCCACGGCCTTCCCCACCCCATTCGGGGAACCCTTCTCCTAGAGCTCCGTTGCCACCCACGCCCGATCCTCATCCGGAGCCACCTCATTAGGAGTTACCGCCTTTGGAGCCACCCGTGTTTCTAACGGGAAAGCTTTTCATCACCGAGCCACTATTTAGTTAGCTCAAGATGGGCTTGGTCAATAGAGCATCATGCTATCCATCCATGGATCCCATACTACCTTTAGTGCCAGTCAACTCATTCCATACCACATTCCGGTCTAGTCACCATGTTGACACATTGGATGACCTTCTTAAGCGATTAGATAGACAGTTGTAGTTGACACACTTATTGGCCCCCGGTTTCGACCGACCCATAGGTCATAGCTTCACCCATCCCGCTTTGGGGTCCATTACCATCGTGTGCACCGTGGGTCATGTCACCACGGAGATCCTTTTATTCCTCCCTATGCCGGCCGAGCTGTATTTCTTTCCACTTTTCCCGAGGGAGGAACCATATTATCTACATGAGATCACCGTTCCACCCACCACAATGGATGAAGGTGACCATCCATACCTTCAAGAACTTTTGACATGGGACCGTGACCTATGGGAGTCCTGTTCGAGGGGTCATACTTTCTTTGATCCCTTCGATCCCTTCCCTAGAGAAGCTTATGACCCACCATATCTACTCCCCTTCTTCCCGGGAGTCCACTACCACACCCCTTCCCCACGGGCCAGTCCACCTACACTCAGCCAGGGGACCATTCCACTGTCATCATATAGGGGTGACGAAGAAGGAGCATTTGGCTCTCCTAGCCCTCCCAAGTCTCCCAAATCCAACAGGCAGTCGCATGCTAGGGACATATTAGGATGTCTAGGAGTCCCCCATTCTGTCAACCGCCGATTGCATCTAGTGTATGCATGGCACACATTCGGATGTCCTTGTCCACCATTGCATGTGCATGGGTTGGACTAACAGTAGGTTTGTTTAGGGTCATGTGTGAGTCTTTGTTTCATACAGTTTGTCTGTCGAGTGCATATGCATACATCGAGTTGAGTCGGTCTTTTGTACACTCGTGTTGTCAGTCCCTTTCGAGTGCGAGGCAAGTCAGATCCAATACGTACGTTGTAGACTTGTCGGAAGCTGGGATCGACTCTACTATTCTCTGTCTCGAATCTGGTCACAAAAAGGGACCCAACGGTGATTCCTAGTGAGTCATTGAGCCGTCTCCTTCCTTTAAAAGTGACCCCACCCCGGAGTGTCCACCACTAGTCTCATTCCCATAGCAGCATGTGCATATCGAATATATACATGATGAGCAGGTGTCGATTACTTGGAGTGGAGCGTACTCCGCGCTTCCAGGTGCGGTAACGGGTCTGCAGGAGCCACACGAGCAACCGCACCCCGTACTCGACGGCGTCGAGTTCTTCCCACCTGGGGAGAATTAATGGGAATCAACATCGGGCATAAAATTTTTTATTTTACATTTGTGTCCTTTTGTTTCTTTTTATACCCTTGGCTAATTGGGTTTGTAATTGTAAGGCATTATTAGCCTAATTGTTATTCTTTAGGAATCTTGGGTTTCTATGTAAATTACCAATAGGTCCAGTAGGGTCCCCCACCCTCTTTCCCATTGGTCCACCTAGGTTCTAGGGCCCATGTGGGCCTGGTTCAAAGTCCAAGATTGGACTTAGACCAAGGGGGGACAAGGTGGAAGAAAATTTAAACTTAGACCAAGCAAAGTCCAAGATGCTTCCCCCTTACAATATAGCTTATTTCATGTTGTATTTTTATTTAATTTGGTCATTTGACCACATGGGGGAAGAAAATGCTATCCCTAGTTTACCCCTCCCCTCTCTCCCATGAAATTCCCATCCCCCCACCCCTTGTCATTATCTATATAAGCCTATGTATAGTGTCATTAAAGATTTTAATGAAGAATTAATGTGAGAAAATTTCAGAAATTGCCAAGAGCAGCCCCCTTTCTCTCTCCCACCCCCTTGCATATGGAGTTATGCAAATTTATTGACGTGTGAAGCCTCCTCCCCTCCCCCTCTCTGAGTGCGAAGCTCAGCCCCCCCCCCCCCGCCGCCGCCATCGAGCCGCCGTCGCACCGCCACCACCGCCGTGTCGAAATTCTATCCACATCAGGATAGAAGGTTGAAGCCTGATTTTTATATCTACGTTAGGAGATCCGATCAAGCTGCAATTTTGAGTGTTTGTTCTTCTTGTTATCCCCAGTCTCCATTTTAAATTTTGTGCCAATCAGAGGTCATTTGCTATGTTTCTCGTAATTTTAGTTCCACCCCTGACAGTCTGTTAGCTTGCAGATCTGCAAGATAGGAGTCTATTCTTCTATGTTTCCCACCCCCTTATACATCTCCAGAAAATCCCCAAAAATTCATGCTTGTTCCTTACTTTCCTACCTTCCACCCATAATTTTTCTAGGGTCGACATCTATTGTCTTCCTATCGGTAAAAATTCATTTTCAGGGAAAACTTAGTCTGTCCTATGTGTCTGTCTGTCCGAACCAGTAAAAATCTTTGAGGGACAATCATTTTCATTTTCAATCCATTCACTTCATGGATGTGAGAAAATTATATGTCGTAGCCCTCTGAGTCCTCTATGCATTGGTACCACTTTTGCGTCGATCCGACATCTGATCTGGCCACAACAATTCTTCTCGTGGAGGAGCGCAGTTCAAATCTGAGGACATGCCTGCAACTTAGTCTGAGAATTAATTCCTTGGAAAATACGCCAACGCACTCTCGGCCACCGCCGCTCCCGGAGATCACTCGGCCACCCATCAGCAGCGTCCTAGCAAGCCGCCGCAGCAAGGAAACGCCCGGGCACCGTCGTCCCAGGAGCCGGGCCTGCCTACCATCCCGCGGACCCCGCGGAACCGTGCCAACCAGTAGCCTGTCTCCGACCCAAATTGCTGCCCGTCAACCCAAGATCAGTCCTCTCGGTCCCCACTTGTAGCCCGTTACCTCCCTACATGGAGTGGGCGAAAGAATTCAATTATGTAATTATTTGTAATTGTTTATATCGGGAGTTACGGTCTTGGCTGGGATCGTCTTCCCCACGCCCGGAGTGTGGAGGTAAACTCGCCACTCTCTCTATCGCATTTGCTTATTTCATATTTATTTGTATATGCCGCTGCGAGTGATAGGTTACTAGTTCAATTCCATTTAATCACCGCTGTGAGAGAGAGAGCGAAACCCGTCCGGGCACACAAGAGAGTTGACTACCCGACTCAATGCCGATTTCTCAACCGCGCAGATCCCATGTTTCCCTCGCATAGGGACGTCTGCGAGCTAGAGTCCCAGGTTCGCGTCCCATCCCGCATCAACAGAGATTGAGAAAGTGGGAATAAAAAGAAAGATTGACCTTGAGGATCTGTGTTTTCATCAGTTCTTGGATCAGACCAGAACTATTTGCTCATGTGTGAACTATATTATTTTACGTTTCTCTTTTGGTTCCGTTCTTTATTTTCTTTACCATTTTAAGCAAGTTGTGTTGCTCAGCGGGCGAGGTGTGATCCTCAGACAACAAGCTGTGACGCTCAGCTGTAGCAAGCTGTGATGCTCAGCGAAAGAAAGCTATGTTACTCAGCGGAAGCAAGCTGTGGTGCTCAGCGGTGTAAGCAAGCTATGATGCTCAGCGGTTCAAGCTGTTTTACAGCAGAAAGCCTCAGTCGGGTTTGAGTGGGGGATGGACGTAGGTCTATGGTAGTAGACCGAACCATCTAAAATCTCTGAGCATCGTGGTTTGGGTGATTGTCCAATTCCATATTCCCTATCCCCCTTCACAGGCTGTTTAATCATTTTCTAGTTGAAGTTCTTCTGTATATTGTTGGTTCGTATCAAACATAGATGTGAAGTGTCATCCACGTGCTTAGCAAAGTCTAAGGCTGCGTATGCTTGCTTAGTGTTCGAGTGTGAGCCTCAATAGAACACTTGTGGTTTTCTTCCATCAGATTTTTAAATTTGTCTAGCATAATTTGAGTTTGAATTAGAGTATATCTAGGTTTGAGTTTTTAATTTCAGAATATTTTTTTAAGGGGATTCATTCACCCCCCCCCCTCTGAATCCATGCCTTGCACCCCAACAATTGGTATCAGAGTGAGTCTCTGATTCTTCAGATCCAACGATCTGCAGAGGATCCTGCTATCTTATTTTGGTGCATTACTCATCGATTCCTTAATGCTTTAAATCAGATTGATAAGTGTTTTCAATGGCTCCTCCCTTGGTGTTTGATGATTTTAACTTTTGCAGTTGGCTAGGCGGCCTATGTGTCTACATGAACTCCATTAATTCTAATTTATGGAGTCCTGTATCAAATGGCCCACATGAATTGCCTTATGATCAGACCGAGTGGTCTAATGAGGACAGATTGAAGGATCGCGAAAATACTGTGGTTCTTAATATCCTAATGGCTGCAGTTGTCATTGATTTGTTTCCTTTTATTCTTAGATGCGCTTCTGGAAAGGAAATCGTGGACAAAGTGACAAATATTCATGGGAAGCAAGAAGGAATATGTCTGATGGCCAACCGAAGTGACCACAGCAATGAGACAGCGTCTCGGGTAAGCTCCGGATCAGAAGATATTTCATTTGATGAATTGGTAATGATGTATGAAGAACTATCTGATAGACATAAGAAATTAAAATCTAAAAATAAAAAGTTGAAAAAGAAAATTGATCAGAATAGTTCAAATGTTTCTTGTGAAAATTGTTTGAAAATAAAGCAATCTCATGACATCTGCTTATCTGATGTTCATATGCATAAGAAATAAATTTATTTGCTGAAAAATGAAAATCAAGAATTTGCTAATAAGATTTCTGAACTAGAAGAGAAATTGAATGATAGTATGAATACATGTTTAGAAAATGTTGACTTAGAAAGTCTGAAAATTGAAAATAATTTTATGAAAAAATAATTAGAAGATCTTGAAGGTGTTAATTCAGAACTCAATAAATTAAAATCTGAAAATGGTACTCTCAAAGAATCTATCAAGGGAAGTGAAGAAAAATTCAGGAAACTTGAAGATGAAAATAAGTTAATTACTGAAAAATGTGATGCTATCGAGTCTGTGAACTTGGAGCTTCAGAAAAATCTTGAAAATCTACAAAGAAAATCTGAAACTGAAAATAATAAACGAGCATTTCATGATGACTAGATATTACTTGATGAATTAATTCAAAATGATGCTGTGGTAAAGGAAAATGAAAATTTGAAGATGTTTAACAATTCTATGTTTGAGAGACTTCTTGCTTTAGAAAAAGGGAAATATGTTTGCATAGAAGAGTTTGAAAAACTGTGCAATTTGGAAGAAGATGTTGAGAACTATAAAACTGCAAACAAGGTCATAAATGAGTGTGTTAATTGTAGTGAACAAGAGATTGCTGGTTATGAGATATATATTGCATCTCTAGAAAATGAAATTAAGGATCTAAAAAATTCCTTGTCTAGATTTGTTGAAGGTCAAGATAATTTGGATAAGTTGCTGGGAATGAAAGTAAATTTTTAGAAAGAGGGGTTGGGCTACAATCCGGTCAATAAAAAATCTTTTGAAAGCAAGCTGACAACATCTTTTGTAAAAACATCTAATGTAGCAACCACATCACAAGTTAAACAGACCACAATCCAGAAAAATCAGAAACAAAGCAAAACTCAGAAACATCCTAAAAATCTAAAAACTCAAAAATAGAAATTCAACACTGAGAAAAACCATGCTTCAGAGAAATCTAATGTGTCTTGTCAGTACTGTGATAAGCATGGACATTTAATGAATGATTGCTTTGTAATGAAGAAGGATGATTTGAATTTTGGTAAAACACATGCTAGGAAACCTCGTGCTAAGAAATCTCCTTCTGTTCAGAATAAGAAAATTCATTGCTATTGTTGTGGTAAGGAAGGCCAGATTGCTTCACATTGCTGGGTTGGCCAGGGAAGAAATGTTCACTCAAAACATATTAATTTTCCTTTCAATAAAAAGCTTGTTGATAGAAATGAATTTGAGTCTAGAGGTAAGCACACTGTGTGCTCCCATTGTGGGAAGATTGGCCATACAGTCAAGCACTGTTGGCATGCTCAGGGAAAGGAATTTAATTCTAAACCTGTAAATGTCCCTGCAAATCAAAATACTTTTAGTAGAAACAAATTTGCTTTTAAAAGAAAAATATAGTGTTTTCATTGTGAAAAATTAGGTCATATTGATGCATAATGTTGGCATGCTCAGGGAAAGAAACTTAATTCTGAATTTGTTAAATTCCCTACAAACAAAATTAACTCTGGTAAAAATAAACTTGGGTTTAAAAGAAAAACTTTTGCATGTTTTGAATTTGGGAAATCTGTCCACTGATCCTTTGAGTGCTTGTTGGCAGGTCATAGAAAACAAAATTTTCATGACAATGATAGAAACATTAATGTTCATGAATACAAATTCCATGCTTATAGTAATGTGCACAAAAAGAACTTAAAGTCTGTTATTTCATGTCATTATTGTGGTCAGTTGGGACATTCTATGTTTAATTGTTTTTTGATGAAATTTGACGATTCACTAGCTCATAAATTGTTGAGTGCACCATTCAAAGGTGCCATTGTCATTTCAGGACCCAAGACTTCTTGGGTACCTGCTTGTGCAAAATAAAAAGTTATTTTGCAGGAGTGCCTTGGGGCTGAGGAATAAAAGGGGTTTAATAAGCCAAGGCACCTGAGTATGGTAAAACCCCAGTTCTTATTTCTTCAGGTTTGATTAATTCAACTTTCAATGAGTCTCTATAGGTGAATGCATATCATGGTTGATTTGTTAATTAGAATCTCATTCATATCTATTTATATCCTTGCATTATTGCATGAATTTGACACTTGTATATGTCCATTTGCATTTGTCTAAATATCTGTTTAAATACGCATCTCACATAATCACTGAATATCTATTGCATGCAAGCATCATCTACACTCATATGTGCTTAGATACTGCCATTTAAAATTTGCATTGCACATAGAATTGCATTTGTACTACATTATCTTGCATGACTGTATAGTATATTAAATGGTGATATGAATAAGGACATATGAAGTCTGTCTGGAAGCTTTCACCATGCGAGAGGTGGTCCTTTGGACCTAAGTGCTCCGCTAAGTGCCATGGGTCTACTGTGTGTCTAAAAGTCTGTATTGGTGCATATATCTGAATCTGCATACATGTGCATCTGGCAAAATGATATCAAAAATTTGAGATGCATTTAGGACTGTGTCTGCAGCTGCATTACTGTGTAATGCAAGCTCCTTTGGTGTATAAAATGATAAGTTGGGAGAAGGGCATATTTCTTCTGTCTGGAAACCCACATCATGCGTGAGGTAGTCGTAGGATCTCAGTACTCCGCCTGGTACCATGGATCAAACTCTCATATAGAACAGTCTAAATGTTCATGAGCATAACTCATCAAACTCCCTGCATAATTGTCATTGCATATGCTACATTCATAGTTGTCACATATGGCATATAGTTAGGGGGGAGTCAATACATATGCATACATGTTGTTAATAGCATATCATTTATGTGTCTTCAGGTTTTATTGATATAAATGTACATACATAGGGAGAGTTCCTGCATTTCATAAGTCACTCATGTGCATTTAGTGTCATGCATATATTGATTTCAGAATTGATTGCATATCACATACATTTATGTTGAAAATTTAAAAAGATTGTTTGCTATGCTTGCACTCACATTATGTTCTTTTGAAACTTAATCATGTGCTCTGATATATCCTAGTTGCTAGCTCATGCATTCAGTCAGGGGGAGCATATAAGTAGAATTTGAATGGCCAACATCGTCTAGTTTGGTCGACCAAATTTGCTCATTTTGGTCAACCGAAATTCCCACTGAATAGCCATCGCCCTGCTCTTTATGCTATCTTTGCTCTCCCAGGAACCTTCATTGTCAGCTAGTCTTATCTGCCAATATCTATTCTAAAATTGATTGAGGTCATCACACTCATGTTTTTGGAATTCTTTGTGTGATCTACTGTGTTTGTTTAGGGGGAGGTTGCTGTCCTAAATCTATTTTTGAGCTCAAATATATCATGAAGCCACCTCTGATTAGTCTTGTGACTATCTCTTTGAAACTGTTTGCCCTTGCTCTCTTGACTATTCTTGTCATATCTCTGAGCCTAACATATCTTTGAAAATCTTGCTCATCTACTAATCCTTGATCATCTTTGTCTTAGGTTAGTCTGGATGTCTACAAGATTTCACATATTCTGTATGTTTCTTGCTACTCCTGCTCTTGTTAAGTGGGAGCTTCACTTGCTGAGAATGTGTTATTCTTCAAATTTCTATCTATTTGATGCACTTTTGGCCATCTCTGTCACATATCTAAAAACTTTTCTCACATGGTAATTGTTCATGTTGCTGGTTTCCATTGATAATCTGGCTGCTTCTAAAATTTTATTGATCTACCCGTAATGTAAGAAGATTTCAATCCATGTATCTTGATCATAAATCTGAAAAATACTCTAACAAGGAATCTTCCATTATATAGGTTTATGAATGTTCAAAAAGATCAGATTGGTTTAAATTTAATGTATTCATTGAGTTTAGTTTTGAATATTTTGATAATATCTTAATCATCTTTTAATAAACTTTAACCAACTCTTTCATGTTGAGTCTTGTAAAATCTTCTGAAATCTGAAATGTTGAAATCATGACTTTATTTGGTTGAAATATATGAAATAATTATTATTTTTAAACATTTGATTGATCTGAAATGTTCCTAAGGGTAAATATTCTCAGAGTAATGATTTTGGTTACTGAGAAACCATGTCCATTAACCATGAAGTCTAGAGGACAGTGTCATGAAGTGCCATAATTAACTCTGCTGAAAATTCATTGAAAATCCAGGCAGAGCAATGGCTTGCATACTGAGAAATATTTCTCCCTCATCAATGAAATGAGTTAAGATATGTCATGAGGTGTCAATGCTATCTCTATTTTTATGAAGCATGACAGTCAGTCATACCAAGTGCTTAGGGATATTGGCGTCTAAACAACGTGTATCCTCTAGTTACAAGGTGTGTACTGAACTTAATTGCACCTGAAAAATTTGATTTGAAAAGTATTGTTAAATAAAAGACAAATATCAAACTGATTGAAAAGTTTTTCATAATCCTCAGGAACCATATCTGAATTCATTCATGGTGTTTAATCTCAATACTAATGATTGTAATTCCTAAAGAAGTCATTGAAATTGATTGAGTAAGATGAAGGGAGGTTAATCAAGATATAAATATCAGGGCTTGGTTCACTTTTATTAAACCTTGATTTTAGATATGAACACAGAACTTTATTGACAAACTGTGTATACATCATATTTAAACCATGATGTTCAAATAAAGATTCATAAGCCCTTATCATGGAAGAGTCTGAACCATCTGTTTATTTAGATTTATGAAATTGGTATCTCATTGAAAATCTTTTTGAATTACTCTTGTGGTTTTGAAGCTCATTTGGAATTCCTGTGCTTAATTTCCATTTACTATTGAAATCCAAATATCAGATTGTGCTCACTGCTATGGTTTCAATCTGTCTTGACCTGAACTGATATATAATTGTTCCTGTGTGTTTGTTGTTACCTTCATTGACCTTGTGTAAGTTTAAATATGTATGTCTGATGGTTTACCTCCACTCCAATCTCTCTGTACACTCAAAGGGGGGGCTTGTTTCATCAGCATCTTTGTAATCAGCTTGATCTGCTTAAACATGATTGTCCCTGTGCTTTGATTTCATTTAACTCCTTCTACTGTGTCCATGTGCAGACATTTCTTTCACTTCAATATCTCTACTATTTTCAAAGGGAGAGAATATGTGAGTCATATTTCTGTCATATGATGCCTGCACTGTTATAGTTCATACTTGTCTGCATTTTACATTCATGATGGGAGAATATAGTCTGCATGTTCAGATTACTATTCCTTACTTTTTGATGTTGTCAAATGGGGAGAATATGTGAGTCATGTGTCATGAGAGTATATGTGAGTCATTAATTCTGTCAGATGTGTCATGAGAGTATATGTGAGTCATTAATTCTGTTAGATATTATGTTGCATGCCCTGTTGAGCCACATTGATCATCTTGATAAATTTATTGCAATGACTCATAATATTGTCATCATCAAAAAGGGAGAGATTGTTGTGTCTCTGTGATTTTGATGATGTCAACTATTATGTCATTATATTTAACCTTGACGATAAAACCTTGATGCATGAATTAATGATCTCATCACATATATTGAAGTATGAAATATGTTAGAATAGGTTCTGAAGATGACTCAAAAAGTCATGAAAATAAAGTCAACGTGGGTCAACGCCACTATTCAAGAACTAACAACAGGTCAACTGATCAAATTGTGAGTCAGCTCTTTGACAGGTAAAGTCAATGCACATCCAAGTATGAAGCATAAAGGTTGGTGCATATACCTTCTCTGTAAACAGGTAAAGTCGGTGCACATTCATGTTTCTTCATAGAAGGTCGATGCACATTTACATTAGAAGGTCGGTGCACATTCATGTTCCTTCATAGAAGGTCGATGCACATTAATGTCTTATGCATATAGGTCGGTGCACATTAATGATTTATTCATATAGGTCGGTGCACGTTCATCTCTAAGTCACAGAAGGTCAGTGCATATGAATAATACGTTGCACATTAAGGTCGGTGCACACTGTCATTTGTACATACTAAGGTCAACGCTTGTTGCATATCAAGGCAGATGCAAGTCGGTGCATGTTTATAGTATTGCATATGTAGGTCGGTGCATGCTCATAGTGTTGCATATGCAGGTTGGTGCATGCTCATACATGTCGCATATAAAGGTCAGTGCATGTCTGCATGTAAGCATATTACGTCGGTGGATGTTCATAAGTCATGTACTAAAGGTCGGTGCACCTTTCGCTAGCACAGAGTAAGGTCGGTGCATGTTGCTGAAGAGCTGTGCACATGTGAACCATAAGGTCTGTGCACATTTGCATTTAGCAAGGTCAGGTCGGTGCACATGTGTTAGCGATAGCATGTAAAGGTCGGTGAACATGTGTTAGAGATAGGTATAATGTCTGTGCACATGTGTTAGCGATAGCGTGTAAAGGTCAGTGCACATATGTTAGAGATAGGCATAAGGTCTGTGGACATGTGTTAGTGTTAGAAGCATCAGGTCGGTGCACATGTGTTAATGATAGACTTCAAAGTCCGTGCACATTTGGAATTCAAGGTCTATGCACATGTTCAAGTCTGTGCATATATAGGTCTGTGCATGGCCAGGGTCTGTGCATATGATAAAATCAGGTCGAATCACATGCAAAGTCTAAGGTTGAGGCACATGTAGAATCACGTCATTAAGTCTACGCATCAAAGTCCATGCTCTAAGGCATTTGCATATACATTTGCACATTGGCTTGAGCATATGAATTCTCTGATTATTGCCTAAGGATGCACTCTAATGAATAAAGTGTTTGACTAAATGTCTATCTTTTGATTGGCAGGATTAAGGAAAACACTATGTCTCTGAGAGCAACAAAAACTCAAGTGGAGCACGTGATCCAAGATTCTAGATTAAAAATCACGTGATCCAAGATTCCATATGAAAGGCACGAGACCCAAGGCAGGGTGTAGAACTAATATTTTGCCACGTAGATCATCATACCATCTGCACCTGACGCGTGGCATCTCTGAAAAGGCAGGAACGAGCCCTATACATGCCAAAAGCGTGAGCTCATGGGACCCAAGCCTGAGGCTCTATAAAAGCCTCTCCTGCGATCGAAATCAAAACAACACAGACAAGAGAAGAAAATGGAAGATCAGAAAAAATAGAGAGAGCTCGAGAAAAGAGTAAGAGTTACAGTGCTGAGGGAGATAGAGTTTGTTGAAGGAAGAAGGAGAAGAACAAAACAGAGTATCAGAATTTCAGAGGGAGTCTGACTGAAAAGAGAGAGAGAGAGCAGAGAAAGGGAAAGAGATTGAGCAAGTGAGAATAGAGAGAAAGATTGAGCTCGAGGATCTGTGTTTTCATCAGTTCTTGGATCAGATCCAGAACTATTTGCTCCTATGTGAGATATATTATTTTACGTTTCTCTTTTGGTTCCATTTTTTGTTTTCTTTACCATTTTAAGCAAGATGTGTTGCTCAGCGGGCGACGTGTGATCCTCAGACAGTAAGCTATGACGCTCAGCAGTAGGAAGTTGTGATGCTCAGTGGAAGCAAGCTGTGTTGCTCAGCGGAAGCAAGCTATGGTGCTCTGCGGTGTAAGCAAGTTGTGATGCTCAACAGTTCAAGCTATTTGGCAGCGGAAAGCCTCACTCGGGTTTGAGTGGGGGAGGACGTAGGTCTGTAGTAGTAGACCGAACAATCTAAAATCTCTGAGCATCGTGGTTTGGGTGATTGACCAATTCTATATTTCCTATCCCCCTTCACAGGCGGTTTGATCATTTTCTAGTTGAAGTTCTTCCGTATATTGTCGATTCGTATCAAACACAACTGTGAAGTGTCATCCACGTGCTTAGTAAAGTCTAAGGCTGCATGTGCTTACTTAGTGTTCGAGTGTGAGCCTCAATAGAACACTTGTGGTTTTCTTGCATCAGATTTTTAAATCTGCCTAGCATAATTTGAGTATGAATTAGAGTATATTTGGGTTTAAGTTTTTAATTCCGCAATATTTTTTTAAGGGGATTCATTCACCCCCACTCTGAATCCGTGCCTTGCACCACAAAAAAGACAAGCTAAATTTATTGAGAGATGATGAAGTCTTAATAAATGACCTTGTTCAGAATGAAAAACTGATAAAAGAAAATCAAGAATTGAAGCAATTGAATAATACTATGTCTGAAAGGCTTCTAAATCTAGAAAAAGAAAAATGTGTAGCTGATAATGAGTCCGAAAAACTGTCTGTTTTGGAAAAAGAGATTGAAGACTATAAAGCTACAAATGAAAATTTGAAAAACAGGTTAGAAGATTGCGAAGAGGAAAGGCTTAGTTCTGAATTGAAATTTTCATCATTAGAGAACAAAATTTCAGACCTAAATGATTCCCTATCAAAATTTGTGAAAGGTAAAAATAACTTGGATAGACTCGTGGGAAGTAAAATCAATCTTCAGAGAGAAGGGCTAGGATACCATTCTAAAAACAAGAAAAGGTTTGAAAACAAGCTGTACACACATTTTGTTCACAGCACAGAGTCACCTAGCACTTCCAAAGAATCTCCAAAATATACTATGCATTCTAAGAACACTCATGTCAAAAAACATCCTTCAAAGAAAGTGAATGCATCTTGTCATTATTGTGGTAAGCATGGTCATCATATGCATGATTGTCTTGTCATGAGAAGGGATGATATGACTGCTGATAGAAAGCGTGCTAGGAATTATCATGATAAAAATTTCCTGCCACTCAGAAGAAGAACATTACATGTTCTCATTGTGGTAAACTAGGACATATTGCTGCTCAATGCTGGTTTGCAAGTGGTAAAAAAAAATCATGGTCAAATCATGCTAAATTCCCTGCAAACTATCATGTTTTTAAGGAAAATGAATCGGTTTCAAGAGGCCAGCATATGAAGTGCTTCAATTGTAGGAAGCTTGGCCATAGGGCTAGTGATTGTTGGTCGGGTGTTGAAAGAAGAAGTTCTTTTTCTTGTTTTAATTGTGGGAAGCATGGTCATACAGTTAAGGATTGTTGGCATTTGAAAAAGAACCTTAAATTCCATAACAGAAAACACAAAATGTCTAGTTACCCACTGAAACCTCATGTGCAAACACTGAAGAGAAATCTGAATGCATTTATTCATTGCCATTATTTTGGGAAATCTGTACATTCTATGAATAATTACCTTGTAATGAAGTTTGATAATTTTTATGCTCAGAAAATGTGGAGAGCACCCACCAGAGGTGCTGCTAATAATTCAGGGCCCAAGAATTCTTGGGTACCCATTTATGCAAACTAAGATTTGTATGCAGGTGTGCCTTGGAGCTAGAAAGGGAATAAAAAGGAGCTTCAATAAGCCAAGGCACCCACGGACTAGTAAAATTCCTAGTTTTGTTCTATTATTATTTAATATGTTAATTTTCATTTCCCTCTGGTTAGTTACAGTTCTAGTTAAATTAGTGTCATGAATTCATTATCTCGCTTGGTTGAATAAGTAAGGGGGACTTTGAAATGTTTAGGCTGTATATTTCTACAATGCCTCTCAATGCATATGTTGGTCTGCTCATGCATACATTTTTTCATCTGCATGTATATTTGTTTTGACTTTTAATTGTTTTCAACCGGTTGCATGTTGAGGAGGAGTTGAAATAAATTTAAATGCATGGGTTCTTACATCTGCATTTGACATTTGCATTATTTTAATTAGTCTCTTGTGCATACATTAGATTGAGAGTACATTGCATATCATGCTCTAATAATCTGGCAAGTTAAATTCAATTGTTCATATTGTCTGAATGCTTTTCAACCGATTGATCGCTTGAAGAGAATGTGAGGTAATTGGGTAATCAATGAACATTCATGTCGTAAATTGAAATGTTGTATACATTTTCACATGTGCATAGACAAATTGCATAGTCATGCACTGTCATGAAAAATTCGTTTGCACTGTCATGATTGAATCTGAAAAATCTGAGGTGTATATAGGACTGGACTTGAATTGCATTTTCATGTATGACTTCATGGTCTAATAAATGGTGACATGAATAAGGACATGTTAAGCCTATCTGTAAGTTTTCACCGTGCGTGAGATGATCCTAAGATCTATGTCCTCCGCCTACTATCTTGGGTCAAAACTTGCACTTAGAGCGGTCTAGATGTTCATAAGCATAATGCATTAAATTCCTACATAAGTCTTCATTGCATATGCTACATTCAGAGTTCAGTCATACAATGCATATAGACAGGGGGAATCAATCAAGGCAATTTTGTGTCTTATGCATATGAATATGTGTTTTGATCAATCAACTCCCTACATGATCTTCATGTCATATTTGATATTTGAAGTGCATTCATAAAATGGGAATTCTTGCATCTTATAGGTTCCTCATGTGCATGATGCTGCCTGAATCACTTGCACATCATCATCAATAAAAATGTCAAAAGATTGCTTAAACATGCATGCACATAGATAAGTGGAATCCATGCATTTCATTATTTAGCATTGTGCATTTCCTTGTTATTATACATACACTGGTGCATGTACACACATAGGAGGAACTCTTGCATTCTGAAGATTGTTCATGTGCAGTAGGTTGCTCATATGCATAACTAATGGCTGATCACTATTTGCATTCATTCTTCATGGTCTGATACATTTTGATTGAGAGCTCATGCATTCTAGAGTTTCTTTATGTGCATTAGGTTGTTCATATGCACAATAATGTCTGATCAGTGTCTGCATTCATGCATATCATTGTCTTTTATTATTCAGATATATCTTGCTTGTTGATTCATGCATACATTCAGGGGGAGCAAAAATCAAGTCCTTGAAATTGCATGATTGACATGTGCTCTATGTCTCTTATTCCATTACTATCTATCTCGGTCAACCAAATCACTCATTTCGGTCAACTGATGCTCCTATCTTCAGTATGAGCTGCTCTCTTGATAGTAATCTTATTGGTTGGTGGCTTGTGTTGCAAATGTAAGTGAAATCCATTCTACTCCACCAATATTTGAAATCTCTAAAGTAAAATTCAATTCAGTCCAACAGGTCAACCTACTATTCGACCAAGTCGACCTAGCTGTTTCTATCTATTCCAAAGTTGATTGAGCTCACTCTACTCATGGTTATAGAATCATTGTGAGTTTCTCCTGAATTTTCTAAGGGGGAGCTCGCTGTTCTTTAAGTCACCTAAAAGTGTGTCATATCTGCTACCTGATTAGGCTTCAATTGTTGAATCCCTTGAAGTCCTATCTGCCTGATGCACTCTTGGCCATCTTTGTCACATGTCTGAACTTCAAGTTTCTCACACATGGTGCATGTTCTTGTTGTTGTTTCTATTGATATACTGAATGCTTCTGAAAACTTTCTTGATCCACCTGTAATTTGGGAAGATTTCAATCTTTGTACCTTGATCATAAATCTGAAAAATATTTTATCTAGGAATCTTCTGTTATACAAGATTATGAATGTCTAAAAAGATCAAATTGGTTTAAGTTTAATGTATTCATTGAGTTGATTATGAATATCTTGAAAATATCTGAGTCAACTTTAATAAACTTTAACATGCTGCTTCATATTGAGTCATGTAAAATCTTCTGAAATCTAAAAATGTTGAAATCATGACTTTCTTTGATTGAGATCATATAGTGAGTATTGTTTTTAAACATCTGAAAGATATGAAATTTTTCTAAGGGTAAATTTATGTCAGATCAATGATAATGGCTATTGACAAACCATGTCTAAAATTAGACTGTGTCATGAGGTACCATAGTTATCTCTGCTAAAAATTTATTGCAATATCTGTGAAATCTTTGGCAGAGCAATGACATGGTGAGTGGTGAGTAACTGGGTTACTTCACCTAAGATGTGTTGTGCCTCACGTCAAAAGCCATTCTAGTGTTAACTCTGTTCAATATGAAGCATGACGGTTAGTCATACCAAGTGCTTAGGGATAGTGGCGTCTAAACAATGTATATCCTCTAGTTACAAGTGTTTACTAAACTCAATTGCTCCTAAAATTTGAATATGAAAACTAATGTTTGAACAAAAGAACAATCAGAAACTAATTGAAAAGAAAAATTGCTGAATCTCAAGAATCAAATCTGAAATTTTCATGGTTGTTTAACTTCAATAATAATGAATGTTAATCCTAAATAAGTCATTGAAATTGAATGAGTAAAATGAAGGGAGGTTAAACAAGATGTAAATATGAGGGCTTGGTTCATTTTTATCAAAACTTGATTTCAGATATGAGTACAGAACTTTATTGACAAACTCTATATACATCATAGTTAAACCACGTTGTTCAATAAGGTTCAATTCATAAGCCCTTATAATGGAAGACTCTGAAATATCTGTATTCTTAGCTTTATGAAATTGGTATCTCATTGAAAACCTTCTTGACTTATCTAATCATTTGAATCTTCAGTTGGAATCACTGTGTTCCGTTTTTATTTCGGCTGAAATCATCTTTCTTATTCACATCATATTCAATGTGTCACTGCATCCATCTTAATGTCAGTTGTTGATTACTGTGGTTCACCTCTTCTTGATTCAATGACTTGAAGCTGTCCATGACCGTCCATATGATTTTGCTGATAGTCTCATCGACTATATCTCTAAAACATTTTATCTTCAGTCCCTATACATCCACTCCAGTAACTCTACTCTGTCCAAAGGGGAGAGTGTCTCTATTTTCAAAGGGGGAGAATTGTATGCACCGAGTACATCACTCTTTGATCTATCTTTTTGATGAAGTCAAAGGGGGAGAATATGAACATGTGTATGAGTCAGATTTGAGTCAGCATGTTGTTTTAGTCAGATTTGAGTCAGCATGCTATTTGTTGTTTTATAACTCAGTTTTATGACTCATAATGTTGATAGTCTTCATAGTGTTGCCATCATCAAAAAGGGGGAGATTGTTGTATCCCTGTGATTTTGATGATGTCAAACACTATGACTCATCATGAGTCTGTGTGTGAATGTAGTTTTGATGAAGTCATATGTGTTGATGTTGCATTGGTTTTGATGCCTTTGTTGAAGCCATCATGAACTCATCATATATAGAAGTATGTATGTTGAACTCTGTAAGAATAGGTTCTGAAGATAAATCAAAAAGTCAATGAAGTCAATTGAAGCTTTAACAGAACCAGTCAGAAAGATAAGCCAGGTCACCACTGGAAGAAAAGCATCAGGTCGATGCAGCTGAAGAGTTTCATGCTGATCAGGTCGATGTAGCGGCCACGGTTAAAGCAATCAAGTCGATGCACATTGGTCGTTCAAGCAAGACAGGTCGATGCAGTTATGCTTTCAGAAGCATTCTTTAGAGTTAAGCATCGATGCAACAAAGAACTGCACTGACGCACATAGTCCAAATTTTGAATCCCTTAACTTAACTTAAATCCAACTTTGAATCCCTTAACTTAAATCCAGATCTGATAAGGGAGCTCGAACCTATTGTTAGTAAATTACAGGCACGTGATCTTAGGAAGGGAAAATGAGTGACATGCGAACCTAGGAAGTAATGATTGGCACGTGATCTGAGGCACTCTATCAGAAGAACTTTCTTGCCTCTTGCCACGTTGACCAATGGGAAAAGCTGGATCAAATCGATCTATCCTAAAGGATTTTCGGCACCCCTGTTCTATAAATAGGGGACGCCTTCTTCCGAAAAAAAAAAGAGAAATAGAGAGAGGAATTGAAAAAGAGCTGCAGTAGTGAAATAGGAGAAGTGTGGCTGTTGAAGTGGAAGAAAAGATTACCAGAGAAGAAAAAGGAGAGCCAGTGAGCGAGCATAAGAAATAATTAAGAAAAAGAAAAGAGAGTTCAGAGAAGTGGATCGTGAGAGTAAGAAGGAGAAGTGTGAAGCATTAGAGCAGTGAAAGAGTGTGCAGCCAGAGTTTCAGAGAAGATCTGATCAAGATTGGTCTTTGGATCAGATCCAAGTCAATTTGCTCGTTATATAGCTATATCATCTTTCCTAGTTTTTGTTTTCATTTCTTCCCATTTTGTTTTCATTGTTTCTTGTTCGGATAGTAAGCTGTGAGGCTCAGCTGTAGGAGGATCTGTTCCTCTGGTTAGCAAAGCTGTAAGGCTCAGCGGATAGCAAAGCTGTAAGGCTCAGCGGATAGCAAGCTGTGTTGCTTAGTAGTGTAAGCAAGTTGTGATGCTCAGCGATTCAAGCTGTTAGTCAGCGGAAGCCTCACTCTAGTAGAGTGAGGGGTGGATGTAGGTTTGCTTTGTGCGAACCAAACCACCTAAAAATCCTCTATGTCTATGGTGTGCTTTGTGTGATTGGTCATTTTCTTTCAACCCCACTTCAGGCGGGTTTGAATGTTTAGTGTTCGATATTTGTTTTATAAGCAATTGAAATTGTGAGGCCTAAATAGGTGTTCTGCCTTAAGTGTTTGAAGTCAGTTCTGAGTGAATCAAGTGCACAACATAGTTTGTTAGTCACCTAGTGCTCGAAGTGTGTGTTTTTTGTCCTACATGAACTAATTCAATCTCAAAGTCATCTGTCTCTTGGGGGTTATTCATCAGGAGACTGATTTATCTACAATGTTTGCTTTCACACTCTTGTGTTTGTCTACTTTGGAATGCTACCATCATTCTAGTTCAATGCAGCAACTCTTGTTTTCTACCAAGTATTTATCCTAGTATAGCATCAGCTCATTTGAGTTGTCATAAGTTTTTTTTTAACGCACGAATTTTAATAGTGAGATCAATTCACCCCCCTCTAGATCTCGCTCCTGCACCCTAACAAGAGGCATAGCAATAGAGTTGACAAAAGGTGGAGAAATTAGTCGACTAAAGTTTTCCGTTGACAGACATTTTAAGAATTTACTCGACCTTGCAACCTCAGGTCGACATATATTCTAGCTTCTCAACTACAAGACCCAGCTAAGGCCAGCTAGTGTAAAATAGGAGTAGGGAGAACTTCTTATGAGCTGGTAATTGTCTTTGCAGTCTTTTGAAATGATGCATTGAAGAAGGGTAGTGTGAAGAAAGAAGTTAGACAAGCTAGCAACTAGCAATCATCCAAGCAGCCGTAGTGCAAAACCAAGTCAACTTGGCCTGAACACCAACTCGACTCAAGGCTTACCAGAATATTGATTCTGGCAAATGATCAAAGAACGAGTCAACTAATCTTATAAGTTCAACTTAGCAATAGAGGCAAGCACCAATTCGAAGCTTATTTGAACCTGCAACCATCAACAGCTAAATCCTTGGCAGCACAAGTCTCAGTTCATCTGAAGCTCCAAAGATGTCAATTCATGATAGTACATCAAGGTGAGTCGATGCAAGTGGAGTTATTGCATCGACGCAGCCAAGGCCAGCAAGAAGCAACTCAACAATAGCAAATGTTCGATGAAATGCTGCTAGTTGATGAGTCAACGCAGCTAAAGCCAGTTCATCAGGGTGAGTCGATGCAAGTGGAGTCATTGTGTCGATGCAGCAAAGGCTAGCAACAGGCTACAGAGATCAGAGGGTTGACACCTGGAGTCGACCCCCTTTGGGTTGAGTTCTGTTATACCCAGTCAAAGGCCTAGAAACTACAAAGAGTCGACTCTAGCAGTCGACCCCTTCTGGAACGGGACTCAAGCAGGCAATGGGTCCCACACTAGGCACATGATCCAAAATCAATCATTGGCACAGGATCCCAATCACGTGCCTTGGGATACGAAAAGCTCCCAGGAAAGGATATCTGTGCTTTACACGTGGACTAATCAGAAGAAGCTGGGAAATAAACTTATCCATCACCTTTTTCCTTGAAGAAGAAGCAGCGGCATATGTTTTGCGTGAGAATCATAAGCAGGCCAATCAGTGGCCATCGTACCTCAATCTGGTGTCTTCCAAAATAGTTGAGTGACCCAGATTTCACCTCCCTAGTTGAATGGATCAGATTCAATCTTCTGATTATAAATACAACACGATCTACAACTGGAGAGAATGGTGAGCTCATTTCAATGACAACAAAAAATTCGAAGAAGGAAGCCCAACTCGTCCAGAAGAAGAGAAAGAAAAAGTGAAAGAGTTAGATTGGAAAGAAGGCTGCCATAGGGTTAAAGAGTTCGCAGAGATCATCCTCCATCGAAGGTGCCATAGAAAGAAGAGAGTGAGAGAGAAGAAAACGAGAGAAGATCTGCACGAGGCTTAAGAGAGATTAAGAAAGCATTGAGAAAAATAGAGAGAGAGAAGCAACTGAAGATGAGAGAAAGAAGGAGAGCTCACTTAGAAGAACCTGCTACATTTGCATCTACATTTTTCACTATTCCATCAATTGTTTCTTTTGATTCCTTGAATTTACGGTACTCTACTTTGATAGCGTGTGTAACTGTGTGATGTTAGCATAGGCTCAGCTCGGCTGAGAACATTTGTGTATGTGTGTGTGCTGCTGGGTTTCAAACCCAGAGTGTCTGGTCGTGTGTGTGTGCTACTGGGTTTCAAACCTAGAGTGTCTGTGCGTGTGTGTGTGCTGCTGGGTTTCAGACCCAGAGCGATTGTTATTCGTCCCCATTGTTGCTATGCTGATAGCGTGAGGAGTGTTCTCCTCGTGGGGAGTTGTTCCCCGTGTGTGTGCAGGCATCACCCTGCGTGTGTGGTGGAGCGTGGCTCCGTGTGTGTGCTGATTCATCCCCGTACTGTTTAAACAATAGTGAAGCCTCACTCAATTGAGTGAGGGGTGGACGTAGGGAGCCCGGTGTGGTCTCGAACCACTTTAAAAGTGTTGTGCCTCTGTGAATGCTTGTGAGATTGCTCCATATCTTCTATCTCCATTCACATGTATGTTCAAAACACACCACAACTATTTTGGTTGTTCATTGTGCACATATAATGCAACGTGCTCTTGATATTCACACACATACATTGTGATGTTTTCACTCACACATATCACTGCATGTGTATCTGTCTATCTGCTATTCGAAAAATTATCTCAACACATACCAAGTACATTTCCATGGTATTCTAAGGTTCCTTCAGAAAGATAATAAGTGTATGAATGCAGTCCGCTATGTGTTTCTTCTGAGATCTAGTGATCTCAGTTTTATGTTTTAAATTGGGCTAAAGTTTTTAGAGGGATCTATTCACCCTCCCTCTAGATCCGCTTGCTACACTAAGGGACCTAACAATTGGTATCAGAGCCGGTCTCTGACATTTCCAAATCGAACGATCTACAGAGGGATCCGAGTGAGTTTTAATCATGAGTTCTGTAGTTGATCAGTTTTTAATGAATACACCACCGATCTTCGATGGTTCAGATTTCAGTTTATGGTTAGGCAAAATGTGTAGGTTCTTTATCTCTGTTGATTCGAACCTCTGGAATATCATATCTTATGGTCTTTAAAAACTACCATTGGATAAATCCAAATGGTCTAATGAAGATAGGACCAAAAATGATGATAATATGATTGCTCTGAATCTATTGAAAACTGCCGTCAACACTAACAAGTTTCCATTTGTTTTCACATGTATGACGGCAAAGGAGATCTTGGGTGGCTTGGTCAGCATCCACGAAGAAAAGGAGGCCAGATGTATGATGGCTGATAGAAGTGATCACAACAGTGATCAGCAGGATGAATCCTAGCAAGTAAATTCTGACTCTGAACCAAATGAAGTCTCCTTCGAAGAATTAATGGATCTTTATGATGAATTGTTAGGAAAGTATAAGAAAGTAAAATCTGAAAATAGGAAGCTCAAAAAGAAACCTGAAGATACTTTCCATGAAAATGTCTCTTGTGATAAATGTACTGAGTTAGAAAATTTGAATAAACTTTTACTGCACGATGTTAATAGTCACAAAGAAACCATTTCATGTTTGAGAAAAGAAAATGAAACTCTTATGGCCAAAATATCTGAGTTGGAGAAAATTCAGAAAGAGTTAAAAGAAGAGCTAAGTTCAAAGTCTATGATCAACAATTAATTCATGAATTAAATCTGAATAAAAACCGTGCTGGAGAAAATGAAAGATTGAAACATTTAAACAATGTCATGTCTGAAAGATTTTAGCTCTTGAAAAAGGAAAATATGTGGTTGTAAATGAATCTGAAGAAGTGAAAGTGTTAAAACAAGAAATAGAAAGCTACAAAACTATTAATGCCATGTTGAATGAAAAAGTTATTTCCTGTGAAAAAAAAATTCTAGCCATGAACTGCACATTTTATCACTTGAGAATGAAATCAGTGACTTGAATAATTCATTGTCCAAATTTGTTGAGGGCAAAGAAAATTTGAGCAAAATCTTGGGGACAAAGGTTAATTTTTAGAGAGAAGGGCTTGGCTATAATCTTGTAAACAAAAAGTCTGTTGGGAACAAGCAGTACACTTCTTCTGTCTATACTTTGGATGTAGCCAGCACCTTAAACACACTCCCAAAATCACCTGTTGAACTGAAAAATAAAAAATAAAATGAAAATCTGAAAATGAAAACTAACTTCCCCCAAAAATAGAAAAACAACTGTGCTTGTTCCAATGTTCATGCTAGGAAGCATAATGCTAAACACCATGTTTCCAACAAAAATACCTCCTATTTTTATTGGGGTAAGCATGGCCATGTTATGAATGATTGTTACATGTTGAAAAAGGATGAATTGAAAGAATGCAAAATTGAATCTGGTTCTAAAAGAAGGAAAAATGATTCTTATTTTTATTGTGGTAAAATTGGACATGTTATGAATGACTGTGATATGCTAAGGAATGATGACTTGAGAGCATGTGAAGGAAAACCTGCTTCTGAAAAATCAAAAAGTCTTGTAAATGACAGAAGCAAATCTGAAAGTTTACAATCAGTCAGCAAAAATTTGGTCAAAGGGAAACCATTCTATTGCTGTTGTCACTGTGGAAAACTAGGTCACACAATGTCAAATTGTTCGCTGTTAAAGAAGATAAATAAGGTTAATACCAGAAATGTTAAACCTCTCCACACACAAAAAATCACCATTTCTGCACACATGAAGAAAATGAGTCAGCATGCATGCTATCATTATTGTGGTGAACTTGGGCACATCATGAGTAACGCCCGAGAAAATTCTAGGAATTTTCTCGAGATTAAATGTAATTCCTAAGCAATTTAAAAGGCTTAATGGACAATTATGAAGAATTAAGGATTTATTAAATTTATTTAAATTCCTATAGTGACCAAAGGGTTAAGCCCAACTCAAATGGGCACAAAGACCCAATTCCAAGGCTTTTAGACCCAAGCACATTAATAGAAATGTAAATTAGGTAATTTATGGATTTAAAATGGGATATATACATCAATTACGGGATAAATGGGAAATAATAAGAAAATTCAAAAATTTTGGATCTTTTGAAGCCTGGCGGTCTATCGCGCGATTGCCAAACCCACCCTAGCGGTCCTACTATGACCGCTAAGCAACCCCAGTTCCGTGAATGGAAGAAAACGTAAAAAGGTTAGATCTTTGGCATCCAAATCCCCATGGATCGAAGTGTGTAGACTTATAACCATCCCTAGGACTCTTGGGGATCGATCCTATAGCTAATTAGGACTCTAAGTTCGATCTAATCCCTTAAACCCTAGGAGAACCCTATAAATAGACCCTAACTTTGACTCATGCGAACCCTAATGTTGGCTAACATATTTAGAAGGTAAGGAGACGTCTACTGAGGTTGGTTCTTTAGAAGAAATTATTCTTCTTAGTTTTATATAACTGCCCTTAAATTTTCGTGCTAGAAGACCCAGCCGTTGGAGAGTTAGAGCCTCTGCAAGTCGTTGGATCGCAACAGATTGCACATGAACCAGTGCGACGGCCCAGTGAAGATAAGGAAAATAATAGCCCTAAACGAGGTATTTAGAAGTAGTGTCTTTAGAACTTTTTGTTCCCCTTTCTATCTTCTATCTACCCTCCGATTTTCATGAATTTAGGTCAAGAGGTTAAGGAGAACGAAGGGCAAGAAGTTACTAGTTTGTCACAGAACGTGCAGTACTAGGGCTTCCTTCTAGTCAGAAATCCAAAGTCTAGGGAACGAATCAAAGGTAGGTTATCTCATGAAAAGGCTAAATTAACGTGTTAGGAACAAAAGCCCTCTCTTTCCTCCTATTTTCATTGATTGCACATGACGAATTTCATGTTTTGTTATGACTGCACATATAGGGTTAACTTAGCATGCATAGTTCATACCTTTAATAATGAAAATAATACATCAAGACTACACATGCGTCTCCAAGTCTTAATATGATGTTATCAGGCCTTATTTACCTATTGGCACATTTTACTATGCATCTATCTACCCCAGATTAGCATATATTTCAGTTTTATAACTGTTTACAGTAAACAGGAAGAAACGGTCTTCCTGAGACCACCAGAGTTCCTTAGCGGTCCTACGATAGACCGCTAGGCCCTATCAAACGATCCTCAAGTGACCGCTAGGTTTTTCTGAATTCTGTATTTATGTTAAACCGAAACATAATGCAGATTAACCTTATTTATCATATGATAAACCTAGATAATTAGACTCTATTCCTGTTTAAAGCACTATAGTCATAAACTTGGATATGTTTCATGGTTTCATGCACTTAGCCGTTATTTTAAATCTAAGTTAGTTTCATGCCAAAAGTATATACTCTTGTATTAAATGCATATTTTAAAGTGATAGATGAACTTGATTCACTATTGATTGTTCACTGTTTTATCACGATCCTTCTCATCTAGAGTCTTTTCTTAAGTAAATGACACATATTCTCGTACGATGTCATTAGATACACTTTGCACATTGTAATAACCCAGGGTCCGGATACCAGGTAAACCCGATAACACTTGGATCCTGTAAGGCCTCCCAAGAGCGGAAAAGCTCCAAAGGGATAAAAGGAGTGTGTATAGTACATTGAAGTCCCAGATAAAGCAGTAAGCCATTAATATTTCATGATCAAGTTTGCTAAAGTAGCAGAAATAAAATTACATTTTCAATTAACAATTTAAACTAACACAGTCTAGTCGAAATAAGGATAAGAGAAGCCCAACAGAAAATAAAACGTACACTGAAGTCGGGGGAAGCCCGACGTAGAGAACGCTGGCAACGTTGGCAACGTTGGCAACAACAACAGGCGCTCCGCGTCACGAACCACGAGGAAGAAAAGTCCACACCTTAAAAGTAGGGGTGAGCCTTGTGTCACTGGCTCAGTAGGGGTCACGCGGATCCCCATTGGAAACAACACAGTAACACGCTAAACAACAGCGCTAAATAGTAAAGTAGAAAAAGTAGGAGCAACAGCAGTAACTACAATAGTAAAGTTGTAAAAAGCAGGAGTAAGTAGGAGGAAGAACAGCTAAAAAGGAAGTGAAGCCGTACTAACCCAAAACACAACCGTCGACCAAACCACGGCTCCCTAAGCTACTCCCAACGGCAACAGGAAGGCGAACCCCGATCTCACCAAGTTGGGTGTTACCTATCCATCGACAAAATACAAGCTCCATAACTGAAGCGTATTAAAACGGGGAAAAACCCTATTAAAAGACCTACACGGTCAAAGGCACGAACATACACAACTAGATCATCGTGTACGCTACACAAGACTGGACCTCGAGTAAGCCACGCACAGGCTACTCGGAACTCAATGACGAAAAGACACGTCACAAGACACGAGAATCACGAGAGTCATGCGTCAAGTGACAAGAGCACCTCCTCACTAGAAGAATAGCCAGATGCGTCCACTAACATCTTACACTACGCCACAAGTATCTCCCACACATCTGGAACGATGGTAACTGAGACACTCACAGAACCGAGTACAAGGAACAATAGTAACGAGTGACTAGTCAGGGTCACGCCCGTCGGCACTCGTCCAAACGCCCCTGACCACATGTGCACACACAAGCTCAATGCCTTGAGCCAAGCCTCTAGCTAGCTTTCTCCCCCAGTAGGACGCTACTGTAAGGTAAGGGAGCCCATAGAAACTAGCTTACGAACCATCTATCGAGAATTGCCCCGCCACCACTTCGAGGTGGGCCAACACACTGGAATACGTGCGTCATCAAGCTACGACTAGTGGAGGCTCACTGGACACAGAGACTCCAAAACACTAGTGCTGAAGTACAGACATGCTAAGCATACACTATCACACGTACTACGAAGCACCAAGACACAGAACACAAGGTAGCATACCAGACTGCCACCGGACTCAAGACAATCGACTAGACCTGCTAATATAACGATCCTTGAGTCAAGAGACTCGGGGTCAAGATCGTCGCACATAGCGGTAACAAGCTGCCAATCAGTCGAATCACTAAGCCAAATCACGGGGAAACACCGATAGAGGAAACAACATAGGATCACCTAATCCATATCTCCGCATAACATAAACTATGGAGAGCTGAGGAATCACTAAGATCCTCAAAGCATGTGGACACGTAAACCGAGATAAGATAGCCCCTCAAGGCATCCAACACCATGTCTCGATCCATACAGGATCACGAGACATTCACGAGGTCACATGTCAACCACTAGATCATACTGGGTTGACCAGATACCAATAATGACCCTAAAACAGCACGGAATACCACTCGATATAATGGCACTCCTCGGCCACCCCACAACATGGTCACAACCCTCATAGGACATCCAAGATATCCACGGGACAATGGGCAAACCACAAGGTAAGGCCAAGATAAATGGAGGCTAAATATCAAAAAAACAAAGCTCTGGGAAGAAAACAGTCATATGCCAGGCCGCCAAGTAAACCAAGCACTCAGCTAATGAGCCGCTACCCTCACACAAAGAACTTAGACACTGGGCGGTCAAGAAGAAGCCACATCAACACATAAACGGTCCATACATAAGCCGTCTCACTGAGCTAAGTGGTCTAGGGCATGGCCGCTTCACTCAAAGACTCGAACGGACAAAACTACAAATCCACAGGGGTAAGCAGTTTATCGTAGGGCCGCCAGAAGACTGTAGCGGTCAAGGACCTGACCGCTAGACCCAGTCAAACCCCTTATAGTAAAACTGACTTAACCGGTCAAACAGAGCTTAGCGGTCTATCTAAGGACCACCAAGAACGCTAAACGGTAAGGGCTAGGACCGCTAGCCCAATCGACTTAAAAACCCTCGAACCGACATAAACGGCACTTAGCGGTCTAACGATGGACCGCCAAGACCAGCCTTGCGGTCTATCGTGTGATTGCTTGGCCAAACCGACTAATACATAATTCCTAGCGGTCTAACAATGGGCCGCTGTAAAGGGCTTAGCGGTCCTCCATTGGGCCACTAGTCGACGCAAACGGTCAATCGCATGACCCCTAAGACCCAAACCGACATTGAACCGACTCGACGCCCAACGCAACCTAGCGGTCTCCAATAGACCGTCAGGCAACTCCTAGCGGTCACTGGAAGGACCGCTAAGGCGTTACCGAGGGTAAAACAGGGGAATGGCCGATCCCGGCCGTTCCACACCCCGTTCACTTCTAAATGAAGGGGAAACAACCCTAATGGCCATACAAGCCTTCCACAGACCGGAAGGGGTCATTTTGGCACCAAAAACATAAGAAACGGGCGATTCTACCGAATCGACCCTAATTGAGTCACATGGGTTCTCGGGCTCACACCGATCCCAAATGACAACCAATCGCAATGAAATCAGCAGGAAAGGAATGTAGACATGCTAGGGATTGAAATAAAACTAATTAGGCTAGAAATCGTCGCTAAAAGAGGTGAACTCGTCTCACACCCCCCAAAGCATGCATCGTCCAAACCGAAGACAAACCCGCTCATACGGGCACCGTTCGGCTCCAAACTGTGAGGAAACGTAAAAGAAGAGTAGGGCATCCATCTCCCTACCTCCACCGAAGTTCTAGCACATCGAAGTGACTAAACCACATCGAAAACCATCTCACGAGCTCGACACGCCGACTTTGAATCCACCGAGGGATCGTGCCAACGCCACGCTCAATCCTTCGCCCCATCACGTGCCAGGTCAACTCCACGACATCCCTGCCTCGCCCAGCTCGCCATGGTCGTACGCCCCGCGGCGAGAGGAGAAGAGAGGAGAGAGAACGAGAGGCAGAGAAGTAACAGCGGTGAGGAGAGAGGAAGGAGAAGGAAAGAATAAAAAGAAAAGGAAAATAGAATTTTCCTAATTTCCGTAAAATCTAATTTTTGGTCCGAAAATGCACTAATTCAAAAAAATACGAAAAAATAGTCTAAACGATCCTCGGGAAGAATGCAACGCAACTGTAGCATCCTCGAGTCGATGAATTGAATAATAAACTCACCATGGGGTTCCGTAACTAGTACGAGAGAAAAGCCCATGCGGATCGCAAAACATAACTCAGGACCCACAAAAGTGATCCGAAACTCTCCGATAAAGATCCGAAAGACTCAGGGTCTTACACACATTAAGCACACAATCTTGGACATGTGATCCTATCCGTTGGATATTCCTTCCCCTGTACTAGGTGATCTTATTTGAGGGCCTGCATAAGTCTCCACGAGCCTAGAATTTCCACTAGGACGCCGAGCTGGTTGTACCCTAAAAACCCAATTATCTAGAAGGCACTTTACCAGAATTTTATGTGTTCTGGACATTAGCGGCCTGATGGACGACTGCCAGAGGTACCTAGCGGCCATTTACCTGACCACTAAAGACCCTAAGCGGCCCTGCCATGACCGCAAGGCTCCATAAGGTTTCACTGCATTAACACTTTATTTCTTCATGCGTCGACTCTGTCCATAAAATCGTCTGGACATGACCGCATGAGCCTTTAAATGGTCCAATAAATGACCGCCTTATCCTTGATTTTGTCTAACCCGAGGTTTGACCTTTGGGTTGGGTTTTTATAAGTTCCTAGATGGTCTAATGATTGCTTGGAACTTAACACTTGTCAAAATAGGTATTAATAACATATGGAAAGTAAATAATATGCCATTATGCTACCAATTTTTCTCTGTGACATAACCTTGTTCTAAATCAATCTTGAAACTCTGATATTCCTAATTGAAGCATTCTTATCTTGATATTTGTTATCTTGACACTATAGTTTGAACTCGTTACATTATTGGCCATATTTATATTTCTCGTGGAAGTAGCTTAATTTATAACTTGAAGATGCAAGAGCGGGCACGGACAGTCTCCAAGGGCTCCACTCTAGTCCTCTCGACAGATGGCCGGAAATATACTATAAACCATGGGGTATGATGAATACTGACGTCACATTACACAGGGTGTACTTTTTTTATAAATGAGTGAAGATCCACAAGGCAATCTTATAAAGTTACATGCTTGCTAGTACATTCTCGTTACATGACTTTCTAGTGCATAGCCTTTATGGTTATGAAAAAGTACATTCTTGTTCATGAAAGGCCAAACTTACATTCTTGTTATATTCTTGCTTAATCATATTTCTAGTCTATAAGAATTCTTATATCTCACCTTGATCATATCTTGTTACCTCGGTTTATTCACATGTTTCAGCGTATTTTCATGATGTATCTTTACTCTAGAGCTAAAATGTTAATTACTTAAATATTGCCTTCATATTGATGCGAAGATACGTACTGGGCATGTGTGCTCATTCTCTACTTTTCCAATCTTTTTTAGGAAATTCTAGCAGGTCGGATTCAGACTATTCAAGTGATAGATCCGAGAATGATTAAAGAAGGAGCAAAGCCTTAGATTGTCATTAGTTGTTAGTCAAGAGTCCTTATGTAATTTTCTTTTTTTATCGAGTCTAGTTAGTCAAAGAGTCAATGGTCATCTTATGTACTTTTGATCATTATTAAATAAAGCAAAGATTTTGTCCAAATATTATGCATTCATTTCTTATGTGTGAATGTGTTAGCGCTCTGATTATATTGCTCGCTTGAGGCGTATTAACCGACTGTTCACGTTTCCTAAATATCTTTCGTTGTACATAAACCTCGGGACGTGGCATCATGAATAATTGTTTCTGGATGAAAAATGATGATGTAATTGCTGTTGAAAGGTGGAGAGCACTGGCTAGAGGTGCCACTAACCCCAGGGACCCAAGAAGACTTGGGTACTTAAAGCCTTCAAATGAGAACTTCTCTTTGCAGGGATGCCTTGAGGCCAAGTGAAAAGCTTGGAAAATAATGGATGCTCAAGGCACAAGTTTGAAAACAAAATTTTAAGCTCTCTTTCAATAAGTGTAGGCAATCTCTCCTGCTCACAATAAAGTTTGCTTAACTAAAATTTCATCTCTAAATATTATGAAAATCTGTTTAGCTTATGAAAATGAGTCTGCATTTACCTAGATTGTATTTCATATGCTCTACTGCATGTAGCATCTTATTGAGGGAGAGTTTGAAATTTTCAAATTAGAGTTCAATATATACATTGAGTTTGCATATGTTCCCATATTTTGTCAAACACAAAGTTGAAGAATATGTCTTCAAATTAAAATGAATTGCATTTCTGATGCATCATCATGTCATGACTACATGGTATATCAAATGGTGACATGCGGAAGGGTAGGTGTTGCGAGGTTATGCCGATGACCCGGGTGCAGGTAGGAATATAGTTGGGAAGGAAAAATACGGGAGTTTGATATTTCTCGGGTATTCTCCCTTACGGTCGTATGCCTCTCACGGCAGTACCGGGCACTCTCCTTTTACGGAAAGTTGAGAAGCGTCGAATGGCACGTAAATATAGGGGTATAGGTTAGCTGGACAGGGTGCGGGCGTGCCAGTCGATTTCTCGACAATCACCTATCGAACCAAGGGTCAACTGGGGAAGCGCCACCAGGACGCGGCAAGTGGGCTCGAGATGTCGGGCGACACATGGATCGAGGGGGTTCCACGGGTGCGAGTGCACAGGCGATTATGGGAATCGTGTACTGGACATCTTTCCCCACCGACCGCAAGCAATCGGTGTTTATTTACATCGGATTGAATCCGAACACCTTCGTTCTATGCTGAAGAGAAGCATGTATGTGTCTCAAGCCATGGGTGGAGGGCTGGGAGCATTCCGTAGCTGGGGGTGCGCGTTTGTCTGGGGGGTGATGACTGGGGTCGGGGATGCTAGACGCATGTGTATAGAGGTATAGGTGGAAAGCTGGGGCCCTCATATGGGCACATGCATTCAACTGGTTTTGTGCTATATGATAGCCACATGGGCATTACAAATGGGCCGAAGAGGCCAGAGTACAACTGGCACAAGCCACGGGACAATTCTGACGTGTGAGTCGATCCCTGGGTCAATACGTGGTATGGCGGGTATCTGCGTGTTTTACAGAGGATCCCTATAGGGAGATTGAGACATGCCTGACTGCCTGGATGGCGGGGGTGGTGGTGGGCTGGCGCCTGACGAACGTAGGACACTGGTCAAGGCGAGCGGTCAGGTCCGGGCCTCGGAGGCGAGCGATAATCACGCAGTTCCGCGTCGGTCGTTGGTGCAGTGTCATGTCATGAGCGTGGCCACGGTGAGTTGTCATGCACGGGCGGACTCGGGATGTTGGTGTGTTTCCCATTGTCATAACACCTTACGCGCGACGGGAGCGAACATGTGTATGATGGCTAGACGTCGTATGAGGAGAGTACGGACATACCCTCGGCGTGTGCAAGCCAATCTACAAGCCACCCACACCCGCGCCTTGCTCCTTGCGTCCCTGACCATTGCCAAAGGCCTCGGAAGTCCGAGGATGCGACATTTAGGTCAAGTTTGTCAGTCTGTGTGTCTGCTGGTGCATGCCCTTGCTGGTTGTCGTATGTGCCCCTTGAGCTTCTAAGGGGTTGAATTTATTGGAAGTTGAAGGGGTAGGAATGGGGTTTTGGCGGACCAAGTTAGAGGTCTAACTTGGTTCGGGTAAACCCCATGAAATATATATTATTATTATTATTTTTTGTTTAACGGAGTGGGGGAGATATGGTTTAGGCAGACCAACCCAAGGGGCTGGTCTAGTCCGCCTAAACCCCTCTTAGAGGGGTTTTTATCTTATTAAAAAACTTTTTTTTTGAATTAATTGGGTTTAGGTGGACCAGCCTGGGGGTCCAGGCTGGTCCGCCTAAACCCCTCCCAAGGGGGGTTTAGGCGGACTGGCTAAGGAGAGAGAGGGGGCGGCCCCACCCCTATAAAAATTGGGTTTTTGGTAATTTTCTTCCTAATTTGGCTAAGAAGAAAAGAATAGGGAGGATAAGTGGAGCTTGCTCGTGCACGTTGACCGAGAGTTAAACCCTCCGTGCTGTCGTGTGCGTCCTTTGCTCTTCCTCCGCATACCGGTACGACTAACGAATCCTTGCATGAACCTTGCACCTCGGGATTAGGAAATTGTACGGACTGGGATTGAATGGGGCCTTGGGGCCATCGGGCTAGGAAGAAGGCGTGGTCCCCAGAGAGTTCACCCTCTCTGTGGGCGTGGTCGCACCCTGGGGCGGACCAGCGCCGGGCGAGTTGCAACCCCGAGGGATGACTCCAAGGGGTCTTCTATTGTTGTTTGTGGGTGTCCTTTGAGGGACACGGGGCTCCGGGATGCTGGGGTTAGCCTGTGGGGGATGTTGTTGTGTAGTCGTAGCTGTCGTTCGCAAGGTGTTCGGTTAAATGTTCGACACACCCCGGGTTGTCGAACGGCCTGAGTAACTGGCTGAGAGACCTCAGAGTGGGCCTTGGGCTGAAGGTATGAGCTTGTGGGGGCTGAGAGGAGGCACTTTGGGCACTTGGGTTGGGCCCCGTTATGTGTGCCATATTAAACGGCGGATTGGTAGAGTGGCCTCGGGTTGAGCCGAGAGCTAAGTCCAAATGGCTCATCCCTGTGTGTCTGAGGGTCGGGAGCGGTCCCGACTTGTAGGAGGGTTGTTGTGGAACCCAACTAGTGTACTGGAGCCGCAGGTTGACCCACGGTTTGTTGTAGAGGGCCTGGGACATATGCCCCCACAAGGTGTTCGGGGAAAAGCCCGGCACCCGTGTATGAGTCGTAAACACATGCTGCGGGCCTCGAAAGCATGTGGTTGACTTATTTGGGTCTCCCTTTTACTTTGGAGGGTTGAAAGAAGGCATCCCGGGGGAGGCCCTTGGCCTCTTTGCCAAGTGCCACATGGCGTGGTGTGTAGTCGGGGTGCCCCCGGGTTGGCCCAGGTGGTTGTATAGAACGCAGACAAAGTCCGCCGCTCACGGGTCGAGAGTGATCCCGGTTAATTGTTAATGTCACCGTATATCCCGGCTAGGGGGTTGGGGTTGTTGGTTGGGCCCACTGGGTTATCTGAGGGGCTGGATAGCCCATGCCTTGAAGGTGTTCGAGGAAATTCCTGAACCCTTGCTCTTTGGTGTTTTGCTGGGGAAATTGTCCAGGTACAACAAATGCCCCCCACGGGTCGTGCGCCAGAGGCGGAGACGAGGGCGTACGGCCTGTGAACTCCTCTTTCTGGATGATCGTAGTTGTATTCTAACATTTCATGTGCCTTTATTTTGTTGAATTGCATATACTTCCTTTTCTGGTTTATTGATTATTTTTGTGTGCTCCATCTTGCAGTCATGGCACGGTTTGGCAGGGACGAGAGGGTCCCGAGGCGAGTGGCTCGGGAGGAGGATCGCTGGTTGAGGAGGACAGAGCGGCCCATGCCTCCCTTGGGTGCATCGATCTTCACTATGGCTGGCGTGTAGCAGCTTGACATGGGGCACGCGGTAGTAGCAGAGGGCCCCGTCAGTGAGCGTGGGAGCAGAGTTGGGGTCGTGGAGTTGGCCCGGGTCTCGGAGGCGGGCGAGATCTACTCTTACGACCGCAACGGAGGCTATTGTTTCGACGTTTTCTTTTTCTTTCTCTTTTTTTTGTTTTGCCTTTTCGTTCGCGTATCGATCGACCAATTAACTAACTTGTAGTCAACTGACTGATTGACGACGCGGGCGTGCCAGTCACATGCATGACGATTCAATTGTGCGCTCATTCTGACCCATGTAGGGCGAATGTGAGGTTCGGTCAGGACCAGCAGTCCGCCATACCATAAAGGCTATGGCGTTAATTACATCCCCCACTAGGAGGGAACACCTTTGATTAATTGCCGAGATATCGGGCTGTCGAAGCCGGAAAAAGGAACTACATGATGATTATTAGTTGAGGGACTTGCATCCTTCTGTGATTAGCATAAGAAATCATCCCATAAGTGGGAAAGGAGTTAGAATGATGCGACGACATGATTCGGAATGAACCCGGTGCAGTGCGTGCGAAGACAGGGATCAAAACGCTTGAAACGGCACCCTGAAACGTAGGTAAAAGTTTAAAACGGCGCCAGAACCGTAGGTAAAGGGGCAGGCCGTTAAAACGGCGCGGGGAGCCGGGGCGCGCTGGGAAGACCGCGCCGGGAAGGGCGCGCCGGGAAGGCCGCGCCGGGAAGACCGCGCCGGGAAGGGCGCGCCGGGAAGGGCGCGCCGTTTTAAGGCGTGATCGCGCACGAACGCGCCGAATTAACCCGATTTCAAGGAGACAGGAGTCTCGTTAGTTTATTCATGGATTTATTAAGATTTTGAATGGTTTTGAGAATTTATTAAGTCAATTATTCGTGGAATCGATGCCGAGTCATTTAAAGGCCGAGTCACGGGCTCACGCGAGGCGATTGTTCCGAGCTTAACTCGTTCGAGCCGAAATTTCGGCAGCATCTCCCCATCCCAAAGGATGGTCGGGGAGACGCAGGGAGTACTCACGTGGCGGAGTAAACCCCTAAAGAGCCGGGTGGCACAACGGCGGCCGGCAGACCCGAACGGATAGGAAAAACCCCGAGGGCTAGCCTGCTAGGGGTACCGAGTCCGTGGGTATCGGTGAGTGAGTGAGATGACTCGATGTGGGAGCGAAAAACCCCGAGGGCTAGCCTACGAGGGGCAAGCAACCCGAGTCACCACAACACTCGAATCGGGACGACCGAGATGGGAGGGAAACCCCGAGGGCAAGCCTACGAGGGGCACGCGACCCACGGCCACCACGAGGCCCATTAAGGACCGTGGATTTATGGTGTTGGGATTACCCCCAATTTCTGTGTGCTCACTGGCCCTCGGAGACCCATTATTGACCAATGGATTCCTCGAACCGAGCAGTCATGACAAGCAATCAAGGGAATGTTCCCCCCCCTCCCCGGGTTACCGATCCACACTAATGAAACAGTGAAGTGATGCGGTGGGAACATTCGTATAACCAGCAGGCCAAAACTAAGCCTATAGATGCGCATACGTAAATGCATTCGAACGTTCACAAACCAAGGAAATATTCATCGGTGGCCGTTCAGAAAATAACAACGGGAGTGTGGGGACAGCCTTGTTTCCCTCTGTTCATGGTCGAGAGCAGAAAGGGTATTACGAGGACGGCCCAAACAGGTTGAGAGAACCCACGTATTGACTCATCTCACCCGAAAAAAAGAAATCCTTGGCATTCGATCAGACGAGAAGACCCCCGGGGAGGGGAATCGATGTAGCCCTTGCCGTAGCAGGGCATGCCGCGTCGGGAAGACGGAACGGGAGTGAAATCGTGATGCCGGGCATACTCATGTCCCTTCGTCCTGTGCACGAATCAAGGGAGACATGCAAGTATATAGACTTCGCCTTCCACGGCACCGGTACTGTTGCACGGTGCCGTTTCATCGGCCATGAAAATAAGAAATGCAGTAAGGAGAAAGAGAACAACAGAGGGAGGTACATAAACGTTGAACCACTTGACCCATTGCTATATCCATTCATTCCGAAGACTGAACAGAAAAAATACACAGATTCTCATTCCGGCGCCGGCGTTGTCGCACGGTCACCGTATTGCATTAAGAGGGGAATCTCATTCCAAACGAAGAGGAAAGGGGGATAGATAGTGGTGAGAGAAGGGGGAGGAAAGGCTCGTATCATCGCCCCTCCCCCTTTCTCACTTACATTGTATCGGACGAAACCATAAAAGAAATGGAAAGAAAGGGGGTCGCCGGGATCAAACACGGGAAACCCACCTAAGTAAACAAGAACAGATGATCTTCTTCTTCGGCTCCGGGGAGCTCAGGTGGAGCAGGGTGACGGCCGCCGAGAGGCTCGGACGGGAGGTTCTGCAGACAGAAAGAGCCCTCGAACCCTTTTCTCTGGACCCCTCCTCTCTCTTTTCAATTCTCTTTTTTTTTCTCTTTTGATTCCGCTCCCCCTCGATCTTTTTCTGATCTCTTGATCTTTTTTTCTATCTATATCCCCCTCTGATCTCTTCTGTCGACAGGCTATATATAGCCTTGGGGTTAAAACGGCGCCCCAGGAAGCGCGCCGGGTTGACGGCGCCGGGGAGAGACCCCATCTGGCTTTTGCGCGCCGGGTAGACGGCGCCGGGGAAGGCCCCATTTGGTCTTTGCGCGCCGGGTAGACGGCGCCGGGGAGAGATTCCCTTTTGTTCTTGGCGCGCCGGTTTGACGGCGCCGTTTTAACCTGTTCACTTGGCGTGTAGTCCGGTAGGCCCGGAGATGATTCCGGAAGCTTCCGTCCACTGTTCCCCTCGCCCTGGCCATCGAAGGGCCTTGATGGGGTGTTCACGAAGCTCTTGATAGGACGAATGGCCTTAAACAAGACTTCGTGTGTGTCCGGTCCGAGCACACGAGTGTCCTACTGGCACAGTCTTCGACACTGTGATTTGTGCTTCTGGCTGAGACGGACTCGTGCTCGAAGCTCCCTTATAGGATGACGTTTACATCCTGGACAATTCCACCTTGAATTGGTGATCAATCGGCCACTAACGGGCCCACTATGTCGAGAAGCCGAACCCGTGCTGGGTAATCGGGGTCTTCTGCTGACAGAACCTCCGGCCCCTTGTTACGGATGGCCGAGGACATTCTTCCTCCTTAGGAGAGTCATTGGGTAGACCGTCGTCCTTGGTCGGGCGACGGATATGGGGTAGCGGCATGACGAGGTCGATGCCGGATCATTGGGCAGGCTTGATCGCGCTGCCGGTTGGTTGCGGGTTTACTTCGGCTCTCCTGAGGTAAAGTCCCCGACGTTCCTTTCGAGGTGGCTCGGGGCTTTGTCAGCTTGAGGGGTCCTCTTGATAAGTTGACCTTTATCGGCTTCTGTGCTTCAGTGGGCCGTATCATTCATCCTTGCGGCTTGGTTGCCAGAGGATCATATTTTGAGTGCCAACAAATGCCCCCCAGACGTAGGCGGTGCAAGTGAGGTAGGAATGCGGCAAGGCCTGCGGATGAGCTTCGTTTGGCTGACGGAGGCTCGACCGGCATTTAATTCTGGCGTCGGATGTTGCTCCGACGAGGCAGGAAGCCTGATGGCGTTGCTTAAAACGGCGCGGCCTTTGGTTCGAAAGTTAAAACGGCGCCGCTTTCACGGCGCGCCCCGCCCCTTTCAAGGGTTAAAACGGCACCGCCTTCACGGCGCGCCCTGCCCCTTTCAGGGGTTAAAACGGCGCGCCCTCCCCGGCGCGCCATTTGCTTAAAACGGCGCGCTCCGGGGCGCGCCATTTTAACGAGATGAGAGGGGGGGCCTATATAAGGCTTTCTTCTTCGCTCTTTCTTCTTCACTGCTCATTTTGCAAGAATTTTTCTCTCTCTTCATTCCTCTCCACCGCCGGCGCCGAGTGGCTCTTGGGCTTGGGCGGTTTCGCCTGTGAGTGGGTGAGTTGAGTGATATTGTTCTTTGGGTTTCGAACCCATTCTTCGGGCCCCGGGAGGCTTCTCGTAGGACTTGTCCTCGGAGCTAGATCCCTCGGGTGTCCCATTCGGCCCTGGCTTAATGCCTATGGCTGCTTTTAGGGGCTGCTCCCTTTGTGGACGGCTTCCGCTTTCTTTTTGGCAAACCCTCGAGCTGAGGAGATGCTGCCGAAATTTCGTCAGAAATATTGTTTTGATCCACTAATTTCTGACTTTTGTTTGTTCTTTTCCGGGTGCTGTTTTGCAGATAACATGGCTTCCGGCTCTTCTTCCTCTGTATCTCGGGTCGCTGTGACATGGAGGAACGTCCATTCCCTTGATCGGGGACTCCGACGTGTAGCCGTGGTGGCTGAGTCTTCGGACTCAGAAACTGACACAGTCGACACCGGCCATTTGTTGATCCTCGACGGCAACCAATTCAGATATGACCGAGGGGACAACATCAGACGGGATCACCCCAAGGACAAGCACCTGATGGCGTTTCTCGAGCGCTTCAACCTCGGTGGGAAGCGTGATTTAATCCTGGTCCGCAGAGCTGAAGGAGCGCTACTGGCGGAGCGGGACAGCCTGACTGAGTCAGTCACATATGGTATGCCCATGTACATCCCCGGGGAACCCAGGAAATGGGGGGCTGTGCTCGGAGTGCAGGAATTATCTCCCGAGGCCGGGATGCTGACGAGGGCGCCGCAATACACACCAGCTCGCTGGAATGAGACCGCCGACCGTGTTGACAGGGAGAAGCCCATATATGGTCTATTCCTCGCACCGCTTCATTGGGGATATCGAGACGAGCCTTTTCTTTTGGACTGCTTGGCGGTCCGGTTCAAACATCAAATTTCAGTGGGGTGGTTTGGAGAGCTCAAAGCCACCGATGCTCACGCCTTCAGACCGGGAGCGGTTGAATTCACTGACTTTGTGTTGCGGCAATACGCCCCCATCTTGGTGCACGCCGGAATTTATCAGAGTGTATACGCTTCCCGGTATAGATACCCGATCTCCCGAGGCCTATGCTGCGGGATGATTGAAGTCTTCTGCCCAGAGTACAATACTTTCTACACCGCAGAAGGTGAAACTTCATTGGATTTATGGAGCCTTTCTCAGCTGAGCGGCCTGCCGATAGATGGAGAGCCGTATGAAGAAGTTTGCTTCGCAGACTGGCTGAAGGACCAGACAGATGGTGAAGGCAACTACTTCACGGGCTTCGCCTATCGTTATCTGATGAAGGCGTATCGCACCCTGCTGCGCCTGACACTTGACTTGCGGGAAGCGGGAAAGCCCGGTGAGAAGAGGCGCGTGCGGATGGGCACGTGGCTTCAATATTTCTTTGGTGGGGAACAGCACTATGAGGACTTCCCCACAGTGGTTCCGACAGCGGTGGCGCAGAAGAAGAGGGCTCGGCGCCAAGCAACATATCCTGCTATCTCAGGGAGAGGGCGACAGGCCGGCCCGAATCCCACGGGAGTTGACGCAGTTACACATTGTGCTACGTACTTGACATATTGGCTTTGTTCATTCGCTCTTCCCCAAGGAGATGAGACGGTGATCAGACCGGAGGCGATTTATCCTGCCTGTTTGATGGCTTGGGGGACGAAGCTGTCCCTGTGCCCTGTGGCTTTATGCCTTATATACAAAATGTTGGGGGATTTGCACAAGTCGCGCATCCCCAGGAATTCGCGGACAGTTGGTCCCCTCCACTTTTTCAATGCTTGGGTCTGTACCCTATTTCCGGAAGCAGCTCCCCGGTCAATGCAGTCGGATCGTCCTTTGCCACGGATGATCGAATTTGCCAGTGCTGAACCGTCTGCACTGGCGGACCAGCTTTTCGCCATTCGGGGGAAGTTGACGACAGTTCCAACAGATTCCCCTGGCGTTCTGCATTTCTGGAGTTTGGCTGCCAGCTCCAGCCCTCTTGTCAACAGGATGCGGCAATGCCGATTATTTGAGACAGAGGAATTTATTCATCAGCTGACTGGGTCGAAGAGCACGAGGCCAATCTTGGAGCCGGAGCTGGTGGAATGGGCGTTGTCTATTCGCCCCAGTGTTCTAGTCTTCAGGAAAAGCGGCTTGCTGTGGCTGGAGCCGTATTATCCTTTCCGCTTCAGTCGGAATTTTGGGTATGACCAGCAAATTCCTTCTTCTTCAGCCCAGTTCAATCTGCCGAATAGACACAGGGCTGGTCAGACGGCTACTGATGAAGCCCGTGGATGGTGGGACTACTTCCATCGCCGAGAGGATGTATCCTTTAGGGTGCCAACCCCGGCTCACCTTCCCCGAGTGACTCCAGACTTCATCAAGTGGTGGAATGCACGAACGGGCTTTTATCAGAATTTCTGGAAGGATTGTTGGCATGCTGCCGAACGCCGTTTTTTAGACTCCCAGCGGGAGCCCATTCTGGATGTTGATCCAGCCTACTTGAAGAGGCTGAAATCTTGGTCCAATGCTGAGGTGGCGGCATATGTAGAAGCCAGGAAAGCTGCGAAGGGCAAGTCGTCCCGAGCCGACCCGAAGATGCCAGAGATCCAGAGGGATGATTATATTAAGACTCTCTGGGGGCTGTGCCGGGTTAGCAGTGAGAGGGTTGCTCTCCAGACGATCCCCCTTCCGGTGGAAGAACCTCTTCCCAGTACGGCGAGCTGGCGCCCGGAAGTCGACCATTTTCATCCTTATCGGACCTTCATCGGGAGGGAAAACAGGCGGGCTGACTTGTATACCAACACCCCCTGGATATTCGCCCTGCTTCATTCTCATGGGCTTTCAATTGCCAGTCCACTAGAAGCCATTCGGAGCCATCAGCTTCTAATATCTTTCAAGTACGTCGACGGCTGGGGATTCGACCACTTGAGCTTGTATCATCATTTGTCCTCCTGCGGCCATGAAGATTTGGCCCAACTGACGGAGAAAAGTGAGACAATTGGTGATGTATGCTGGCTGATCCGCGAGGCGGCTTCCCCGGATAAGGCGCCAGTATTGCTTTATTGGCCACTCAGTCCTCGATATACGGGGATGCCAGGTAATGTTTGTTTTCTTCTTCAGCCCTGGAGCTGCTTCCCCTATATTCAGTGTGCATCTTTTCACTCATGTGTTTTTGCAGCTCGCCTTTCTATGGAAGCGACCCGACACTGTAGAGAGTTAATATCTAAGGCGCAGAAGCCTTCATATTTTAACATTCCAGAGCCGGCTCCCACCACGATGCCATTACCCCCTGGGGACTCGCGGAAGCGGACCAGGTCTCAGGTTAGGGAGGCCATCAGCAGGGCTAAGAAAGCCAAGAGGGCAGACTCCCGTGCTACTCGGGCACGTCGGAGGAAGGCCGCTGAGGAAGAGTCCACGGCTCCCCTTCCACGAGTTCCGTCATTTTCTGAATTTGAAGCTGCCCGGACACAAGGGCCTGAAGGCGAAGGTGACTTCTTAGTCTTGCATGGCTTATTTGCTTGTTTCGGCCGCCTGGGCTGACCATCTTTCTTTTCAGTAGCTGCCAGCACTGTCCCTGCCGTTGTTGGGTTGGAGGCGACAACCGGAGCTGCTGCTGGAGAGAGAGAGGGGGAAGTCCCCTTGACCTCTGTTGAGGGCGACTTGCCTTCACCGACACCTCATCGAGAAACAGAAGGTAATTTGCAGCTCGCCTATAGAGCTCAGTGACATGTTGTATTTTTAGTCAAGTCTTGACTGTTTATTGTCCTTTGACTCCAGTCGACATTCGGCCCACACTGCTCCCTGAGGTTGGCGCCTTGGTAGAGGTCGTCATTGGAGAGCAAGGGCTTCCAAGGGACCAGCCCCTAGATATTCCGCCAACGGGTGCTCCCGAGACAGAGATCGCTGAGGATGCTCTGGACAGAGGGCCCTCCCCTGGCAGCCTAGTTCCCGCTCAGGTACTTGAGGTTCGAGAACAAGCAGAGGAGTCATCCTCTTCTGAACAGGTTGATTATGGCGGCGGCTCGGCCGATGACGAGGGGTTCCCCATGGTTGACACCGAGACTGAGGACGCCGGGGATTCATCAACTTATGAGAGCGACCTGCCGACGTTTAGCCCTCCGAGGCTATTGGGAGCCGAGCACGGGCCATCATACCCGACTGCAGGAGAGGGGCCTGAATCTTCAGAGGCCACCTTGGGAGGCCTAAATATAGTGCCAGTTGAGGTATGGAGCTTTCTGATTCCCACTTGCAGCACTTCTTTTAATTTTCAAGCCAGCTGGCTGGTGTATATACATGGAATGCAGGTTGAGGTGATACCGCCAGCTATAATGATCCGCATACCCCTTCCTGGCGCGGATGTGGGTCAGTCAGCCTTCCCACCTATTGTACGGCCCATTGCCCTGCGGCTTCCACGGACCTATGCTGCTGCAGCGGTCTCACAGGAGCCTGGCGTGACTGTCGAAGTTAGCGCTCCGACCGAGGTTGTAAGGGTTCAAACCTTGGCACGTTTTTGCCTCTTCGAACACGCTTCTAAACCATCTTTCTTCCCAACCGTCCAATAGCCTGCTAATCCCCACGCAACCGCCCTTGGTTGGCCACGTTGCCGCTAATCCCATCCTCCATCCGTTGACTGTTGACCCCCGTAGCACTATTCCTGATGGGACCGGGGGGATATACGATCCCCTGTTTTCCCCTTCTTGCGCCTTCCCGCTGCCTTCAGCCGCTCCGTTGTTCGCCGGAAGCCCGCCAGGGATCCCTGCTACGTCTCTGGCGCCTCCTTTCGCTGCCCCTCCTCGTCCGCAGTCCGTTGCGCCAGCAAACAGTGCCACTCGGAGCCCCTCCCGGGTGACCTTCTCCAATGGTCCCTCTCGGTCTTCTGCGCAGGCTGCAGGCTCTGTTTTGGGCAAGCCCAATGCTGCCCCTCCCTCCCTCCCGTCTGACGGACGGCCTCGCTTCGGCGCCCTTCCGGCCACCTCCCCCTGGTCGGGTAATGCCCGCCCGGCTGTTCCTGGACGAGTGGGCCTTCCGCCTTCGGCTGTAGACCTCTCCGGCTCCACTCCTACGGCCTCGGAGGGCCCATCCTTCGCTCACGTACTGCTCCAATCGCTTGCCCCGCCGCCACTTCCTTTATCCGCTCACGCACCTGCGTTCACCGATGGCGGAGAACCGGCCGCGTTCTTTAACTTGGAGGAGATCCTCATATCCTGCCGCCCCCTCGAGCTAGCCCTCATCGCTAGAACGCCTCACGGCCGCCCTCCCTTCCAGGAGGTCCGAGCGCACCTCGCCCGTCGCTTCCATTTCAAGGAGGACTTTCTTATTAGTTCTTTGGACCGGCGGCACCTCCTCCTATGCTTCAACCATAGGGACGACTACCTTCAGGTCCTCCTCAAGTACTCCCTCCTCGTCAAGGGCAAGCCCTTCACGTTCTTCAAGTGGTCGCTCAACTTTTCCTCTGATGAAGATTCTCCCCTCGTCCCCGTCTGGGTCGAGATGCCTGGCCTCCCTGCTAATTTCTTCAATGAGGCTATGCTGCACTCCATTGCAGGGGGGATTGGCTCCCCTCTTAAGGTGGATCGCAACACCTTGTGTCGCACCCGCTCTCATGCTGCCAGGATCTGCGTCCTTGCCGATCTCTCCAAAAAGCTCCCCTCCCGAGCCTGGATTGGATATGGCGGGAGTGGATTTTGGCAACCCTTGGTCTACAGCAACCCGCCAAGTTTCTGCAGCTCCTGCATGCGTCTTGGCCATGTCTCTGCCAAGTGTGACAAGCCTCCTTCTCACTCGCTGATGGGCTTGCCTCCCAAGCCTATGTTGAAGCCTCCTCAGCCTCCTGTGGAGCCCCCATTGCCTGTTGCTACCGCCACGGTTGCTAATGTAGCCCAGCAGCCTTCCCCCCCCCTGCCGGTGTTGCCTCGTCTGCACTTCTTCCGTCGCCTGCGGTTGCCCCTGTTCCCGTTGCGGTCGCTCCGTCTAGCTCACCTCCTGCATGCCTGCCAGTGGTTACCTCCTCACTCCAGGTGGGGGGGGGAGCCACCATGCTAGGTGCTTTCGCCCCCCTGCCCATGGTGGCCTTGGCGACTCCGCCTCCCTTGGTTGCTGCCTCACGGGCCTCCTCCGAGCCTGTGGACGTCGCAGCTTCGGTGCTTCAGCTCCCCCTGGCCCAGCATCCCCTCTCGCTCCCCCTCGTAGCTGTTGCTGTGCCTCCGCGTCCGGCTCCGGTGTCTCTGCGCCAGGATGGTGTCTCCGTGGAGGTGGACTCCACCCCTGCTGACCAGCATCCGGTCGCAGCTTCCTTGGTACTGCCCCCCGTAGTGCCCTTGGCGTGTAGGCCCCCTCCTCCGGAGCGTGGTTCCTGTTGCCCCCCCTCCTCGGCAGTTGCTACCAGAGTGTCGACCCCCTTGCCCCAGGGGTCGACCCCCCTCTCTACCGGTGTTCCCGTGGACGTTCCTGTTCGGGTGGCGGCCCCTCTTCAGCTGCCGCCCCCTTGCCCTCCTGGCTCTAGAGGCTTCGTCGTGGCTCTCAGCACCCCTCCAGCTTCTGGACTGGCTGGCTGCCCTCCGGCCCTCCCTTTGGAGCCGCTATGGTCGCCTCCGATCCTTCTGCTGCTGCAGTTGCTCCACCAGCCACCGCTTTGTCTTGCTTGGAGCCGTTCCCGCGTCTCCCCGATGCCCATGCTCGCTTTGTGGGCCTCTCCCCTTCGGCAGGGGCCTTTGCGGCTCCCCCACCGGCAGGTGCTCCGTCCGGCCAAGGCACCCCCCCGTGCGCATTCACACCCGAGGCTGCTCCTCCTCCTGTCCCGGTGTCTACCTCTTTGGTTCTCGGCCTCCCTACGCCGGATGCGTTCCCCCAAGGTGGCCCTCTTCCTGGGCTCAATGCCAGTGCGGTTGCTTGGTCCCCAGCCCTACAGCCCAACTCCAAGGCGACTATCGTTGAAGGGTCCGTGGCTACCTCCTCTTCCCCGACGGCCGCCCCTCGTCTCTCCTTCGCCCAAGCTTTGAAGTAGAAAATTAATCGGGCCCCTCCTGGGCCGCTCGTCGACTCCGCCCCGCCGCCTTCTGTTCCCGTGCATCTCGTGGGTGTTGTGCCCCCTTCGGACCTTGGCATGCCCCTCAGGTTCCCCACGCTCGTCCAGGCCCTCCACATCCCCGGGATTGAGCCGGCTTCGGGGCTCCTCGGTTCTACGGCGGCTCACACGGCGTTCGTGGGCTCATCTCGTCAGGACTGCTCTCGGCCGCCCTCCAGGGTGGTTGGCGATGCCCCTCGGCGTACCTTCCGGCGGTCCAACTCCACCTCCTCCTCGCGCGATCGTCAGTGCATGTTTGAGGATGCTGCTCTCCCTCCACGTCGCTCTCTTCGGCTCCAGTCTTCTTCAATGGCGCCCCCGCCGCCGGCCGCCTCTTCCTTCCCGGAGGTGCCCGATACCGACGGTTCGGAAGTTGATCCTCTTGACTGGCCTTCCTCTCCGGGTCGTCACCGAGGTGTCCGTTCTGTGTTCTCGTCTGATTCTGAAGGGGTCTTCGACGAAGACTCGTATTTGTAGGGACTTGGCTCTCTTTGTGGGTTCTGTTGCTGCCCTCGCTCGGGTTGTTTGGCCTCGTTATTGTCTCTTTGGGCCTTGGGCCTTGTACGCTTCTTGGCCCTCTTTGGCCGTTTCCCCTCCCCCCCTCTGTACCCCCTTCTCCTTCTGCTTACATATATGAAAATCGCTTGCCTGGTGGCCGGGATAGTGATTTCATCTTCTTCCGCAATGAAGAGATGAACCCCCTCTCCCGTCTCCCCCCTTGCAAGTATCAACTTTAGTTAAAAAAAAGGGTTCAAACCTTGGCGACCGATGCAGAATCATTGCCGTTGCCAAGTGGTCCTCCGGATATAGAAGCAGGAGAAATTATTACAGACGAGGCCGATGTTATTCAGACCTTGTCGGTCGTAGAGGGCTCTCCTCCTTTGGGGGCCGGTAAGACTACTCAAGAGGAGCAAGCGCCTTCCGTTGCCGATGCAGGTGCTGTAGCCTCACCCCAATGGGCGGGCAAGGAAATTGTCACCATGGAGGCCCCTTTAGCTGCTACTGCTGCAATAATCGGGCTGGGTGTAGGCGTCGTGCAGACTATGCCGTCGTCGTCCCTCGGGGTGGCCGATGACATTTGGGCCGAGATAGATAGCAGGGTAGATTTTCAGCTCCCCGAGACTTCGCCATTAGGCCTACAATTTTCGGGTGACATGGTATGGCAGTCTCTGGATAATCTCCAGCGAGCCATGTTAGCTTCTTCGGACCTGACCTATGTGCAGCTGAGGAGCTTGGTGGACCATCTCTCCCGACCGCTTTTAGCATTCGGCTGCCCCATGGATGATTGGACTCCGCGGGTTGTAATGCTATTAAAGCACGCCAACAGGCGGGAGTTCCTGAGCCGAGAGGTTTCTGATCAGCTGACGGCTGTGAAGCTGGAGAGAGCAGATTGTCGCACGGTTGCTTCTTCTTTGAGGGTGACCATGGAACAGCTGAGAAATGTTGCTGACAACATCTCAGAACGTCGGCTGCTTCTCACGGTACGGGAAGCAAAGTTGCGCGCTGAACTTGCCGAGGTCGAAGCCGAACTGCAGGAAGGCGAGCGCCTCGAAGCCAAGTCAAGAGAGGAAGCTGATCTGGCCGAAGGACAACTTACCTCTCTGGATGAGAAGTTATCGCAGCTGACAGCTACTGAAGCACGGTTGCAAGAATTGACCCGACACTCCTCACTGGGTCTCTTGGAGTTGGCAGATATTTTTCGGCGTCCTTTGCCGTAACCTTGATTCCTTCTCTCTTTCTTCCCCTTTTTTTTTAATCTTGCTCCTTTTTGTCTTCGGAGCTTATGTACTCTCGGGGGATGTCCCGGGCCAAAGAAATGTGTTCCACCCATTCTCGTTAAATGGAGATATTTCTTTTGTTGCCGTCAATCGCGACTTCTTTTCCTTTCTTGTTCTGGATGGTCACCCGAACCTAAGGCTACATGCTGATGGCGCAGGAGAGAGCTCACGCCTTCAAGGAAGGGGTGAGGTGTTCGCTCCACCGCGATGTAGCCGTTCCCGGAACGGGACCTTCGCTAATGTGGGGCATAGGCAGCGTAGGCAGATGCCTCTAGCGAACCTTGCCGATGATGATGAGAGGTGTGTTATGACCCTTGACATGGGTCAAATGTCGATGCCACGATGTTTTGTTGGTCAGTGAGGGCGGAAGGCCCAGGTTAGAGAGTAGTCGACCGATCTTGTCGATGGTGACAAGGGTCGAAAAGGGGTAGATGGTCTTGCCGGTGATGACAAAAAAAACCGGATAGGTAGCGACCGATCTTGCCGATGGCGGCAAGGGTCGAAAGGGTAGACAGTCTTGCCGATGATGACAAGCACCGGATGGGTAGCGACCGATCTTGCCGATGGTGACAAGGGTCGAAAAGGGGTAGACGGTATTGCCGATGATGACAAAAACCGGATAAGGGTAGCGACCGATCTTGTCGATGGTGACAAGGGTCAAAAAGGGGTAGACGGTATTGCCGATGATGACAAAAATCGGATAAGGGTAGCGACCGATCTTGCCGATGGTGACAAGGGTCAAAAGGGTAGACGGTCTTGCCGATGGTGACAAAACCAGATAGGTAGCGACCGATCTTGCCGATGGTGACAAGGGTCAAAAAGGGTAGACGGTATTGCCGATGGTGACAAGGACCGGATAGGGTAGTGACCGATCTTGCCGATGGTGACAAGGGTCGAAAGGGTAGACGGTATTGCCGATGGTGACAAAAACCGGATAGGGTAGTGACCGATCTTGCCGATGGTGACAAGTGTCGAAAGGGTAGACGGTCTTGCCGATGGTGACAAGAACCGGACAGGTAGCGACCGATCTTGCCGATGGTGACAAGAACCGGATGGGTAGCGACCGATCTTGCCGATGGTGACAAGGGTCGAAAGGGTAGACGGTATTGCCGATGGTGACAAAAACCGGATAGGGTAGTGACCGATCTTGCCGATGGTGACAAGGGTCGAAAGGGTAGACGGTCTTGCCGATGGTGACAAGAACCGGACAGGTAGCGACCGATCTTGCCGATGGTGACAAGGGTCAAAAGGGTAGACGGTATTGCCGATGGTGACAAAAACAGGATAGGGTAGTGACCGATCTTGCCGATGGTGACAAGGGTCGAAAGGGTAGACGGTCTTGCCGATGGTGACAATAACCGGACAGGTAGCGACCGATCTTGCCGATGGTGACAAGGGTCAAAAGGGTAGACGGTATTGCCGATGGTGACAAAAACCGGATAGGGTAGTGACCGATCTTGTCGATGGTGACAAGGGTCAAAAGGGTAGACGGTATTGCCGATGGTGACAAAAACCAGATAGGGTAGTGACCGATCTTGCCGATGGTGACAAGGGTCAAAAGGGTAGACGGTATTGCCGATGGTGACAAAAACTGGATAGGGTAGTGACCGATCTTGCCGATGGTGACAAGGGTCAAAAGGGTAGACGGTCTTGCCGATGGTGACAAGAACCAGACAGGTAGCGACCGATCTTGCCGATGGTGACAAGGGTCAAAAGGGTAGAGACACTGGACGTGTATAAGTGGGATATCGGATGAAGATCCTCGTCACGACCTTGAAAGTGGCCTTTTGGACGGCGGATGGTTCATCACTATTTATCATTCAAATTTTTTTTATTCACATTACTGACCTAAGCGCCCTTTCGGGTTTTCACCGAGGCCAGCCCCCTCTTGCTTTTGCCCGCGCGCCCTTTCGGGTTTTCACGCGGCGGGGTACCCAATTTTGCCTGCGACGCCCTTTCGGGTTTTCGCCACAGCCGGATTATAGCCATTTTTGCACTTGACCTGATACAGGAGCAAGTCTGGCGGGGTATCTCTATTTTTAACCCCAATTTCTTTTCTTTTTTTTTTAATTCGAGATCCAGAAGAACTGGATCGCGGGAACGCCGACCGTCCTTGTTGATGAGGACAAGGGTGGGTCTTAGGTTTATTTCGTCGACACTGGTTAAATGTCGAAGCGAGGAAGTGGTTTATTAACAAGGATGTAGGATCCAAGTTCAAGAGCAGAGGTTGACCGATCTCGCAGATGATGGCGAGAGTCGAAGAGGGTTTGTTCGTCGGTATATGTTGCTGCCGAAACAAGGATGGGGTTGTCAACAGGGACGTAAGGTCCAATGTTGAGGGTAAAGATCGATCGGTCTCGCCGATGATGACGAGGGTCGAAAAGGGGTTTATTTGTCGGCATATATCACTGTCGAAACAAGGATGGGGTTGTCAACAGGGATGTAGGGTCCAGGTTGAGGGTAGAGATCGACCGATCTCGCCGATGATGACGAGGGTCGAAAAGGGGTTTATTCATCGACATGGGTCACATACCGAAGGAAAGATGAGGTTATTAACAAGGACGTAAGGTCCAAGTTATGGATAGAGATCGACCGATCTCGCCGATGATGACGAGGGTCAAAAAGGGTTTGTTAAAGTATTCCCGGTGGGACTTTGATGATTGTCCCTTTCGGAGTTTTATTGGGTGGAGAATAGGAGAGGCATTTGGGAAATTACCATTTTACTGACTCAAGCGCCCTTTCGGGTTTTCGCCGAAGCCAGCCCCCTCTTGCTTCTGCCCACGCGCCCTTTCGGGTTTTCACGTGGCGGGGTACCCAATTTTGCCTGCGACGCCCTTTCGGGTTTTCGCCACAGCCGGGTTATAGCCATTTTTGCACTTGTCCCGATGTGGGGGCAAGTCTGGCGGGGTATCTCTATTTTTAACCCCTTCTTTTCTCTTTTCTTTTCTTTTTTTTATTTGGAATGTGATCCGAGAGAGGGTAACTTGATCAGGGCGAGATGCCACTAGTCAGGGAGAAGTAGCTTGATTAGGGTGGAAAGCCGCTAGCCAAGGAGAAATAGCTTGATTAGGGCGGAATGCCACTAACCAAGGGGAGTAGCTCGATTAAGGCGGAGTGCCACTGACCAAGGAAAGGGTAGCTCGGTTAGGGCGGAGTGCCACTGACCAAGGAAAAGTAGCTCGATTAAGGCGGAGTGCCACTAACCAAGGAAAGGGTAGCTTGGTTAGGGCAGAGTGCCACTAACCAAGGAAAGGGTAGCTCGGTTAGGGCAGAGTGCCACTGACCAAGACAGGGTAGCTTGATTAGGGCGGAGTGCCACTAACCAAGGAAAGGGTAGCTCGGTTAGGGCGGAGTGCCACTGACCAAGGAAAAGTTAGCTCGGCTAGGGCGGAGTGCCACTGACCAAGGAAAAGTAGCTCGATTAAGGCGGAGTGCCACTGACCAAGGAAAGGGTAGCTCGGTTAGGGCGGAGTGCCACTGACCAAGGAAAAGTAGCTCGATTAAGGCGGAGTGCCACTAACCAAGGAAAGGGTAGCTTGGTTAGGGCGGAGTGCCACTAACCAAGGAAAGGGTAGCTCGGTTAGGGCGGAGTGCCACTGACCAAGACAGGGTAGCTTGATTAGGGCGGAGTGCCACTAACCAAGGAAAGGGTAGCTCGGTTAGGGCGGAGTGCCACTGACCAAGGAAAAGTTAGCTCGGTTAGGGCGGAGTGCCACTGACCAAGGAAAAGTAGCTCGATTAAGGCGGAGTGCCACTAACCAAGGAAAAGTAGCTCGGTTAGGGCGGAGTGCCACTAACCAAGGAAAGGGTAGCTTGGTTAGGGCGGAGTGCCACTAACCAAGGAAAGGATAGCTCGGTTAGGGCGGAGTGCCACTGACCAAGGAAAAGTTAGCTCGATTAAGGCGGAGTGCCACTAACCAAGGAAAAGTAGCTCGGTTAGGGCGGAGTGCCGCTAACCAAGGAAAAGGTACGTTCCGACCGATCACTCGGGGTGTGTCGGCTGCGCCGCATGATATAGCTTAATGTGTTTTCCGTTGAGGGGAGAGAACTGGACGGCTCCTTTGTGGTCTACAAGGACGTAGGCACCCCTTTCATATACTCGGCGGATGATATATGGTCCGACCCAGTTTTCGACCAGTTTCCCTTTGGGGTTAGAGGCCATCACTTCTCTTCTTTTGACCATCACCAGGTCTCCTTTCTTGAACTCTCGACCCTTGACTAACTTGTCAAAAGCACGGGCCATGCGAGCTTGGTAGAGTTGGATGTTTTGTTGCGCCTGGAGGCGTTTTCCTTCGAGCTCAGCGAGCTCTTCCAATCTTCTTTCTGCGTTGGTCTGCTCACCGCTGACTAATCCGTGCTGGATGGCAACTCGCAATGAAGGAACTTCAAGTTCAATCGGCACCACAGCTTCCGACCCATAGACAAGGGAGAAGGGTGAACAGCCGGTTGGGGTCTTGTAGACAGTACGATAAGCCCAAAGTGCTTCGTACATCTTTTCTTCCCAATCCTTTTTGTTAGACTTGACAGTCTTCGCCAATAGTGTGCACAAGGTCTTGTTAAAGGCCTCTGCTAGTCCATTAGCTTGAGGGTTATAGGGGGACGATGTCCTCCAGTCAATTTTGTATTTGTCGGCCAGCCGATAAACCTTCTGGTTCCGGAAATGGCTGCCGTTATCAGAGATGATTCGGCTGGGGATCCCGAACCGAAATATTACATTCTGTCGGAAGAATCTTGCAACTAGTTCTTCGGTCACATCTCTTAGTGCCACTGCCTCCGCCCATCTGGAGAAATAGTCTGTAGCTGCTAAGATGTATTTGCACCCTGATGAAGATGCTGGAAGTGGCCCTACCACGTCCGTGCCCCACTGAGCAAACGGCCAACTTGGTAGAGTGGGATGCAGCGGCACTGGAGGTCTCCTCGCCACATTGGCATGTTCTTGACATTTCTGACAGGCTTTGGCAAACTTGCAGCAGTCATTGAATATAGTGGGCCAATAATAGCCCAATTTCTTTATTTCTATCTTCATTTTCGGACCGGCCTGGTGTGCTCCAGCCGATCCTGCATGAACTTCTTGCATTACTTGTTCCGCTTCTGCTGAAGACAAGCAACGGAGTAGGATTTTACTTCGGGCGTCTGCCATAATCCGGAACAAAGTTCCGCTTCTCATCTCGTAAGAATCCTTGATCCTTAGGAGCTTCATTCTCTGTTCTTTTTCTTTTGGAAGTTGCTGGTGTTGAAACCAGCGTAGAAGATGTTCCCGCCAATCGGGTTGCTGGACCCTTTCAGCGACTGCTACTTCTATCTCCCGTTCGTCGGTCAGATCCTCTGTTACACTGGGGACCTGTCGGCGGTTGATTACTGTTATATTCAGGCTTATGTCTGGCGGGACTGCCAACGAACTAGCCAGCTTAGCGAGGGCGTCCGCCTGAGCATTTTGGCCTCGATTGATGTGCTTGATGCTGATGAAGTAAAATCTTGACATCAGGCAAGTTGCCAACTGGTGATAGGGGATGAGTTCTTGTTTTCGCACTTCAAACTCTCCTTCCAGCTGTTTTATAACTAGCATGGAGTCTCCAAATGCTTCCAGCATCTGAATTCCCATGGACAGAGCAATTTGTAACCCGATTATCAGGGCTTCATATTCTGCTTCATTGTTGGTGCATGGTTTATTTATGGAGCAGGATGTATGCACCACTTCTCCTTCTGGGGATTTCAGGACTATGCCTGCCCCTGCTCTGACTCTGACCGATCCAGTGGCAGAGATGTCAATTCTAGAAGCGCCATCAAAATATAGCTGCCACGGGGAAGGCTGTACTTGAGCGGCTTTCAAAGTTTCATCTTCGGGGAGTTCTGGTTCCCACGGGCAGTTTCCGGGTACCGGATGCGCAGCAAAGAAGTCTGCGATAGCTTGACCTTTGATGGCTTTGCGCGGTACGTAAGAGACATCAAACTCCATAAGGATTACCGCCCATTTACCCAGGCGGCCTTTGAGTGCTGGCTGCGACATGATGTATTTCAGGGGATCCTCCTTGGACACCAAGCTGATTTCATGCGACAACATATAGTGCCGGAGCTTTTTGACTGCGAAGACTAGTGCCAGGCAGATCTTCTCAATATAAGTGTATTTTTCTTCAGTTCTGACCAGTCTCCGACTGAGGTAATAGAGGGCTTGCTCTTTCCCTTCTTCATTGTTCTGGGCTAGCATTGCCCCCAGAGAGTTGTGTGTAGCTGCTATATACAGTATCAACGACCGTCCTTTCACCGGTGCGCCCAATACTGGAGGAGTCTTCAGATAGTCTTTTAGCTTGTCAAAGGCTGTCTGGCAATCTTCATCCCAATAAAAGGGAACATCTTTCATCATCAATTTGTGAAACGGCTGGCATCGCCCCGACAAATTGGAAATGAACCGCCGGATGTAAGCCAAGCGGCCTTGTAATGATCTCAGCTCGGAGATGTTCCTTGGTGGAGGTAACTCCTGAATTGCCTTGATCTTTGCGGGGTCTATCTCGATCCCCCGATATCGGACGACGAAGCCCAAGAATTTTCCGCTCGACACTCCGAACGCACATTTCATAGGATTCATTTTTAGCTCATGCTGCCTCAGCCTCTGGAAAATAATCCGGAGGTCTTGCAGGTGATCTTCTTTTCTTCTGGTTTTGACCACCAGGTCATCTATGTAGCACTCGACCTTGTGGTAGAGCAATTCATCAAAGATTTTGGTCATTGCGCGCTGATAGGTTGCGTCAGCATTCTTTAGTCCGAATGGCATTCTCTTGTAATGATAAATGCCTTTAGGAGTTCGGAAAGCAGTATGGACCCGGTCATGCTCCGCAATCCAAATCTGATTGTAGCCGGACGACCCATCCATGAATGACAGGGCCTCATGGCCGGTTGTAGCATCGATCATGACCTCGGTTATTGGCACCGGAAAGTCATCCTTAGGGCAAGCTTTATTTAGATCCCGGAAGTCAACACAAATCCGTATCTGTCCATTCTTCTTTTTCACAGGGACGATATTCGCCAGCCATGTGGTGTACTGATTTTCTTCAACAAATCCCACATCAATAAGCTTGTCAACTTCAGCACAGATTCGGGTGATGAGCTCCGGCCTCATACGCCGCGGCGGTTGCTTCACCGGCTCGGCTTCAGGGTTGATTGCCAGCTCATGTTGTGAGACGGCGGGACTTAGACCCGGCATCTCTTTATAAGTCCAGGCGAAGCAATCCCGGTATTCTAGCAGCAGTTGGATGTACAGCTCCCGTTCTTCTGGAGATAGTTGGGCACTGAGGAAGGTGGGCCTAGGGTCCTCCTCATCTCCCAAGTTGACTTCTAATAGTTCATCGACTGTGGCTTGGCCTCCGTCTTCTATCTCCGGAGGTGCCGGCTGGAGGTCAACGAAGTCTGGAATACCGTCTTGAGGGTCGAGTACTTCGACTTCCTCGTCAGACACCGCCAGAGCTTCACGGGGTCTCTTGGTCTTTTGTGCCAGCGACTGTGTGGATTGATCCATTGATACTTCCATTGCTGTTGCAGCTCCTGAGGGTGAGGGAGCAGCTTCAGTGCTCGTAGATGAGGTTGCAGCCATGACAGGCCAGTAGTTGTTTGCCGCCGGGCTCGGACAGCATATTAGATTTGTAGCAGAAGCTGAGGGAGTCTCGCCTTCTGGGATAGTTGTATCTTCCACAGAAGTGGCTTTTTCTTTTCTGGTAGCCGGCTCCCCTTGATTGGAGTAAACCGAGGCTCTGTTGACTGGCAGAAAGGATGTTGAAGTCATCATTAGTATGACCCCTGCGGAGGGAGAGACTTCTGCTTCTTGAGTATCTTCGGCTTCGCTGCTGCTAGCCGTATCAAATTCGACTTGAAAGGCCGCTTCTTCAGGACGGACCTGCTCCCAGCATCGGCAGGAGATCAAGGTCTCCATTTGTTGATTCCCGGGTAGAGCCAATTCAGCATGCTCTGCTTCCGCCGGATATTCATCAAAGGTTGCCCCCAGAGGGCTATCTTCAGTTGGATAGAAGGTGGAGATGGTATCCACCTCGTACCGCCCACTGTAATAGTAGTCTTCCAGGGTGAAGCCCAGACCCGGATGTTGAGAGACATGTCTCATTTCTTTATCCAGATTTGCAGGATACCACATCTTCTGGAAAGCTTCCTTGCGTTTTTGAGGTTGATCGGGAGGGATGTGTTGCTTTTGAAACATCCTGGCCGTCCGATCAGTGGTAAATGCCAGGCCCTGAACAGGAACCCGCGGGTTGGCTAGATCCTCAGGGAGGCTGCAGTCTGTGTCCTCCCGAGTGGGATGCTCCTCAGCTGTATAGAACAAGCTGCTGGGCCCATCTTCTTGTGCCACCTCCCAGGCTTTGAAAGGTTCGACAGTGGGATCATTAAGGCCGGAGACTGGCTTGGTGAGGCCGGCCGGGACTGCGATGCGGTCGTGCTGTCGGTCAACATGCACTTCCTTAGCTTTGGGGTATAATGCTGGGGGTGTCACCCTGCCGACATTTCCAGAAGCCGTGATGTGGGAGACCACCTTCGGCTTGATATATCCGCGCGGCGGTGGTGGATACCAACCGTCACCTGATCTATTCTTCGATGCCCCTACGGGGGCTTCAATTTTAGAAATCTTCCGGGGAGACCCCGTATACAGATTGGCGTCCGCCAAGTGACACTCAAACACCTCGAACGGGTGGATGTCAGCAAATATCCTTTCCTCCTTCCCCTGGAGGCTGTATTTGATGCATTGGTGGAGTGTGGAGGGCACCACCAAGTTTTCATGCAGCCATGGACGGCCGAGTAGTGCTTTGTAGGAGGTGCGAGAGTCAATGACGTGAAACTGCACCGTTGTAGTGAAATCTGCCAGAGTCAGTGTGAACTCTGCCACCCCCATGGATACTTCACATTTCTGGTTGAAGCCAGCGATACGCATATCCCCGGCTTTTTCGAGATGCACATTGAAGTGGTACCTCTCGTATATTCTATATGGTAGGATGTTGACTGCTGCGCCAGGATCGACCAGAATCCGGTTCAGCTCCCTTCCGTTCAGGTGCCCTTTCATATATAGCGGCCTGTTGTGACTGGCAGTAGGCAGTAGCATGTCTTCTGGAGAGAAGGTCATACTGGCTTCTGGTATAGCCTCAGCTATGCAGGTTTCAAACTGGGCAGGCGTCTGCAAAGCAGTAATGATTGCCTGTCGAGTTTCCTCACTCAAAGAGAGAATTTCCCAGATCGTAAAACGAGCAGGGAGCTTCTTGAGCAGCTTCATTATTCGGCTTCCAGCCCGGACATTGGAGAGCTTCATCTCCTCAACCCATCTGGGCTTAGGAAGGTTTTGATTTGTGGGTCCAGACGGACCTACTTCATCTTCCTCGGACTCGGCACCCTCTTGACTGGCACCGACTGTCGGGTCTTCTTTATTGATTGCTGCAGGGCAAGCCCCATCTGCATTTGCATCCTCGGTAGATTGCACTGGCCGAGGGTGATTGACCCCGGGTGTAGGGTTGGCGTCTTGACAAGGCTGCTTCCCCTTTGACATCTTCATGAATTCAAGGAATGGAGGGACAGTCTTGCTGTATAGACCTGACGGAGGAGGGATTTGGACTCCCTTAACTTCCGGCGGGGGTGTCTTGTAGGGTTGCTCCCCTCTGAACATAATGTTGTGATTGGGTGGTGGCTGGCGCCCCCATTTCCGGCCTGACCGAGTGGCATGTGCAGCAGTTGCGGCTTCGGCCTTGCCTCCCCAAGCATGGGGTGTGAAGCAAATGTCTTCTTCTTCTTCTTCTCCTGGTAGGCTGAAGAGTGCTGACAGGGTATTGCAGGAGACGACCTGTGTTTTATGGGCCCCAGGGGCCTTTCTCTTCTTTTTCTTTTGCTTTTTCTTCTTTTTGATTTCCGCAGGCGCTTGTCCCCAGAACAGGTTGCTCTCTTGAGGTGGCGCCGCTTCAGCTTCATCCCCTCGCTTGAGCGAGAGTTGCTCCAGCTCTAGCCATGGGACGTGGTCCCGTACCAGCAGAGGTTTTAGTTCGGGCTGTACATATTCCTCTAGCCCTTCAATTAAGTGTTGCAATCGAAGGACCCCAGGGTTGGTTTCCTTGATTACTGGCAGCGGAGTTTGTCTCCTCCTGTTGGGTGTATATATTCTGACAGCTGCAGGTGGAGTGACCCATACGGGCGCTACCACTGGCGGAGCAGGACGAGGTGTAATGCCACGGATATGTGCCCCCTCTTTTGGGCGGGGTGCCCTCTTCTTCTTGTGCTTCACAGGGACTTGCTGCCACCCCTGCTGTTCCTTCACGGGCTCCAGGAAATGGATTTCGTAGGTGCTCCGTGTGCTTGCTTCAGAGATCTCCTCAGGTAACGCCTGGTAGAGGGAGATCATGTTGACTGCTGCTCTTCGGGGAGGAGCTTCATGTGGCTGAGGAGGGTCTACTTTGTACTCTCCCAGCTCTATCTCATTTTTCTTCACCATCCCTTCAATGATGTCTTTGAAAACATAACAGTCTTCGATTGAATGTCCCAACATCTGGTGATAGGGGCAGAATCTTGGACTGTCTCTTCTTTTGAGGTCCTCTGGTCTTCTTGGCTCAGGCAGAGTGACCATACTGTATTCTGTTACCCAGTCAAATAGGATCCGGGTCTTATCCTTAGGAAAGGAATAAGCCTTCTTCATTTTGTCCCTCAACGAAGGACCTTCTTTATCATCTAGAGCTTTCGCAGGTTGCGGGGGAGCCGCTTTCTTGCCTTTCTCCTTCTGTTGTTCGAACGCCTTGATATCAAGCGCATTCGCTTCTTTAGGTGTGGGGCGCCGTTCCGCCGCCTTGCCTTTCTGGGCTGTGCTGGTAGCTGACGGCGGGACGGGCTTGGCTAGAAAAGCCTCTACCTCGGCCACCACATTATTCAGCCGGTCGAACGACCGTATTTCCATCCCGATCATTTTTTCCAAGACCTCCCTCCTGAGATTTTGCTTACATATTTGCACAGCGTCCTCCTGATGCGGGGGCCGCTTACATCTCATTCCGAGGTTCCTCCACCTCTTGATGTAGTCAAGGGCGGTCTCATCTGCCCTTTGTTTTGTCGAATAGAGTTCGGCCACTGTGACCTCCCTCTCTGTGACATGGAATCTTTCCTTGAATTTCCTCTGCATATCTGACCAGTCATTGATTGACCCGGCCGAGAGGCTGGAGTACCATTCAATTGCGAGCCCCGTCAGCGAGGACCCGAAGAACTTCAGCAGATATGACTCGTCGGTGGACAGATCACCCATAACGGTCATATAATATGCAATATGTTCTTTTGGGGAACCTTTCCCATTGAATTTGTCAAATTTGGCCGGCTTGTTGACTCCCGGGGGAAGTCGCTTAGCCGCATGGTGTTGCGGGTAGGGCACCCGGTAGGCATCGAATGCGACGTAGTCGCCTTCGCTCTTCTCTGCGAGCTTCAGCTCGATCATCCTCTCCACCATCATCCGGCTCACGACCGTGGGGTCGACTGGCTCCGGATAGAAGTGTGTTGGCTGCAGGTACGGGGTGACCAGGGTGGTCGCCTGTGGAGGATGCAGCAGCGGGGGTGTTGGGTGCACCTGAGGAAGCACCGGAGGCAGCAGCGACTGAGGCTGTGGTGGCCGCTGTTGTGCTGTCGTCACAGTTGGCTCTGACGGCTGGGGTAGTGTGCAAAGTGGTGGAGGGTCGTCTCGACGAGCCGCTCCCCGGGATGATTCACCTTGGACTTCGGGTGGTTTGGAGGCTGATGAGTGTTCAGTTTTCTCCATCAGCTGTTTCTTCAGGGAATCTATTTCCCGTTGATATCTTTGCAGCAGCATCAAGACTGATGGGTCTATAGTGGTGGGGACACCTTCTGTCGTTTCCCCGGACGTACCCTCGGGCAGGATATCGAGGAGTACGTCGTCTTCTTCTTCCGTCGTTACCACATTAGCGGTCAAGACGGGGGCTTTGTCATCCCAGTGGAGGTATGACTGGGGCTGTTTCTCTTTCATCGCTGTCAGAAGCCCTCTTGCTGCTTCTGTCCTGCGGGTAGCTGGTCCCGGCCGTACGGCCAACTGAGCCAGTTCTTGGGAGTTTTCAGGAAGCTTCCCATATCGGCTGGACACGCCAGCCATGTTGCAAGTGAAAACCTGCATCCTCCTTCTTTGTCGATGGACCCTCCGCCTTGCTTGTTGCGGGAAGGTCAGCCTCTCGAACACAGAAATTCTTCTTCTTTCTTCCCGCTCGGGGAAGGCTTCATCGGCTTTGATCTCAGAGCCGTCATTGTGTCCGTTGTCATCGACCGACGACATCCTTATTATATCCTCCATTTCTTCTTCATCTGCCGTTGATGGGCAGCAATTTTCTTCAGTGGCGACTGTCTGCATCAGCCGCTGCTGTCCGAGTGAGGTGTTACCCAATCCTCGGAAATAGCTTCTGACCAGGCAGGCCATTTCTTCTTGACCCCGTTCTTGATGTAGCACGGGGGAAAGTGGTCGACCTCCAGCAGGAGGAATGTAGGCCAGTCGAGCTCTGTCAGCTGGCTGTTGGAACCTTCGCCCCGTGGCAGGGACGTTGGCTTGACGGGCCACAGCCCGGAAACTTCTGTGGCGCGGAGGATCCGCAACCACCTCTTCTTCATTCATCAGGGACAAGCCCCTTTCTCTTCTCGCTCTCGCCTCGTCGTTCATAGGACGATGGCGGGTGGGCGTTGGATGGTAGGCAGGTTGGGTCCGCTTGGGAACCCACACCTGTTTGAATTTCCTCGGCCTGAGCGCCGGGTTTTCTTGGCCATGGTGGCCGGCTTCTTCTCTTTCTGCCCTCCTTCCAGCGAGAGCTTGATAGTTGTTGTAGACAGGGACGTTTGGGATGACGCGATCTGGGGTCACCCGTGCCGTGCGCCCGTTGAGGAAGACACGCATACCTCCCACCAGCATTGATTTTCCGGACTGAGAGACAGTTCCGGTGATCACGGCAGTGTTCTTGCGAGCCTGGCGACGCTGACGTCCTCCAGGGGGCTTGTTGATATCAGTGGGATGCATCACCCGTACCAGGTGGTGCACCAGGCAGCTAGCGGCCGGAGCCGGGTTCTTGAGCGAATTACCGCGGCAGGGGGCCTTCAGAGGCTCCATTTCCTTCACAGCTTCCTTGACGGATTCCGTGGCCTCGACTTCCAGCATGTCAACAAAGGCCAACCCTAAGAAGTTGGGGAAGCCCACAGCAGGAGGAAAGCTACCAAACTCCATGGGCACCGCCAGGTACCCTTGCGCGTGTCTGGCGACGATCGCAGGACTGAAGTCGACGCCGGTTATCCCGTGAGTCGTCATTGTTTGCACTGAAAAGACAGACATCAAAACAATCAGTAGTCTTTGAAAGGGCTTCGAAGCCCGAATATCTCGGCAAAGAGATGAAAGGTGACACTGGTCCCACCGGGCGTGCCAGACTTGTTTCGACGTTTTCTTTTTCTTTCTCTTTTTTTTGTTTTGCCTTTTCGTTCGCGTATCGATCGACCAATTAACTAACTTGTAGTCAACTGACTGATTGACGACGCGGGCGTGCCAGTCACATGCATGACGATTCAATTGTGCGCTCATTCTGACCCATGTAGGGCGAATGTGAGGTTCGGTCGGGACCAGCAGTCCGCCATACCATAAAGGCTATGGCGTTAATTACATCCCCCACTAGGAGGGAACACCTTTGATTAATTGCCGAGATATCGGGCTGTCGAAGCCGGAAAAAGGAACTACATGATGATTATTAGTTGAGGGACTTGCATCCTTCTGTGATTAGCATAAGAAATCATCCCATAAGTGGGAAAGGAGTTAGAATGATGCGACGACACGATTCGGAATGAACCCGGTGCAGTGCGTGCGAAGACAGGGATCAAAACGCTTGAAACGGCGCCCTGAAACATAGGTAAAAGTTTAAAACGGCGCCAGAACCGCAGGTAAAGGGGCAGGCCGTTAAAACGGCAGGGGGAGCCGGGGCGCGCTGGGAAGACCGCGCCGGGAAGGGCGCGCCGGGAAGACCGCACCGGGAAGGGCGCGCCTGGAAGGGCGCGCCGTTTTAAGGCGTGATCGCGCACGAACGCGCCGAATTAACCCGATTTCAAGGAGACAGGAGTCTCGTTAGTTTATTCATGGATTTATTAAGATTTTGAATGGTTTTGAGAATTTATTAAGTCAATTATTCGTGGAATCGGTGCCGAGTCATTTAAAGGCCGAGTCACGGGCTCACGCGAGGCGATTGTTCCGAGCTTAACTCGTTCGAGCCGAAATTTCGGCAGCATCTCCCCATCCCAAAGGATGGTCGGGGAGACGCAGGGAGTACTCACGTGGCGGAGTAAACCCCTAAAGAGCCGGGTGGCACAACGGCGGCCGGCAGACCCGAACGGATAGGAAAAACCCCGAGGGCTAGCCTGCTAGGGGTACCGAGTCCGTGGGTATCGGTGAGTGAGTGAGATGACTCGATGTGGGAGCGAAAAACCCCGAGGGCTAGCCTACGAGGGGCAAGCGACCCGAGTCACCACAACACTCGAATCGGGACGACCGAGATGGGAGGGAAACCCCGAGGGCAAGCCTACGAGGGGCACGCGACCCACGGCCACCACGAGGCCCATTAAGGACCGTGGATTTATGGTGTTGGGATTACCCCCAATTTCTGTGTGCTCACTGGCCCTCGGAGACCCATTATTGACCAATGGATTCCTCGAACCGAGCAGTCATGACAAGCAATCAAGGGAATGTTTGGCCCCCCCCCTCCCCGGGTTACCGATCCACACTAATGAAACAGTGAAGTGATGCGGTGGGAACATTCGTATAACCAGCAGGCCAAAACTAAGCCTATAGATGCGCATACGTAAATGCATTCGAACGTTCACAAACCAAGGAAATATTCATCGGTGGCCGTTCAGAAAATAACAACGGGAGTGTGGGGACAGCCTTGTTTCCCTCTGTTCATGGTCGAGAGCAGAAAGGGTATTACGAGGACGGCCCAAACAGGTTGAGAGAACCCACGTATTGACTCATCTCACCCGAAAAAAAGAAATCCTTGGCATTCGATCAGACGAGAAGACCCCCGGGGAGGGGAATCGATGTAGCCCTTGCCGTAGCAGGGCATGCCGCGTCGGGAAGACGGAACGGGAGTGAAATCGTGATGCCGGGCATACTCATGTCCCTTCATCCTGTGCACGAATCAAGGGAGACATGCAAGTATATAGACTTCGCCTTCCACGGCACCGGTACTGTTGCACGGTGCCGTTTCATCGGCCATGAAAATAAGAAATGCAGTAAGGAGAAAGAGAACAACAGAGGGAGGTACATAAACGTTGAACCACTTGACCCATTGCTATATCCATTCATTCCGAAGACTGAACAAAAAAATACACAGATTCTCATTCCGGCGCCGGCGTTGTCGCACGGTCGCCGTATTGCATTAAGAGGGGAATCTCATTCCAAACGAAGAGGAAAGGGGGATAGATAGTGGTGAGAGAAGGGGGAGGAAAGGCTCGTATCATCGCCCCTCCCCCTTTCTCACTTACATTGTATCGGACGAAACCATAAAAGAAATGGAAAGAAAGGGGGTCGCCGGGATCAAACACGGGAAACCCACCTAAGTAAACAAGAACAGATGATCTTCTTCTTCGGCTCCGGGGAGCTCAGGTGGAGCAGGGTGACGGCCGCCGAGAGGCTCGGACGGGAGGTTCTGCAGACAGAAAGAGCCCTCGAACCCCTTTCTCTGGACCCCTCCTCTCTCTTTTCAATTCTCTTTTTTTTTCTCTTTTGATTCCGCTCCCCCTCGATCTTTTTCTGATCTCTTGATCTTTTTTTCTATCTATATCCCCCTCTGATCTCTTCTGTCGACAGGCTATATATAGCCTTGGGGTTAAAACGGCGCCCCAGGAAGCGCGCCGGGTTGACGACGCTGGGGAGAGACCCCATCTGGCTTTTACGCGCCGGGTAGACGGCGCCGGGGAAGGCCCCATTTGGTCTTTGCGCGCCGGGTAGACGGCGCCGGGGAGAGATTCCCTTTTGTTCTTGGCGCGCCGGTTTGACGGCGCCGTTTTAACCTGTTCACTTGGCGTGTAGTGCGGTAGGCCCGGAGATGATTCCGGAAGCTTCCGTCCACTGTTCCCCTCGCCCTGGCCATCGAAGGGCCTTGATGGGGTGTTCACGAAGCTCTTGATAGGACGAATGGCCTTAAACAAGACTTCGTGTGTGTCCGGTCCGAGCACACGAGTGTCCTACTGGCACAGTCTTCGGCACTGTGATTTATGCTTCTGGCTGAGACGGACTCGTGCTCGAAGCTCCCTTATAGGATGACGTTTACATCCTGGACAATTCCACCTTGAATTGGTGATCAATCGGCCACTAACGGGCCCACTATGTCAAGAAGCCGAACCCGTGCTAGGTAATCGGGGTCTTCTGCTGACAGAACCTCCGGCCCCTTGTTACGGATGGCCGAGGACATTCTTCCTCCTTAGGAGAGTCATTGGGTAGACCGTCGTCCTTGGTCGGGCGACGGATGTGGGGTAGCGGCATGACGAGGTCGATGCCGGATCATTGGGCAGGCTTGATCGCGCTGCCGGTTGGTTGCGGGTTTACTTCGGCTCTCCTGAGGTAAAGTCCCCGACGTTCCTTTCGAGGTGGCTCGGGGCTTTGTCAGCTTGAGGGGTCCTCTTGATAAGTTGACCTTTATCAGCTTCTGTGCTTCAGTGGGCCGTATCATTCATCCTTGCGGCTTGGTTGCCAGAGGATCATATTTTGAGTGCCAACAGCTATCCAGTGGAGTTCCCGCTTGACCACCACTTATTCGAGTTCATGAGGAGCTTCATCCCGCCAAGCGTGGAGGAGGGAGATTCTCGAGTGGCTGGAGCCCATCACCGTCTGGAGCGGGCGATCTTGGTAGGCCGAGAAAATCTGCACGGGATCATCCCCTGTGGTTTTTCAAGCTTCTCTGCGGACTACTGGAGGCAGTGTCTGTTCCCCAATGTTGAGTGCATGGGCTTCTTCGGCATGGCGGATCAGTTTGGAGTCCGCGTTGGGGTGATGGGTCCTGCTTTCTGGGACTTGCACGAACATCATCGAGCGGAGGCAGAGGGTAGCCAAGGGTTGGTGTTGGAGCCATTAGGGCTGTAGTATGCCGGGGAGGGCTATGACGACCACAACCTTTTGTCTGGAATTTTGCGGCAGACTGCAGTCAGCTGGTATGGCCATTGGGCGGTGATTCCTTTGCATAGATACTGCTAGGGAGCTACCGAGTTGCTGATGGGCATAGTACACCATTACAGGGTGCTGCTGGACCGGGCCAACATCAGATACGCTATGACTGCGGCTTTATATGGATGTCTCTGCTACACGAGGCTTCTACAGGCTTTGACAGAGCGCTTCAACTGCCAGTGGAACACTGTGGCGACGGCCGAGGGAGAGACTTCATTAGATTTGTGGTCTCTGTTCAGGATTTCTGGGCTGCCGATTAGCAGCGAGGGCTACGAGGACGTAGTGCTGGATGACATCCACCGCAGTCATACAGAAGGACATGGAAGATACTGTGTTCCTTACAGCTACTGGTACTGCTGCAGACCTGGAGGGACTTATCCCTCGTCGGCATAGAGAGAGCCGCGCAGACTCTTTGGGGGCCGCTAAATGTATGGGTTCGCCACTTCTACAACGGGCCCTTCTTGATGTGACACAACCTAGGACTTAAACAAACAAGCACAATCGCAATCAAACGGACCGATGTCGGCGACCGCTCACCCGATGCTCACCAAGACCCGGGGTAACTTGGCAATGCCAAGTTAAGGTTGTGTGGGCTGGGCCCTTGCTGGTAGAGGGCCAGCAAGGCATAAGTTGATTCCCAAGGGTAATGGCAGCCCAATTCAAGGGAGCCGACGTCATGCCGAGGGCACGGGTTCCACTCTTTTCCCACGGTGATCACTTATAGCAAAGGAGCTTAAGGATCGGGCTCTCATTCATGGCCAGCGGAGTCTATGAACTAATATTGAAAGAACAAGCACAAATTAGAGCAAATTTTGGAGCACTTACTCGACCGGTTTGAAGAAACCGGTCCCGCTCGGAGATGAGGGCGAGCGGGGAGGCGGGTGGATCCCCACACGCCGCGTCGGGGTAGCTTGACCTGCCCAAATGATTACAATACTACACCTCTCGCAGGAGGGGGATCTTGGGGTGGCGGTTAAGTGATATTACAACTAAAACTACCTCCACATAGGGAGGGGCCTTCAGCCGGCCATGCGGGGAGGGGAACTTGAGAGAGGAACACCGAAGATGGGAGGTCGCCGGTTCTGTCCACGTTCTTTGGGTGCTGACAGATGATCGAAGAAATGGTTGCTGCGACTGATGCCGAATTTTGTTGGGGGTGAAACCACCTGGAAAATCTTTGTAGGAGGCCAGGGAAGTCGTCCAAATGTTTTTGATTTCTTATGGGGCCGACGCTGGTCTGGGAGGAGGCCCGAGCAGGGAGGCAGATTCTTGGACTGGCAGCTTCTGGCGGCCAACAGTACGTTGCAGAGGATGTCCCGTCAGCTCCCAAACTCAGAATCAAGCACCGCTGGAGTTTTTGGAATCATGGACGAGTCCTCTTCACATAAAAACTGATGGGGAAGCCAAACGATGCCGGAGAAGACCAGGGGACTGTGAACACTGATGACAGGTCAGTGCAGGCTGTGGGAAGTTGAACCGCGTACCCGAGGGAGAAAAATGATAACTATGGCCCACAGACGTCGATAGAAGTTCCACTTCTTGATTCTGAAAGTAGACAGGGAGAGGAACAACTTTTTAGAAGAACTTGTGGCCTGAATCTTCCAAGGTTCGTCGTGGCAGAGCTTCTACTATGGCTTAGGTGCTCAGCAGGGGCAGCTCTGCGCAGTTGTAGGAGAACGGATCTCCCGATCAGCTCGGAGCTCGGAAGGGGACGAGACCACCGCCGTTACGAAGAAGACAGGTAGATGCTTCCGTGGATACCTCTTGGGCCTTCCGATTCTCTGGGATGTGGTCGGGGTCGCCTTTGCAAACTGCTACTCTTCTGCTTCCAGTGAACTGAAAACTGGAGGTTGAAGATGGTGGGGGGAAATGGGGTATATGGGAGGGGAAATGGAGGTGGATGAGTGTGGGGAGAACCCTGGCTGTGAGAGGGTCTAGGAGGGGGTGTTCCAAGGTGTGGGAGGGGAAGAATAGTGATGTGACACCACCTTGGGGGTGATGACCACAAGACAATATGACCCTTGGACCTAAGATTGCAAGCAAGCAAATTGGCGAAGATACTACTCGAGCGGCTCACTCGCTTGGTGCACACTTGTGCCCGTGGGTAACTAAGCGATAATGGAGAGGGTCTGGGGTGGGACAATGATGCTCCGGTGCTTGGCAAGCTTGGGGAGAACCTCAATTGGTCCAGGGATGCCCACTCACGGGCGGCCGTCACACCAAGGGTGTGGGTTGAACTGGCTCGCTCACAACTCGCCCGCGATGGACACTCACGTGAACGGTAATTTGGGCCGGGCTCTCGCTCTCCGTCTGACGTAGCAAAGCAAGAATACTAAGCTAAGCAAGTGATATTAACCAGCAAGGAAAGGGGAACCGAGCCTCACCTAGCCGGCGTGAAGACGCCGACTCCGGCCGAAGACGGGGGCGAGTGGGGAGGCAAGGGTTTGCGCCCGCAAGCCGCGTCGGTGTCGCTTCAAAATCTGTGAAAAGATTATCACATGAACTACACCTCTCGCAGGAGGGGTGATCTTGGGGTGGGGATTAAGCGTATTACATCCAAAACTACCTCCACGCAGGGAGGGGCCTTCAGCCGGCCAAGCGGGGTGGGGAATTACGCAAAGGAAATCCGACTTGCCGAATTCTGCCGGTTTTGCCAATCTGCAGGTTGCTGGACAGTGGGGTGGTGATGATGCTGCCAAAAATTCCACAGAGCTCAGATCTTGATGAGACTTGAGCCAAAAGCTTCCCAACTGACTGAGGGTGATGTCTGATTTTTTGGGAAGGCTCTGAAGCTCGGGGTTGATCGGGCCGGTGACTGGAACCTGGCTGCAACTTTCTGTCTCTGGCAGGTGTAGGGTTGGTGCAGTTGGTTGCAGAAGGTACTATGGATGCTCCCAAACACTGATTGGGACAGAACTGGCGGAGACGTGATCGTGGACGGAGTGGCTTTGAGCAGAAGTTGACGGGGCCACAATCTGAGGTCGTAGGAGAGCGAGGTAGCCGGATAAGTAGGGACAGGTCAAACCTGGACCCATAGGTGGCAGACTGCACACTCCATCGAGAAAATTCAGAACAAATAGCTCGGGCAGGCGATTGGTGTCGTTCCTTCTAATACTGATGGAGGACTGGCCGAAGAAGAATTTTGTAGAAGGAAGTGTGCTCGAATTTCTCCAAGGTTGACCGCTGAACAGCTTCCAAGATCGCTCTGGCCTTCAGTCTGGGACAGATTGCGCAATCGTTGAAGATGACGTTCCTCCGGATAGCTCCGAACTCAGATGCCGATGAAACCACTTCCGTTGGAAAGCTAACTCGCAGATGATTCCAGCAATGTAGGCCTTGCCACCTGAATCTTTGAGAGACGGTCGTAGTTGCTTCTGCAAGTCACTGCTTTTCTGAAACCTGCAACAGGGACAGAATAGGTGGAGGAGAGGGTATGGGGATGGGGATGAAAATGGGCTTATTGGGTGGATGGGGAAGGGGGGGTGCGACCTTGGGTGGTTAGGGAGGTGGGGAGATGAAAGGGCACAGCCCAAGGGAGAGGGAAATTCGAAATTTGGCCTAGGGAAGGGCTCTTTCAGTCTTGGGGAGAGGGAGGGTTGCTTGGGAGAGTGGAAAGGTGCCTAGGAGAAGGGGTTTCCACCTAGGGGTTGGAGGGGGAATTGAATGAGTGCATGGGGAAGGGGAAGTGCCCTTAATGAGGGGTGAATGGGGAGGAGAGAGAATGAATTTCAAAATTGGGGTGGGGAGGAGAGGGAGAGGGGCCACAACCCACTTAGAGAGAGTGATAGTAAGAGAGAGAGAGAGGGAGATATTGAGAGGGAACTAGAAGGTGTGGAAATTTTCTTGATTCAATATTCAAGCATCATTGTTACAAATGAGAGAGGGATGGGGCTATTTATAGACCCCACACTTTTCCTAAGACCAAACTGACCCTGACAAACTAACTAATGACCAAACAGTCCAAGGGAGGGGCGCCCCTGGGCCTAGCCCAATGAATTGGGCCCATTAACCTATCAAACCAACATAATGACTCAATACTTAGGAAAATGACTCAACAACCTAGGTACATGACTCAAATAAAGGGGAAATTACATGATATTGACTCAAAGAAAATGTGAAGATTACATGACTAGACTCAGAAATACATGGCTAACATAGTGGCGCTTGCCGACGAACAATCTGAGTCCGGAGAAAATGTGGAGGGGCAAGGGATGCCCTCATCATACCCCCGGGGTGGGGAAAACTCGACCCCGTCGAGTATGGGTCCACCAGGGAAGTAGTATATCGAACTGCGGCTCTGGGCGATCCACGATCTCCATACTCAACCCGCGACCATAGTCGGGGAACGGCGCTTCAGCTCGACAAAGTGGCTCGGTCATACCCTCATGCTGGCGATGGGATCTTGCTTGCCTAGTATTGCCTCTGTGTGCTCATGTCGGGCTCCCAGGCTATTTTTGGTGGCACTCCGAGGGTGTCTCTCACAAGGGTAGGTGTAAGCTCGAGGCACTCACTAGGATCCACCGCGGTGCCCTTAGAGGGTGCTGGATCCGCCACATGAGAAATGGGGAGAATCCCAAAACCCTTTTGAAAGTTCAACCCATAAGCCGGGTTGCCAAAGCCACTCGGAACTTGGCAAGGTCTAAGTCCTCGTGCCCTCAATTTGGAGGTGACCCTAAAGTAGAGCCACTCCAAAGCCATCATCGCCAAGTTATCAACTTGGAACTCAAAGTGGTGCTTAGGAGTTTGTGCTCGCTTCTTGTGAATCCCACCGCTTGTTGCTTGATACTTGCTTGAATGCATATGCCATGCACTATGATGCAATGTGAGTTGACAATGTATGGTATGAAAAGGTGGTCCAGGACAACCACATATAGACCTATCATGCATTGATGTTATGAAGATTTTGAAGGATTTGGGAGGACCGGGGCATCCATAGGTGTCCCTCTTACAAGTGAGTGTGATGAATGTTGGAGGACCCGGACACCCATGTAGGCTCCTAGCATACATAAGACCAATGGTGAATTGGGGAGAACCGTTACACCCAAATAGGGACCACTCATGCTTCCTACTTGATATGTGGGTGATGTGAATGAATGGACCCATCTTTCTAATCATGCCAAGTGGTGTGTGGTGCCAAGACTTATGCACTCCTATCCTAGAGATGACTTCTATGTGCATGGGTATGGGGTGGCCCTTGAGCTTCCACTCGTATGGATCAAAGGGATCTAAGAAGGGGAAAATCATAGAGTGGGGCAACTCATCAATCCCAAGGTGTATGTTGCCGAAGGTCAAGGCTCCCATGGTGTAACCCGAGTCTAGGAAGGGAGGGGTTTCGTTCATCATGGGTGGTAAGGGTAGGGTAAGGTGGGTGGTGAATAAGGTAAGTGGGTCACATGGAGATCTAGGTTCCCATAGGAAAGGGTCGAAGGGATCATGGTAAGGGTCACCTAGATAGGGGTACTCTATGCTCTCATGGTCCTCAAATGGTGAGTCATCCTCCTTAATAATTGGGCCAAGGTTGCTAATGGGTTGGCCGATCAAAGCACTTGGGATCTCAATGGTTGGGGAGTGGACTAGGATAGGTTCTTCCTCCATGGGAAGAAGGAGGATGATCTCACTAGTAACTTGGCCATTAGTGTAGATGGAAGTGATGGAGCCAATAGAGGGATATGCTAGGCTAATGGTGTTAGTTTCGGACGGCCTCAAGGCTAGCATATTGGTCAAGTGAATTTACCAATGTAGGTAGTTCACTAAGTCACCCAAATCTTCCACACAATAGGAAGTTTGATAAGTGACATGTGGCTGAATGGGAATGATTTGGGATTGATATCCCATGGGTAGGTGGCATGGTTGTGAACTAGGAATGGTGAGACCTTTCTTGAGCCATTGGAGTATGGACTTATCTATGGTGAGGTTGGGTGTCTCTAGAGGAGCTAGGCTAGAGGTGTGTGAGTTGTTTGACCTTTGGATTTCTTCTATGTTGGGAGGTGGATTCGGATGGGCATCCTTCTCCAGTTGGGTAGGTGTGTGGGTAGCAATTTCTATTGCTAATGGAGTAGGGGGATATATGGTGGGTGGTTTGGTGATAGCTAGCGTATGACACACTCGGGGTGGTGAACAAGCATGGGCTTGGTTTGGGATAGGAAGGGGAAGTAGAGGAGGCCTAGGTTGGGGAAAGATTGGTGTAGGAAGTGGGAGGTGGGTTGGGTGAGGGGTTTTGGGTTGATTTGTTTTGGGAGATGTGTCCCTTTTTGGGGACGATGGTGGGTTTGTGGTGGTGGTCAAGGGGGCTTGTGGGGTACGGGTTTGGTGAGGGGTTTTGGGTTTGGGGGTGGTGGCCATTATGGGCCTAGGTGGAGGGGTGGACGCGGTGTCCACTTGGTTTTTAATGGTGAGGGTTGGATAAGTGGTGGTCACCATGGAGGGAATTGGGTCGGTTAGGGGTCTCTTGTCCTTGGGATCGTTTGGGGTGGAAGTGGGGGCTAAAGGGGCTTGACTAGTGTAGGTTAGGGAAGGGGGGTTTGGTTGGGGTGTGGGGGCCCTCATGGGATTAGGTGGGGAGGTGGAGGCCTTGGACACTTGGGTTCTAGTGGTAAGGGTTTGGACGGGTGGGGTTGGAGGAGTGGGAGTGCTCCTCGAGTTTTGGTAACCCGGGTAGGAGGGAGGAGGTCGGGGAGTGTAGACTTTCCTAAGTTCGGCTCTCATGTTCTCCCATGTGTTAATAGGCTCTAGCCTCATAACCCTCCTAAATTGTTCAATGAACTTCCACCTATCCTCGGCATGGTACACAAGTCGACTCTTGGCATGGTAGATTTTCATGGGTTCAGTCATTGGATTCCTTTTAAAGTATTTGTCCATGTTTTCCTCCCACTCTAAATATGCACTAGGGTGGTATCCGTTAAAGATAAGGTCCTCAAATAGGACTTTGTCCAAAGGGGTGTCAATCGGACCTTTGCGGAGGGCCGAGTGAGATAGATGTGACTTACATGAAGTAGCCATGCTAGTGGACAAAAGAGATGCAACCGAAGACTCTAAATGCATATGAGCGTCCTAGGACCAACTTGATAGAGATAAGTTATGAACTTGCTCTGATACCACTTGATGTGACACCACCTTGGGGGTGATGACCACAAGACAATATGACCCTTGGACCTAAGACTGCAAGCAAGCAAATTGGTGATGATACTACTCGAGCGGCTCACTCGCTTGGTGCACACTTGTGCCCGTGGGTAACTAAGCGATAATGAAGAGGGTCCGGGGTGGGACAATGATGCTCCGGTGCTTGGCAAGCTTGGGGAGAACCTCAATTGGTCCAGGGATGCCCACTCACGGGCGGCCGTCACACCAAGGGTGTGGGTTGAACTGGCTCACTCACAACTTGCCCGCGATGGACACTCACGTGAACGGTAATTTGGGCCGGGCTCTCGCTCTCCGTCCGATGCAGCAAAGCAAGAATACTAAGCTAAGCAAGTGATATTAACCAGCAAGGAAAGGGGAACCGAGGCTCACCTAGCCGGCGCGAAGATGCCGACTCCGGCCGAAGATGGGGGCGAGTGGGGAGGCAAGGGTTTGCGCCCGCAAGCCGCGTCGGTGTCGCTTCAAAATCTGTGAAAAGATTATCACATGAACTACACCTCTCACAGGAGGGGTGATCTTGGGGTGGGGATTAAGCTTATTACATCCAAAACTACCTCCACGTAGGGAGAGGCCTTCAGCCGGCCAAGCGGGGTGGGGAATTACGCAATGGAAATCCGACTTGCCGAATTCCGCGGGTTCTGCCAATCTGCAGGTTGCTGGACAGTGGGGCGGTGATGATGCTGCCAAAAATTCCACAGAGCTCAGATCTTGATGAGACTTGCGCCAAAAGCTTCCCAACTGACTGAGGGTAATGTCTGATTTTTTGGGAAGGCTCTGAAGCTCGGGGCTGATCGGGCCAGCGACTGGAACCTGGCTGCAACTTTCTGTCTCTGGCGGGTGCAGGGTTGGTGCAGTCGGTTGCAGAAGGTACTACGGATGCTCCCAAACTCCGATTGGGACGAAACTGGTGGAGACGCGATCGTGGACGGAGTAGCTTCGAGCAGATGTTGACGGGACCACAATCCGAGGTCGGAGGAGAGCAACATAGCCAGATAAGTAGGGACAGGTCAAACCTGGACCCACAGGTGGCAGACTGCGCACTCCATCGAGAAAATTCAGATCAAATAGCTTGGGTAGGCGATTGGCATCGTTCCTTCTGATACTGATGGAGGACTGGCCGAAGAAGAATTTTTTAGAAGGAAGTCTGCTCGAATTCCTCCAAGGTTGACCGCTGAACAGCTTCCAAGATCGCTCTGGCCTTCAGTCTGGGACAGATTGCGCAATCGTTGAAGATGACGTTCCTCGGGACAGCTCCGAACTTAGATGCTGACGAAACCACTTCCATTGGAAAGCTAACTCGCAGACGATTCCAGCAATGTAGGCCTTGCCACCTGAATCATTGAGAGACAGTCGTAGTTGCTTCTGCAAGTCACTATATTTCTGAAACCTGCAACAGGGACAGAATAGGTGGAGGAGAGGGTATGGGGATGGGGATGAAAATGGGCTTATTGGGTGGATGGGGAAGGGGGGGTGCGACCTTGGGTGATTAGGGAGGTGGGGAGATGAAAGGGCACAGCCCAAGGGAGAGGGAAATTCGAAATTTGGCCTAGGGGAGGGCTCTTTCAGTCTTGGGGAGAGGGAGGGTTGCTTGGGCGAGTAGAAAGGTGCCTAGGAGAAGGGGTTTCCACCTAGGGGTTGGAGGGGGAATTGAATGAGTGCATGGGGAAGGGGAAGGGGCCTTAATGAGGGGTGAATGGGGAGGAGAGAGAATAAATTTCAAAATTGGGGTGGGGAGGAGAGAGAGAGGGGGCACAACCCACTTAGAGAGAGTGATAGTAAGAGAGAGAGAGAGAGGGAGATATTGAGAGGGAACTAGATGGTGTGGAAATTTTCTTGATTCAATATTCAAGCATCATTGTTACAAATGAGAGAGGGATGGGGCTATTTATAGACCCCACACTTTTCCTAAGACCAAACTGACCCTGACAAACTAACTAATGACCAAACAGTCCAAGGGAGGGGCGCCCCTGGGCCTAGCCCAATGAATTGGGCCCATTAACCTATCAAACCAACATAATGACTCAATACTTAGGAAAATGACTCAACAACCTAGGTACATGACTCAAATAAAGGGAAAATTACATGATATTGACTCAAAGAAAATGTGAAGATTACATGACTTGACTCAGAAATACATGACTAACATAGTGGCGCTTGCCGACGAACAATCCAAGTCCGGAGAAAATGTGGAGGGGCAAGGGATGCCCTCATCAAATAGGGTCTGGAAGGGGGTCTAACAGGTGGTGGGAGGAGGAGCTACGAATTTGGGCTTGGAGGGAGAAGGAGGAAGGTGGGGGGGGCACAAGTTGGTGGAGGGCATGTGAGTTTGAATTTCCTTTAATATGGGGAGGTCAATGGTGGTCTTGGGGATGGGAAGAGGTGCCTTGGGAAGGTGGAGGGCTGCTCTGGGTAGTGGGAAGGGTGCTTGGGGAAGTGGGTGGGGTAGTTGTGGGGTTGGGAGGTGGAGCTAGGATTGGTGGAAGCTCTCTTGGGACTAGGGGGTGGAGTAATGGGATGTGTGGGGAAGGGGAGTGGTCTTTAATGGGGGTAGGTGGGAGAGTGGTGATTGGGAAGGGAGGAGAGAGAAAATTTTCGAAAATGGATGTGGAGGAGAGAGAAAGGGGAGTGAAAAAGAGAGATTAAGAGAGGGATGGGTGGGGAATCTCTCCCCTAGGGTCTCTCACCCAAAAAATGGAATCTCTCCACTAGATAAGAAGTGTAAACTCTCAAAATGGCAAATTTTTCATTCATTGATTCATTAAGTTGAAATGGGGGGAATGGGGTCCTATATATAGGCAACCCACATTTCTACAAAAGTCCCTGACTCTTACTACAATGACCAAAGACCAAGGGGGTAGGGGCGCCCCTGGGCCTAGCCCAAAGAATTGGGCCCAATAACCATTCTACACAATTTAATGACACTTAACCTAGGGGAATAAACAAAAGACCTAGGGACATGACTCAAATAAAAGGGAAAATACATCAAATGACTCAAATAAAAATTACATAGGACTCAAAATTAAATAACTAGACCATGCCAGATGCAACCGGGGCGAGGAGACGAGCTGTGAACGTGGGAATGGGGGGTGATGTCCCCATCATACTCCCGGGGTGCGGAGAACTCGATTCCGTCGAGTAAGTGTCCTTCCCTCCTTGGAGGGTGTAGAAGTGGTACTACCCACAAGTCTTCCGAACGAGACCGATCCATCCACCTGCCGAGATAGCGCTCATATACCTTGCTCCTGGTGGTAGTGACATGTTCATCCAATATTCGTTCAATGCGCTCACGCTGGGCTCTCCTGGCTGGTGGTCTCTCCTCACAGGTGGGTGCTCTCTCAATGGAGGGAATTGGCTCAATATCCTCACTGGGTCCCACCGTGGGTCCCTTATATGGCACTAGGTCGGCTGCATTGAATGTGGGACTCACTCCATACTCTTTGGGGAGATCTAACTCATCGGCATTAGCACCAATGCGTCTCAGGACCTGGAAGGGACCAGCCCCACGTGGCCTCAAGTTGGAGATGACTCCCGGGGAGAGCCTCTCCTTCCTCACCATCACAAAGTCACCCACATGGGATTCTTGGTGACGCTGAAGGGAGTCAGCCTACCTTTTATAGATCTCATTTTCCTTGCTAATGTGCTTGCGAAGGTTTTCATGTAATTTTGACATTCTAGGGGTGATGGGTGGACCTGGACAACCATAGATGGACCTATCATGTCATGATGCCATATGGACCTTGATGAACCTTGGTGGGCCGGGGCAACCAAAAGTGGCCCTATCAAGTATGGACTTTCTAACAAAGGTTGGAGGGCCAGGGCATCCGTAGGTGATCCGGTCATCTATGGGGGTGACAAATGCCGGGGGACCCGGACATCCAAGAATGCTCCTATCATGCTTAAGACTCATGATGAGTGAAGGTGGATCATTACATCTGAATTTGGACCACTCATGCTTTCTACTTGACATGTGGGTGATATGAATGAATGGACCCAACATAGTGTTCATGCCAAGTGGTGTGGTAAGCCTAGACACATGCATGTTTTTCCTATGGGTGACTTCCATGTGTATAGGTGTGGGACAACCTTTGAACTCCCATTGGAAAGGGTCGAATGGATCTAAGAAGGTGGTCATCATGGGGTGGAGCACAACCTTATTACCTAGGGATATGTGACCCAAGGTCATGGCTCCCAAGGTGTAACCCGAGTCTAGGATGGGGTGGATTGGGTAAAACATGGTGGGTTGGGATAGGGAAAGGTGGGTGGTGGATAAGGTGGTTTGGTCCCATGGGTTCTTTGACCCCCATTGGAAGGGATCAAAGGGATCATAAAAAGGGTTATCGAGGGGGAGGGGCCCGATGTCCTCAAGATCCTCAAGTGGTGGTGGGTCATCCTCCTCTAATGAGACAATTGGCCCGAAGTTCTTTATGAGTGGGTCGGCCATGAGGGGAGGACTTGACTTTCCACTCGATATAAGAAGCTCCAAATTGAGGAGAAGGTCGGGCTCATCGGGTGTGGGGAGGAATATAAGGAGGTCACTAGTGTAGCAACCAATGGTGCAAACTGAGGTGATAGACCCGACACAAAGGTGTAGGAGGTCAAGGCTCCTAGATCGGTGAGCCATGGGGGTCAATAAGCCGGTCAACTCATATTGCCAAGCTAAGACCTTGAGAAGGTCCTCTAAGGTTTCCACTTAGTAGGATGTTTGGATTATGGTGTGATAGGAGGAGATGTGCACTATGGGAAGGTTTTCCTTTATGGGAAGGTAATCGTGGGCCGTGATCTCTCTTATTGGGCTCTTCTTTAGCCAACTAATAAGGGACTCTTCTAAGATGAATTCGGCCTTATCTAGAGGGGGTGGTGTAGGGTGAAGATCCTCGTGCGAGGCTTCCTCTTCAATTGGGACATGGGTGCTATCCATGGAGGGGATAGGTTCCTGAGAGGTATTTGTCTTCATGTGGCAAAGTGGGTGGACTACTTCTTCCAAAGCTAATGGAGTGGGAAGGTTCTTTGATGGTGGGGTGATGATGGCCGGAGTATGGTGCACCCGGGGTGGTGAACAAGGGAGGGATTCCCGCGGGTGGGAGAATACAAGGTTGTTGAATTTAAAGGTTCCCGAAAGGTGGGGCGGATGCACTAGGCAAGTCCGACGTGTTGGGTCGATGTCGGCATTCCTTTCATCTAACCATGTCTTACCTAGGATTATACATGGTCCCGCCAATGTTCCCTTTTGACACCAAGCCCCATCCAAATACTTAGTCTTCCCGAACCATTTATGGAATTCAATAAAGACTTGGTCTCCATTGTGCACAATTTGTCCGGTCCTACAAAGAGAGGTAATGATATTGGGGGACACCCAATTTTCAGATTCTAGGTCAATGAAATCAATTTCTACGGGCTCTCCATTAGGTAAGCATGCATGGGATATGATTGGGAGAGGAGCCACGTGACCCAAGACTCAACGTTAACAATGATGGGTTTGACAATGCACGGTTCGGACAAGAATGCAAGCATGCCCTAGGACTTGACTTGATAGAGACAAGTCAATAACTTGCTCTGATACCAATTGATGTGATACAACCTAGGACTTAAACAAACAAGCACAATCGCAATCAAATGGACCGATGTCGGCGACCGCTCACCTGATGCTCACCAAGACCCGGGGTAACTTGGCAATGCCAAGTTGAGGTTGTGTGGGCTGGGCCCTTGCTGGTAGAGGGCCAGTAAGGCCTAAGTTGATTCCCAAGGGTAATGGCAGCCCAATTCAAGGGAGCCAACGTCGTGCCGAGGGCACGGGTTCCACTCTTTTCACACGGTGATCACTTATAGCAAAGGAGCTTAAGGATCGGGCTCTCATTCACGGCCAGCGGAGTCCATGAACTAATATTGAAAGAACAAGCACAAATTAGAGCAAATTTTGGAGCACTTACTCGACCGGTTTGAAGAAACCGGCCCCGCTCGGAGATGAGGGCGAGCGGGGAGGCGGGTGGATCCCCACACGCCGCGTCGGGGTAGCTTGACCTGCCCAAATGATTACAATACTACACCTCTCGCAGGAGGGGGATCTTGGGGTGGGGGTTAAGTGATATTACAACTAAAACTACCTCCACATAGGGAGGGGCCTTCAGCCAGCCAAGCGGGGAGGGGAACTTGAGAGAGGAACACCGAAGATGGGAGGTCACTGGTTCTGTCCACGTTCTTTGGGTGCTGACAGATGATTGAAGAAATGGTTGCTGCGACTGATGCCGAATTTTGTTGGGGATGAAACTACCTGAAAAATCTTTTTAGGAGGCCAAGGAAGTCTTCCAAATTTTGTTGATTTCTTCTGGCGCCGACGCGGGTCTGGGTGGAGGCCCGAGCAGGGAGGCAGATTCTTGGACTGGCCACTTCTGGCGGCCAACAGTAGGTTGCAGAGGATGTCCCGTCAGCTTCCGAACTCAGAATCAAGCACCGCTGGAGTTTTTGGAATCGTGGACGAGTCCTCTTCACAGAAAAACTGATGGGGAAGCCAAACGATGCCGGAGAAGACCAGGGGACTCTGAGCACTGATGACAGGTCGGTGCAAGCTGTGAGAAGTTGAACCGCGTACCCATGGGAGAAAAATGATAACTATGGCCCACGGATGTCGATAGAAGTTCCACTTCTTGATTATGAAATTAGACAGGAAGAGGAACAACTTTGGAGAATAACTTGTGGCCTGAATCTTCCAAGGTTCGTCGTGGCAGAGCTTCTACTATGGCTTAGGTGCTCAACAGGGGCAACTATGCGCAGTTGTAGGAGAACGGATCTCCCGATCAGCTCGGAGCTCGGAAGGGGACGAGATGACCGCCGTTGCGAAGAAGACAGGTAGACGCTTCCGCAGATACCTCTTGGGCCTTCAGATTCTCTAGGATGTGGTCGGGGTCACCTTTACAAACTGCTACTCTTCTGTTGCCAGCGAACTGAAAACTGGAGGTTGAAGATGGTGGGGGGAAATGGGGTATATGGGAGGGGAAATGGAGGTGGATGAGTGTGGGGAGAACCCTGGCTATGAGGGGGTCTAGGAGGGGGTGTTCCAAGGTGTGGGAGGGGAAGAATAGGGTCTGGAAGGGGGTCTAACAGGTGGTGGGAGGAGGAGCTATGAATTTGGGCTTGGAGGAAGGAGGAAGGTGGGGGGGGCACAAGTAGGTGGAGGGCATGTGAGTTTGAATTTCCTTTAATGTGGGGTGGTCAATGGTGGTCTTGGAGATGGGAAGAGGTGCCTTGGAAAGGTGGAGGGCTGCTTTGGGTAGTGCAAAGGGTGCTTGGGGAAGTGGGTGGGGTAGTTGGGGGTTGGGAGGTGGAGCTAGGATTGGTGGAAGCTCTCTTGGGACTAGGGGGTGGAGTAATGGGATGTGTGGGGAAGGGGAGTGGTCTTTAATGGGGGTAGGTGGGAGAGTGGTGGTTGGGAAGGGAGGAGAGAGAAAATTTTCAAAATTGGGTGTGGAGGAGAGAGAAAGGGGAGTGAAAAAGAGAGATTAAGAGAGGGATGGGTGGGGAATCTCTCCCCTAGGGTCTCTCACCCAAAAAATGGAATCTCTCCACTAGATAAGAAGTGTAAACTCTCAAAATGGCAAGTTTTTCATTCATTGATTCATTAAGTTGAAATGGGGGGAATGGGGTCCTATATATAGGCAACCCACATTTCTGCAAAAGTCCCTGACTCTTACTACAATGACCAAAGACCAAGGGGGTAGGGGCGCCCCTGGGCCTAGCCCAAAGAATTGGGCCCAATAACCATTCTAAACAATCTAATGACACTTAACCTAGGGGAATAAACAAAAGACCTAGGGACATGACTCAAATAAAAGGGAAAATACATCAAATGACTCAAATAAAAATTACATAGGACTCAAAATTAAATAACTAGACCATGCCGGATGCAACCGGGGCGAGGAGATGAGCTGTGAACGTGGGAATGGGGGGTGATGTCCCCATCACTTCTACTTCTATCAGGAGTTTGCAAGAGACCAAACTCCTTGGGAGGAGTATACCGAGGTGGAGTTGCGGTTTCGGACGTGCACCCGGTACATCTACGAACCGCGGGAGGGGTGGAACGCCCATGGGTTGCCGGACGTGACGCATTTAGCAGCATACTTGGCGTACTGGATCGTGACGTTCGTGGTCCCGCATGGGGAGGACGGCCTACTGAGGGTGGAGTTACTATGGCCTGCGTGGGAAGTGGCAGAGGGGCGGAGACTGGCCTTAGCCCTGGCGGCTCTCGCCAATGTCTATCAGGGACTGGGGGTGTTGGCGGTGCACTCGTCGCAGCGTGAGAGGAGCCTACTTCTACCAACCCACTACCTCAGTGTCTGGGCTAGCTTGCTATTTCCGGGGCTAGTGGCCCGAGGGTCAGTGGCCAACTAGGCGGAGATGCTGGGTTAGTGGCGAACCAGGCGGCACCCCTACTGTTTAGCTTCACCGGGCAGCCAGATGGAGATGCCGTTACGCAGTTGGAGGGGTCCAGGAGAGTTCTGTCCTACTTGCCCAGCAGGGGTGAGGAGGGGCTGCCTTTTGACAGTGCTGTTACAGACTCCCATTTGATTTTGGTACCTTCAGATGGTGGGGTGGCCTACGCCCTTCCTTATCAGCAGGAGCCAGATGCGGCGCTATACACAGAGTGGGTGATGAGCACCCGGTCGGTGGTACTGACGCTCCACTGATCTTTGACGAGCTTCCTAGAGCCATATTACCCGCATAGGTTCGCGCGGAACTTTGGGTACGAACTTGGGATCCCGCCGAACTAGGAGTTCCCTTTAGCGGGTCGGCAATATAGAGGCCGGGACACCCACTTGCTAGCTGCAGTGTGGTGGGACTTCTTCTGTCGTCGGCAGCCTAAGCGGCTACCGACACCTGGGCCGAGACGGAGGGGACGGTTCGACGTCCATTATGCCAGGTGGTTGTTTGAGCATAGCCACCTGTATCGGCAGAAGGCCTCGGTTATTTGAAAATCTGAGGAGGACCGCCTTTTGAGGGAGGATCTGCCTCCCATTCAGTTGGACGATGAGTATTTACGGACTCGCCTTCCCCGGATTAGCCGGGAGGTAGAGCGGTTAGCACAGTAGGCACCCCAGATCAGTCGGGGTTCGACGTTAGTGGGACGAGGTGGCGATGGGGCATTGAAGCCCCTCAGGCAGGCGTGACCGGCGCCGGGAGGTACTGGAGCTGGGACATCCCGACCGAGGGCACCGAGGAGTTGGTTCACACAATTCCTGGCCGACGGCGGGTTTGGGAAGATGGGCTCCCTGGATCTGTTGATATTTTCTTTCCTTTCCTTTTCTTTCACTCCTTTTCCTTCTTTACACTCCAAGATATGGAATAAAAATAATGATGAAGGGGGAAAAGGGGTGTGAACAAATTCTGATCGCCACCAAGACACTAAGTGCAAGGAGAGGGCACCTCGTACCTTGGAAAATGGAGACGGATGAGGCACTCGCCAATGATGTAGTGTTGATATGGGATGAAGACGGCCTACTGGAGACCACTGAATAATGGAAATGGCAGCTTGATAGGCCGCGTACAGCGCTAAGGAGGAACGCATGGTAAAGACCTGGCAGGGACTCAAATGGTTTGTGATAGGCCGCAGGAAGGAAATGAACGGTCTGAAGAAGACCGCTTACTCCTGTATGCGGTCATAAATGAACCGTGCAACGCTGCCAGGCTCCAAGTCATGGAGCTTGATCCTCCACCCCTTCCAGTCGGCCAGAGGGGATGGGCCTTGTGCTAAGACTCCTGTTGACCTACAAGACACATCAAATAACAAGAAAATACAACCCAAATTAGCTTTATGAAGTGTAGTATCTATGAGAATAAATGGGAAACTGAACACATAATGGAATGGGGGATAACTGGGGAGTTGGGTTTTTTAACCCCTATGGGGCACAAAAATAGTAGGAATGTGAAAGGATGAAAGAATGACTGAGGAAAACGCAGGTGCAAATGAAAGCGGAATGAGCACGCGATGATGAACAAATGATCAAACACTTAAATCAAAACGCTAAGGAAACTACTACTCCCTGAACCAAAGGCTCAAATGGACGTAGAGAGCCTTCCTCCCTAGCTAAGATGCACTCAAGAACTCGACATCACTTCGACGTAAAACGTTGGATCTCCCACTCGCGAGCTTGGGCCAAGGGTGCTATTTATAGACCCTTGAATGTTAGCCCCGAATTGAGGGGTTTCCAGTGATAATTAGGTCGAGATTCATCAAGATAAATTGAAGATAAAACTCCTAGCTTTCACTAGGATGAAACGGCATCGCATTTGACTGAGAATCCGTGGAGAAAAAGGTGGAACAATCACGTAATTAAACCACGGGTGGAGAGAGAAAAGTCAACCACTCCAAGGATCTCGGCCTTATAAGCGATCGCTCGATGGGCCGCCCACCTCAATACATGGTCCAATACTAGACCGCCTATGAGTGTCGGTGGTAAAAAGAAAATAAGATAAATAAACCATTTATTCCAAAGAACAGACTGACTGAGCCGGCATAGGACTCTCAGGATATAAACGGTCCATCAATAGACCGCCCAATAGGTCACACGGCCCATTGCCAGACCGTGTGCCTGGTGTCGGTGATAAATCAATAAAAATAGATAATTATCTGAAAAATCAACCCGTTTAGGACTCTGAACAATAAACGATCTAATGATGAACCAGTCAACTTGAATAAACGGCCCAGTGCAAGACCGTGTACTAGGTTGTCAGTGGAAATTCAGAAAATAGCCAATTAATCTAGAGATAATGTGATGCAGGACTCTGAGTGATATAAACGGTCTCCAAAAAGTCCACCCAGCACCCCAAACGGTCTATCGCTAGACCGCCTTTAGGCTGGGCGGTGGAAATTAATAAAAATGGGATAAATAAGCCTATTTACCCCCAAACACCAAGTGGAATCAAGGCCTATTAAGCCCTAATTCGAGAGCAAACCTAGGCAAGGAGGAAATACCCATAAAATAAACCCAAAGACATGCTTAAATATGCCCCAATGAGTAATGAACAACTTGAGGCATCCAAATAGTGGTAAGAAGAATGACGCAACTCATAGGCAAAAAACGGGTGTCAACAGATGCCACTCCTTAACGTCCTCTTTGCAGGGGAGTGAGCGGAGGTGAAGGCAAAAAGAAATGGAACATGGAGATGAAGCAGAAACGAAGCAGAGCGGACTGAAAAGTGGGCATTTAGGTAAACGACACCCATTTCCTCACCAACGAGCGATAGGAATCTTCCGAAAAACTCTGAACCAAATATGGGGAACGATTAGACCAAAATGACACCAGTATGGAGAAATTAACTAAAATAAGCAGAAGGAGAAAACGGGCAACCTCATTAGGGGACACAATCAACAACCAATGAGGGAATCAAAATTGGCAGTAAAAAAAATTTAAAGAGACAGACTAAAACTCCAAACGGGGACCCTTAGTCAATCAGACTAGGTGAACATACCAGAGAAAAACCTTCCAACCTTAAGTGGAATAGCTTCTCTTACCCAAAACTATGAACGCACAATCATCCATCACCAACGAGACACTTTCAGACAGACCATGGGTCATGAATGCTCAAAAGGATACGTATGATGCATGCTGGGCTAAAATAAAAGAAATCATTAAAACGAATGTAAAGAAACCCATAAAATAGAGAAATACTCAAGAATAGTAATGCTAGACTGGACAAATCAGGGTCAGGACACCACCCGCAGCCACAGCGTCCGAGATAGAACCGTCGTCCCCCGATCCTCCCAACCTAACGGCCTATCTGATGATTAAACAGGCGGACCTAGATTATCATCATTTTTGTTATAGGAGAACGTCAGATCCTAGAACACGTGAATGACCAGCCGATTCTTGAGATAATATAACATAGATACCATATAGTAATGCATCAAGGGATATAGGGATTGAGATACTTACATGACTTACCTGTCGGTAATAGGAGTGGAATAACGCTGCAAAAGAATCATGAACAAGGTTTTGTAATTGATATATCATGAAATAAGTCAATTGAGCCAAAAAAAGTTCATTAATTAAGAACAAAATGTAGCAAAAATATGGCTCAAAATCACCATTCATCATTTAAGCATATACGGTCTGCCTCAGACCGCTAAACGTTATAAACGGTCTAGATAGGGCCGTGAGGGCAATGCTAGAGTGAATCTGATCGTGGCATTAACACAGCCTGGTGCGAGACTACCCAGTGAGATGAACGGTCATAGACGGACCACTTAAGGGAGTTGAATCGCCAAATATAAATGATTTAATATGTGGTCGTCTAACTGTTAAATGGTCTATCGATAGACTCCATCTATCCTGTCAGTTTCAAAAAAAATTAAACCGAGCCCCATCATCTCTCTCCTCCGTAACCGACGGAGGAAGGGAGATGAAAGCCCACCGAACGGAGCTCCCAATCCCCCACCCCCTCTCATGCTGCATCCTTCACACCCTAGCCTTCCCTCCACCTTCTATGCGATTCAAGGATCAGGCCTTGGAGCGTAGGATGGCTCGTGAGGGAACTACACTGCCCACGTTGACCTCGCCGGAAGAGGTTCCGGTGCCGTCGTCCACTGCCGAAGGAGGTGCACCCCCATCGCCCACGGTCGAGGAAGTTCCCCCCACACTTGCCGTGATGCCAGAGGAGATCGGAGCACCACCGGAGGAGGAAGCTCTGACGACTACGGCCAAGAAACTGGCCAAAGGACTACCCCCATTTGAGGTAGGCCCCCGAATCCTTATTTCAATTTTTAAGGCATGCATGTAGTCCTAGGTGGATGGGAAGGGGCATACAACCCCTTAGAAGCCATCATAAGGCCCTTGCGCCATCACCAACCGAGGGGATGGGGGTTGAACTCCGACGGGGACGACGAGTGAAACACGGTCCCACAGGGACCGCTTAAGAAACAAATGGTTCGCCTAGAACCGTTTAGAGGCCAAATGGCCAGAACTGAACCACCCAAAAGTAAAGAACGATCCATGGGTGACTGTTCAAAGGGAGTTGAACTGATGGGGAATTGGCGAGTGTAAATGGTCTGAGGAAGACCGTGGAGATTGCTGGATGGTCCATCTGGGTCCGTTCAGGGGCTGAACCGTGGGAAACCAAACGGCCTCCAACAGACCATCTATTATCCAAATGGTCAAAGGGATGACTGTGTAGACTCAGATCAACGAGGGATTGAGGGGAGATTCAAACGGTCTGATGGGGACCGTTGGGTGCCCAAATGGTTAGAGGGCGGCTGTTATTGGGATAGACACATGAGGGGTAAACGGTCCAGACTGGGCCGTCTATGAAACTGAACCGTCCTCAATGAGCCGTCTACAAATGAAAATAATCAATGGATGACCGTGTAGCTTTAGATCCTTGAAAGGGCTTATTGGAACCATAAAACGGTTTGAAACCAACCATTAGAGGAAAATAAATGGCCCAGAGGGGACCGTTAACCTGACAAATCACATTTTTTTATTTATTATTTATTATGATGATTTATTATGAAATGTATGACTAATGCAAATTGTTTAAATGCATGCAGGGAAGCGTAGGACTCAGATATCCTAGCTCCAGGTCTGGGTAGTGTACCTCGCACTGCTAGACATTTAGCGGGAGAGGCTCACCACGATGGGGTTCGGGGAGTTTCTGAGCATGGAGGTGACGAGGCTCGACACCGCACTCCTCTACGGTCTGCACGATCGGTGGGATCTGGTGAGCCAACGTTTATCTTCCCGTGGGGCCACATGGTCCCGACGTTGGAGGACATCGCACGCATCACCGGCCTGCGCGTGCATAGGTCGCCGGTGAGCGGGAGGACCTTCCCCGACTACCAAGAGCTAGGCCAGAGGTTGATGGGCTTGCAGTTGCTACGACAGAAGCGTCAGTCGACGACGCTACAGAGGGTGAAGTTGCAGGAGAGTCTCAGCCTATGAGGAGCTGGGATTGCCACAGGAGAGTTATCGGAGCAGCATCTCGAGAGACTAACCGAGCGAGCGCAGAGACGGGTGGCGGCCACCCCGGGACCATAGGCAGACGTGGTCCTGAGGTAGTTCCTGATGCTATTTTTCGGGAGTCTCCTCTTTGCTACTCAGGAGGACGTGGTCAGTTGCCGCCTGCTACCATAGCTCGAGGAGGTTGACCAAGTCGGAGAGTATATGTGGGGAGCGGCGGTCCTCACGTTCCTCTTCGACACCCTCAGTTCCACGAGCTGACGCATGATGCTCGGCGGGTTCTCCCCACTACTTCAGGTACGACTCGATTCCTAAAATGATTATGCAATTGCTATATGAATTCTCTAAATGCTTATGTGCTAACATTTGATGCAACATAATGTAGGTGTGAGCCTATGTGCACCTTGTAATATCTTAGACCTTTCGGATACTTCTTCGTAGGTGTCGGATCTGGTTTCTCGGAGTGCTCAGATCTGTTATGTCCGAAATTTCATTTTGTACATCTTTTGTGTTCGGATCGGCATGATCCGGATTGTTTCGGCGGCCCGGAAGCGTTCTGTGACTTTTCCGCGTATGTTTTCCGATTCCCGGTATGTGTTTCGGTAATTCCTTCAGAACCTCGTTGCGGGTGAACCGGGTCGTTCACCTAGGCGAGAGTGGTACCATTGCGTTCGATACGTTCTTAGGATCACGGAAATGTAATTTTTAATTTTTGATATTTTCTAGAATTTCTAGATTTTCTATAAATACCCCCCCCCCCTTTTTCTCTCCCCCCCACCCTTCTTCTTCTTCTTTTTCTTCTTCCTCCCACCGTGAGAACCGCCCCCTCTCCCCGTCTCTCTCCCATTCGATCGCAGCGGGCCTCTCTCCGGCTGCAGACGGCGGTGGGGCGACGGCGCAGTTGTGTGGGCGGCTACGAGGCGAGCTCGTGGGTGTGTTCATGGGGAGCATGAAGGAGCGGGGTTTCCAAAAGTGTTCTTCATGATTTGAGTTTGATTCGGTAGAGCTTTTGCTCCATTGAGGTAGGGGGACGAATCCCTCTACTCATCCCGTCATCCCCTGCGTTTTGTACGCTGAATGGGAGCCGAGAGGGGTGTCTTTGTGCGGGTTTGGGCAAAAGCATGATTTTGGGATAGTTCGCCCGATCTATGTTTTTAGGCCGCGATTTCACGTGTTGATGGCTTAGAAGCATGCTAGGGGTCCCCAGGGGTCTTCCCCTTTGATTTCCCCCTCTCTTGTGGAGGCATGGGGGCGTGGTTGGAATTTTTGGGCGTTTCACGCCGTTTCACCGTCGGACCGGTGTGACGGTCCTTCCAGTGACCATCACACCATGTGACGCGCCCAGGTGTGTGCGTCACAGCCTATTTTTGGCCATTTGGGGTCTGGTGCTGTGACGGTCCCCTGATAGACCGCCATAGGCGCTGTGACGCGCCTGGGTTAGACTGTCAGGGACAAGTCCACCGTTGGCTTTACGGTTGGTTTTTGACCGTTGGGCGTCAAGGCATGTGACGCACCAGACTTGGTGCGTCATAGCCTTGTGACGCCCCTGTGTGGGTGCGTTAGAGTGGACGCATTCCCACACTGTAACACACCAGGCTTGGTCCGTTACGTCATGTGACACACCAGACTATGTGCGTCAGGGCCTGTGACACACCGAGTGGCACGCGTCACAGTATGTTTCCACTTGTCTTGTGACGTACCGGGGTAGGCGCGTCACAGACTATAATGCACCAGGGTAGGTGCGTTACATGCTATTTTGTACTGGGTATCTGACGCCCCTATGTTTGGCCGTTAGATGGCTGTGACGGTCCAGCCTTAGACCGTCAGAGCCTATGACGCGTCTAGAGTGGACCGTCAGGCTCAGGGTTGCCCCGAGTGGTTTGCAACCCCATTTCTTTTCCAACCATGGTCACCGTGCGACAGTGCTGATACGTGGGATGGTCCCCGCACGTCGTCGGATGCGGACGTTGTTTTCCGTTGACTTGAGAGTCTACTCCTTTAGTGACCCTCCACTAGTCGCAGCCCACCAGTACGCGTGTACTGGTCTCACCCGGGAGTATGTGTACGGGCTTACCCTGAGGATGATTTTTAGACTGGTTACCGTCGGGCCCCGCGTCTAGCAGCCAAAGTCCGACTGAGGGGAAAACCAGTTAGAGGCCAGGCCAGGGGAGGACGGCCTGTGTGTGCACATGCGGTTGGGGGTAGTTGGACCCACGTTGACGAGCATGACCCCAGCTAGTCACTTGCTTTGTGGTTACTTGTACGGTGTCTCAATTCCCGCTGGGCCGGAGGGAGACACCCGAGACGCGGACTAAGTCGTCAGTGGACGCATCCGGTCTTGCTTCTAGTGGGACGTACTCCTGTCGAGTCGGGAGTGACAGACTGTCTGTCGTACGACTTCGACATTCGGGTTTTGTCATGTTGACCGTGGTTTTCCGGTCGTTCCACCGTGGCACGTGTGTTGGTTTTCGTGCTGTGAGATCAGTATTTTGTAGATTACAAGACTTCCCTTTTCGAGGTACTCGCTTACTGCTAGCATAGCAGTTTCTCCGTTTGCGAGGTAGGGTTCGAGTGATTCCTACTGAGTCTTGTTCCGAGACTCTTTCCCTGCATGTTTTCACAGTGTTTCAGGTGAGTCTCGGCCTCAGGGGAGCGCGTCTGAGGCTCAGCATGGTTCAGGTGTCCAGCGTTAGTGCCAGAGGTCAGAGCCGGGGTTTGCCCCGTGTAGCTGTACTTTTCTTTCTTATCTCTGTACTAGTTGTGGACTACTACTATTGTTATTTTATTGTTATCTTGTGACCATGTATCATGTAAAATGTTAATTTATTTCCTACTTAATTCTATAACTGTTTAATTTCTACAATTATTTGTGATACTTGTGTAGTCTCCACACCATCCTTTGAACCCTTCCGAGTCTTTGGACTCGTGGGTGGCGATGCGAGTCTTAGGTTATCGGGCCTTCCCGGTAATCGGATTCTCGGGTCGTTACCGATGGTATCAGAGCACGATTGTGGGATTATACGAGAATCACAAGTAATTGTAGTGGTCCACTAGTCCATAGCGATGATGTACAGGTGACGCTGGCATCGGGCATCGTGAGTTTTCTTAACCTTGCTGTTCCCGTGTTTCCTGTCTTTTGCTTCAGTGGCGAGCATGGTGTCGAGGCGGGGCGCTCGCTCTCGGCAGGGGCAGTCAGCTGGAGGTCAGGAGATCCAACAGTAGGTTCAGCGGGAGCAGGAGGAGTATAGTAGAGCGCCACCTACGGCCACTGAAGTAGCAGATGCTGCGATGTTTCTGGGGGCCGAGGATTTCTTCTGTGGCATGTACCAGCTTATGTCACAGCAGTTCGGCGGAGAGGCTAGTAAGGGATCGTCGACCAGGGGTGGGCCAGGTCGGGCAGTGAGGGACTTCATGCAGTTCCATCCACCTTACTACGGCAGTCAGCCAAATCCTGATGTGGCTCGAAGTTGGCTCGATGAGATGGAGCGGGTGTTCAGTTCCGTGCAGAGTGCTGCGGAGGACAGAGTGATGTTGGCCTACAACCAGTTGCAGGGTACAGCTCGGGAGTGGTGGTCTTCCGAGTGGAAGATGTCTTTCCAGCTTCGTCCACTTGAGCATGTTATGTGGAGTGACTTTGTCAGTACTTTCGAGCGTACCTACTGTCCAGAGTATATTGCTACGCAGCGAATGCGTCCATTTTTTGAGCTGGTCAAGGGTGACATATTTGTGTTGTAGTACAGGGCCGAATTTATTGAGCTAGGTCGGTATGCACCTCACATCATGGAGCATGAGAGGGTGAAGACCGCACAGTTCGTTCAGGGCTTGTGGCAGGAGCTGAGGCACCATTTGATCGTGAATGCGGCCACTGATCTGGAGACAGCGTCTCATGTTGCGGCTTCTTTGGAGATGGATATGGGGAGGACTAGAGGATCGATTATCCAGGGGTAGTCTTTTTCAGGTCACAGCCAGCAGTTGGCTACCCAATAGTAGGGTTCCTATCAGCATGCGTCGGGTGGTTTAGGAGCGCCGACACCGGCAGCGTCGGCGATAGGATCTATGTCTTTTGGCTCGAAGGTCAAGAAGTTCCTTAAGAAGAATTTCCCTAAGAAGCACAAGGATCAGGGGCAGGCGTCATCGGGCAGTGTACAGCAGTCGATTCCTTTTCAGCATCAAGGATCAGTGGGTGGATCGTGAGGACCGTGCCCATGGTGTAGCGAGTACCATCCAGGCAGGCAGTGCACAGCACCGATAGTTTGTTTCCGGTGTGACCATCCAGGGCATATGGCGCGTGACTATCCTCAGAGGCCGCAGCAGCAGTAGTTTCCTCAGTAGCAGTAAGTTCCCTAGCAGTAGAGGCCACAGCAGTAACAGCAGCAGGGACAGTATCCTCCGCTATCCAGGTCAGCTAGTGTGGGAGGCAGGCAGAGTGCTCGAGGTCAGATCACACACGTGAACAGGGCAGAGGCAGTGGCGTCGCAACTCGTGGAAGGTACCGTTAAGATGTTGGGTTGTGCGGGTCGGGTTTTGTTCGATTCTGGCGCATCTCATTCGTTTATTTCGGAGGATTTCGCGCTGAGTATTGAGGAGTCGGTGATCCAGTTGTCCTGTGATTTGGCAGTAGAGTTACCTTCGGGTGATTTTATGACCACTCAGTATTGCTTCGATGAGGTTCCTGTGTGGGTGGAAGGGCGGAGTTTGCCGGCTCGGCTCTATGCGTTGCCGCTTCAGGACTTTGATGTGATTTTGGGCATGGATTGGCTCGAGGCACATCATGCGTTGGTGGATTGCGACTCGAAGAGGGTTTATTTCCAGTGACTTCACGGACCCACCTTCTATGTCTAAGGTATCAGGTCTTCCTCATCATGCTTCCTTATTTCTGCGATTCGAGCTCGTTGTTTGCTTGATGCGGGTTGTCAAAGTTTTCTCGCCTCCGTGGTTGTGGCAGACCGGATGGAGCCGGATGTCGAGGACATTCTGGTGGTGTGCGAGTTTCCCAATATTTTTTCGGAGGACTTACCTGGATTACCTCCCCAGCGGGAGATTAATTTTGTGATCGAGATTATGCCTGGTACGGGACCTTCGGCGAAGGCTCCCTACTGTATGCCCCCGCTGAGTTGAGGGAGTTGAGGGCGTAGTTGCAGGAACTGTTAGCCAAGAGGTACAATCATCCTAGCTTTTGCCCTTGGGGTGCGTCCATGTTGTTCATGAAGAAGAAGGATGGTAGCTTGCGGTTGGGCATCGACTACCAGCGGTTGAATGAGGTGACCATTAAGAATAAGTATCCGTTGTCACGGATCGATGACTAGTTCGACCAGCTTCAGTCTGTGCGAGTGTTCTCGCGGATTGATTTGCGGTCCGGTTACTATCAGCTGAGAATTCACGAGTCCGATGTGGAGAAGATTATGTTCAGTACGAGGTACGGGCATTATGAGTTCTTGGTGATGCCGTTCGGGCTCACCAATGCCCCCGCAGCCTTCATGGAGTTGATGCAGAGGGTGTTTCGTCCGTATCTAGACCAGTTCGTGGTCATATTTGTGGATGACATCCTTATTTATTCGTGGTCTATCGAGGAGCATGCGTACCATTTCAGTGTGGTGCTGCAGACATTGCGAGATCACCAGTTGTATGTGAAGCTCAGTAAGTGCAAGTTCTGACTTCGTGAGGTGCACTTTTTACGACACGTGATTTCTGGTGATGGTATTTCTGTGGACCCCGCCAAGGTCGAGGTAGTAATGCAGTGGCCGAGGTCGAGGTCTGTGACAGAGATCCGGAGTTTCTTGGGGCTCGCAAGCTATTATCGACGATTTATTCAGAATTTTTCTCGCATTGCGGCCCCGATGACTAGACTTACGTTGAAGGATGTGCCTTTCGTCTGGTCTGAGGAGTATGAGTAGAGTTTTAGGGAACTGAAGAGATTGCTCACCTTGGCTCTGGTGTTGGTTTTACCTTCTGGATCTGGAGGCTTTGTGGTGTGTACAGATGCTTCGGGGTCGGATTGGGTGCTGTGTTGATGCAACAAGGTAGAGTGGTGGCTTATGTATCCCAGTAGCTAAAGTCCCACAGGGAGAACTATCCTACCCATGACCTGGAGTTGGTGGCTGTGATCTTCGCGCTGAAGATCTGGAGGCATTATCTGTACGGTGAGAGGTTCGAGGTGTTCACTAACCATTAGAGTTTGAGGTGTGTGTTCACGCAGAGAGACCTTAACCTCAAGCAGAGGCGATGGATGGAGTTCATGAAGGATTATGACTTCACCCTGTCTTATCAGTCGGGCAGGATGAATGTCATCCGTGATGCTTTGAGTCGGAAGGTCGCGGTCAGTGCCTTGATGTTGAGGAAGTGGAGGCTCTAGGAACAAGTGCCCGAAGTTTCATTTAGGCTCAAGATTCCCCAGGAGCCAGGGTTAGCGGTGCTTGCGAGTCTGACTGTCACGCATTCTATCCTCCGTCAGGTGATAGAGGCTCAGCATGCAGACCCTGAGTGGCCCCGGATTTTGGCTTTGGCAGATGTGGAGCTCGGTAGGGACGGAGCAGTAAGATTCCGTGGTAGGCTGTACGTCCCAGCTGAGGAGCAGGTTCGTCGTGCGGTGTTGCGCGAGGCTCATGGGAGTAGGTACACCATACACCCAGGTGTGACGAAGATGTATCGGAACTTGCGGAGGTAGTTGTGGTGGCCTGGCATGAAGAGAGATGTTGTCGAATTTGTGGCCAGGTGCCTGACATGTCAGTAGGTGAAGGCGGAGCATCAGTGACCAGATGGTACTCTCCAGCCCTTGGATGTTCCTACATGGAAGTGGGACCACGTCACCACGGATTTCATGGTGGGTTTGCCGAGGACTCCAAGTGGGCAGGACAGTATTTGGTTGCTGGTGGATAGGCTGACGAAGGTGACTCGGTTGTTACCGGTCAAAGTCAGCTGGAGCGTGCCTAAGTTGGCTCGTTTTTATGTGGAGCGGATCGTCCCATTGCATGGGATTCCCATTTCCATCGTGTCGGATGTGGATCCGCGCTTCACTTCTGGATTCTGGAGGAGTTTCCGGCGAGCTCTTGGCATGGATTTGGCTTTTAGCTCGGCATATCATCCGCTATTAGATGGTTAGTCAGAGAGGACCATTCAGACTTTAAAGGACATGCTGAGTTATTGTTGCCTAGAGTGGCAGGGGAGTTCGATTCACCACCTACCGTTGGTGGAGTTTGCCTACAACAACAGCTATCATTCGAGCATCGGCATGGCTCCTTATGAGGTGTTGTATGGGCGTCCGTGTCGGACTCCACTGGATTGGTTTGATGTTGGTGAGCGTGTTTTGACGGGACCGGAGTGTTATGTTAGATGGACGCAGTCTATCTCCACGAAGTGTGGATCTAGAGGAGGGTGAATAGATCTAATGTCTAATTTTAAAACATAGTTGAGCTCTAATGCGGAATTTAAACAGACAACTGTTGAACGACAGAAAGAACACTATGAAGAGTGTCGACACATGCAGCCACACAGCAAATCACAAGCAATCTCACAAACACAAGACACCCAAGATTTTTAGGTGGTTCGGTCAGAGACCTACGTCCACCCCACACTCCAACTAGAGTGTGGATTCTGCTGACTCACAGCTTGAACAGCTGGGCTTCACAGCTTGCCAACAACCACTGATACACAGCTTCGCTGGGCTTTACAGCTTGCCGACTAGAGGAACAGATCCTCTACAATCGCTAGGTAATACAGCTTAGCCGTCCGAGACCAAGTCTCGCCTGTAAAGGATTACAGCTTCACCTGTCCAGTGGAATCCTCCACTGAAATTGCTGCCTCACAGCTTGATAAGAAAAGTGTATCGAAAGCAAGAAAAATAGAAACAAACGAAATGTAAAAACAAGATGATGTAGCTCAAGTATGAGCAGAATCAGCTCTGGTTTCTGAACCAAGAGTCTGATTTACAAGACCTCTCGAAAGCTCTCTCAACTCAACTCTCTCAATCAAACTCTCTCAACACATCTCTCTTTTCTCTCTTTCTTTTCTTCTCTACTTTTCTTCTCTGTGGATCTCGGTGGCTCTCTGCTGCTTCAGACTTTCAGTCTCACTGTATAGACTTTTCCACTCGATCGATCAGCCTCCTTCTGAAGAAGAAAGCTCATATATATACCAGCAGCAGATTGGATAAGGGCGTGTGGCTTCCACATTTCCCACCCAATGCTTTTGCCAGATTCGAGGAACTTCGACCACCTGGCAGCATCCTAAATGAGCTGCTTCCATGTGTCACCATCTGGGCACCTCGTCCTTCCTTGGATCACAAGCCAAGTCATCAATCTCAGCAAGGAGTCCCTGTCAGATAGAGGATCGAATTATCAGTTTAAGTATAAACCCTGTACAGACTTTGTAGAGTGTAATGCATTGTATAGACTTTGTGAACTCGAATGCAGTGTATAGACTTTGTGAATACGTGGCTATGGCATTGTAAAGACTTGGTGAATGCAGAACAATGCCATGTACAAACAACATATATGCAGAGCTTTGGCCTTGTACATACTTCACGCATGCAAGACAGTGGCATTGTAAGGCGTGTACAGACTTCGTGTATGCGAGACTGAAGCGTGTACAGACTTAGTGAATGTGACACTAAAGCATGTACAGACTTCACGTATGCAATGCTAAGAACATAGCAGATGGTTGTATAGACATGCCATATGAATATGCAGACTCATCGTGCAATGTTGTCTAGACTTAGAATGCAATGCATGAAGCAGTGTATAGAGTTAGAGTGCAATGCATGTTCAACTGCAGATAGCAGAGTATATACATTACAACTGAATGCACTGTCATGCCAAATGAATGTACAAACTTAGCGTTATGAACCCAACCGATGTCTAGACTTTGTTAAGACGCTGAATGAGATGCTAACCCAATGCATGCAATTTGTGATGTACAGACTTCATGTTATGCATGAGACTCTAAGGAAGACAGACGATGTATAGACGTAGCTAGCCTTCAGCTCGATGTACAGACTTCATGAATGATGCATGCAATGCACTGGACGATGTATGGACTTAGCCAATGCAGACTAGTCCGATGTATAGACTTGCTCGTTGTTCAGACATCATGAGCGATGTACAGACTTGCCAAGAGAAAGACTGTATAGACTTGAGCAAAGTAAAGAAGTTGAATGTATAGACTTCACGATGTGTAGACTTGCCAAAGACAACTGGACGATGTACAGACTTGAGCGAAGCAAAGTCTGTACAGACTTGAAAGATCACAATGTATAGACTTTGGCAAGGGAATGGATGTACAGACTTCAACTCAGCTGCGATGTACAGACTTTGACAAAGCAGCAATGTACAGACTTGCACAGTTCTAGGATGTATAGACTTTATGTGAAAGCCCAATGTACATACTTGCAAGACTGAACATAGTTAAAGATCCCAATGTATAGACTTCGAAGTTCACTAATGGATGTACAGACTTCACCTTGAGCAAGCTACAGTGCAGTGTATGGACTTTGAATGAATGATGCATGACGTTGTACAGACTTTACTAATGTATGGACTTAGCTTCGTGCATGCTACAGTCCAATGTATGGACTTTGAATGACAGTGCAAACACTATATAGACTTTGAGCACAGACACCACAATGCAATGTATAGACTTGCTAGTTATGTGAGCTGCAGTGTATGGACTTTTCCCAATGCATAAGACGCTAAGTGAGACGGACAGTGTATAGACTTAGCCAATGCAATGTATAGACTTACTGAGCTGACGCTGCATGAGACACTAAATAAGACGGACAGTGTATAGACTTGTGTTCTGGGTGAGTCGACCCATCTAAGAAGGGGGTCGACCCACTTTTGTCCAGACTATGCTAAGAGTGATGATGCATGGATGTATAGACTTACGTTCTCAACGATGCACAAACACAACACAAACACAACACGATGTATAGACTATGCTGAGTGTGAAGACTTGTGTGTGTGTGCAGTGTGTAGACTTGTGAAATGCATAGAACACACAGACAATCTGATAAAATAATTTCATCAAAACATAAATAGTTGCCAATCAATCAAAACAAGGTGTTGCCAATGAAATAAAGCAATTGTGAACATCATCAACACAAAGGAGTCACAACAATCTCCCCCTTTTTGATGATGGCAACCCCCTATCTTGTAAAAGAGCAACAACCTATCATTCAGATGAATTTTTGATGAAAGACATGATTTGTTATTCAGATTATCATGCAGATGCTATGAATGCATGCTACGAAATAAAGACTAACTCCCTGCTCACAAGATCTCCCCCTTTGCCATAACATGATTCATAGACTCCCCCTGGAATGAATTCAGAATTCATCAAACAGACAATATTCTCCCCCTTTGCCATCAACAAAGAGGAGGGAAAGTGATTGCAAGGGAAGGAACAAGAGAGATCATCTGACTGGCATTCTGAACAAGTAGTTCATGAATAAGCATTCTAAAGCACAGAGTCTTCAGTCATATGAATTTAGAAACGACTTTCAGATAGAATTCTGGTTTAAAGACTATAAAATTTTGAGTTCATGCACTACAATCAATGGATAAGTTTTCTGTGCATGATAAAACAATAAACCAGAATCACATTTGCATGAGAGATTCAGTTTCAAAATATCTTACTTTCATAGACTCAGTAAAAAAATGTTAAGAGTTACTAGGTCATGTATTGAAATTAAACAAATTGACATCCATGAAATTTCTTTTGAAGGAACAGCATTTTCAATATTAGTTCATTAAGGCATTCAGGTACCATTTGTCTTTTTGCGTAAGGGTATACGTTTATCAAACGCCAATACCCCTAGATACTCAACATGATGGACCATTCTGCCATGATCAAATTCAATAGAACAAATTTACACCTTTTTGTGTGAGGGTACACGTTTATCAGACGCCAGTTACCCCCAGGTACTCAGTGAAACCACCCTACTATTTTGATCATTTTATACAGAGATAACTGATACACCTCATGACTTAAGTATTGTCCATTTCTTTGATGGATCACTTAGTTTCTCAGTATTTTACCAGTCATTGCTCTGCCAATGTTATTTTTAATTAATTTTCAATATTTTTCAATATCTTTCCTAGCTGTCCTTTATTTGTTTCAGAATGACTTGTTTAAGAACAATACATATACTTAGCTTCTCTAACATGATTTCAGATGAGTTTTTAGATTTCAGATATGATTAACTTTGTCTGACATGAAATAAGATAAGGGTTGCGAGCTTTATCAATTTTCAGCTTTCTTATTTACTGATTGCAATCTTTAAACTTTAAAGTTTATAAAATTTAAACCATCAAAGTCAGTCTTTAAGCAATTAAAATTCTTATAAGAGAAGAAGTCGGTTTTCTATTGTTTAGGAATCAGAACTGACTAACAGATTGCCATATTGTCAGACTCAACTCATTCAGGGTCAAAGAATTTGGATTTCAATAAGGTTGATGACCACTTTGAATTTCTAACAATACTCCCCCTGTCTATATGCATGTAGTTTTGCAAATGAATGGCAAGAATTAAATACCACTGTTATCATATGCAATGATGATCATGAGTGTGATGCCAAAAAACAATATGAATGTCATGCATGATCATGAGTCTGTTGCAACATTCAACATTCACAAGGTTTATTCAAGTCATCAGAGAGTTCATTCATTATGCTGAAATTTACACAAGCCAAGTTCTCTTCTAAGAAATTTAAACCTTTCATTCCCAAGAGGCTTAGTAAAAATATATGCAATTTATTTTTTAGTTTCAATGAAGTTCATTTCAATTTCCTTTTTATTTACAACATCTCTAAGAAAATGGTGTTTTATCTCTATATGCTTAGTCCTAGAATAATGAACAGGATTTTTAGCAAGGCATATAGCACTAGTATTATCACACAAGATTGGAATACATTCCAATTTTATCTGATAATCATCTAGTTGGTGCTTGATCCAAAGTACTTGGGTAGCACAATTATCTACTGCAACATATTCAACCTCAGCTGTAGACAAGGCTACAATGTGTTGCTTCTTAGATGCCCAAGATACTAGACAGTCACTAAGGAATTGACAATAGCCACTAGTGCTTTTTCTATCTACTCGACACCCAGCATAGTCTGCATCAGTGTAGGCTAGAAGTTCTAACTCACACTTAGCATGATACCATAGACCTAGCTCTTGGGTTCCTAGTAAATACTTAAAAATCCTTTTCACAGCCTTAAGATGTGTTTCTTTAGGGCTGGCCTGAAATCTAGAGCATAAACACACTGCAAATTGAATATCAGGCCTAGATGCTGTAAGCTATAGAAGAGATCCGGTCATACCTCTATATAGCCTTTGGTCCACTAGTTTACCTTGAAGATCTTCATCCAAACTGGTTGAGGTACCCATTGGAGCAGCTATTTCCTTGAGGTTGTCCATTTTGTACTTCTTCAATAAATTCTTTATGTACTTGGACTGAGAGATGAAAGTGCCATCCTTTGAATGTGTAACCTGCAGTCAAAGAAATAGTTTGAGCTCACCCATTGAGCTCATTTCAAACTCATTAGTCATAATTTGAGAGAATTCCTCACACAATTTGGGGTTAGTTGACCCAAAGACAATGTCATCCACATAAATTTGAATGATAATAATATCTGAATGACTCATCTTGGTGAATAATGTTTGATCAACTACACCTCTTGTGAAGTTCTTTTCAGTGAGGAATTTGCTCAACCTGTCATACCAAGCTCTAGGAGCTTGCTTTAAACCATAGAGAGCCTTTTTGAGTTTATAGACATGATTAGGGAAATCTAAGCATTCAAATCCAGGTGGCTGTCTCACATAGACATCCTCACTGATTTCCCCATTCAAAAATGCAGATTTTACATCCATCTGCTGAAGATTCATTCCTAGGGAACATGCATAAGCCAATAATATTCTGATTGCTTCTAACCTGGCTACAGGGACAAAAGACTCTTCAAAGTCTATTCCAAATTCCTGATTATACCCCTGAGCTACAAGTCTGGCCTTATTTTTAATGACATTTCCTGATTCATCAGTTTTATTTTTGAACACCCATTTAGTCCCTATGACTGTTTCATGATCAGGAGGTGGAACCAAATGCCACACCTTATTCCTGTCAAATTGATTGAGTTACTCATGCGTGGCATTAATCCAATGCACATCTTTGAGAGCACAGTCAATGGACTTGGGTTCTACATTTGAAACAAACGCATATGCATTCAATTCATTTTGAATTCTTAAGTGACCTCTAGTCCTAGGGGGGTCATGCAGATTGCCAATTACATTATGTACAGGGTGATTTTTTAGATATCTAATGTTGACAATTTCATCACCATGAGTTTCATTTACCTCCCCCTGAACTGTAGGCTCTTCTTCATTAAGCTCTTCATTTCCTTCCTCATCCTCGGATTTGTCTGCAGGATTTCCTTCCTTCAAAATATCACCATTGTCTTCATTCCTGCATTGACCAACATTAGTCTTTAGTAAGGATTCATCAAAAACTATGTGTGGAGATTCTTCAATAGTTTTAGAATTTAGATTGTACACTCTATATGCTCGGGTGTTTTCAGAATAACCAAGAAAAATTCCTGGTTCACCATTAGGTTCAAATTTATCAAGGTCTCTTTTATCATTTATATGAATGAAACATTTACAATCAAAAACCATGAAATGAGCAATAGAAGGTTTCTTACCCTTTAAGATCTCATAGGGTGTTTTCTGGGTAGAAGGTCTTACCATGGCTCTGTTAATTACATAACATGCAATATTTACTGCTTCAGCCCAGATCTTCCTTGGTAGACCACCTTCAACCAAGAGTGTACGACCCATCTCCATTAGGGTTCTGTTCCTTCTCTCCACAACTCCATTCTGCTCAGGTGTCCTTGGTGAGGAGAACCTATGGTTATTTCCATTTGACTTGCAGAATTCATCAAACTGTGAGTTTTCAAACTCACCTCCATGATCAGTCAAAATATTTTCAATTTTTTTGGTTTTTCTTAAGACAGAACTCCTGAAATTCTAATAATGCATCACTTTTATGTGATAAGAAATATACCCAAGTATACCTAGAGAAGTCATCTACCATGACAAACCCATACTTCCTCCCTGATAAGTTGACAGACCTGGTTGGCCCAAAAAGGTCCATGTGTACCAGCTCATAGGGTTTAGAAGACATATTTTCTGTTCTAGATTTAAATGACTTTCTAGTTAACTTTGATTGAGTGCATGCATCACAGATTTTATTTTCTTTCTTAAAGGAAACTTCAGGAAGTCCTCTAACCATGCTATGCTTATTTAGTTTATGCAAAATAGTGTAACTAGCATGACCTAACCGACGATGCCATAAAAATGCTAAGTCTTCTCTACTAGCAGTAAGGCATAGGTTAGAATGTTGAATATCATCTAGATCTATCATGTAAGTGTTATTTATCCTCTTACCAAAAAATTTAACAGTTTCGGAATCAGGTTCAAAAACTTTGCAACATTAAGAGTCAAAAAGCACTTTGCATCCTTTATCACATAGCTGGCTGATGCTAAGTAAGTTATAAGCTACTCCTTCAACCAGTATGGCATCCTCAATGCAACAAGTAGTACACTTACCTACCTTATATGTTCCAACAATCTTACCTTTTTTGTTGCTACCAAAGGTGACAAGGCCTCTTTATTTCTCTGTCAGCATGCAGAACTTCACCTTATCCCCTGTCATATGCCTGGAGCAGCCACTATCCAAGTACCACAAATTGTTCTTGGCTGCCAGGCATACCTGCACACACAATCAGGTAGAGAGGTTTGGAACCCAAGACTTATTGGGCTCCAGAGCAGATGAAATAGAAGCAAAGCAAGAAAGCAGACTTTTCGGAATCCACATTTGTTTAAAACAGTTCTGTTTAGTAGATTTTCCAGATTTCTTTTTGTTTTGCTTTTTCTTATTGACACTAGCATGATTATTTACAGATTGATTATTTCTTTGCCAGTGCCTTGGCCGGGGTGTATTCATGAAATTTTGGCCATAGTGATCATTGGGCTGGCTGTGGAAATATTGGTTCCTAGGTGTCCAAGAGCCATACCCATTAACCCAATTCCTAGTGTAAGGTTTATAGGACTGTGTAGCCTGATGTCCATAACCTATAAACCTTCCTTGAGTCCTAGTCCATCCTGACCTATTTGGATAGGTTGACTGTGCAAAGAAGTGGGACTGGGCTCTAGGTTGGTAGAAATGTTTAGGTTGAGCTCTAAAAGCATTCTGCCTCCCCTGCACCTTGAACTTTGCTGACCTATTCATAGGTGTGTATTGGGCCTTTTTCATAGGTGGTGGTGATGGTGGAGACTTGGTGACCTTAACATGGGGTTTATAAGACTGTGTAGGTTGACCCCTAACCTGAGACTGAGCTTTGGGATTTTGTTTGGATGTGCTAGCTCTACTAGTCTCATTCAGTTGTTGTTTGCCCTTCTCCTCAGCACTGGGCTTTTTCAGTTTAGCAGTTTTGTTCATTGAAATGTTTGAATTCATGCTAATTAGAGGTCCTTTCTCTTTTTGTGCAACAAATAAGATAGTTTTCATTCCAAAGGTTTTTGTTACACTAGAATTAAATCCAAGACCCACTTTTCTGAAGTTGACCTTTGACCCTAACAAAGCATTTAGGTTATCTGTACCTTGGGTCATTTTCTCAATAGTCTTAAGCTTGTCCTCATTATCCTTTTGAATATCTTCAATGTATTTCTTAAGTTCTGAATTCACACTTAGGACAGATTGATATTTTTCATTCACTATTTTTATCTCACTCTCACATTTCTGAATTTTCAAATTTAGTTCATCAGTTTCTTTTTCTAACCTCTCATTTTGTTCTTTAGAGGCTTTTGACTCATTCTTGATTTCTTCTAATTCAGAACATGTGAGTTTCAATTTTTCATTCTCAGATTCTAGACATGCAATTTTATCAGTTAGAGTTGTATCATTTTGCATGGAGTTAATCTTTCTTCTTAGATGCCTATTTTCCTTTCTAATATCATCAGCTCTATCAGCTATGCCATGGTAGGCATCTACCCAGTCAGCAATTGTGAAATTTTTGAATCTAGTGATTACCTCATCTGAGTCCTCCTCTCTGTCTTCAGAGCTTGTTGCCATAAGACAAATGGGCTTCTCAGATTCGGCTTCACTGTCAGAGCTGCTACTGAAGGAACCTTCATCTTCATCACTCCAGGTACTCACCATTGCTTTCCCTTTCGTGTTCCTTCTCTTTGACTTGTCCTTGTATTTCTGATTCTCTGGACAGTCAGCTTTCAGATGGCCTGTTTTCCTGCATTGATAACAAGTATTAGTTTCAATTTTCTTAGCAGGGTTATGTTTGTACCTTTTATCCCTTCGGCCGCCACTATATTTCTTTTGGCTGAATCGTCCTGCTCCTTTCCTGAGGAACCGCCTGAACTATCTGGTCATCATTGCCATCTCAGTACGAGTTATATCTTCTTCATTCAGGCTCTCCTCGGATGATGAACTGCTAGAGCTGGATTTGCTGGATTTGTTGGATTTGCTGGCACCAGCTTTCAGAGCGATTGGCTTCTTCTTCCTCTCAGCTTCTTCTATCTTTGGCATATTAATCTCATATGCCATCAGCGAGCCAATTAGCTCATCAGCCCTTGTGATTCGCAAATCCCTTGACTCCTCCATCACTATAGCCTTAGTATGCCAAGCATGAGTTAGGGAGCGCAATATCTTCCTCACTACATCATCTTCTGTCTGAGGTTTCCAGAGACCTCTAAGACCATTTGTGATGATTGTTAATCGAGAGTACATCTCCTTGATGGTCTCGTTTGGCTTCATCTTGAATGCTTCATATTCAGACACAAGGAGATTAGCCTTCGTTTCTCTAACCTGAGAAGTCCCTTCATGAATAACTTCCAGTGCATCCCACATCTCCTTAGCTGAATTGTAAGTTGATACCCGAGAAAATTCTGTGGGGTGCAGAGAGCACTGAATGGCGTTTATGGCACTCCAATTTAGTGTAGACCTCTTGATCTCCTCCTTGGTCAAGACTTCCTCATTAGGGGACAGCTCATAAGGTCCCTTGCTTACTACCTTCCCGATCCCATAATCCTTCACCCTCAGAAATACTTGCATACGGTTCTTCCAGTATGCATAGTTAGATCCATCGAAGAATGGGGGATTTGTGGTTGAGTGTCCTTCAGCTATCATCCCTCGAGCATCCATCTTTGCCTTTCCTCTTCGGGCGATGAGTCCCTGTAGAAGAGTATGGCTCTGATACCAACTGTTATGTTAGATGGACGCAGTCTATCTCCACGAAGTGTGGATCTAGAGGGGGGTGAATAGATCTAATGTCTAATTCTAAAACACAGTTGAGCTCTAATATGGAATTTAAATAGACAACTGTTGAACGACAGAAAGAACACTATGAAGAGTGTCGACACATGCAGCCACACCGTAAATCACAAGCAATCTCACAAACACAAGACACCTAAGATTTTTAGGTGGTTCGGTCAGAGACCTACGTCCACCCCACACTCCAACTAGAGTGTGGATTCTGTTGACTCACAGCTTGAACAGCTGGGCTTCACAGCTTGCCAACAACTGCTGATACACAGCTTCGCTGGGCTTTACAGCTTGCCGACCAGAGGAACAGATCCTCTGCAACCGCTGGGCAATACAGCTTAGCCGTCCGAGACCAAGTCTCACATGCTGAGGATTACAGCTTCACATGTCCATTGGAAACCTCCACTGCAATTGCTGCCTCACAGCTTGATAACAAAACTGTATCGAAAGCAAGAAAAACAGAAACAAACGAAATGTAAAAACAAGATGAATGTAGCTCAAGTATGAGTAGAATCAGCTCTGGTATCTGAACCAATAGTCTGATTTACAAGACCTCTCGAAAGCTCTCTCAACTCAACTCTCTCAATCAAACTCTCTCAACACATCTCTCTTTTCGCTCTTTCTTTTCTTCTCTGCTTTTCTTCTCTGTGGATCTCGGTGGCTCTCTGCTGCTTCAGACTTTCAGTCTCACTATATAGACTTTTCCACTCGATCGATCAGCCTCTTTCTGAAGAAGAAAGCTCATATATATACCAGCAGCAGATTGGATAAGGGCATGTGGCTTCCACATTTCCCGCCTAATGCTTTTGCCAGATTCGAGGAACTTCGACCACCTGGCAGCATCCTGAATGAGCTGCTTCCACATGTCACCATCTGGGCACCTCGTCCTTCCTTGGATCATGAGCCAAGTCATCAATCTCAGCCAGGAGTCCCTGTCAGAAAGAGGATAGAGTTATCAGTTTAAGTATAAACCCTGTACAGACTTTGTAGAGTGTAATGCATTGTATAGACTTCACTGTATAGACATTGTGAACTCGAATGCAGTGTATAGACTTTGTGAATGTGTGGCTATGGCATTGTATAGACTTGGTGAATGCAGAACAATGCCATGTACAGACTACATATATGCAGAGCTTGGGCCTTGTACATACTTCACACATGCAGGACAGTGGCATTGTAAGGCGTGTATAGACTTCGTCTATGCGAGACTAAAGCGTGTACAGACTTAGTGAATGTGACACTGAAGCATGTACAAACTTCACGTATGCAATGCTAAGAACATAGCATATTGTTGTATAGACATGCCATATGAATATGCAGACTCATCGTGCAATGTTGTCTAGACTTAGAATGCAATGCATGAAGCAGTGTATAGAGTTAGAGTGCAATGCATGTTCAATTGTAGATAGCAGAGTATATACATTAAAACTGAATGCATTGTCATGCCGAATGAATGTACAGACTTAGCGTTATGAACCCAACCGATGTCTAGATTTTGTTAAGACGCTGAATGAGACGTTAACCCAATGCATGCAATCTGTGATGTACAGACTTCATGTTATGCATGAGACTCTAAGGAAGACGGACGATGTATAGACTTAGCCAGCCTTCAGCTCGATGTACAGACTTCATGAATGATGCATGAAATGCACTGGACGATGTATGGACTTAGCCGATGCAGACTAGTCCAATGTACAGACTTCCTTGTTCTTCAGACATCATGAGCGATGTACAGACTTGCCAAGAGAAAGACTGTACAGACTTGAGCAAAGCAAAGCAGTTGAATGTATAGACTTCACGATGTCTAGACTTGCCAAAGACAACTGGACGATGTACAGACTTGAGCGAAGCAAAGTCTGTACAGACTTGAAAGATCACAATGTATAGACTTTGGCAAGGGAATGGATGTACAGACTTCAACTCAGCTGCGATGTACAGACTTTGACAAAGCAGCAATGTACAGACTTGCACAGTTCTAGGATGTATAGACTTTATGTGAAAGCCCGATGTACATACTTGCAAGATTGAACATAGTTAAAGATCCCAATGTATAGACTTCGAAGTTCACTAATGGATGTACAGACTTCACCTTGAGCAAGCTACAGTGCAGTGTATGGACTTTGAATGAATGATGCATGACGCTGTACAGACTTTACTAATGTATGGACTTAGCTTCATGCATGCTACAGTCCAATGTATGGACTTTGAATGACAGTGCAAGCACTGTATAGACTTTGAGCACAGACACCATAATGCAATGTATAGACTTGCTAGTTATGTGAGCTGCAGTGTATGGACTTTGCCCAATGCATAAGACGCTAAGTGAGACGGACAGTGTATAGACTTAGCCAATGCAATGTATAGACTTACTGAGCTGACGCTGCATGAGGCACTAAATAAGACGGATAGTGTATAGACTTGTGTTCTGGGTGAGTCGACCCATCTAAGAAGGGGGTCAACCCACTTCTGTCCAGACTATGCTGAGAGTGATTATGCATGGATGTATAGACTTACGTTCTCAATGATGCACAAACACAACACGATGTATAGACTATGCTGAGTGTGAAGACTTGTGTGTGTGTGTAGTGTGTAGACTTGTGAAATGCATAGAACACATAGATAATTTGATAAAACAATTTCATCAAAACATAAACAGTTGCCAATCAATCAAAACAAGGTGTTTCCAATGAAATAAAGCAATTGTCAACATCATCAACACAAAGGAGTCACAACACGGAGTTGGTACAGTAGTGTGTGGATGTTGTGCACCTGGTTCGTCAGAACATGTTGGCGGCCCAGAGTCGGCAGAAGAGTTATGCTGACTGTAGGCGGCAGCCTCTCGCGTTCGCCGTGGGCGATCGCGTGTTCTTGAGAGTTTCTCCGATGAAGGGGGTGATGCGCTTTGGGCGGCGTGGGAAGCTGAGTCCCCGCTATGTTGGTCCCTTTCTCATCATGGAGCGCATCGACGAGGTAGCTTATCAGTTGCAGTTACCCCCTGAGTTGGCATCGGTGCATGACGTGTTCCACATCTCGATGTTGTGGAAGTATATGCCCGATGGCTCTCATGTGCTCGAGGATTATGTTTGGCCCGAGGTGACTCCAGATCTTTCTCTCCCAGAGTTTCCTATCTGCGTGGAGGATAGGCGAGAGCAGTGCCTGTGGAACAAGGTCATCCCCTTGGTCAAGGTGGTGTGGCAACGGCACTCTGGTGGTGAGGCTTCTTGGGAGCGTGAGGATGAGATGTGTCAGCAGTTTTCTTACCTGTTTGAGTGAGTCTTCCTCTTCTTTCCCCTTGGGTTGTTCTCAATTTCGAGGATGAAATTCCTTAAGGGGGGAGGGCTGTAATATCTCAGACCTTTCGGAGCCTTCTTCGTGGATACCGGATCTGGTTTCTTGGAGTGTCCGGCGCCATTGTGTCCAAAATTTTATTTTGGACATCTTTCGTGTTCGGATCGGCGCGATCCGGAGTTGTTTCGGAGGCCTGGAAGCGTTCCGCGGCTTTTTCGCGTGTGTTTTTTGATTCCCGGTGTGTGTTTCGATAATTCCTTTGGAACCTCATTGCGGGTGAACTGGGTGGTTCACCTATGCGAGAGTGGCATCGTTGCGATCGGTGCGTTCCGATGATCGCGGAAATGTGATTTTTAATTTTTTGATATTTTCCAGAATTTTTGGATTTTCTACAAAATACCCCCCTTTTTCTCTCTCCCCCCACCCTTCTTCTTCTTCTTCTTCTTCTTCCTCCCACCGTGAGAACCGCCCCCTCTCCCCCTCTCTCTCCCATTCGATCGTGGCAGGCCTCTCTCCGGCTGTAGACGGTGGCGGGGTGACGGCGCGGTTGCGTGGGTGTGGACGCGGGATTTTTATTTATATTTATTTATTTTATTTTATTGGATTGATTTATCATTTATTGATTTATTTATTTATTGGTTCATTGGCGTGCCAGTCACCGAAGTGACAATTTTATTGTGCGCTCGATCTGACATGGTCAGTCGATTGTGAGTGATCGTGTCTGGACTAGAAGTCCGTCATACCATGAACGTTATGACGTTAATTACGTCCCTCTAAGGAAGGACAACCCTTGATTAAACGCTAAAAGTAGGAGGCCTCGAGAGGCAAACATATGTTCATGTGTGCAAATGGAACTTCATATCAGAGCCAGACGGGCGGGCAAGATAACAACATTAACTGTAGAAGCAGACGATATCGTTAAGTCAGCGGTTCGAAGACCGAGTGAAAGGGAAGAAGGAAGATTTCGATCACAGGCAGACTGAGCCGTGACCATGATGGGGGTTTAAAGCATCGACCGATAGTTCAGCAGCATTTCCCCTTTATCTGGATTATGCCCAGGGGGGAAATAGGCTATCACCCACGGAGTGCCGGGATGAAAGCCGAGAGATAGAGAGGCCGAACCTCCCAACCCGTATACATATGGGCTATAGGGCAATGTATGATTTTCCCTTTGGAAAGCTAGCGGAATTCATGCAGTGGCAGAATCCCCCCGAGCAAAAGGGTTATTCGTAAATCCGTTGCAGTTAGGTGGAACATAGGGATTATGACTCCCCTTCAATTTTATCCCCGGGACATATCGGGTGATCCACGGATATCCCTTTGTGGGTTCGTTCTGGGTGTTGGAATTCATTGGGTGGTAGATTGGGCTCTCGACACACTCTGAATGGGCACAGGCTCTCGGCACGACCCAAAATGGGAAGGCCAGGGCTTCCGGCGCCAATAACAAGAAGGCCGGGGGTTCCCGGCACCAAGACGAGAGGGCTTGGGTTCCCGGCGCGACAAAGAGAAGCCAAAGGGGAGCTCTTCGGCGCAGGCTTCCCGGCGCGAGGAAGAAGTGCTAGAAGGGGGGTTCTCGGCACAGCTAAGCCAAAGGGGAGGGGGCCTCCCGGCGCGGCCAAAGTGCCAGGTTCCCGGCGCGAAGGGTAGTTGGCTTCCCGGCGTGGCCAAGTTGCAAGGCTCCCGGCGCGAAGGCCAGAAGGCCAAGACAGGTCTCGGCGCCTGAAGGATGGCGCCGAGAGCTGTTCATCCCGTCTACTGTGCGAGGGGCCGAGAGCTGTGAGGGCGCCGGGATCAGAACAGAGCTTACGGTACTCTGTTTTGGGTTTCATGATGACCAGGTTGAAGCAAATGGACCCTGAGGAGTCAAAATGGCTCAATTCACTAGACTTCAACCTGCTTCGGTACAGGTTCCCAAGGAAGGCCAGGAACATGGAAAAGTTCGGGAGGGAAACAATGAAGTATAGGGAGCCTCTGTCACCATTGATAGATAAGGTCCCGGGGATATGTTTCATGTCATCTCTGTCATCCTGGGAGAATTTTGTCAGCTCATCCCCTGGACTTGATGTTTTTCAGAGAATGATAGACGATCACCCACGGAGTGCCGGGGTGAAAGCCAAAAACAGAGGGGTATAGGGCCCCTAACGCCTGTATGTGCTTGCAGCACTATCCTGATATTCCTTTTGAGACCGCAGAAGCTTGTGCAGTGGCAGAGCTTCCTTGGTCCTTAGGGTTATAAAAGCCGATCGAGTTCGGGAAACCACGTGAAAAAGGGGAGTCGTTCCCACTAATTGTCGCCCCTGAAGTGCATGTGATGACTCAAAATGCCCCAGGATAAGTGGACGAAGAGGCCAAAGGGGTGGACAAAGGAGGGGCTCTCGGCATGATTTTCATTGGCAAGAAGATGGCTCTCGGCGTGGGATTATAGGTTGGCCAAGGGGTTTCCGGCATGGGTTTACAGAATGGCCAAGAGGAGGGCTTCTCGGCGCCAATGGCAAGGATGCCAAAGAGTTCCCGGCACGGGCTTCCCGGTGCACTAATAAGGTGGCCAAGGGGGGTTTCTCAGCGCCAAGACAGGGAGGCCAAGGGACTCTCGGCATGGGGTCTTCCCGGCGTGAAGACGAGTAGGCCCCGGCGCGATGAGGAGAAATGAAACGGGTGGCTCCCGGCGCGCCCGGGAGATGGGATCTCGGCGCAAGAAGGCTTGCGCCGAGGGCTGTTCATCAGCTTTACTGTTTGCGGGGTCGAGAGCTGTGAGGGCGCCGGGATACGAACAGAGGTTTACGGTACTCTATTTTTTTGGTTTTAATGGTGGTTTGGGCATAAACTGACGGATTCTATGGGCTCTAGACTGCTCAAGGCATCCACTCTGAGTTGGATTAGGTCTAGAATTCAGAGGAGTATTAGGGTTCGAGAGGCAACTAGGAAGCCAGAGTCTGAATGCCCCTGTCCATCGCCATTGTCACGCAGAGCTTGGGGACATGCTTGATATGGTCATTCGTCACCCTGGGAGCCAAGAGATGGCTGTCTCTGGCCCCAGAGGCGGCTTCGATGACATCAACGGAGGAAGCACGTACGCTTAGAACCCCGGAGTTTCTCAAGCTTCGATCATTGCACAGCACGGCTTCATCCCAGCAGCCAAGGGATAGTCTGTCCCGGGCTCTGAGGTGAGCACTAATGGTACTACGAAGCAGAGAAAAGAAACAGACAAATCGGATCATCATGCTACTGGTTTACAGATAACACGGGGAATGGCAATAGGGCTTCAGAGGAAGCAAAAATCAGGCTTAAGCTATAGCCCATCATGCATATATATCCATTCGTTTGATGATGTCCATCAGGGAAGACACATGGTGAGAAAACCCAGACGATACACCATTCCAATACTCAAACCGATTATTGGGAGAGAGTGAGGGAAAGGGGGACAAACAGATGCCGAGATGTCTCGGCTACATTGCATGAATCAAGATAAGACTTGAAACGATTACATGAAATAGAAGAAAAGAAAACACGGGGGAGGGCGGAGCATTGACTCCTCTCCCTCCCCGGATGCCCACCTGGAGCTTCTTCCCTTTTGATCGGTCTCTTCTCTCTTTCTTTCTTTTTAGCGGAGGAGGCTCTCTCTCTCTCTGGTTTCTTCTCTTTTCTTTCTTTTCGATCGATGGCCCGGCTTCCGATCCCCTCCCCATTTCAAAGAGGGTTTACTTTTATAGCTCTCATCCCTCTGTCCTCTCGGTGGAGGGTAGTCGGTGCGGCTTGTTCCATTCGAGACATCTCCCGGTGCGACAAGTAGCCCCCTGTGGAGGTTCCCGACCCCATTATCAGAAGCCCAAATGGCCGGCCCATCTAGTGCCTTTAGGCCTCATACATGCCTTAGGCTTCTCTTTATATATATATATATTTTGAATTAATCTTCATCAGAACCGAATAAGGCCCCCTTTAGTAGAGACATGACTTTGTTGAGATCGTCTTGAGGCTCAATCAGTGAACAAACTGTGGTTTAATCAGTATTGCCGTCTGAATGACGACAAAATCAGGTATGTTTCATCGTCATTGTCATCCGAACGGTGACAAGACCGGACATCAGCTTCAGTCTGACAGACTTCGGCCGGGTGTGTAATCTGTGGAGAGGATTCTTCATTTGTCCTGACTTTGCAAAAGCCTTCGCAATCTTCATTTGTCGGCTCCGGCTTCTCATCAGAGTGTGCTTGGAGGTCTTATCAGTCGAATGACTACTGCTTTATCAGTGCTGCCGTTTGACTGACGATGGCACCGGACATCAGCTCGGCTGGCGGAGACTTCAACCGGGTAAACGGCTGTCGAGCTTCATCAGTGGTCTTCCACTGTTGGTCTGATCTTCTTTTCAGTTATGCTTCCACCCCTGTTCATTTTCAAGGTGTCAACAAATGCCCCCCAACTGCGGGCAGCGTAAGCGCAGAATAAGCGACACGGGGTCTGCAGGTGTCTTTCATCATTCGAGGGTATATTCCTCAGTTTTATCCTTGGCATTGTCCTTCAGCTTGATCATGTTGCTGTAGTAACATTCTGCATATCCATCTTTCATTTTCATGTTTTTATCTCCATATTTTCTAGCTTCATTGTCATCAATTTGGAACCCTTCGCACGAGGGCTGTAAGCTTCTCGGCGTGACCCTCCCGGCGTGACAGATGTCGGCGCGGGCATCTTTGAGCTTGTCGGCGCGAGCGTCAGATGCTTCTCGGCGCGCCCATCGGCCTGGTTGTCGGCGCGGGAACCTTCGGCGTGAGCGTCCACGGCAGCTTCTTCTCGGCGCGCACTAGGCTGGTTGTCGGCGCGCATTTCCATTCGGTAGAGGGAGGGTTCTCGGTGCGCATTGTTTCGCGCCGGGAAGCCCCTCTCTTCCTCTTTTTAACCCCTCCGAGAGGTTTTTTTACCCTCACTTCTCACTTCCTCTTCTCTCTCTTCATTTCGGCGGTGGCGGTGAGCTGTGAGCTTCCCCCCCCGAGAACATCATTTCGCCCCCCCCCCCCTTTGCCGATTTTTCGGTGTAAGTTCGCTATATATGGGATTGAGTCCCATTTTATGCTCGGGATCACTCCCTCTTGGTGGGTGACTCCCTATTCTTTTTTGGGCATACCTCGGACAAGAGGAGATGCTGTCGAAATTTTTGAGAATTTGTTTGTCTTATTGTTTCATGCCCATTCATCTTTCTGATGCTTCTTTTCTTGTCTTTTTCTGACTGCAGGTGCTGACATGGCTTCCAGTTCTGCTGTTGCATCTTCCGGAGCTGTTGGAACAAGTTCATCGGCTCAGCCAGACATATATCGGGCCAAAGTCAACTGGTTGAACGTATACAGCCTGAGCTTTGGCTATGACCATATTGCTAGTGTCGACGAATCTTCCGATTCTGAAACTGACACCGTATCGACCGCTGAAGTTTATTCTTCCCTGGAAGGTGCTGAATTCAGGAGAGCTGCTGACTACCGCCCGGACTTGCCGAAGGATCGTCATTTACTGCCGTTTGTTCGGACTTTCACCATACGCGGAATGAGGGATGTTCTTATTGCCCGTTCCGTGGAAGCGGCAATACTTGCCGATAGAGACAGCATGAAGGGCTCTGTCTATCGAGCCCGAGCCATATATCTCCCAGGTGAACAGAGGGACTGGAATGCTGTGCTGGGCATCTCCGATTTAGAACCCGAGAAGAAGATGCTGACCCGGGCCCCAGAGTTCACCCCTACAAGATGGGACCATACCACCGGCCGTGTCCACCGAGAGAAGACCTCATTCGGACTCTTTTTGGCTCCTGCGAAGTGGGGTTATAGAGACGAGCCATTTGTTCTTAACTGCCTGGCCGTTCAGTTTAAATATCAGCTGGCTGCCGGCTGGTTTGGAGATGCCAAGTTGACAGACGCCCATCTTTTTAGGGTTGGAGCAGTGGAGTTCACAGAATATGTTTTGAAGGAGTATGCCCCTCTATTGGTTAGAGCTGGGGTATACCACAGTGTATTTGCCTCCAGGTTCCGCTATCCCGTCTCTCGGGGATTGTGTTGCGGCATGCTTGAAGTGTTCTGCCCGCAGTTCAATACATTCTATACAGCGGAAGGCGAGACATCCCTCGACCTCTGGAGTTTATCGCAGCTTTCTGGCCTACCCATGGACGGGGAGCCATATGAGGAGGTCTGCCTGGACGACTCCATCAAGGACGCCTCTAATGGAGAGGGCAGCTATTCTTTTGGTTATGCATACCGGTATCTGATGAAAGCATACCGGTCCATCTGTTTGGCCTACAGTAGGGGGTCCTCCAAAGGCTATCAAGCCCGGGAAAAGAGCAGCCGACTGAGAGTCCGTGTGGGGCAGTGGATACAATATTTCTTCAGGGGTCCCTTGAGGTACGCAGACTTTCCTTCCGTAGGGCTGACTTTCGGTAAACAGGTCAGGGCCCCCCGTTACAAGTTAGCACTGCCAGCTTCATTGCGCCGGACCGACACGGATGGCCCGAACCCAGCAGGGGTTGATCCCATCACCCATTGTGCAGCCTATTTGACTTTTTGGCTATGCACTTTCGCTCTCCCTCAAGGGGACGAGATGATTATTAGACCAGAGGCTATATATCCGGCCTGCCAGATGGCTTGGGGGATGCGATTGTCTCTGTGACCAGTGGCTCTGTGTTTAGTTTACAAATCCTTGGGGGACTTGCATAGACATCGGACTCCCCGCTCTTCGAGGACCGTGGGTCCCTTTCATTTCTTCAATGCCTGGGTTTGCAGCATTTTCCCTGAGCTGGCCCCGAGAACTTTGCAGTCAGACACACTGCTCCCTCGTATGATTGAGTTTGCTAGCGCTGAACCTGGTCCTTTCTCAGAACAGCTGTTCAAGATGAGGGGTAGGCTAATAAGAGTGCCTGTAGACGCACCTGGCAGCATTCACTTTTGGAGCTTGGCAGCAGGTTCAGCTCCCTTGGTGGACCCTCAGAGGGAGTGCAAAATGGAGGAGGTGGAGGCTTATGTCCATCCTGTTTCGGGGGTCGCCGCCACCCGGCCTCTTTTAGAACCAGAATTGGTGAGGTGGGCCATGGCCATACGGCCCAGTGTATTAGTTTTCAGGAAGGGGGGCCTGCTCATTTTGGAGCCCTATTATTCCTTCCGCTTTGGCAGAAATTTTGGTTACGACCAGCATATCCCTCCATCGGTTGCTCAGTTTCCTCTGGAGAGCCGGGCCAAGCACGAGTCTAGTATTGCCGGCGACGGTCGGATATGGTGGGATTTCTTTCATCGTCGGGAAGACACAACTTTCAGGGTCCCGACTGTCTCCAATCGTCTCCCTCGGGTCTCATCAGACTATATCAAGTGGTGGAACATACGCACCAATTTTTATAAAGATGGCAGAGGCGCTTTCTGGGATGTGGCCGAGCGCTCCTTTTTGAAGCGGCAATCAGGGCCTGTATTTGACATTGACGAGGTCCATCTGAGGAGGCTTTATTCCCAGCACCAGAGGGAGGCAGAAGCTTATATCGCTGCCCGTCGGTCTTTGAAGGAGGCGGGTGCGGAACTACCCACTCCTGTCTTTTCTGAAGTTGATGTAGACACTTTCACCAAAGACTTGAGACAGCTGGGCCACATAGGGGACACTCATTTGGAGGTGCAGTATCCATTCCCCCCGGAGGAACCACTCTCGAAGGCTACTTCTTGGAGGGGTCCGAGAGACAGGTTTCATCCTTACAGGGCCTTTGTGCGGAGGGAGGACCGCACCCAGTCATATTATCAGCACACCTCCTGGCTTTTTGTACTGTTAAATGTCCACGGGCTGACAGTGGAGAGCCCGGTAGCTGTCATTCTAAATAAGCAGCTTTTTGTTTCTTTCCATTATGTTGACGCCAGGTGCATAGATTACCTCGGCCTATTTCATTGCCTTGATTTCCATGGCCATAAGGACTTGGCCGCCCTGACGGAGAAGTGTCAGACTATTGGCGATGTATGCTGGCTTGTGAAGGAGGCCGCCTCCCGATCAAAGGAGGTAGCTTATATGTATTGGCCGCTTTCCACATTTTACGATGGCCCAGCAGGTGTGCTCCTTGTTTGTTTGATCATGGCTTCTTTCTTCTTATTGTCATGTTTTACATATGTTGACTATGAGTGTCTTTCTCGTGTCTCGCACTGATAGACCAGACATAAAGCGGCAGGGGCTTTACAGGAAGATAATTGCTCAAGCTGAGAAACCTGCCCACTTTGAAATTCCTGAAGCAGCACCTACGACCACTCCCCTGCCTCCGGGCAAGAAGAGGAAGCCTTCTGTGGTGAAGGTTGCAGTCACCAAGGCCAAGAAGGCCAAGGTTGCTCGGACCCGGAAGTCGGTTTCGACTGCGAAGGAAGCTGGAACCCCTCTTCCGGATATCCCTTCATTTGACGCATTCGCATCTCAGAGGGTGGCCGCACAGGCATCTGCCGAAGGTGACGGTGATAGCTTGTAACTGGAACTTCCTTTGTCATCTTGACCAATCTCCTAGGGAGTTCTTTGAGGCTGAGCTTCTTTTTATCTGATACAGCCCAAGAGCAGGTTGAAGTGCCTGTGGAGACGGACACAAGACTGCCTTCTCCCACCCCGGCTGGCGGGGAGGAGGGTAAATGTGCTTCTTCCATTTGTTTCATACTTCCGTTGTTTTCTTTGCTATACTTCTCAGAAGTTTTCTTTTCTTGTAGCAGTGGCAGTCGGGGAGCAAGCCGAGGCCATGATGATGACGGAAGAGCTGCCTCGACCACAGGAGGGTCACAAGACTCGGCCAAAGCAGAGTACTATTCCAGCCAGACGCATAATCACTCGATCTACATCCCGCCATGCTTTAGAGGTGCCGGCCCAGCATATAGCTAGTGTGGAAATATCTTCGGGCAGCTCCCCAGTCGTCTCCCATGAGGAGGAAGTATATTTCAGCGGCAGCGAAGGGGAAGGTATTTCCAAGTCAGAAGCCCCTCCTGCACTTGCGAAAGGTGTTCCGTCTCTTCGACCCGCCAAACTATCGGTGTTATCCTCTGAGGAAGAATTTCAGGAGGAGTTTGCCGGGCTCGATACTGAGATTGACATAACTCCACCACTCGCCATTTCGGCCACGGAGCTTTCTTCTCTTTCGCCCCATTTCGAGGGTGCGGACCCTGCTTCAAAGGTGGGTTGTTCTTCATGTATGCTGCTTCATTTGTTTCTTTTATTTAGTGCTGAAGATCGCTTTGCTTTGGTCTCAGAGTATTGTCGCTGCTACCTTGGCCACCTCCACATCCTTCATGGACATTTCTCTTGTAGATTGGGCTATTGTTCCTTTTCTGCCTTTAACTTGCACGGGGGCTCCTGAGATCATTCGCCCTGTGCCAGTGCGGATACAGTCCTTGACAGACTTGGCATCATTAGACTTGGGGGCTGCAGAAGAAAGTGTCATCCCTGCCAGGGCTTCAGATCTTAGAGCCGAAGCAGATCCGGCCAGGAGCTCCGCTTTCATACCGGCCACAGTAATGTCAATTGCGCCCGAGTTAGCAATTCCTGCCATAGTGGCTACAGAGTCCGAATTCCTGCCTGCACAGTTTAAGGCACCTCTGTCCCCATCACCAGAAAGAGCAGCTGAAGGTGCAGCCTCCAATGCAGAGATAACCCCATTATTCATTGATTCTCCTCCCACGGATGTTCGAGGTGTAGCTCCCGAGGCAGCAGCAGAGGAGGAGTCTTCAGCCCAGCAGGGGAGTACAGAGAGATGCCAGCTAGCTCTTTCGGCAGATTTGCCTTCTTCGTCCTCCCAAGCGGGCATTGGACTATGGGCAGATATTGACGGAGAGGTGACCTTTGAAGTCGTCGCATCTGCTTCCTTTGGCTTTACTTCTCCTGACAGCTTCGTCTGGCAGCATCTGGACATGTTACGCCAGCTAGTAGAGTCTCAGCCTGGCTTGACATATCTACAGCTGAAGGAAATCGCCAATCGCCTCACCGCTGGCCTGCAAGCCATGGGCTGCCCTTTGGACACATGGGCTCAGCGGGTCTTGCTTTTGTTGAAATTCGTGCATCGGAGAGACTTCCTAGCACGGACCATGGTTGACAGGCTGACGGTGTTGAAGTTGCAGAGGTCAGAATGCAAATCCGAGGTGGAAAAGCTGACGCTGACACTTGATGAACGCCAGGCCGAGCTACAGAGCATTATTCAGCGGGAGGAGGCTATCCAGAAACGGGTAGCCGTTTTGGAGGCGGAACTCACTGAACTTCGGGCCGAGCTGCAGCAATTATCTTCTATTCGGCCACAGTCCACCGATGAGGTGGCTTTACTGGAGGGCCGGGTGATGTCTTTCCAGGACCTGTCCATGAGGCTTTAGGAGGAGGAAGCGCGCCTTCATGAGTTAGGAGCCGCCCCTATGTTGGTCTTCTGGCCTTTGAAGATATCTTTCGGCAGCCATGAATTATCTTCACTTTCTTTTCTTTTCTTTCTTCTCTTCCCATCTCTTTCTCTCCCTTTTTTTGTGACACAGCGTCCCCTCGGGGCCCCTTATGTACTCACTTCGTAATGAAAAGAAATCTTTTGGCTTCATGTGTATCCATCTTGTTTACCATGTGGTTTCATCACTTCGGGGAAGTGGGGTAGTGGTTTTAGCAACCCCTCATGTGAATGGCTCGTATCTAGCAGGAGAGCGTCCACCCCTTCAGAGAAAGGATGGGGAACTCGCTCCACCGCGTGACGGGCATCCGAAGAGGTGCTTAAACCGGATTGTGTTGGTATCAGCAAACGTCCCTCTTGGCAATATGTGCTATGAGGGAGACAATTTGCAGGAATGTGAAAGAAGGGGTTTCATCAGAATAGACGGAAAGTCTAGACTGGGTAGAGGTTATGGCAGGTGGGACATTTGAAGGATATGTGGTTTTCATCAAGACAGACGTAGGGTCTGAACTGGATAGGGTTTCATCCTTGATCGGGCGAAATGCCAGTCGATCAATAGTTGGTTTCATCATCGATATTGGGTTTATATCGATGCAAAGGGTTTTATAAGTTTCATCAGAATAAACGAAAGGTCTAAACTGGGTAGGGTTTCATCATTGATCGGGCGAGGTGCCGGTCGATCAACAATTGATTTCATCATCGATATTGGGTTTATATCGATGCAAGGAGATTTCATAATTTTCATCAGAATAGACGAAAGGTCTAAACTACATGGTTTCATCATTGATCGGGCAGGGTGCCCTTCGATCAACAGCTGGTTTCATCATCGGTATTGGGTCTATACCAATGCAAAGATTTTATAAGTTTCATCAGAATAGACGAAAGGTCTAGACTGGATAGGGTTTCATCATTGATCGGGTGAGGTGCCAATCGACCAACGGTGGGAAGTGTGTGAAGGTGTAGGTCTCATCAGGACAGACGTAAGGTCTATTCCAATAGGTTTTATCGCAGGTGGGGCTTTGCCAAAAAATGCGTAGGTTTTATCAGGACAGACGTAAGGTCTGAACTGGATAGGCTTTAGTAAAATGGTGATGGGTTTCATCGTCGGTGGGACGTTTGAAAGAGGGTGCATAGATTTCATCAGGACAGACGTAAGGTCTACCCTGGAAAGGTTTTATCATCGGTGGGGCGTGGAACCAGTTGACCGACGGAAGGCTTCATCAATAGAAGGGAGGTAAAGGTAGCGTGCCGGTTGGCATGGAACTTTTAAATTACCACATTACTGACCCAAGTGCCGTTTCGGGTTTTCACCGGAGCCAGCCCCCTCTTGCTTTTGCCCACGCGCCCTTTCGGGTTTTCACGTGGCGGGGTACCCGATTTTGCCTGCGGTGCCCTTTCGGGTTTTTACCACAGCTGGGTTTTTGGCCATTTTTGCCCTTATCCGGGATGTCCGAACAAGTCTGGCGGGGTATCTCTATTTTTAACCCCATTTTTTTTATATATATACATATGTTTCCTGAATCGGGACTTCAGCACGGATCATGCGATGTGCTGCTTCATTAGTGCATGCTCTTATCATCGGTATTGGGTATATACCGACGCAAGGATTTTATAGGTTTCATCAGGGTAGACGTAAGGTCTACACTGGGCTGGTTTGATCATTGATCGGGCAGGGTGCCGCTCGACCAATGGTAGGTTTCATCACGGCGGGACGTAAAGGGATATGCAAATTTGATAGGACGGGTTTCTTTATTGATCGGGCAGGGTGCCCATTGATCAAAGGTGGGTTTCATCATCGGTATTGAGTTTATACCAATGCAAGGATCTTATGAATCTTCATCAGAATAGACGTAAGGTCTACCCTGGGCTGGTTTTATCATTGATCGGGCAGGGTGCCAATCGACCAACAGCATGTTTCATCATCGGTATTGGATTTATACCGATGCAAAAGTTTCAGGGGTTTCATCGGGATAGACGTAAGGTCTAAGCCGGATAGGTTTCATCATTGACCGGACAGTGCGCCTAATCGGTCAATAGGTGGTTTCATCATAGGTATTGGGTTTATACCAATGCAAAGATTTCATAGGTTTCATCGGGGTAGACGTAAGGTCTAAGCCGGATAGGTTTCATTGCTGATCGGGTGAGTGTGCCCATTGATCAGCAGCAGGTTTCATCACGGTATTGGGTATATACCAATGCAAGGGTTTCATAGGTTTCATTGGCATAGACGTAAGGCCTAAACCGGACAGGTTTCATTGCTGATCGGGTGAGTGTGCCCATTGATCAGCAGCAGGTTTCATCACGGTGGGACCTGGGACAAGGTATGAGGGCTTTTATCAGGACAGACGTAGGGTCCGTACTGGGTGGATTTGATCGTTGGTCAGACAAGGTGCCGGCCGATCGACGAGAAGTTTATGACAGGAGGTGAGGTTTCTTTAGGATCACCATATTACTGGCCCAAGCGCCCTTTCGGGTTTTCACCGGAGCCAGCCCCCTCTTGCTTTTGCCCACGCGCCCTTCCGGGTTTTCACGTGGCGGGGTACCCGATTTTGCCTGCAGTGCCCTTTCGGGTTTTCACCACAGCTGGGTTTTAGCCATTTTTTACCCTTGCTCAGAAAACCTGAACAAGACCGGCAGGGTATCTCTATTTTTAACCCCATTTTTACTTATTTTCATTCTTTTATTCTCTCTTCCCCTCTTTTTGGGAGGGTAACAAGTCGGACTGTCATTAGATCATGATAAGGGATGGCTCGGCTAGGGCGGAGTGCTGCTAGACCAAGGAAGAAGGGTAGCTTGGTTAGGGCGGAGTGCCGCTAGGCCAAGGAAGAAGGGTAGCTTGGTTAGGGCAGAGTGCCGCTAGACCAAGGAAAAGGGTAGCTCGGTTAGGGCAGAGTGCCGCTAGACCAAGGGAGCAGGGTAGCTCGGTCAGAGCGGAGCGCCGCTAGACCAAGGAAAAGGGTAGCTTGGTTAGGACGGAGTGCCGCCAGACCAAGGAAAAGGGTAGCTTTTAGCCTGATTACTCGGGGAATATTGGTTGGGCAGCATGATACAGCTTTAGGTGTCTACCGTTGAGTGGTGAGAATTGGATTTCCCCTCGATGGTTAACAACCATGTAGGCCCCTCCTTCGTAGACCCTATATATCATATAGGGACCTTCCCAATTAGGATTCAGCTTTCCTTTTGGGTTGGACGCCATAACTTCTCTTTTCTTGACCATGACGAGGTCACCTTTCTTAAATTCTCGTCCTTTTACGAGTTTGTTGAATGCAGTGGCCATGCGGGCCTGGTACATCTGGATATTCTTCTGAGCTTGGAGGCACTTCCCTTCCAATTCAGCCAATTCTTGTAATCTTCTTTCTGCATTGGTTTGTTCGCCACGGGCTAGGTCATATTGGACTGCCACCCTGAGTGACGGGACTTCCAGCTCCAGTGGAACTACTACCTCTGAGCCGTATACCAGTGAGTATGGCGAGCACCCTGTAGGTGTCTTGAAGATAGTGCGGTATGCCCATAGAGCTTCATACATCTTTTCTTCCCAGTCCTTCTTATTAGAACTGACGACTTTAGCCAACAAGGTGCATAACGTTTTGTTGAAGGCTTCTGCCAATCCATTTGCCTGTGGATTGTAAGGAGTGGAAGTCCTCCACTCGATCTTATACTTCTCGGCAAGCCGATAGATCTTTTGATTTTTGAAATGACTTCCATTATCAGATATTATTCGGCTGGGGATCCCAAACCGGAAGATAATGTTCTGTTTGATGAATCTGGCAACCAGCTCACCAGTCACTTCTCGTAATGCTATAGCTTCCGCCCATCGAGAGAAGTAATCTGTTATTGCCAGTATGTACTTATGTCCGGCTGAGGAGGTCGGTAGTGGGCCGACTACATCGGTTCCCCATTGTGCAAACGGCCAGCTAGGGACTGTAGGGTGCAGAACGGCAGGTGGCCTTCTAGGCACAACAGCATGCTCCTGACATTTCTGACATGACTTCGCAAACTTGCAGCAATCTTCAAACATAGTGGGCCAATAGTAGCCCAGCTTCTTGATTTCTATCTTCATCTTAGGGCCAGCTTGGTGAGCACCTGCCGTCCCAGCATGTATTTCTTTCATTGCTTGCCAAGCTTCCTCAGTGGACAGGCAGCGGAGCAAAATCTTCTTGCGTGCATCTGCCATTATTCGGAACAGAGTTCCATTTCTGAATTCATAAGAATCTTTGATCCTTAGAAGTTTCATCTTTTCTTCTCTTTTCTGTGGCAGCTGTTGGTGTAAAAACCATTGTAGCAGGTGCTGTCTCCAATCAGATGCCTGTTCTGTACTGATCGTGGCGACTTCATTTTCTTCGGGGCAGCCTTCTAGCATGCTGGGGACTTGCCACCGATTTATAACAACAATGTTCAGTGTCTCATCCGGTGGGACTGCTATTGAGCTGGCTAGCTTTGCCAATGCATCAGCCTGGGCATTATGTGCACGGCCCACATGCTTGAGCTCAATATGATAGAATTTCGCCATGAGGCGCACAGCTTTTTGGTGGTAGGGGTTCAACTCCGGCTTTCGCACTTCGAACTCACCTTGGATTTGCTTTATTATCAACATTGAATCCCCGAATACCTGAAGCATCTGGATGCCCATGTTGAGGCTGATGTGCAACCCGATTATCAGAGCTTCATACTCGGCTTCATTATTAGTGCAGGGCTTGTTTATAGAACAGGAAGTATGCACAACCTCCCCCTCTGGCGATCTTAGCACAATACCGGCTCTGGCCCGTATTCTGGTCTTTCCATCGGAGTCCGTCTCTGTTCTAGATGCTCCATCAAAGAATAGCTGCCACATAGTTGACTGAGCCTGGCAGGCTTCTAATGTCTCATCATCGGGTAACTCAGTCCCCAACATATCATTCTCTGGCACAGGGTGCTCTGCGAAGAAATCGGCCACGGCCTGTCCTTTTATTGCCCTCTGGGGTATATATGTGATATCGAATTCCATCAGAATTACTGCCCATTTGCCCAATCGACCTTTCAGTACTGGCTGAGTCAATATGTATTTGAGCGGATCTGCTGCAGATATCAATCTGATTTCGTGTGACAGCATATAGTGCCGGAGCTTTTTAACGGCAAAGACTAGTGCCAAGCATGTCTTTTCTATATAGGTGTAGCTTTCTTCAGTTCTAATCAGCCTCCGACTCAGGTAGTATAGAGCCTGCTCTTTGCCTTCTTCATTTATCTGTGCTAGCATTGCCCCCAGGGAACAGTGTGTGGCTGCAATGTATAGTATCAGGGGCTTGCCCTTAATAGGTGCCCCAGTACTGGAGGGGTCTTGAGATATTCTTTCAGCTTCTCAAAAGCTTCCTGACAGCCATCGTCCCAGAGGAACGGTACATCTTTCATCATGAGCTTGTGAAAAGGGTGGCATCTCCCCGACAGATTTGATATGAATCGTCAGATGTAGGCCAAACGCCCTTGTAGAGATCTCAGCTCGTGGAGATTCCTTGGTGGAGGGAGCTCCTGGATAGCTTTAATCTTGGATGGGTCGATCTCAATGCCCCTATGACGGACAATGAACCCAAGGAATTTTCCACTGGACACGCCGAAGGCACATTTCATAGGATTCATCTTGAGTTCATATCTGCGCAGCCTCTGGAACACTATCCTCAGATCTTGCAGATGATCTTCTCTTCTGCTAGTTTTCACCACCAGGTCATCGATGTAGCACTCCACTTTCTTGAAGAGTAAATCATCAAAGATCTTTGTCATAGCTCTTTGATAAGTAGCGCCGGCATTCTTGAGGCCGAACGTCATCCTTTTGTAGTGAAATATCCCCTTCGGGGTGCGGAATGCAGTATGCACTCTGTCTTCTTCAGCAATCCAGATCTGGTTATATCCGGATGACCCATCCATGAATGACAGGGCTTCATGGCCAGTGGTTGCATCGATCATTACTTCAGTGATTGGCACTGGGAAATCATCTTTTGGGTAAGCCTTATTCAGGTCCCTGAAATCCACACATATTCTGATCTACCCATTTTTCTTCTTCACGGGCACTATATTGGCCAGCCATGTAGTATATTGGTTCTCTTCAACAAAGCCCACATCGATCAGCTTGTCGACTTCTTTGTTGATCTGATTTATCAGTTCGGGACGCATTCTCCTGGCAGGCTGCTTCACAGGGCTTGCCTCTGGGTTTATCGCCAATCGGTGCTGTGCCACATCAGAACTCAGTCCCGGCATCTCATCATATGTCCATGCGAAGCAGTCTCAGAATTCTTTCAGAAACTGAATATATTGTTCTTTGACAGCTGGCTCCAGCAATGCACTGAGGAACGTAGGCCTTGGCTCATCTGCTGACCCCAGATTCACTTCTATCAGCTCGTCGACGGTGGCCTGGCCTCCGTCCTCAACTTTGGGTGGGGCTTCTTGCAAATCAATAAAGCCTCCCGGGATATAATCTTCTTCATTCTCATGATTTTCTGCTTCATCACACTGATCATCAGCAGATGCTGGTGCATCGTATAAGGCCAATATGGCCGGATTCTGTCCAGTCTGCCCCGAGGACGTGACTGGCTCAGCGGAAAACTTCGAAGTGGAGTCTTCCGTGCTTAGAGGCTCTTCTGATGTGGGCTCCCCTGAGAGGTTATCATTATATAGAGCTCGGAACTCTTCTAGAATGCGCCCAAACTCCAGGCACTCTTGCAGCTCTCTAGCTACTTGGTCTTCATCCGGGGTTCCCGTGTCAAATTGTGCTTCGGCCTGGAACAGATCCTCTTTGCAAGATGGATTCTCCCAGCACCAACCCTTCTTGGTCTCATCAGACATCCTTGCCTCCGGCTGGTTGTCTTGGGCTTCATTGTCTGTTATGGATTGATACATAATCTCTTCATCTTCAAAGGGGTATTGATCATACCCTACTTCTGGGGAATCTTCATTCGGGTAGAAGGCTGAGATGACATCCACCTCGGCTTCATAGCATTCTTGCAGGGTATAACCCAGTCCCGGGTGCTGTGTGATCTTCCTCAGCTCCTTGCTATCTCGAGGCGGATCCCATAACTCCTTGAATGCTTTCTTCTGAGCAGCAGGCTGTATCGATGGCATTTGCATCTTGGAGAACATTTGTGAAACCCGTTGGGTAGTATAATCCAGGCCCGTAATTGGTACCATCAGGTTTGCAGCTTCTTCAGGGGCCATGCAATCTTGATCATCTTCTTCGACTGCCTCCCCGGTGTAGAATATGATAGGGGGTTCGCCGAAGCGAGGGATTTCCATAGTCTTTAGGGGCAGCACTGTCTGGTATTCTGTGCTGGCTATGGGCTTGACTAGACCCTGAGGAACTTCCACCTGTGTGTATTTTTCTTTCATCTTTCTTTCAGTATCATCTGGGTGTATGCCAGGAGGAGTGATCCGAGCAAAATCACCAGCATAAGAGATGTGAGACACCCCATGCTTTTTAATGTAGCCCTTTGGCGGCGGCGGAGACCAATTTCTTGCTTTCGTCGCCGGCTTTTCTTGGCTGACCACAGTTTCTTTTCCTTTATCCCTTTGTGACACCTCGGTGTAATAGGATGCATCGAGCATATGGCACTCGAACACTTCGAAGGGATGTAGGTCTACAAACACCCTTTCTTCTTTTCCTTCATGGCAGTATTTTATGCATTGGTGTAGCGTGGATGGCACTATCTGATATTCGTGCAGCCACGGTCTTCCCAGCAGGGCCTTATACGTGGTGTTGGAGTCGATTACATAGAATCGTACCACGGTAGTGAGGTCGCCCAGTGTGAGGTTGAAATCAGCTACCCCGAGAGGTGTTTCACATTTTTGGTTGAATCCTGCAATTTTCATATCTCTGACCTTGGTGAGCTGCAGATCAAAGTAATATTTCTGATAGATGCGGTATGGGAGAATATTCACAGCAGCCCCTGGATCTATTAGTATTCTGCTTATCGACTGACAGTTCAGGGAACCCCTCATATACAGCGGTCTATTATGGCCGAATTTGGGATTAGCATATCATCTTCCGTGAACGTGACTGATGGCCCAGCATTCACTTCTGCCAGGAGTGCTTCACATTGTGCCGGGGACTGCAGGGCATCCACGATTGCTTTGCGAGCTTCTTCGCTCAGAGAGAGAATTTCCCAGATGGAGAATCTGGTAGGGAGCTTCTTCAGCATTTTCATGACTCGACTGCCCACCCGGACATTAGATAGTCTCATCTCCTCTACCCATCGGGGTCTTGGAGGTTCATGTGGTGCCTGTGGCCTTTGCTGTCCATTTTTAATTTTATCTTCTTCATCGGTCTCCCGGAAGGCTTCTTCTATAGCGACTGCCCCTGGTTTTGCTAGAGGATTACCTTCTTCATCTTCTTCATGCTGTTTCTGCTTTCCAGCTGCTGTCTGCTGGCATTTATTGCTTTTATCTGGAGCAGTATGAGCCGGTTGCTCATTTTCTAAGCTGGATAGGAACTCCAAGAATGAAGGGGCTTCATCTGCCTTCTTTTTGTCCTGGTACAGACTGGCAGGGGGAGGAACCTGGACACCTCGTATCTCTGGTTCCAGGATTTGATAGGGTTGCTCCCCTCTGAACATGATATTATGGTTGGCTGGTGGTGGGCGCCCCCATCTTCTCCCAGAACGTGTTGCATGGGCCGAGGTAGAGGCTTCGGCATGGTTAGCTTCTAGCGGAGCGTTGGATGCTTCCGGCTCATCATCCTCCCCGGGCAAGGAGAAGAGTACTGACAGAGTGTTACATTATACTGTCGTGACCTTCTTTCCTTTCTTGGATTTGGGCCGTTTCTTCTTCTTTTCGGAATTTGGCTTTGCTGGCTCCTGCCCCCAGAAGGGCTCATTTTCAGCTTTTTCTTGTTCTGCCTCTGGCTGCTCTTTAATTTTCAATTCTTCGAGCTGTTCCCAGAGTATACAGTCTTTCATCAGCAGATGCTTGGGCTTCTTCTGCTCGTACTCATCGAGCTCATTAATATATTGCTGCAGACGCCTGGCTGCAGGGATTACTTCTTTATGTGTAGGGAGGGGAGTTTGTCTCCTCCGGTTGTGAGTAGGGATTCGGATGACTGGTCCAGTCTCAGTTGTATGCCATATTGGCTTTATCGGAGGCGGCTCAGGCCTTGGTGTAACACCCCGAATAACAGCTCCACTGGTACTGGCTGCAGGAGTCTTCTTTCTGCTTTTTATGGGTATCATCTGCCATCCTTCCTGATCTTTCTGCGGGGTGAGGAAGCAAGCTTCATAGGTATTCTTGGTGCATTCTCAACGGCCCCCTTGGGCAGCTGTTGGTAGACTGAGATCATATTGGCAGCCATTCTCCAGGGTGGAGGCTCATGTGGATGGGGCGGCTTTACCTGATAATCTCCCAGCTGCAGCTCACCTTTCTTGACCATTCCTTCCATGATATCTTTGAAGACATAACAATCTTCAATTGCGTGCCCCAGCGCGCGGTGAAATGGACAGAACAGCGGATCATCTTTCTTTGTTGCATCTGCTGGCCTTTTGGGTTCAGGCAGTGTTACCTTATTGAACTTATAAGCCCAGTTGAATAGTGCGGCCGTCTTATCTTTCGGGAAGGAATATGCTTTTCTCATCTTGTCTCTCAGAGAGACTTTATCCTTCCTTTCTGCTGTATCTGCCAGCGGGGGAGCTTCATCTGCCCCTTTCTTCCCCTTCTATTGCTCGAAGGTTCTGAAATCGACGGTGTTGGCCTCGGAGTGTGATGGCCGTCGCTCATTGGATTTTCCCTTCAACATAGTGGGAGCGTTGGCGGTCGGACGCTTGGACAAGAACGTCTCGACCTCGGCCACTACATTGTTCAATCGGTCAAATGTTCTGACATCTGCACCGATCATCTTTTCTAGCACCTCCCTCCTGAGGCTCTACTTGCATATCTGCACCGCATCTTCCTGATGAGGAGGCCTTCGGCATCTCATGGCTAAATTCCTCCACCTTTTGATGTAGTCCAGTGCAGTCTCATCTTGTTTCTGCCTGGTTGCATATAGCTCTGCTATCGTGATTTCCCTTTCCGTGACATGAAATCTGTCGCGGAATTTTCTCTGCATATCAGGCCAATCAGCCACTGACCCAGCTGGCAGGCTTGAGTACCATATAAAGGCCAACCCAGTGAGGGATGAGCCAAAGAACTTGAGCAGATAAGCTTCATCGACTGCTAGGTCGCCCATAATTGTAGTGTAGTAGGCTATATGCTCCCTAGGGGAGCCCTGGCCATTGAATTTCTTAAACTTTGGCGGCTTGCTGATGCCTGGAGGCAGTCTTTTGGCAGCATACTGGGGAGGATATGGTACCCTGTACACATCATAGGCACTAGTATCATCTCCAGTCTTTTCTGAAAGCTTCATTTCCACAATTCTTTCAATCATCTGCTTGTGGGCTACAGCTGGATCTATATCTTCTGGAAAGAAGTGGGCTTGTTGCTGGCTGTGAGGAGTTGTCATCACAGTGGCGCGCAAGATGGGCGCGGTAGGCTGTGTCTGGGACACAGAGGGCTGAGCCACTGTGTGCTGTGGAACAGATTGGCTTTGTGCTTTGCCCTTATCAGCTAGGAGGGGGTTAGCTGGAATAGCCGTCTCTGCTGAGCTGGATGTCTGCCCCACAGGTTCAGCTTGCTTTGAGACTGATGTAGCTTCCTGTCTCTCATTGAGCTGTCTTCGGAGAGCATTGATCTCCTGTTGGTATCTTCTGAACATCATCTGGATCATGGGATCCATGGTTGATGGGATTTGTATATCTTCAGAAGTCCCTTCAGCATCATCAACGAAGGGGTTGTCTCCATCTTCTATTGTTACCACATTAACTGTCATAGTGGTAATGTTGCGGGCTTCATCATCAATTTTCATTTTATCCTTTGCGGCCTGGCCTCTTCTTGTGACAGGACCAGGTCTAGTTGCCAGCCTGAGCAATTCATCTGGCTGAGTTGGTAGTATATCTTGCCCCCTGGCCAGTCTAGCCATGTTGCAGGCGAAGATTTGCATCTTTCCTTTTCGCCTGTAGACCTTTCTTTTTATTTGGCTAGGATATCTGAGCCGGTCAAAGACCGATATTCTTTCTTTGTCTTCTTCCCCGTGCAGGTCCTCTTCATTATATCTGGCCCTGAGGCCTTCTTCATAGTCATTCGAATCGGAGGAGGAGGCTCCGATCATCATTTCTTGGAAGGTTTCTTCTTCTTCGTCATCCCTGGTGCCCAAGGCACGGGATAGTCTTTGTTGACCTAGGGCAGAGCTCCCTAGGTAGTGGAAGTAGTCTTGGACTACTTGCTTTGTCTCCTCTGGGTCGCGCCTTTGCGGCTCAGGTTGGAGCATCAGTCTGTCCTGGCTCTTTTGCTGATAAGCCAGTCTTGCCACCCGAGCATTCAAATGCTCGGCTTTGGAGTATCTGCAGATATCAGCCTGTCTGGCACAGGCTCTTGGTCTCCTTGCAGTGACCACAGCGACTGGTTCGCTCACATCGCCAACTTGGAAGCAGTCGGCAGCAGCATCATAGATCTTCCTTTCCCATCTTCTGCCCCTGGCCATGGGATGGGTAGCAGTGAAGCTTTCCCTTGTATGGTATTTTCTGCCCCTCATCATTGGGCGAACAGCAGCCATATTTCTTTCCTGACCCTCAACCTCATCTCTCCTCCCCCGGGTCCTGGGGTAGACGGTAGTAGCATTTCTTTCATCTTTCTTCACTTCCCTTCTGCCCCCTGCTCTAAGGCGGGCGATAGTGATATCAGTAAGGTTCTCCCTGTCCTGAGCTGGGGCCCAGCTTTGGATCTTTTTCGGCCGCCAGACCTATTTGTATTTTGCTGGCTTGGGCGCCAGCGGCTTCTTTTCATTAGCCTCCCAATTGGCCTGCCTGGTGGCCAGAGTTTGGAATCTGTTGGCAGTGGGCACCATCGGGACGATCACGTCCGGGTTGACCTCCCTCAGGCGGCCGTTGAGGTTCGTCCGGATCCCTCCGATCATCATGGTCTTTCCGGAGTTGGAAAGACAACGGTCAGCAGTGACATACCGGCTCCTCCGGTTGGTCCTCCTCCCCTTCTGAGCAGTAGCGGGGACCATGTCCCTTTTCTGGACATGATGGACGTAGCAGGCGACGGCCGTGGGGGCCGTGTTCTGCGGTAGGATGTTCTTCTGGTCGGTGATCTTCACCGGGGCACTTGCAGCAGTGCCTTGCTCATTGTCGTCGACCTGTAGAAGGTCAGTGAAGACGACGCCCAAGCAGTTGGGTAGCCCAACGGCAGGCGGCAGTGATCCGAATGCGAGGGGTACCGCCAGGTAGCCTTCGCGCACATGCATGTCAATCGGCTGCTGGTCGAAGCAAACGGACATGATTCCAGCTGTCATTGTAGTCTCCTGAAAATAAGAAAAGTACACAGAATCAGAAGTTTCAGGGGGGCCCGCCGGGCCTCCTACTATAGCGTAAAGATGAAGGGAGACTGAGTCCCACCGGGCGTGCCTGACTTGTGGACGCGGGATTTTTATTTATATTTATTTATTTTATTTTATTGGATTTATTTATCATTTATTGATTTATTTATTTATTGGTTCATTGGCGTGCCAGTCACCGAAGTGACAATTTTATTGTGCGCTCGATCTGACATGGTCAGTCGATTGTGAGTGATCGTGTCTGGACTAGAAGTCCGTCATACCATGAACGTTATGACGTTAATTACGTCCCTCTAAGGAAGGACAACCCTTGATTAAACGCTAAAAGTAGGAGGCCTCGAGAGGCAAACATATGTTCATGTGTGCAAATGGAACTTCATATCAGAGCCAGACGGGCGGGCAAGATAACAACATTAACTGTAGAAGTAGACGATATCGTTAAGTCAGCGGTTCGAAGACCGAGTGAAAGGGAAGAAGGAGGATTTCGATCACAGGCAGACTGAGCCGTGACCATGATGGGGGTTTAAAGCATCGACCGATAGTTCAGCAGCATTTCCCCTTTATCTGGATTATGCCCAGGGGGGGAATAGGCTATCACCCACGGAGTGCCGGGATGAAAGCCGAGAGATAGAGAGGCCAAACCTCCCAACCCGTATATATATGGGCTATAGGGCAATGTATGATTTTCCCTTTGGAAAGCTAGCGGAATTCATGCAGTGGCAGAATCCCCCCGAGCAAAAGGGTTATTCGTAAATCCGTTGCAGTTAGGTGGAACATAGGGATTATGACTCCCCTTCAATTTTATCCCCGGGACATATCGGGTGATCCACGAATATCTCTTTGTGGGTTCGTTCTGGGTGTTGGAATTCATTGGGTGGTAGATTGGGCTCTCGGCACACTCTGAATGGGCACAGGCTCTCGGCACGACCCAAAATGGGAAGGCCAGGGCTTCCGGCGCCAATAACAAGAAGGCCGGGGGTTCCCGGCGCCAAGACGAGAGGGCTTGGGTTCCCGGCGCGACAAAGAGAAGCCAAAGGGGAGCTCTTCGGTGCAGGCTTCCCGGCGCGAGGAAGAAGTGCTAGAAGGGGGGTTCTCGGTGCAGCTAAGCCAAAGGGGAGGGGGCCTCCCGGCGCGGCCAAAGTGCAAGGCTCCCGGCGCGAAGACGAGTAGGCCCCGGCGCGATGAGGAGAAATGAAACGGGTGGCTCCCGGCGCGCCCGGGAGATGGGATCTCGGCGCATGAAGGCTTGCGCCGAGGGCTATTCATCAGCTTTACTGTTTGCGGGGCCGAGAGCTGTGAGGGCGCCGGGATACGAACAGAGGTTTACGGTACTCTATTTTTGGTTTTAATGGTGGTTTGGGCAGAAACTGACGGATTCTACGGGCTCTAGACTGCTCAAGGCATCCACTCTGAGTTGGATTAGGTCTAGAATTCATAGGAGTATTAGGGTTCGAGAGGCATCTGGGAAGCCAGAGTCTGAATGCCCCTGTCCATCGCCATTGTCACGCAGAGCTTGGGGACATGCTTGATATGGTCATTCGTCGCCCTGGGAGCCAAGAGATGGCTGTCTCTGGCCCCAGAGGTGGCTTCGATGACATCAACGGAGGAAGCACGTACGCTTAGAACCCGGAGTTTCTCAAGCTTCGATCATTGCACAGCACGACTTCATCCCAGCAGCCAAGGGATAGTCTGTCCCGGGCTCTGAGGTGAGCACTAATGGTACTACGAAGCAGAGAAAAGAAACATACAAAACGGATCATCATGCTACTGGTTTACAGATAACACGGGGAATGGCAATAGGGCTTCAGAGGAAGCAAAAATCAGGCTTAAGCTATAGCCCATCATGCATATATATCCATTCGTTTGATGATGTCCATCAGGGAAGACACATGGTGAGAAAACCCAGACGATACACCATTCCAATACTCAAACCGATTACAGGGAGAGAGTGAGGGAAAGGGGGACAAACAGATGCCGAGATGTCTCGGCTACATTGCATGAATCAAGATAAGACTTGAAACAATTACATGAAATAGAAGAAAAGAAAACAAGGGGGAGGGCGGAGCATTGACTCCTCTCCCTCCTCGGATGCCCACCTGGAGCTTCTTCCCTTTTGATCGGTCTCTTCTCTCTTTCTTTCTTTTTAGCGGAGGAGGCTCTCTCTCTCTCTCTGGTTTCTTCTCTTTTCTTTCTTTTCGATCGATGGCCCGGCTTCTGATCATAATTTCTTGGAAGGTTTCTTCTTCTTCATCATCCCTGGTGCCCAAGGCACGGGATAGTCTTTGTTGACCTAGGGCAGAGCTCCCTAGGTAGTGGAAGTAGTCTTGGACTACTTGCTTTGTCTCCTCTGGGTCACGCCTTTGCGGCTCAGGTTGGAGCATCAGCCTGTCCTGGCTCTTTTGCTGATAAGCTAGTCTTGCCACCCGAGCATTCAAATGCTCAGCTTTGGAGTATCTGCAGATATCAGCCTGTCTGGCACAGGCTCTTGGTCTCCTTGCAGTGACCACAGCGACTGGTTCGCTTACATCGCCAACTTGGAAGCAGTCGGCAGCAGCATCATAGATCTTCCTTTCCCATCTTCTGCCCCTGGCCATGGGACGGGTAGTAGTGAAGCTTTCCCTTGTATGGTATTTTCTGCCCCTCATCATGGGGCGAACAGCAGCCATATTTCTTTCCTGACCCTCAACCTCATCTCTCCTCCCCCGGGTCCTGGGGTAGACGGTAGTAGCATTTCTTTCATCTTTCTTCACTTCCCTTCTGCCCCCTGCTCTAAGGCGGGCAATAGTGATATCAGTAAGGTTCTCCCTGTCCTGAGCTGGGGCCCAGCTTTGGATCTTTTTCGGCCGCCAGACCTGTTTGTATTTTGCTGGCTTGGGCGCCAGCGGCTTCTTTTCATTAGCCTCCCAATTGGCCTGCCTGGTGGCCAGAGTTTGGAATCTGTTGGCAGTGGGCACCATCGGGACGATCACGTCCGGGTTGACCTCCCTCGGGCGGCCGTTGAGGTTCGTCCGGATCCCTCCGATCATCATGGTCTTTCCGGAGTTGGAAAGACAACGGTCAGCAGTAACATACCGGCTCCTCCGGTTGGTCCTCCTCCCCTTCTGAGCAGCAGCGGGGACCATGTCCCTTTTCTGGACATGATGGACATAGCAGGCGACGGCCGTGGGGGCCGTGTTCTCCGGTAGGATGTTCTTCTGGTCGGTGATCTTCACCGGGGCACTTGCAGCAGTGCCTTGCTCATTGTCGTCGACCTGTAGAAGGTCAGTGAAGATGACGCCCAAGCAGTTGGGCAGCCCAATGGCAGGCGGCAGTGATCCGAACGCGAGGGGTACCGCCAGGTAGCCTTCGCGCACATGCCTGTCAATCGGCTACTGGTCGAAGCAAACGGACATGATTCCAGCTGTCATTGTAGATTCCTGAAAATAAGGAAAGTACACAGAATCAGAAGTTTCAGGGGGGCCCGCCGGGCCTCCTACTTTAGCGTAAAGATGAAGGGAGACTGAGTCCCACCGGGCGTGCCTGACTTGTGGACGCGGGATTTTTATTTATATTTATTTATTTTATTTTATTGGATTTATTTATCATTTATTGATTGATTTATTTATTGGTTCATTGGCGTGCCAATCACCGAAGTGACAATTTTATTGTGCGCTCGATCTGACATGGTCAGTCGATTGTGAGTGATCGTGTCTGGACTAGAAGTCCGTCATACCATGAACGTTATGACGTTAATTACGTCCCTCTAAGGAAGGACAACCCTTGATTAAACGCTAAAAGTAGGAGGCCTCGAGAGGCAAACATATGTTCATGTGTGCAAATGGAACTTCATATCAGAGCCAGACGGGCGGGCAAGATAACAACATTAACTGTAGAAGTAGACGATATCGTTAAGTCAGCGGTTCGAAGACCGAGTGAAAGGGAAGAAGGAGGATTTCGATCACAGGCAGATTGAGCCGTGACCATGATGGGGGTTTAAAGCATCGACCGATAGTTCAGCAGCATTTCCCCTTTATCTGGATTATGCCCAGGGGGGAAATAGGCTATCACCCACGGAGTGCCGGGATGAAAGCCGAGAGATAGAGAGGCCGAACCTCCCAACCCGTATATATATGGGCTATAGGGCAATGTATGGTTATCCCTTTGGAAAGCTAGCGGAATTCATGCAGTGGTAGAATCCCCCCGAGCAAAAGGGTTATTCGTAAATCTGTTGCAGTTAGGTGGAACATAGGGATTATGACTCCCCTTCAATTTTATCCCCGGGACATATCGGGTGATCTACGGATATCCCTTTGTGGGTTCGTTCTGGGTGTTGGAATTCATTGGGTGGTAGATTGGGCTCTTGGCACACTCTGAATGGGCACAGGCTCTCGGCACGACCCAAAATGGGAAGGCCAGGGCTTCCGGCGCCAATAACAAAAAGGCCGGGGGTTCCCGGCGCCAAGATGAGAGGGCTTGGGTTCCCGGCGTGACAAAGAGAAGCCAAAGGGGAGCTCTTCGGCGCAGGCTTCTCGGCGCGAGGAAGAAGTGCTAGAAGGGGGGTTCTCGGCGCAGCTAAGCCAAAGGGGAGGGGGCCTCCCAGCGCGGCCAAAGTGCCAGGTTCCCGGCGCGAAGGGTATTTGGCTTCCCGACGCGGCCAAGTTGCAAGGCTCCCGGCGCAAAGGCCAGAAGGCCAAGACAGGTCTCGGCGCCTGAAGGATGGCGCCGAGTGCTGTTCATCCCGTCTACTGTGCGCGGGGCCGAGAGCTGTGAGGGCGCCGGGATCAGAACAGAGCTTACGGTACTCTATTTTGGGTTTCATGATGATCAGGTTGAAGCAAATGGACCCTAAGGAGTCAAAATGGCTCAATTCACTGGACTTCAACCTGCTTCGGTACAGGTTCCCAAGGAAGGCCAGGAACATGGAAAAGTTCGGGAGGGAAACAATGAAGTATAGAAAGCCTCTGTCACCATTGATATATAAGGTCCCGGGGATATGTTTCATGTCATCTCTGTCATCCTGGGAGAATTTTGACAGCACCTCCCCTGGACTTGATGTTTTTCAGAGAATGATAGACGATCACCCACAGAGTGCCAGGGTGAAAGCCAAAAACAGAGGGGTATAGGGCCCCTAACGCCTGTATGTGCTTGCAGCACTATCCTGATATTCCTTTTGAGACCGCAGAAGCTTGTGCAGTGGCAGAGCTTCCTTGGTCCTTAGGGTTATAAAAGCCGATCGAGTTCGGGAAACCACGTGAAAAAGGGGAGTCGTTCCCACTAATTGTCGCCCCTGAAGTGCATGTTGTAGACACGCCATTCTTGACGCCTCCTGAGAAAGTCTCATATTACTATACAACGCCCCGCAACGGCTTACGCATTTTGAATCACTCGAGTGCTTCCTTTTCTCGGGTCTTCTTCTGCCTTTTTCGGCATCCGGAATCATCTCGTCACGGCATTCGGACGGCATCAACACCAGTCGGACGCATCAGGAGGTTCCGGAATCAAGAAGGGGGTCTACCGGGCGGTCGCCGACGCCTGATTTGAGCACCCGGGTGGGTCTTAATGGGGGCGTCCAGGCCCCTGGACGCCCCCATCTTTTTAATTTATTTTATTATTTTATTATTTTCTCAGGGCCCAAAAATAAATAAAAATATATATATTTTAATGGAGGCGTCCAGGCCCCTGGACGCCTCCATAAAAACTAATAATAATAAATATTTATAAAATGCCACTTGGCATAAAAAGAAATAAAAAATAAATAAAAAAATATATATTTTAATAGAGGCGTCCAGACCCCTGGACGCCTCCATAAAAATAAATAAAAAAATTAAAATGCCAGCCCTGGTATAAAAGACAAAAAAATAAATAATAATATATTTATGGAGGCGTCCAGGCCTCTAGACGCCTCCATCAAAACCCTCACGGGCGCCGCCCACCGAACGACGGTTTGTCGTGTGTGAAAAAATCTAAATTTTGGAGACGTCCAGTCAGCTGGACGCGCCCATTTCTGAATCACGAGGCGCCGCTCACAAAACCACGCGTTGTGCCAAACCGCGTGCGGCCGTCGTCGGTTTTCGGTGGACCTGCTTGAGGCGTCCGGGACCCTGGACGCCTCCACAAAAGTATTCTAAAAAAATATATAAAAATAGAATAAAGTATTATTTCGGGCCTGATGGAGGTGTCCAGGGTCCTGGACGCCTCCACCCTCCGGAGCCCTATAAATAGAGGCCCATCCCTCTCAGTTCTAGGGGAGCTTCTAAGTGATCCGATAGGCTGCCGGAGCCCAGAGGCTACGGAGTCATTTTTCTAACCCGTGGGGTCTTTTGTAGGTGGAGGTTCTGCCGGCTTCTCGGGTGCCCACGCTCGCGAGAGGAAGGTCGTCTTCATCCACCGCGCTTCTACGTCGTCCCCACGCTGCCGGAGCTCCGCCGAATTTCACCACCGGCACATCCAATAAGCCAACTCTTTCCTTTTCTTCGTAGTTCTTTTGCATTCATCATCTCGCATCCATCATCTCATTTTCCTCCTACTCGAGTCCGAGAGGGGTTTAAAAAGATAACACCAACCAGGTGTGTGTCTTCCCGTTATTTCGTTATTTTTATTGCAATGATATGAATACTACACATTCATCTTTCTAATCCACTTGTTATTTGTTTGTCGTTGTTTTGCAAGGGTAACCAAGGAAAGCCCTCTCCGTCGGCCGGTCGGAAGGAGAGGAAGAAGCAACCTGCCATCTCCCGCTATTGAGGTAGGCGCGATCACTTTCTTATTTTGGGGTCTTTCGGCCCCTCGCGATCACATCTTTTCATCGAGGCCGCGGCGAGTCACTTCCCCAATGGCCGTTTAAATTTCTGTTCTCATATTCTCTTTATATCTTGTTATATTTCGTTCATATCATCGAGGCCGCGGCGAGTCACTTCCCCAATGGCCGTTTAAATTTCCGTTCTTATATTCTCTCTATATTCTGTTATATTCTGCTCATATCATCGAGGCCGCGGCGAGTCACTTCCCCAATGGCCGTTTAAATTTCCATTCTTATATTCTCTCTATATTCTGTTATATTCTGCTCATATTCTCGAGGCCGCGGCGAGTCACTTCCCCAATGGCCGTTTAAATCTCTGTTCTTATATTCTCTTTTATATTCTGCTATATTCTGCTCATATTCTCGAGGCCGCGGCGAGTCACTTCCCCAATGGCCGTTTCAATTCTTGTTATTTAATTTCTGCACCATTCCCGTCCCCCCGAGGTCGCGGCGAGTCACTTCCCGCTATGGCCGTTTGAACCCCATATCTTGCTATATTATACTTGTCCCGCTCGCCCCGCCGGAGCAATCTCCCGTGGTGGCCCCTTCCCTCTCTTCTCTCATTTCTGTGTTGCAACAAAACAAAACAAACAAAAAAGAAGGAGCCCGCGCGCTCTCCGCTTCCTCTTCACCGCTCTCCCCCGAACCGCGTGACGTCGCTCACAGATTGGCGATCACGGTGGGACCTCTACTGCTTCCTCCCGGCTACCCTTGCAAGTTCGGCACCACCCGTGCCTCTCCACCTTGGCGCCCACGCGCGCCCCCGTTGTGCTCACGGCAGCACCGTCAGTTCTGATTGGTTCTTTGTTTATTATATGTTTGTTATTTCTGTTGTTTTCCCACTCCATATATCTGTCAGCATTCCATTGCATACATCCATTCCTCTTTTCTATCCTTTTTTCATTTTTTTTTGAGGATCACCCTTTCCCGGTGAAAGAAGGACTCTCCGTTTGGGAATTCCTCTCAACGGACTAGAATCTCCTACACTGGGACCTCCGTAAGTCCCCGACATCGAAGAATCTCCTCTTCGTTCACTGGGCTGGTTGTACCATTGAAGTTCCCCGAAGTTAGTTATTTCATTCGTGGTGAGACGAGAGACCCTAGCTGACACGGCGGTGAAACAAAAATAAACTAGGGTCCCTATCTTGTGTGAACTTCGGATCTCGCTAAAAACACACAAAAAAATCATCAAAATCAAAACAAAAAAAAGGGCGTAAAGGCATCCACTTGTTTGATAATCTCTGCTACCTACTTGCTAGTGTATGTTTTTACGTTCCGGGAGAACTGTGAGCATGTCTCACGAGTCTTCTGAGGAGAACCACCCTAGCCGTGGTTTGACAGCCGACCCGCGAGTCTATGCTATGGACTCGGGTCCTTCTCATGACCCCTCGCATGAGGTGCAGGTTATTGCCGGGGACACGTCCCCGCCACAGGATATCACTTCCTTACTGGGCGTCCTCGCCAACACGGAGCTTACCTCTGAACAGCTCCGGGCCTTCCAGGCCATTCTAAAGGGGAAATCTGTTTCCCCCACGCCCCAGGAGTCAACTCCGGCTATCGCACCTCTCCACGAGTCCGTGCAGGCCATTCCATCTCCTTCATTGGCGCAAGCCATCCAGTCTCCCTCGCTTCAAGGACAAGCGAGCCAACAACCTCCCTCGTTCCAATTCCCGTCACAATCTCAAACTCCCGGTGTTCCTCACACACCGTTTCAGCCAGGGCCAACTGTCGATGGTCGGACAGTTCCCTCTCATTCCGGGTTTCCCCCTCAAGTTTCGGAGAGACAGTTTCTCCCCCAATGGCAAGTGCCACCTTCACCCCCAGAGGAGCTCGCCCAATCGCTCCTCAATAGGTTCAATCGCATGGACGAGCAGTTTCAAAATCTGAGAAGAATGGTGGACGTGAAAGCCACCCCGGAGGTTGCTTTGCCAATCCTCCCCGTCATTCATCTTCCTCCCTCCGAAATGCCCACGTACCGCAGATATAATGGTACCGGCAACCCCTTCATTCACCTCAAGGACTTCATGTATGAGTCCTCCTATTGGCAAAACGATCAGAGGTCCCTGGCATACCTCTTTCGGAGATCATTGGATGGTCCCGCGCTTGAGTGGTTCTATTCTCTGGAGTCCCGCGAGGCCGAGAATTTTGAAATAGTGCAGAGAAGGTTCTTGCAGAAATATAGGGATAGGGTCGGTCCCTCACTCTCCATTACCGACCTAGTGGCCGAAAAGATGAAACCCGACGAGGATTATGTCCGATATGCTGATAGATGGAGGTCTCTGGCGGAAAGAATAAGGGATACCCTCTCCGAGCCCGAACAAGTGAAAATGATTGTGTCTAATGCAACCCCGCAGTTCAGACACGTCCTCGCCATGAATAAACTTACTACAATGGAGGAACTCTATGAAAGGGCCCGATACATCCAAACCCAGCTAAAAGACTCCCCCATCATGAACATGTTTGAGTCGCCGAAGCCCAAAGTGGTCAGAAAGACAGGCGCTGGTGTCCCGGGCGGAGCCACAGAAGGGGTCGTGACAAATGAGCAAGTCAGTGCGGTCAACAATGCCAACTATGCAGTCAACCCAAGGCCTCCACAAATGCCCCGACTACCCCTTCAACCAGGTCCTTTCCCTCTCCGTCCTCCACCCCAAAATAATCCACCCCAGGATAATATGCCTCCATTACGCCAACCCCAACAACAACAACCACAACCTCAGCAACAACAACCACCGCTTCAGTACAACCAAGTTCCACCCCCGGGGAACTATGGTCCCCAACAGCAACAAAGGAGGCCGCTCGGTCCTAAGAGAGCCTACTATCCACCATTGCCAGAAACCTTAGCAGATATTTTTAATGCCCTCATGGCATCAAACCAACTCGCCCTACCCAGAGAAAGGCCCGCGTGGCCCCCCAATGTTGATACCTCCAAATACTGCGTCTACCACAGGCAGCCGGGACACACAGTGGATTACTGCTTCCATTTCAAAGATTACATCCATGATATGAATGATGAACATCAAATAGATTGGGATGAGATGAGACGGTACGTCGTGGCTCTCAAGGCTAGGAGACCTCCTCAGAGGCCACAGCAGCAGTTACAACAGCAGCAGCAGCAGCAACCACAACAACAACAGCAGCCTCAGCAGGCCCCACAACAACAGCCCGACATGGGCATAATTCAGAATCCACTACCGGAGCACCAACAGCCCAATCATCAGGTTAACCCCATCTCCTCCTTCCCGGAAGTCGGGAGAGAGCAGGTGTGGCACCAGGAAAGTACCTCCATTCTTTATACCTCCAACCCTATCGTCATGCAACCCCCTCACCTTGCCCGGGTAGCACCTCTCTCTCATCAACCCGCATCGGTATCGCCTTCACCATTTCCACTACCATTACGCCCTCTCATCCGCACCCCGACCTCCTATCAACCGACACTTTCTACTACGCCTTCACACCCTCTCACCTTCTCCCACTCCCCCACTTTACCATCCACCTCTACCACATTTACCCCTACGCCTTCTAAACCCCTTATCATCCGTCCACCATACATAACCCTGTCTTTCTCCACCACATCACCACTAATGCCTTCAAAACCACTCATCACCCACCATCCACCTCAAAACCTTTACCCGTTTCAAACCTTACCTCCACCTCCACCTTCCAAACCCCTTATCCTTCATAATCCGCGCGATATCCCCTCTACCTCCGCCATGCCTCCACCTAACAAACCCCTCATCAGAATCCCTGCTCCCGTCGTCACCCCTGCTTCATCAACCATTCCTCCACTACTACCCCTCAAACCCCTGTTAAAACCCACTGCTACCCCCACAGAGGTACAAAAGCCGCAGACAATGGTGCTCCGGAGTGGAAGGATTTTCCACAGGGTTTTCCCCCACAACAGTCAGAATCCCGAGCAATCTCAGCCAGAGAAGGATGATGCAGAACAACCAGAAAGAGCTATCCTTGGAACACAGTATGATCTACTGAAACACTTGGACAAGACGCCTGCCCGGATCTCCATCCTAGAGCTACTTCAAAGATCCACATCCCACCAGGCGGCCTTGATGGAATATCTTCAAAAGGTCATGGTTAATGAAGACCTCCCCGTGGAGAAGATTTCGACCGTCCTAACCCCAACAGACACACAACCAGCCATCATGTTTCACAACTACGAGCTCGCTCCCAAGGAAGCTCGGAAATATGCATTGTGTATTTCAATAAAAATTAATGGGGTATCCATAAACCCGTGTCTTGTCGACATGGGTGCGTCCATAAATGTGATCTCCATGAGCACTCTTCAGTTGTGTGGGGTTGACGAGGAACAAATAAGACCTTCCTCGATCACGGTCACGGCTTATGACAATAGCAAAAGGCCGCCGCAGGGGATGATTATGCTGAAGGCAGAACTAGGCCCCATGGCAATCCCCACGGAATTCCACGTCCTCGACATGGACCCCACATTTAAGGCTATACTGGGTCGCCCTTACATCGAAGCCATGGACGCTGTGCCTTCCACCAACCATCAGTGCCTGAAGTTTCCTTACAATGGGAGAATTATTAAAGTGGTCAGTACACCTGTCCTTCACACAGTGGATGCTATCAACACCTCTCTGCCTTCTGTTTGGCCGTCTCATCGGCCCATATTGTCACTGCTGGACGTACGTGATCCATCTCATGTTCCACTAGTACCAAAGGAGCCGGTCAGGGCAACCGCAACATCCTGTCTCCCTTTTCACTCCAAAGGTTGGGAGATTATGAGGAACATCGGCTATCAACAGGGAAAAGGTCTGGGCGCACAGTTACAGGGTATGCTCAAGCCGCCAAAAGAAATTAGGCCGAACCGTAGGTTTGGCCTAGGCTTCAAAGGACCGTTCAAGGCAGATTGGAAGCCCCTCACGTGGACTCTATCAAACCACTTCAACAGAGGGCCCGTTGTTCAGATGGGAGATCACCCACGAGAAGCATATGGAGGATCACATGCTGTATATTTGGCTGAAAAATGTCCGAGGATCACCAAAAGAGGCAAGATCAAAGATCCAGAATGCGAGTGGGACAAATGGTTCGACATATGGGACATTTCCGTTGCACTGGAAAGGATGTTCTCATCTCCACAGCTTGAAAGACCACCATTGATCTCCGAAATACCAGAGAATATTACCACTCTTGCCAAGGTTCCAAACTATCCTCGTCCTCGCCAGAAGGACTCTGTCATCGACGGATCTTCATCCGTCCTCAACATTGCCGTCGACGGCTCATTAGCCGCCATCCTCTCCATCCACTCGTCTCAGCCTTTGCTGATATCTTCTTCCTGGGCCAGACAATTGTCTGATGATCTTCCCAGGTCCCCTTCTTTGCTTACATACCTACGCGGGCTTTTCAACCCGCGCCAGGTCTTCAACCATGATCTGCTCTATGAGCCCCATAATCCTCTAGCCATAACCACTTTCCTCTCTCCTCCAATCTCTTTTCACTGCTTTGTCATTAAAAATGAAAACGAAAAAAAAACGTCAATTTTCAAACTCTCCAACAACACATCTTCGTTGAGGAAACCTCCTACATCTCCCACGGGTGCGTACCGCCTTGCGGACCACCCGTCCAAGGTCCGATGAGCGACCTTTTCTACCCCTCCTCTGAGGGGTCTTCTCCTGTACATTCTACACCATCCTCCTCATCTTCCTCTTCTTCTGTAAATATTATCAGTCAATCTAGGAATGATAGGCCAAGGGTAGTACCTAGGAAGAAATCCAAGGGTAGGCAGATCCCTCGTCGATTCCTTCTGGATTTGGCCGCCAGGTGTCAGGCCCTTCTTGCCATCCCCCAGTTGTTAGAAAATCTCATCCAGCTACCCGAAATAGAATGCTAGGGCGACTGTGCATCTGATGAAGGGTATGGAGTCTACGAGATCACGAATGAAGAATGCCCCACTGAAGATGAGGGTGAAGAATATGAGGATGCGGCGGGCGCATACGCTAGCGGAATAAGGAGATTCGACGAGCCGTCAACCGCCGTAGAAGAATCCACCAAAGAAGTCAACTTGGGGACTAAGGAAGACCCTAGGATCATCCTCATAAGTGACAACCTACCACCCTCTGAAGAAGAGGCATTAATTGAGGTCCTCAAGGAATATAAGGACACGTTTGCATGGAGCTACGAGGATATGCTGGGTTTGGATTCAACCTTGGTCGAACACCGTTTAACCCTAAAACCAGGGTCCATCTCGGTAAAACAAAGGTTAAGGCGTTTCCACCCTCAGATGGCTTTAAAAATGAAAGAAGAGGTCGATAAGCTCCAAAAAGCCAGGTTCATTAGAGTCGTTCTTTATCCTCAATGGGTGGCGAACATTGTCCCGGTCATGAAGAAAGATGGGAAAGTCAGGATTTGTATTGACTTCCGGGACCTTAACCGCGCGTGTCCAAAGGATGATTTTCCCTTGCCTCACATTGATGTGTTGATTGATAACACGGCAGGCTACGAAACCCTCTCTTTCATGGATGGATTTTCAGGATACAATCAAATTCGTTTGGCAGAAGAGGATCAGGAAAAGACGTCATTCACTACCCCTTGGGGAACATATTGTTACGTGGTCATGCCATTCGGATTAAAGAATGCTGGAGCTACTTACCAAAGAGCGATGATGGCCATATTTCATGACATGATGCACATATATCTGGAAGTGTATGTGGATGACTTATTGGTGAAATCAAGGACCAGGATGGAACATCCAGAAGTTTTGGCTAAGGTCTTGCAAAGGTCAAGAGAATTCCAATTGAAAATGAACCCGAAAAAGTGTGTGTTTGGTGTGTCGTCAGGAAAATTGCTGGGGTTCATTGTGAGTAAAAGAGGGATCGAGATAGATCCCGACAAAGCCAAGGCTATCAGGGATATGCCGCCTCTCAAGAATTTGAGGGAAGTCCGAGGTTTAATCGGCAGGCTGCAGTTTATTCGTCGGTTTGTGTCTCAACATTCACAAAGGTGTAGACCTCTCTACGAGTTGACCAAGCCAGGAGTAGAATTCCACTGGAATTCTAAATGTCAGAAAGCTTTTGAAGGGTTGAAGGAATATCTGGCTATTCCACCCGTTCTCATTCCACCTAAACCAGAAAAACCTCTGATCCTTTACATCTCAGTCTTGGATGACTCCGTGGGAGCCGTCCTCGCACAAGCTGATGAAGAAGGCAAGGAACGGGCAACCTATTACTTGTCCAAACTTCTCAATCCCTGTGAGCAGAAGTACACCGGCATGGAGAAAACCTGTGCTGCCCTCGTTTGGGTAGTGCAGAAATTGAAGCACTACTTCTTGGCTCACGAAGTCCACTTGATTGCTCGAATGAATCCTATCAAATTCCTTCTGGAGAAAGCCGTCCTTATGGATAGGCTAGCACGCTGGCAAAGTTTTCTCTCTCAGTTCGACATCACCTACATCCAACAAAAGGCGATTAAAGGTTATGCCATAGCCGAGCATCTCGCTCACCATCCTCTTCCCAAGTTCGATCCCGTCCAATCAGAGTTTCCAGATGAGGAACTAATGTCCATCAACCAATCAGATGAGCCAATGTGGACGCTATATTTTGATGGAGCTCTGAATTCTCAAGGGAGAGGAATCGGCATCGCCCTCCTGTCGCCGGAAGGCCTCACATTCCCATTGGCATACCAGCTCAAATTTCCAGTCACCAACAATATAGCCGAATATGAAGCTCTTCTAGCTGGCCTAGGACTCGCTCATTCTTTTCGTATCACTGAGTTGCGAGTCGTAGGTGATAGTCAACTCATCCTTCGCCAGGTACTCACTAAGTATCGCACTCGCGATCCCAAACTCAAGCCATACCAAGAACTCACTGCTGCCTTTGCCAAACTGTTCACAAAACTGATCTTTGTTCATATCCCTCGTCATCAGAATATTCTCGTCGATGCCCTCGCCTCATTGGCATCATCCATAAGGTTCCCTCTAGGAAGATGGTTTAAGTCCATTTCCATCTACAAACTTCACGTCCCTGCAGTCGATGATGCTTCCTACGTAAACATCAAAGACAGGATAGCAAGGAAGATCCTGCAGGAAGATATCCTTGAGAAGAGGGAGCTCATGTTGGCAGAGGCCGAAGAAGAACTGGCTGATGAAGAGAAACCATGGTTCTATGAAATTGTCAAATATTGCCAAGATCAGTCTTATCCTGAAGGGGCCACCACAGAGGACAAGAAAGCCATAAGAAGGGTGGCTCAGAAATACACATTGATTGGAGGTCTACTCTATAGGAGGAGCCTTACTGGTATTCTGTTAAGATGTCTTGGTGACGATGAGGTTTGGAAATGTGTAGAAGAGACGCACTCGGGTGTGTGCGGTGGCCACGTGAATAGTCAGATGCTCGCCAAGAAGATCATTCGTCAAGGCTTTTATTGGCCCACCATGGAAGAAGATTGTGCTGTCTACGTCCGTAGGTGTGTCAAGTGTCAACTTCACGCCGATAAAATCCATTCACCATCTTCCTCACTTCATCCAATATCCTCCCCATGGCCTTTCTCCATGTGGGCATTCGACATCATTGGCCCCCTAGGTGATCCCAATTCCCTCACCAAGCAGAAATCCTTCATCCTTACTGCAACGGAATACTTCACCAAATGGGCCGAAGCCGAAGCTTACGCGGAAATCAAGGCATCAACAGTCTGCAAGTTCATCATGAAGAACATCCTCGCCAGATTCGGCGTCCCAAGCACGATCGTCACCGATAATGGGCCACAATTCATTTCTCAGGACCTACAGGACCTCTGCAAAAGGTACGCAATTGCATTGCATCATTCATCGCCTTATTACCCACAAGGTAACGGCCAAGCGGAGGCCACCAATAAAACATTGCTCAAAATCATCAAAAAAACCTGCGAGTCTAGTAAGTTTTCAGACTGGCCAGAAAAGCTTATCGAAGCCCTATGGGCCTATCGCACTTCAATCCGTACCCCCACCGGGCAGACTCCATTTGCCCTCACTTATGGTATGGAAGCGGTAGTCCCGTATGAGACTCTGATCCCTTCTCTCAGGGTACAATTGGATGAGGAATTTCCCCTCGACGATCGTCGTAATTCACTCCTCGCCCAGTTGGAACTCTTGGATGAGAAGCGGCTGGCCGCCGCCGAACACGCGCGTGTGTATCAAAATAGACTCGCTCGCTTTTACCAGAAGAAAGTCGTTGAGAGAAAATTCAAAGTCGGTGAGATGGTCGTAAAAAGAATTTTTGTCAAACCTGGAGGGCCGCGTTCTAAGCTCCAACCCAATTGGGAAGGACCATTTGTAATTCAAGCCGTGCACCCTGGCAACGCCTACAAGCTAGTCAACGCCGAAGGGACCGAGTTATCCCACCCTTGGAATGGGCTTTATCTTAAGAAATACTACCCTTAGCACAAAACAAAAAAAAATGATGAAAAGATAAAAAACATCAAAAACAAGGAAATATTGAAAACCACTAAAAATATGGAAAATTCAAAATGCCGATGCCTGGCAGGCACCATGTAGTTAAGTCCCTGCATCTAACCTTCATGTTAGGATAGGGCCCATTAAGGCTTGGTAGGCACCGGGTCTTGGTTTGCCAGAACCGTGGAGACCCCTGTCTGGCCACGTCGGCCTATGCTCGCTCGAAGGAAGCTAACATGTGTTCACTTATGTATTTTATCCAAAAACGTTGGTAGCATCACCTACGGTAGGGCCACACCTAGAAGATCTCCGGAAGCTGTAATCTTTATTCTTTTCTCTTCGACCAAATGAGACAGTCGGCGCCCTTAAAACGCTGAGCATGAGAAACCAAAACTCAAACCCCAAAGACAAGAGTAGGATCCATTTCCTCGAGCATCGATCAGAGCACGAGAAGAGGGCAGTGTCCCCGCAGGCATACGAAAAGGGAGCCCACAAACGTCAAACGACTATATCTCCCTCACAAAAAGAAATACAAAATCAAAAGAAAAGCCTGGTCGTGACCGTGCCTGGTGCGATAAACGGAACCCCTCAAAGTAAAAATCTGAATCCACAAAGGGGGGCCGTGGAATGTAAATGCTCGAGATTTGGTCCGAAGTTGTCCGAAAGGAAAGAGTTAATGGGCCCTTATTCGCTCGCCGGGTTAACGGCTTTGCCGGTCCTCTCAGGAGGTTTATCCCCTACACTCTTCCTTCTCCCTCTAAAGATGAAGGTTCGATGGAGTTTCTGAAAGGTGAAAACTGCCCAGGGTCTGCGACCTTATTTTAATATACACATTTTGGTTGCCTACTTTGAAAAAGCAAAAGCTATCGCTGCGAAGGAGTCTCCATGTTTCTGGCTGGTCAAGACCCCTGTTTACCACCTTGATGTCTTCTTGTTTAACCTCGGGCTTAGGCCAATGCAAGCGCGTCACCTATGGGTGCGACGGCGTCTGATTCCGGGTCAGCGTCGCGCGGTTGGTCGTTAGGGTTCTAGGGTGTTCCATCTTATACCATCTAGAGTTGTGAGGAAACAGACCCGGGCCGGGCAAATCATTTACCTCAAACACCTTTTGGGTGAATCCCTGTGGTCGGAAGCAACTGGGAGCCTAAGCATGGCATGACGGTATTGTCATCAGGGTAAGTCTTAGCCGGCGGGATCGTCATTCGAGGGGTCTAGAGGCCCAAATCAACCTAGATGTGCACTTAAGATACCTGGGAGGTTAGTAAGAAACCCCTGTCTCACGTAGGTTAGGTGCCATTTGGGTGCTTGCCGGGCGTTAGCAATAAAAAAATTGAAATGCTAAAAGCACAAAAAAATGGAAAAGAGAAATGTACATATTTGCAAACAAAAAAAATCTTTTTATGATGAAACAAAAAAAAAGAAAAAAAATATCAAATATAAAAAAGAAAACAAATCAATTTTGCATGATTACATTTGCGTGCAGCATCTCACTTTTAAATACCGCTTGCATTCGTGTGCTTGCCTATCGCATTTATCATCACCGCATCTTTCCCTTACCTTCGTTAAATAAAGGCTTGGCCCCTTGACCAGTTATCAAGGACAGTCACAGTGACCATTTGCTTATTGAGCAAGGGGCCAAGTCAGAACAAAAATTCTGATTTGTTTGTTTCAGTGATATGTGCAGGGATTCAGGTAACTGAAGCAAAGGTGAAAAACAAACAAACCAAACCTTGTGTTTTATTCCAAAAAACCAAAAAAATTTACATCAAGTTCCGCCCTCTCTCTCTGCATTACTCGTCCCACTACTCTCCGGGCAAAACACTCTCAAAGGTGCTACCCAACTACGAAAAGCGGTACTCCTGCCGCTCTGTACTCCTCTTCCTATTCCCACATCCCGGCGTTGATCCACGGAAGTAGCAGAGAAGCTACCAACACGAAAGCCACGCTCTCGTGCTTTTCGGTAGCGCTCCTCACCATCTCTCAGCCACTGTTCAGCAAGACCAAGGCCGATTCGGAGTTCGAATAGTTGGGCCTCCATGGCCCTTCGCTCCTCCCTTTCAGCCAAACTGTTGACTCTTTCTCTCTCTGCGTTTCTTTCCCTCTCTGCCCGTTCTCTCTCACGGTCTTCCCTCTCCAACTGGAGAGTGATCCTCAGTTCCATAGCATCCCTGGATGAGTCATCATCAGGATGACGCCGCAGTTCCCTCTCCAGTTCTGCTATCCTAGCCTCCTTCTGCGCAGCTTGGGCAAGCGCTTCTTCCGTCTCCTTTTCCTGCCGAGTGTACCATCTCAGATACGCGATAAGGCGTAAACAAAGAGAACTCAACGCTGAAACTTTTACCTGTATACGGAGCATCCCTTCTGCCTCCGCAGCACGCTGCGTGGCGTGAGCAAGTTGCTCATGAAGCGAGTCAAGTTCTGAGGTGGGAATCCACAAGCTGGAAGAGGCACCACCTACTCCCATCGCTGGGGAGGCTGCGCCAATCTGGGCATGCTGCGACCATGTGAATTAGCAGCCAACATCTGGAATCTGGGGTTTTAACTAGGAATGTACTATACACCTACCAAGGCGCTCGTAGCTCCGCGGGCATCACCCAACTGTTGTTCCATCTCTGCCAAGCGAGTTCGTAAATTCGCTATCATGGCATCCCGGACATCCTGCAGCCTTACAAGTCAGCATTTTTACCAGAAAAACCAAGAAAAGGAGAAAGAAGAGAAGAGAAAAAGGGGAAACCTACCTCCACAAGTCCCCGGGGTTGGAACCGTTCTGCGTACTTTGTCCTATATAGACGCAAGTAGTCCTCGCTGTCCCGCGCCTGTGATTCTACAATCGTGCCACCCCGTTGCCAGTCCTCATACTGTTCGGGGAATCGCACGCGCCAGTCAATGCAAGTCGCCGGTCCCCGCGTCTTTCTCCCGACACGAGGTGGCGCAGCTGAATCCACCCATTCTTGAGCCAGTCCTAAAGTCCTCATAACTAATCGTAGCCGAAGCGGCTCGATTTCATTCAGGCAGTGCATCCATAGTTCCCGTCCGAACCGGGCACGACTTGCTAGAACCCACGGCTGGTTGGCATCGACCATGTCTGAGTAGGGTCTCCAGTTTACCATCGCTGTAGGGAACTCCTGTAGCTCACACCTTAACACCATCAGTTGGTAGGTTAGGGGTGCCGCACTCATGACGGGTTCCCACCGCCTGGCTAGCGGCACCATCACGGGTCGCCAATGTCGAGCTCTCCCCATAAGGAGGTAATAATAGCTCCACAACTGCTCGGCGCAGGTCATCAGCACCTTGCGAAAACAACAAAAAAAAATACAAAACAAGCAAAACCAAAAAAAATACCTGGATGAATGGTGTGAAACCACTCACAGTCATCTCACGATCCGTTTCTTGGAATAGGCTTGCAAACAAGTGTGCCAGCATGGCGGCTCCCCAGGCATAATACCCTACTCTTTCAAGGTCTGACAGCAGCTCCAGGAAGCAACATTGGATACCATCCCCTTTCGAGGTCAGTACCAATCTCCCCAAAAGGAAGAGGAGAAATCTCCTCAAATCTATGTTACATCTTTCCCAGTTGCCGAAATCTGTGCAGTACACGGCACGGCATCCTATTTCCATCCTTTCCATGAACTCTTCTGAGGATTCGTCGTCCCGCCGACGAGTGTCGGTGAGCCCTAATGCATCCATGAGGGACGCCCTAGCTACCGACCTGTTCTTCCGACCATCTAGGTCCAAACCCAGTAACTTCTGGGCACCTTCTCTGTAGTCCGCGTAAGTGACTCCGGTCACTGCCTCGCCTTCTACCTTCAGGCTTGTGATCCGGATCACATCCTCCAAGCTGGGCACCATGTGCCCCCAGGGCATCAGGAATGCCCGGCTCACTGGGTCCCATCTCTCACACAAGGCTTGGATCAGGACTAGGTCAAGCTGGATCGGCTCGATCCGAAGGAAGGTACCAAATCCCATCACGTCTAGCCTCGCCTTCTGAAAATCTGGGAGGCCCCTGTACGCTGCTACTACCAACTCCCATAAGATTTGTGATTTCATCACAACCTACACATACAAGGAATGGGGGTGAGGTTTGGTCAGAAGAAAGGAAGAAAAAATGAGAAAAGGGCAAGAAAACTTGGCTTACGAGTTGTGATTGGGCCCTTTCGCTGAAGTGCCCTTCAAAGTCTGAAAGCCTCCTGGAACTACTACCACTGGACCTGCTTCTCTTCGAGGAATGGGAAGATTCGCCCTCCATCCAACTCTCAGAATTTTGAACTCCTCCTCTCCCGTGAGAACTTGTGCTCCTCGAGTTATTCCTCGATATACCTGGGAAGATAAAAGGGACAAGAATTTATAGAAATGGAAGGAGTGCGGGCCAAGATTGCCTCCATCACCTGTCGATGATAGCCCTCGCAATAAGACACCGACCAAGCGGCCCCATGTGTCGCTTCACCGCTCGCACAGGGTGATCGACTGGACGAAGAATAGGACGAATAGCCCCTATGTTGTCTAGGGATACCCTATCATGTTTTGGAGGACGCCCGCAAAATTTGGCACAACATCGGGGAAAAGGAACTAGGGCCGTCAGTATTGACTTCGACGGCAGATTCCCGTGGAAAATGGTCACAACAAGACGTGATTCTCCGCTCGAGGCGGAGTCTCGACAGATCCGTCACATGGGAACAGTGCAAAGGAGAAGAAGTGTAGGGAAGAAGGAACGCACAAGAGGACGAACAAGCATCAGAAAATCAAATCACTCCATTCATAATTCTACATAAGCTGTCAAAAACATCATAAGCATAAAGAGGTGGCGGGTCCACTAGCCCGCCAATCCTCACCATCACTCGTCTCTCTGGGCACTCTCCTCCTCTCCCCCGAGGTGAGGGTCCCTCAGAAGCCTCCGGGATCCCCGTGCAGTAGCACCTGCCTCGCCTCTTGGCACCTGCTCCGCAGCAGTGACTCGCTGCTCCTCCCCTGGCGTGGCAAGGAAGCCACTGGCGGCAAAGCGACCAGACTGCCGGAGTCGCTCCCCGAACTCTCGCGCTCTCTCGTAGCGCGTCTCCATCCCTCCTAGCCTCTGCACGACGGCCTGAAGGCCCAGCTGGAGCTCCCTCACTTGGGCCTCCAAGGCCCTCCTCTCGGTCAGATCCCGCTGTCGCTCGGACCTTCTCTCGGCCTTCTCTCTCTCTACCTCTCTCCTCATCATCTGCAGAAGAACCCTTAACTCCAGGATGTCTGGAGAAGGTCTCTCCTCACCGCGATGCCGCAGCTCCGCTACAGTCGCCACCCAGGCATCACGCTCCTCTTCCGCCCGAGTCGCGCGGGCCACCGCACCGGCAAGTTGCTCCCGGAGGGAAGCAATCTCGAGAAAAGGGGCCGAGGAACTGGAAGATCCGCCAGCCACTCCCACCGTCGCTGTCTGCTGGGCACGCTGGAACAAAATAAACAACGGCCGTTAGTGAAACTCCAAGATCTGAAGTAAAAGTGCGG